>JANAVB010021600.1:14881633-15151633 GCA_029216955.1 Iris pallida | reverse complement strand
TTATTGTACCATCGTAGATCTTGAGTTTGATCACTGCAAAGTTTTTGTGTGACATCTTAGATCTTGATTGCATCTGTTTTTCCATCTTTGATCAAGCCCCGGGACTAACAATCTCAAAGCAAGATCCGTGTAGATGGAAAACATTAATGCTTCGCTCCTCCAATCGGACTTCTGCAAGTTGGAAAAGTTCGATGGAGAGCACTATCAAGTCTGGAAGAGAAAGGTGTACCTAACTCTTCAACTAAAAGACGTTGATCATGTTCTGTTGGAGGAAGAACCCTCTGTTCCAGACACTGGATCTACTGCCGCAATCAACGCGGCTACCAAACTCCAAGCCAAGTGGAGAAGGAAAAATAGCATCTGCAGGCTTCTCATCCTGAATGCTATGGAGGACACCCTGGCAGAATCCTACTCGAAGAAGGAACTTGCCAGAGACATATGGGAGTCTGTGAAAAATCTGTATGAAGAAGACAAGAACAGGAGCAAAATGTTTGTGGTTGAAAAATATCATAAATTGCTCTTTGAGGACGAAAAGTCCATGCTGCCACAGGTGAAGGAATTTCTGAAGCTGCGTCAGAAACTGGAAGACGAAGAAATGCCCCTTCCCGACAAGTTTGTCGTCGGAGGGATCGTTTCAAAACTTCTTGCTGGATGGAGTACCTTCTATGTAAGGATGCACAGAAAGAAGCTAGACATTAGCTTGGGAGATCTACTTCAAGAGATCCATGTTGAGGACGAGATGCGTTCCCAACAGAAGGTGGACACTCTGTCCAAACAGTTGGCTAAAGCCAATCTTGTACAGACGAGAGATCCCAAGGGGAAGCAGACGGCTTCTCATCCCAAGAAGAAGGACTTCACTAATCTAAAAGTGAAGGGTCCTTCTTTCAAACAACAGTAGACCAAGTCCCACGTGACTTGTTACAATTGTGGCAAGAAAGGCCACTACAAGAGTGAATGCAGATCTAAGCCTAAACAATCAGAGAAAGGTGAGCCTAATAAGGTTTCATTGGTTTCTAACATTGTTGCTATGATCGGACAGGTCACAACTGTGGGGGTTGACTCTGACTGGTGGATAGACACTGGAGCGACTTGCCATGTCTGTTCAGGCAAGGAATGGTTCGTCACGTACCAGCCGATATCTGAGAAGGTTGTCATGACGAACCAGGCCCAAGCTGAAGTTCTGGGGATCGGGACCGTGGAATTGAAACTCACTTCTGGGAACACTCTGACGCTTCAAGGTATGAAGCATGTTCCGGCGATTGCCAAGAACCTGATCTCTGGGAGCCTGTTCTGCAACGCAGGCTTGAGGATGGACATCAATGCTGGTCAGATGGTGATGTCCAAGAAAGGAACATACTTCGGGAAGGCTTATCAAACCGAAGGAATGTTTAAAATTCAGCTTGTTAACCAGTTTAAAGACATTAATGCAGTTGCATTTTTTGATTATTCTCTCGAGTTGTGGCATAATAGACTAGGACATGTTCATTGTAAAAGAATTAACAAAATGTCTAGTCTAGGACTTATCTCCAAATGTGGGGGTAAGGTGGAGAAGTGTGAGGTGTGTACTCAGACGAAGATCACAAGGAAACCCTTTCATCGGGTCAATCGAAGTACAGATCTTCTGGAATTGGTGCACTCCGATATCTGTGACTTCAAACATTTCTCCACGAAGGCCGGGATGAAGTATTTCATAACCTTCATCGACGACTTCTCAAAATACGCGTTCGTCTACTTGCTCAAGTCTAAAGACGAAGCCTTCGAGAAGTTCAGAGAGTTCAGGGCCGAAGCTGAACGGCAGACTGGACAACAACTCAAGAGGTTAAGAAGTGATCGAGGTGGGGAGTACAGGTCTCATGAATTCGCATCGTTCTGCAAAGAACATGGAATCATATGCGAGACTACTGCTCCATATTCTCCTCAATCCAACGGAGTAGCGGAGAGAAAGAACAGAATATTGACAGAAATGATGAACTCTATGCTGCTAACCGCGGGTCTTCCTAAATGCTACTGGAGAGAAGCTGCATTGACGGCCACTTTTATTCTAAATAGAGTGCCACATGCAACTTCGGACGTAACTCCTCATGAACTCGGGTTCAAAGTCAGACCAAACTTGAATGTCATTCGAGTGTGGGGGTGTCTGGCGTATGTGAAACTCCCAGATCTAAAGATTCAGAAGCTAGGGACAAGGACTACGAAGGCGATCTTCTTGGGGTATGCCGAGAAGAGTGATGCTCGGAGATTTCTTGATATTGAGTCAAATCATATCATCGAATCTCGCGATGCTGAATACTTTGAAGACAAGTTTGTAAAAGACAAAAACATTGTTCTTTCGGACATTCCGAAAAATGATGTAGGTGCAAATGAGGCTGAAATCTCATATAAGCCAGTATTCCAAGAAGAAGCTGTTGTTGATGAAACAACTCTTGTACCAGAACTCGCAGAGCCGTCAGCTAAGCGAGCGAGGAGACCGAAAGACTTCGGAGATGACTTTGTCACCTATCATGTGGAAGCAGATCCGCTTACCTATGATGAGGCGATGAAGACCAGAGATGCTATCTTCTGGAAGGAGGCAGTGAATGACGAGTTTGACTCTATCACCTCCAATAACACATGGGTGTTGGTAGATCTACCTGAAGGAGAAAAGCCCATCGGATGTAAATGGATCTTCAAGAAAAAGATGAAGGCAGATGGAACTATTGACAAGTTCAAGGCCAGGCTGGTAGCCAAGGGATTTTCTCAGAAATAGGGGATAGACTACTTTGACACGTACGCTCCAGTAGCCCGGATGACCACCATCAGGATGTTAATCGCTCTTGCAGCTATACATAAGTTGGTGATACATCAGATGGATGTAAAGCCTGTATTCCTGAATGGGGAGTTGACCGAAGAGATTTACATGCAACAGCCAGATGGATTTGTCGTCAAAGGTCTTGAAGACAAAGTCTGCAAGTTGGTGAAATCATTGTATGGTTTGAAGCAAGCTCCCAAGATGTGGCATGAGAAGTTTGACAAAGTTATTAGGTCAAACAGCTACAGAGTCAGCGAGACGGACAAATATGTTTACACAAAGTTTGCTGATGGAAGAGGAGTCATCGTTTGTCTGTACGTGGACGACATGCTAATCCTAGGTACGGATATAGGCTGTGTCACAGAGACAAAGAAGTTCCTCTCAACCAAGTTCAGTATGAAGGACTTGGGGGATGCAGATGTCATCTTGGGCATAAAGATCATCCGGACAGACACTGGAGTAACGCTGTCACAATCTCACTACATTGAGAAGATGCTCACACGCTATGGGTATAAGGATCTTCCAGGGATCGATACGCCATACAGGTGTGATCAGAAGCTGAAGCCAAATTCAAGAGAAAGCGTCAGGCAGCTGGAGTATTCTAGCGTTATCGGAAGTTTGATGTACGCAACCACTGCCACAAGGCCTGACATAGATTTCGTCGTGGGAATGCTGAGTCGGTTCACAAGCAACCCAGGGGTTGAGCACTAGAAAGATGTGAAGCGGGTGATGAGATATCTCAAGAAAACTCAGACATATGTACTGTACTACAACGGGTATCCGACAGTAGTGGAAGGCTTCAGTGATGCTAGCTGGTGTTCAGAGGTGGAAAGCGAGAGATCCATAGGTGGATATGTCTTTTCCCTGGATGGAGCTGCTATATCGTGGAAGTCGAAGAAGCAGACTATACTCTCTCGTTCCTCCATGGAATCTGAATTCTATGCACTTGAAACTGCAGCAGATGAAGCAGAATGGCTTCGGAAGCTCATGTATGATCTTCTAGTGGTTGGGGCTCAGATACCGGCGATACCGATATACTGTGACAACCAGGCGACTACGGCGGTGGCATCAAATGACCTCTTCAACGGAAAGAAGAGGACTGTGTGGTTGAAGCACAGGGCAGTACACGATCTTATCAAAAGAGGTGTAATTGCAGTGGTTGATGTTCGGAGTCAGGAGAACCTGGCAGATCCGTTCACAAAGGGCCTCAAGTGCCAGTTGGTCGATGACACAGCTTGTAAAATGGGCTTAAAGGCATTTTGATAGTGTATCTTTGTAATCCTACCATAAAGTTTTATGCTATTAGTTCAAAGAAAAATCTACTAGGCATCTAACTTTTGGTTCAAAGGAGGATCACTGACTGGGAAACTATCAGGTAACAGTGGGTACTTGTTCTCTGGAACATGGAAGGGATACAGACCCATAACCACTGTTGTCTACTATGTATTTTTCTATGGAAAAAACAGATCCTGTGGAAGGTTGGCTTAAACGCCTTAATGAGTTCTCAGGCAGAGTGAATGCCTGGTGTGCTTTACATGAAGCACGGTAGAGCAGCACTACAAGGAGTAAAACTTCATGCTACAGTGGGGTGACTCCACCATGAGATTCCCAGGTAGGGGTAATGCCTCGGCTTTGCAAGCCAAGTCACAGCGGCGTAGCACCGCAAATAGGCAAGTAGCCTAATGCTGTATGACGTAATTAAAGAGTTGTAGACAGTACTACAAAGGGAAGGATGGCCCCATGTTATAGTGGCACGACACCACGATGAGGTACCCAGGTAGGGGTAAAGCCTCGGCATTGCAAGCCACGTCGTTGCGGCGTAACACCGTAAGGAAGCCTTAGGCTTCATGCTGGGTAGTTTGGCACTACAAAGAGGCTTGTAACCTCATGCTACAGTAGTATGACACTACGATGAGGATCCCAGGTAGGGGTAATGCCTCGGCCTCAGGCCATGTCATAGCGGCGTAGCACCGCAAGGAAGCGCAAGGCTTCATGCCATATCTCTTTAATAAAGAACTCACCTATAGTGTATGGAAAGAGATATCAGGCCGTCTCTTGAGGGTAAACTTATAGATGCCCAAAATTGTACACTGAAACCAGGCTGGCACTGTCACCCCCCATTTCCTGTATTTCGTATTTGTACTCGTAATTTGATTTTTGGTACGTATTTTATTTTCTCGACTTGCGGATTTTGGTTTCTCGTAAATGGGTTTGGACCATGGCTTGGTTTTATTTTGTGGAGTTGGTTTGGTTTGGTTTGGTTCATCATGAGTGGAACACCTTAGCTTATTCTCCACCTCCATTCCATCACAACCACCCTCATTAAAACCTACCAACCTTTTCTCTCTCCTCCATAACTCCATTAATTTCTTACAACTTCTTCTTCTTCCTTCTTCCACACAACTCCCCAACCCATAGGCAAGTGCACCTTGCCATCAAATAAGTACCACTTTTTATTTGTCCATTAACTAGATTAGGCCATGGAGAACAACTTTAGAACTTGACATTTTGTGATTTGGAGCTTTCATTTTTCTAGATCTAGGTTTTAACCATTTTCGAAAATCCTTGGTTTTGATCCATTAAACTTCGATTTTTGCATGTTTTGATGCTTCCATGTGAAAGAGAATTCGATTTTACTCAAGTTAGAACTTTGAAAATCTAGATTTGGTTTTGATTTGGCTAAGTTATGAAGATTTGAAGTTTTTGGTGTTCTTGAGGAGTTCATCTCAGCCTTGGTGAAGGCTCTCGGCCAGTGCTCTTTAGCACTTGACCGTTTTTGCACCCCGGCCTGTGCTCTTTAGCGCATGGCCGATTGCGCATAGGCTCAGCCAGTGCTTTGCGCTGCGCTGGCGCAAGCTAGCCATGCGCAAGCCAGCCATGCGCAAAGTAACCCCTGCGCACTCGACCATTGCGCAGTCCATACTCTGCGCAGTCTACCCTTGTGCAATCCTCCCTTGCGCAATCCAATTGATGCGCAAGGCATCCCCTGTGCCCCTTTAACCCTGTGCCCCTTGACCCCCCTGCGCAGTCTACCCTTGCGCAAAAAGGCAACTCTTGCGCAGCTCTTCCATGCGCAGTACATACCCTGCGCAGCCCAACCCCTGACCCCCTTGCACAACCTACTTGTCTATGATGAATTGTTATTTCTTTAAGCTTGGCTCTTCTATAGTCCTATATATATTGGTATTTTATTAGATATTTTACGTCCATTTTATATCCTTATGCCTTTTGTCACGAACTGATTTTTACTTAATATGTTTGGAATGACTATTGTACATGACATGGTATGACAAGGAACTAGCATAACACGACAGCGACCCGTAGTGGTGCACTCCTGACATGACCAACCTGACATGATAGTAGCCCATTGTGGCGCACTCCTGACTTGACTTGACTTGACTTGTAGCTTGTAACTTGACTCGTATAATCAACTTGACACCGTGGGTGTTCCTGCTTGCTTGCTTGTATAATCCACTTGTCTTGTCTTGCATCATGTCTAGGACGTGACTTCCTGGGTACCACGGCCAGGGACTCGCACTAAATTGGATTAGGCTAATGATTAGATCAAACTAGAACATGGAGAATTCCCAGTCACAGGCAATCTCGTTATCTGGGCGCTTTAATGGACTTGTAGCTTACCGACGAGTAGAGCACATTTCCAGCACACTGTCATGTGTTGCACCCTCTAAGTCACCTAAGGGTACATTTGTCTTCCGGGTAATGTACCCACCTATAACTCTCAACCCGCGGAAGGATAACTGGATGGTCTGCAGGGCTTGGGACTGGAAATTCTCACTTGCATCTTGTTAGTAATTAGGCTTGTGACAACCCTAGTTAGTTAAAGTAGTAAGCCGTAGTACTTGCTTGGCCGATTGTGAATGATTGGTGTCCAGCTCTGTCTAAGTCTTGTCTAGCCCCTGTACCTGGAGCTCTTGATCATGATTATTTTACTTATCTCTAACGATAAATGGGTAGAGACAGTGAGCTATTCAGGCGAAGGGGTACAATCCCGGTCCTTGTTTGGTTTAAGGATTGTAACCTGGCTCCCGGAATGGTTCCACGTCCCTAGTCGTTTATCGTCCTGTGTACTTTACTACTTGTACTTTCTTTTATTCGTTATTTTCTGATATGCTGGCTTTTGTTCTTATTTGTGGCCTCCTTGTGGCACTTGCTCTTTCTGGGGTTTGACCCAGCTGGTTTTGTGTGGCCAGATTTTGGAGCAGCTCCCGAGGATCTACCAAGCTTCCAGCCCAATGGTGAACACTAGAAGGAACCAGGGCTACGAGTGGGTTTTCCCTTTTTGATTCACCCACTTATATGTAAATTTATTCTTTTGATGCGTTTGCTGACGAGCACCTGTTAGCTCGATGCACATTTACTTACTGTCTGCCTACGGGCTGTAAACATGATTAACAAATCCTAGGGTTGATCATGTATGACTGAACTCTTGCTAGTCCTATCATTTTGTACGACTAGCTTCATGATCATCCAATATGTAATATTTGGGATGCCTTATATATATATTTGATGCTCTAATATCTTGTAACTCTGTTAATTGCTTGAGATTGAGACAATAGGCTTGACCTTAAGAGACTGCTGGCTTGTAGTAAACCCTCATATCTAGACAGCCGTGACCGTATAGTTGAGATGTATTCTATTTCAATATACGTAGCTGGCTATGTCTGCCTCCGCTCTCCAGTATTCTGGTTCTGGGGCGTGACAGGCACAGGGCCTTTAATGTGCAGCCAGAAGCACACGTAACTACACTTTGTGAGTGGGAAGAATTACAATTGTGGTGCAGAATTCAAGGCGTAGTCCATTCTTGTATCACATTGTTATTTAACCCATGCGGGAAGATTCAAGTAGTCAGCGACATCTATCCTAATACAAAATGGACAGTTACTGTGGGGAACGCTCAACTCTGGACACATATATATGTTGTGATATGTGGGGGATTGTTGGTGCTTTCTTTACATGGAGAGAGCTTGCTCTCAACATGCCTTGTAAATTTTAGTCCCACATCGGAAATGCACCATGAGTTATCTCAACATATATACTTGGGTGTGTTGTTGAGAGATGCACATGGGGTGGTGACCCTAAGGAGGGAACCATGTGGGTGATTTTACAAGGAGGTAAGAATAAGGCTCCAAGGATTAAGCATTAATGCTTTTGTCATTCTCTTGGATTAATTCCATTTGGAGCTAAGCCCCAAAGGGGCTTAGCGACTCGGACTCGGACTCGGACTCGGGCTCGGGCTCGGGCTCGGGCTTGGGCACATGGGCTCATGAGGCGTAATGTGGCATTTTGTTGGCGCACTTTGCACTTAGCACGTCAGCAGTCATGCGGTCTTTATGCGGCTCATATGCGGCCATGCGGTCTTCTGCGGCATGCGGCTCATATGCGGCCATGCGGTCTTATGCGGCATGCGGCTCTTATGCGGCTCATGCGGCTCATGCGACACATGCGGAACATGCGGTCCATGCGGCTCATGCGGTCCATGCGGCCATTAGGCTCATGCGGCCAGGCTGCTGCCGCATGAAGGGATCCGCTGACTGTGCAGATTACAAATCAGTTATGGAAAGGCTGAATCAATGCGATTAATTCATATCCTATCTTTGTGGGATTTGAATTAATTTCGTGGGATTTGAATTAAATCTCGTTGCTATCTTTTGGGATTTGATTCAATCTTTCCATAACTGAAGAGGCGGCTAGGGTTTCCACCCTCTCTCTATAAATACTCTCTTCTGGCCTCCTTTGTGACCACTACGAAAATTACAAGTCAGAAAAGGAGAAAGAGAGAGAGAGTTGCTGCCGCCATTGCAAGTCCATCCGAGGAGTCTGAACAGAGGTGACTTCGAGCGTTCCACAAGTTCTTCAACTTGCTGGTTCCTGGAAGCAGATCGTGTGGGGGCGAATCTTGCTTTGAGCAACGGTGTTTTGACACCCCAGCATTGTTCTTCTTCTCATCCCTCTCTTGTTTGATTGTAACTCGTTCTGTCCCAATTGCAACACGTTTGCAAGGAAGAACGAGAGATCTTCTCTTCTCTTTTTCCCTCCTTCAGATTGTAATTTGGCTATTTGATTTATTGTACCATCGTAGATCTTGAGTTTGATCACTGCAAAGTTTTTGTGTGACATCTCAGATCTCGATTGCATCTGTTTTTCCATCTTTGATCAAGCCCCGGGACTAACATATACAACTCTCATAAAACAAGGAAAAAGTGCGCATGGCCAATAAAACACCATCAGACAGACCCAAGAATCTCTAATGTACTACGTGTGTTATTTTTTGAATCTGATTCAAGGTATAGCCTATCATGTAATCTTCAGATACAAATAACAATCACCAAGTAAAATTCAAGGAAGTGGTCCATCTTACATATTGTATAGTATACACTTGCCCAAGAATTCTTTACTCTTATTCTTACATCGTTGTTATTTAGAACTTGATTTACTTTTTTATTGTTGTATGTTTTGGTAGAAAAAAAAAACCAACTCCCTCCAACTCTTTAGTACCACGTATGTTAGGAGTTTTCAAATTGAGGTGCTTATATTAATTCACCCTTCTTGCTCTCTTGTAGAGTTGTGTGGGCTAGTCTTGTTGACCACACGCATGTGCCATCGTTGTCCGGCTCGGTTCGGTTCGACGTGCGTAACAGGTGCGGGTACGCATCCACATCTGCGGGTGTCGATTTGATTTCTTCTTCGGATTCAGGTTGAGATCCTAACATCTTTTGCTATTAACCTTTTTTTTTACTTTGACCGTTCTCTCCTTCTATTATGAACGTTGGGATAGTCAAATTTCGATTAGGCTTTTAAGGCCCTTTAACATGCAACAGTTACGGTTGGGGCTGTCTATTTATACAGTCTTCTTCTTCTTTGTTTGGACGGATTGTTTTCTGAAATATATATCAAATTTATGTCTTGTTCCTCTCGAACATCCAACCTCTATTCTCCAAATCCTTCATTTCAATTCTTTTATGGGCAACAGCTAAGTGCGGGTCACTCTTTTGAAGCTGTGTAGTGACGAAAAGTCGACAACACGGAGGTTTTATCTGTAGGAGGATTCAAAAACAAGTCTGTGCGTAGATCTCAAATAATCTCATAGGAAAGTGCTTTGTACACGAGTTTCCCAAAATCGGTAAATCTAACATTTTATTATTTTGTTCACAAAAAATTCAAAGTAAATTTCTAACAACTATGATGCGGCTACGGGTCTTGAGCTCGGTCTACTCAACGCGGAGGTGGAGGTTGCAGTCACACGTGTGGTGCTTGGGCTGATTGGTTGGCATTGTTGAGTCGGTGCGGTGCGTCAACTACGGCCCGCTCTCAGCGGGCTGGACAGGGCCATGCAACAATATCCTTTTAGAAGGCTAGTAAGTTGGTTTTGGGCCAGGTTTTATTTAGGAACTCAAATGGGAATTTAGTTTGGTTGGGCTGGGTTTAGAATTGAAAACAAAGAGAATATTTGCTACTCTTATAATATTTAGTTAGAATTCAGTTTGGGCTGAGAACGTAATTAAGGAAAAAGATTGGACTTGGTGTTAGGCTTGGGTTAATAAAGGAAATGGAATAAGTGCTATTGGACGGCCATGGGTTTATACTTGTGAAAAAGGAAGGGTATGGACTTGGGATTAATAAGGGTTTTAGGCCCAATAGTAACTTAAATATTCATTAGATTTGGAGGCTCAAAAAAATATCTATAAAATATATATTTATATAATTATTAAATGGCTTACTTGAAACTTAAAGATAGATTAGAAAAATTTATCAACAAAACATGTATACAATAATGATTAGAACATCACAACTAAATACGCTGGTAGCTAGATAACATAGAAATTATAAGAGTTATTTGTATTTACACCCCCTCATTCCTAATTACTAATTCTGTTACACCTGCATGCTTATTTTTATTACTGCTAACCCCTATCTCCTCCTCTCCCCCGGGGTGTAAATACAAAAATATCAAATTATAAAGAACCCTTGAGATCCCCACTGGGGTTCTCAAAGTATTCATAATTAATGGTTTAGATTCAAAGGTCCTTTCAATCATAAATTATGTCATTTATCCTTTGGAATATTTTATTTCAGTAAAAAATCTTTATGTATACTCTAAAAATATAGGTGCCCTATTCTAGGTGTCCGTATTTTATAAACCGTGATGTCCTTATATTAACAATACCTACAATCGCATATAGCCAAACAATTAAACTTTATAACTTGATTTGTATACAACGTAGGGAATCATCGACTACACACTATCATGATAGTCACATAAACAACTATATTTGGATTATACCACACAATGTATCCATAAGGTCCGCTTCATCCAGTCCGTGCTAACATGTCGTCAGCTATGCCAACAATTTACAACTAGGCCATCCACTATCCATTTCCATAAGTATATCATCATCTTCATTATACTAATCCTTTAATCAACGGCTATTTCATACGAGGCAAATGTCTAGGTTATTCAAGGTACCACAACCCGAATTTGGAGAAATAGGGAAAAATTGGGAAAGAAATAAAATTGATTCATTTCTTGATTTAAGCGGGAAAAAAACTAGTTACAACTGATACTTGTTCCATAAACAAAGAAATCAACTTCTGATACATTATATTCCTCCTCCTTCAATATTTATACATATCATGAAGATGATTACATTGGACCTATTTACACTTCTACCCTTCTCCTATTATCCTGCTTGAAGAAGACTGATACTTTGATACTCTAGTCCAAACAGAGCTCAACTTAGATACTCCTTTGCAGTTGAGCTCAAGTTGATACCTTTGTAGCTTCAGCTCTGCAGCTTCTCCCTGCAACTCTGGCAGCCCTTGCAGACTCTTATATCCTCTAACCCAGAGCACTGTTGAGTTCAGGGTCGCCCTGAGCTCATAGGAGTCCGAGACGAACTTTTAAAATAGGACCCCATACATAATACATAATGTAAAAAAAAAAAAAAATTAAAAACAATAAAACAAAGGCAAAATTGAACCAAGGACATCAAATATAAGAGACAAACATATATAGTAACCACTACACCATAATTATTTTATGTTAAGTAAGATCCATGAAAACATAATAGATCTATATACAAAAATATTAATATACTTATATTTAAAATAATTTTTTTGGGCCCTCCCAAATTTTGGGTTCTAGACGGTCGTCCTGGCTGCCCTGGGCCAGGGTCGGCCTTGGTTCAGTACTAATACTCTAACCCTGCTAGCTCAGGTACGTACATTCTGCCACAAGAAGAGAACGTATCAGAAATAATTAACTAGTAATTCAAATCTAACCCAAGGTGGTTACTTTATTTTTAAATTTTTCCCAATACTGCACCAACAATTTCACTGAAGAAACCCTTCTCTATCAATTGGGTAATGCATAGAGGAAGGTTCTTCCCTCTTGCTGGGCAATTGCTCACATAATTTTGTCATTTCATTAGGCTTAACTTGACGAGATATTATTCTAACCCACAAAATCTACCCCTTTGGGATGGACGTAAGTTGCAAATTGACAAAATCTAGAGGAGTTTAGAGTACTATTTTTTTTCTTCCTTGTTTTGTTAATTCCCATAATATTTAGGCTTCAGTAGACGGAAACTAACGGCAATTTACAGGCCACATCAGATGCTGCATGTATACTTCTTAACGTTGTTACGCGGTGGTGTATACCAACCACTTCACGTAAGAATGGTCAATGGAACCTTCCCGGTAGAGTGCAGGTTTTGCACTCGTCGCAAACCTACATATTCCATTGGCAGCTTGGTTTCTTTGCTTTAAGTAGTCGACAAAATTGGCGGAGTCATCGGGTGGGGCCAGGGAGAATGGATAGCGTCCACACGGCACGGCCCTATTGGGTGCCTACTTTCTCTCAGTGTGTGGCACGGACAGCAAGTGGCTAGCAGTTAAGAAGTTCCCGCCTTTTGGAAAAAGGTTGGTCGCCATTGACAAAGTTTGAAATACATGCTCTTAAAGATTCTGTAAGGCCGTTTGGTAAATTGTATTTGGAGATGGATTTTAGAATTTTATAGATTTGAGGTTAAATTTATAGAATTCTATGTTTAGTTGGCGATGGATTTGGATATGGAAAGTATGACCAAATCCAAAATTTGAATTTGGAAGAAAGAGATTGGATTTGGGAGAAAAAAAAAGTTATTCTTTAATAATTTCGTTAAAATATTTAATTTATAGTTTATTCAAAATTAACTAATAGTTAATTAAAAATTAGTCATTATTATTATTAAATAAATTTTTTTATAAATAAAAATTATTAATGTTTTTAATACAAAAATTAACTAATAGTTAGTTATCATAATTATAATCTAAGTTAATAATTTATTATTTAATAATTTTATTATTTAATAATTTATAATAATCTTAATTAATAATTTATAACTTTATTAATCATAATTGTAATAAATTTATTAATCATAACTATAATTTTAATTAATAATTTAATAATTAATATCTAATTATAATCATAATTAATAATTTATTAGTCTTATTTTAATATTAATTAATAATTTGTTAATTACTATTTTATTATAATCTTAATTAATAATATTTTAATCACAATTTTAATCATATTTTATAATTTATAATTTAATAATTACTATATTATAGTAATTTAATTAATAATTTATTAATCATCATTATATTATTTTTTAATTACTATTTTTAAAATTTTAATTTATAGTTAATTAAAAATTAACTAATAGTTAATTAAAAATTAGTCATTATTATTATTATTTAAAAAAATTATAACTAAAAATTAGTTATTATTTTAATAAAAAATAACTAATAGTTAGTTATCATAAATTATCATCGAAATTAATACTTATTTTTAATAATTTAATAATTAATATATTATTATAATTTTAATTAATAATTTAATAATTTATATATGGATAAATATAATTTTTGGTCACTCAATATTTCAAAAGTTCAACTTTTAGTCGAAAATATATATATGGAGAGTGACACTAAATTTTTGGTGGGGCCAGGGAGAGTGACACTAATTTTATTTTTTGGTGGGGCCAGGGAGAGTGACACTAATTTTTTGGTGGGGCGAGGGAGAGTGACACTATTTTTATTTTTTTGGTGGGGCCAGGGAGAGTGACACTAATTTTTTGGTGGGGCCAGGAAGAGTGACACTAATTAATTTTATAGGGAACATTTTTTGTCCTTTTGCTGTTTCGTCCTTCCATTGCTCTCTTTTTTTTCTTCCATTTTTGTCCTTCCATTCTTGCTGCTTATTTTTTCCTTCCATTCTCGTTTTTTTCCCTATAAAAGAAACTGTTTAGAGTTGGCGGGACAAAGTAAAACAACAATAGTGTAGCGGTAGTCATGATGATGAACCTGCAGGTCCGGCAAGAAGACTACAGCCGCGACGACGACGACGGTGGGAGAAGAAGTAGAAGCGTTCTCGAGTGGCTGAGGCTCTTCTTCTTCGTTCAACTCCTACCAAGGGTGTGGGAAACCTGCAAGAAATCCGAGCAGCTCCTCCCCGTCACCTGCCCTGCTCCCCGAACAAATCCTCCTCCTCCTCCTGCTGCTTCAGCTCTTCATTATACGGTACGTACGTACACAAGTCCTGCTCAACTTCGAAGGTTAGTTCCGGATGTACGTGTCCCCCAATGCAACAGGCCAAAAGTCCTTTTTTTTAATATATTTCTCGCGACTTACATATCCATGTTAAGAAGCAGCTGGAGCTTGTTGGAATTAATGAATTGTTCCGTCTTAATTAACTTCCAGCTGGAACAATCAAGGAACGACACACTGAGAGCGTTATCCAAGTTCAAATATATGGTGTTCACAGCGCTTCTGGCTATTCTCTGTGGACTACTTTCCCTCGATCTTGGAAGCAGCAACACTCCTATTACTGCAACTCGCTTACTGATCAGATCATGCAACTACGCGACAACCATCGGAAGTATATGCATCCTAGCGTCGATCGCGCTCCCCTTCGCCCTTCCTCGTCCGTCTTGCTGGCTTGCCAAACTTTTGTTTTTCGTTGCAATAGGATTGCTCTCCATCTGTATATTGCTCTGTTTCCTATTGGTTCATCTCTCGTATTAAGCAATCATATGGTTTACAGAGCTTGTTTCTATTTTACTTTGCCATCAAAGGAAAAATTATCTACTGATGTGTGATTTATTGACAACGATTCATATAGTATATTTTTTGTAGATGTTCTCTTTTTTCGTACATGTGTATAATATTTGGCTCGAATGGGGAGGTGCAACTCTTCCCCTTTGACAACATTTACAACACAGGACATGTCACGAAGGGAGGGGCCACCCCCAAATTCTTTTTCTTTTCTTTTCTTGTTTTCTTTCCATATATATATATATATATATATATATATATATATATATATATATATATATAAAGAGAGAGTGTGTGTGTGTGTACACGCAGCTAGGCCACTCCAGTCCACTTGATTTTTGGTTTCGTTCTTGGGTCTCATGGAGTCAAAGGTGAAAGGGGAGTCAGGGAGGAGAGAGGAATCGAAAATGTTGAGGGAAGCGAGAAGATCTTGCCATCTGTTGGGTTTTGGCCTTTGTCATTTAGAATTTTAGTCCCACATCGGCTAGGCCAAAGGAGTTGTATCTCTATATATTAGCTTTGCTAGTTTAGAGATGCACATGTGGTGTGGATGTGCACATAGGTGTGCCATGTGGGATTATTTTTCTAATAGAAAAAAGGCTAAATAAACAATTGAAAGGATTAATGCTTTTTTGCTCTTGGAAAATTTATCTCCATGGGAGCTAAGTCCCGTTGGGGCTTAGCGCCTCGGACTCGGGCTCATGGGCTCATGAGGCGTAATATGGCATTTTGTTGGCGCACTTTGCACTTAGCACATCAGCATCGTCGCTAGGCGCATAGTGCGCTTTAGTTGCGCTCGTTGCGCGAGCCACTTGCGCTGCCACGTTACGCGTCACAGGGTGCGCGCCAGGTTGCGCCAGGTGCGCTGGCTGCGCGCGTGGCGCACGTTGCGCAAAGTGGCACAGGTCGCGCAGATTGCGCATTGGCGCAAGGTGCGCAGTGCGCGCAGTGGCGCAGGTTGGCGCAAGTGGCTCAATGCGCAGTGTCACGTCCCGCTCCCGCAGGAGCGATCGTCCTCGCTAAGGCGTGATGCCGCACGGGCCTAGGTTGCGCCCGTGCAAGGCTAAGTCCAGAAACCGCAGATTTGAGCTAGGCCACAGAGTCGCACAGAGTGTCCCCATTTGCAGCGGAAAGTAAATGAACATAAATTGAAGCGAATTCAACTCTTTATTGATATTCAAGAAGTTTACAAGCGGCGCTAGACCGATATTACAAATCGCTCAAGCTCTCTCTCTCTCTGAAACATAAAAGGCGTGCCAAATGGCTTACAACATAGAATGATTCATGGCGATGTTCCGATACATTATGTCCTGTATATGGTGCTTCAGCTCCTTACAACGCTCCAAGGCTCCAGAGATAGCTCCGCGCCTTAGCACGTTCGATGGAAGTTCCGCACCCGCCGGCGTCTCCTGCATCCTGCAAGCAGACTGTGGGGTTATCAGTACATTGTTATGCACTGGTGGGGAGGCTAGCTCGCCCACACTGCTATCATTACCAAACACGTTCCATTTACTTTTGTGCACCGTCTATCATTCATTGTCTTTCTAATCTTGCCTTAGGATCAGTTTCATGGCATATTTCATAGCCTATCTCGTGTTGCCAAATTCAGTGTCGCATGGAAATACATGCACGACTTATCCATACTTACCGTCCGGCCTTCCCTGTCCAAAGCAAACCATGTTAGTCAACAATTCGTATGTAATAACTTAACGTGATTCTTGTAAACATTCAGTGTTCAAGGACGTGTCCCTGCCTCAGGTTCTAGCGCGTCGTAGGCGTGTCTTCTTTTAACTCATTTCATGAAGCACCCTTTATCATTTGGTGTGATACATTTCAAGCCCGTTCAGTAGGCGCTTTGTTCAGTTAACTTAGACTACTTTGATTTCAATACAAGGACTTGCACGTGGATCGCCACCAGCAAAGCCCACTTAACTCTATATGCACCGGTCGCTGGCACCACAAGCCATTTTGGACCCTTTTTCCCTTGGTATTTCGCAACTATTCAGAGCGTGCGGCTGGTACACGTTGATAGTGTCTTGAAATATCCTGCACTTACGTCTCCCGGGTAGCCAAGCCCCCCCAGGCAGCCCGTAAGCCTCCTTTGATTTCCGCCTAGGCCGGCCACGATCCTCCCTTTGATCTTGCCGCAGAAATCCCTTATATCTCCTACCTCCCGTATACGAGGGGATTGTCTACGACCATTTCGTATTATTTGTCATTTTAACTTAACGGCTGTCTCCGAGCCGTAGGCTAACCCTTAGCCATAATGCGTTATCGACCAGGTTGGCGTCCGTGCAGCGCGGGTAGCGAGCCCCATTGCACGTGCCCGTCATACCTGTCGCTAACCATTTCTTTCTTCCTTATCTTTTATTCATTCTTTCTTTTCTTTCTTTTCACTTGTCCGTTCGTTCATTGATTCATTCACGTATTCATTCTTTCATTCGTTGGTTCATTCATTCACTTATCCATTCATTCTTTCATTCACACATTATGCAACTCCCCGTGCGAGAGTCGCCTTGGCGATCCATCGGTCCCATAATCTTTCAATGTTGCTATACTCTACTCGGAACGACTATGTTGATAGTCTTTCCGTTTCATTGTTGTAATCCATTCATTGTTTCATTGTTGAACGCATAGGGAACTCGAAATGTAAGCCCGTGCCTTAGCACGAGCGTGGAGCGCGGTGCGAGAGTTCTCGTATTTTTTATGTTCTTTTCCATATTCTATACAAGCATACAAGATGGGATTATTCCCTTAGCTAGGTGCGTTGAGTCCTTTATTAGCATACGCGATGTTATCGCCTAGCGTTTCTAGCTATAGTGTCCGTATTGTTATGTGTCTAGGCTAAGCAAAGACGGGTTCATCGGAGCCACCCACCTTAGCGATGTTCGCATCGTGTCACCCTCATTTTCCGTATTTCCCGTATTTCGTATTTATACTCGTATCTGGATTTTGACATGTATTTTTTTATTTTTCTCAACTTGTGAAATTTCGGTATTTCTCGTATTTTTGGTTTTTGTCATGGCTCGATTTTAATTGGATTGGGTTGGTTTGGTTTGGTTTATTGTGTATTGGAACACCTTAGCCTATGCTCCACCCTCAGCACACCACATCCCACCCTCTTTAAAACACCACCAACTTTTTCTCTCTCCTCATAAACCTCCATTAATTTCTTCTTCTCCTTCCTCTACACAACACTCTTCTCCTTCCTCTCCACAACACCCACCCATAGGCAAGTGCACCTTGCCACCACATGAGGACCCTATTTTATTTGTTCATTTGCTAGATTAGGACATGGTGATCAACATTAGAACTTGGCATTTTGTGATTTGGAGTCTCCATTGTTCTAGATCTAAGTTTTCCCTATTTTCGGTTTTGCATGGTTTTGATCTATTTAGGTTGGATTTTTATGGGTTTTGATGTTTCCATGTGGAAGAGAGTTCAATTCCACCCTGGTTGGAACTTTGGAAATCCGGATTTGGAGTTCGGATGGCCTAGTTGTGATGCTTTGAAGTTTTGAGAGCCATGGGAGCTTCTTCTCAGCCATGGAGAAGAAGACCCTTTCCCCTGCGTGCGTGTTTTTACGCGTACGCAGCTCCCTTGCGTGCGTGTTTTTACGCGTACGCAGCTCCCCTGCGTGCGTGTTTTTACGCGTACGCAGCTCCCTTGCGTGCGTGCTTTTATGCGTACGCAGCTCCCCTGCGTGCGTGTTTTTTTACGCGTACGCAGTTCCCTTGCGTGCGTGCTTTTGTGCGTACGCAGCTCCCCTGCGTGCGTGTTTTTACGCGTACGCAGCTCCCTTGCGTGCGTGCTTTTGTGCGTACGCGGCTCTCCTGCGTGCGTGCTTTTTCGCGTACGCAGCTCTCCTGCGTGCGTGCTTTTTCGCGTACACAGTTCTCCTGCGTGCGTGCTTTTTCGCGTACGCAGCTCTCCTGCGTGCGTGCTTTTACGCGTACGCAGCTCCCCTGCGTGCGTGTTTTTACGCGTACGCTGCTCCCTTGCGTGCGTGCTCTTGCGCGTACGCTGCACCCTGACCCCTTGCTTAACCCATTGTACATTGTATGGTATGACAAGGAACTAGCATAACACGACAGTGACCCGTAGTGGTGCACTCCTGACATGACCAACCTGACATGATAGTGGCCCGTCGTGGCGCACTCCTGACAAGTACCCTGACATAATTTATCTTAATGTTGTTGCGACGGCTAACTTAACTTGACCTGCCTTGACACCGTGGGTAGTTCTTTCTTGCTTGCTTGTTAAATCCACTTGTCATGTCTTGCATCATGTCTAGGATGGAACTCCTGAGTACCACGGTCAGGGGTACCTACTAAAATGGATTAAGGTTAATAACTAGAATAACACAGTAGTCATGAAGAGATGACACAGCTACAGGCAATCCCGTTACCTGGGCGCTCTTGGGATCTGTAGCCTGCCGTCGAGTAGGGCACATTTCCAGCACACTGTCATGTGTTGCACCTTCTAAGTCACCTAAGGGTACATGCGTTCCTGGACGATGTACCCACCTGAATTCAACCCCTAATTTTCGACCTGGGTAACCTGGATGGTCTGCAGGGCTTGTGGTTGTGGAATAATCTCACTGCATCTTGTTAGTAATTAGGCCTGTGATAACCCTAGTTAGTTAAAGTAGTAAGCCGTAGTATCTGCTTGGCCGTGATTGATTGAATGAGGTATAACCAGTTTAGCCATGTCTTGATCCAGTACAAGATTGCTCCCTGTCTTGATTTCTGGCATTATTATCTTGCCGATAAATGGTGCCAAGTTCTATTCAGATGAAGGGTTACAACCCCGGTCCTTGTTTGGTTTACGGGTTGTAACCTGGCTATCGGAATAGTTCCATGGTTATCTCGCCGTATATCATCCTGACATGTTTTCGTAAATTCTAGTTTTAAATGTTAATTTTCTTGTGCTAATTGCTGGCTTTTGTTCTTATTTCGTGGCCCCCTTGTGGCACTTGCTCTTTCTGGGGTTGACCCAGCTGGTTTTGTGTGGCCAGATTTCGGAGCAGCTCCCGAGGATCTATGTCACGCCCCAGAACCAGAATACTGGAGAGCGGGAGAATGACTCAGCCAGCTACGTATTACGGGTAGATGAATACCGTATAATACGATCAATGCTATCTAAAAGACAAGGGGGTGCACGCTACATGAAAGTCTCGCTATGGTCACTTCACATCTATTGTCTCAATCATTCAAACAAAAAGCAATAACAGAGAACATTTAAGATAAAGCAATAAGGCGTCCCAAACGCTTAGTCAAAATGTTCTTGAGATCTGGCTTTACAAAATATAGCCAGATGATATAGCAACATATACACAATTGTTATCAGCTGCAGTCTGACTTAATTACAATTATGTAAAAGTAAGTACAGGACAATCCGACTAACATGTCGGTGCCAAACGGCAAAATATAAAGTAAGTAACAAAACGAGCAGGGAAGTAAGGAACCCACTCGAGTCCTCCTGCGATCATTCCTCTAGTATTGACCATCTTGGAGGTGGAAGTAAGCTGAGTCCTCGGGAACCGGCTCTAAATCTGGCCATGCAAAACCAGAGAGGTTAGACCTCTAATAGCAAGTACCGCAAGGAAGCACGATATGAGGCATTAAACCAGTAAATAAGAGAATATAATAATAGATCTCTGCTCGCTACTGGGATTCACGTGACATCACGACACTTCGAACCAACCTCCCAACCAAACAAGGACAGAAGTTGGCCCGTCATGTCATGATGCTCTGATCATCTCAGTTAGTTAACAGAGTAGGTACAGTACACAAACAAATCAACTTAAACGGCCATCCAACTCCTACGGCTTACTACTGTGAGTCCCAAGTTATCCTGGAATTATGCAATAAGGATTTCTCAGTTCTTACTATGGACAAGCAAGGCTAGTCTATCCAATCAATCAATTGCGCCAATCATGAATTAGACGAGTCCCAGCGGGACGTCCGTCATCAATATACAATATACAATAATATAAGCAGATACCGCTCCCTGTCCGTGTGGCAGATTTGCAGTATCTGTGGGAACCAGCCGGCCTGTTGGGCACTAATAGTCCCAAAGAGGGCTGCCATGTAAGAACTCGGGAATCCATTCTCTCCATGCAATCATTATTTTTATTTAACTTAATAGTCTCTACGTTGAGTGAAATCCCATGCCGTGGATCATGGTCATTCGGAATGAGTACTTTCGTACAGGGTACGATATGCACAACTCTACAACGATGCCCGTGCGGTTAGGTTGTAGGTCTTACATAGCGTAATGCAACAATCCAAACTAACCACGGAACAATCATGCCTTGACCATAAAATACACATGCTTCTTTTATAGTAAAATAAATAAATAAATAAATTGAAGCCTGCATGTGTGCCTGTATGTCAATATTCGGGATCGGCCAATCGATTATAGTAGTTCATACTTAATATGAACGTGTCTCATTCATTCATTTCAATAAGATGACTAGCCAGTCTCTTAGTTCCATCTAGGAACGCATGATCAATAATTAATCAAGATAACAATCAATGTTAATTAATGCCAAATTCGAAAAATAAACATTGGAAAATAAATAATGTTTGGGAAATAAAGAATCTCATGCGCTGTGGGAAATGATTGGGGAATAAATAAATCTCATGCACTGTGGGAAATAATTGGGGAATAAATAAATCTCATGCACTGTGGGGAATGTTTGGGAAATAAAGAATCTCATGCGCTGTGGGAAAGGTTGGGAAATAAATAATATCATGCGCCTGAGGGAAATGATTGGAAAATAATTAAACTCATGCGCTGTGAAAATAAATAATCCATGCGCCTGAGGAATGCGGCTGTGGGAAATAAATATCATGCGCTGTGGAATAAGATTGGGAAATAAATAATCCATGCGCCTGAGGAATGAGATTGGGAAATAAATATCATGCGCTGTGAAATAAGATTGGGAAATAAATAATATCATGCGTCTGAGGGAAATGATTGAGAAATAAATAAACTCATGCGCCTGAGGGAAATGATTGAGAAATAAATAACTCATGCGCCTTGGCTGTGGGAAGTGATTGGGAAATAAATAACTCATGCGCCTTGGCTGTGGGAAGTGATTGGGAAATAAATAGATTCATGCGCCTTGGCTGTGGGAAGTGACTGGGAAATAAATAACTCATGCGCCTTGGCTGTGGGAAGTGATGATTTGATGCGCTGTGGAATGAAGATTTCTGTGGGAATAAAGATTTCCATGCGCTGAGGAATGAAGATTTCTGTGGGAATAAAGATTTCCATGCGCTGAGGAATGAAGATTTCATGCGGCTGGGACGGTTCTTCTTCTCCGAATTTTTCTGAGAACAGAACCATGGGAACCATTGCTTCCAAGCTTCATAAATCCTTCATCCCAAGCCCAAATATGGACTTCCATAGGTCAAAATTGGGTAGAACGAAATTCTCTACAACATGGAACCATCGAAACTTGAAGATAACAAGGTTTACTAGATCAAAACCTAAGAAATCCGAAAATGTATCAAACTTAGATCTACAACAAATAAGCCATGGAAATTGAAAATGCTAAGTACTAAAGAGACTTAGAATCAAATGAGGAAGATGATGGAACAATAATAATGGGGATCCATCATCAAGCAAGTTGGCACTTGCCTATCTCTTCTAGGTTGGTGGGAGAGTTATGAGGAAGAAGAAGTGAAATGGAAAGAAGTAATGAAGAGAGAAATGGTTTTGGGCTTTAAATGAAGGGGTGGTGGTAGGTGGGAGTATTGGGCCGGGTCCAATGGGTTCATCCAAGGCCAACCCGCAAGCAAAGCAAAGAGGTAAAAGCAGAAAATAAATGCAGGAATAAAAGCAGGAAATAAAGTGCAGAAATAAAATTGCAGGAAATAAATTAACATGAAAATTTAAAGAGCAGATTAATTAACTAACAGAAATTTACAGAAATTTAAATACAGAATAATACATGGTAACTATTAAATAAATACGTATTCTGGGAACGGGAAGTGACATCTCTACCCTCCTTAGAAAAATTCCGTCCTCGGAATTTCAGATCTAAGCATGATAGAAATATCGAAGCTAAACTAATCTAAGTATAAACAATTGAGTAAGCAATCATTCTACAATGATAATAACAAGTAATATATCTACATCTAACAATCTACAACATTAAGTAATTCTACTCATAAGGTGACAAGCATGAGGAGTTAAGACAATCAAGGTATACAGAAGAAAATATACCTTGTGAGTCAAACAGGTGCGGATACCGTGAACGGATATCATCCTCACGTTCCCACGTTGACTCCCCTAAAGAGTGATGACCCCAAGCAACCCGGACAAGGTTAATTGTTCGGTTCTTGAGTATCTTCTCTCTTCGGTCCAAAATAGACACAGGCTGTTCCTCGTAAGACAGGTTGGTACCAACAACCAGCTCAGAATGATCAAGGACATGGCTTGGGTCCGATACATACCTTCGCAACTGAGATACATGAAATACGTCATGCACCTCTCGTAACGAAGGTGGAAGGGATAAACGATAAGCAACATCGCCTACCCTCTCAAGGATAACAAACGGGCCCACGTATCGGGGACTCAACTTTCCGCGAATGCCAAATCTAATGACCCCACGGGTAGGTGAGATCCGCAAGAATACGTGGTCCCCAACAGAAAATTCTAGCGGCCTACGATGCTGGTCTGCCCAATGACGATGCCGATCCTGCGCAACTCGAAGTCGCTCTCTAATTCCTTTAATCACTTCCACTGTCTGAACAATCATCTCCGGGCCTAACATCTTTCTCTCCCCAATATCGTCCCACGCTAGTGGCGACCTACACTTCTTACCATATAGTGCTTCAAATGGCGCCATCTGGATACTTGCTTGATAACTGTTATTGTACGAGAACTCGACTAAGTGCAGGTGGCTCTCCCAAGATCCTCCAAAATCCAGAGTGCAAGCTCGCAACATGTCTTCCAAAGTCTGAATTGTTCTTTCTGATTGCCCGTCTGTCTGGGGATGGTAAGCCGTGCTAAACCTTAACTTGGTACCCAGGCTATGATGTAAGCTCTTCCAAAAATGTGATATAAAACGGGTATCTCTGTCTGACACAATACTGACTGGGACCCCATGCTGTCTGACTATCTGCTGCATATACAATTCTGCCAACTTCTCCGTAGATTGACCTACTCTGAAAGGAAGAAAATGTGCCACCTTCGTAAGCCGATCTACGATTACCCAAATAGCATCCTTACCACTTGGGGATCTCGGTAAACCGGTCACAAAGTCCATTGTAATATGCTCCCACTTCCATTCCGGGATAGGAAGCGGTTGCAATAATCCAGCTGGCCTCTGCTGCTCTGCCTTCACTTGCTGACATACCAAGCAACGGGAAACGAATCTAGCTATCTCCCTCTTCATCCCGTTCCACCAGAATTGCTGCTTGATATCTTGGTACATCTTGGTCCCTCCAGGGTGTACAGAGTACTGAAAACTGTGAGCTTCTGCCATAACCTCCTCTCTGATATCTCCACTAGGCACACATAGACGTGACCCAAACCTAAGTGTACCATCCTCATGAATCCGCATCTCCTTCCTGAGTCATGACTCACATTCTTCCCTAAGCTTCTGAATCCTTGGGTCTTGTGTCTGAGCTGCCTTGATCCTATCTACCAAGTTGGATTGAACTTGTAGACTCGCCAGAACTCCTACATCACTAGAAAGTATAACCTCGATGCCCATCTCCTGAAGGTCTTCTAAAATGTGCTTCTGTGTTGTCAACATAAATGCGCCGCCTCTCCTGCTAAGAGCGTCTGCTACCACATTAGCCTTGCCTGGATGATACTGAAGCTCCACGTCGTAGTCCTTGATCAACTCCAACCATCTTCTCTGCCTCATGTTCAGTTCCTTCTGAGTAAAGATGTACTTCAGACTTTTGTGGTCCGTGTACATCTCCACTCGGTCACCATATAAGTAATGCCTCCATAGCTTCAAAGCGAATACTACTGCCGCCAACTCCAAATCATAAGTTGGGTAATTCTTCTCGTGGTCTCGAAGCTGCCTAGATGCATACGCTATCACCTTCCCATGTTGCATGAGGACACATCCAAGTCCTTTACCTGACGCATCACAATAAACAGTAAAACCTCCGGGTCCAACTGGTAATGTAAGAATAGGTGCTGATATCAACTTCTGCTTCAAATTCTCAAATGATGTCTGGCATTCTGCCGACCAGACGAATGGTACATCTTTCCGTGTCAAGCGAGTCATGGGTGCTGAAAGCCTTGCAAAGTCTGATACAAACCTTCTGTAATATCCTGCCAATCCCAAGAAACTCCGCACATCTGCTACGGTCTTGGGTACTGGCCAACTTTCTACTGCTTCTACCTTCTTGGGATCCACTGCTACTCCAGCTCCTGATATGATATGACCCAAAAATGAAATGTGATCCGACCAAAACTCACATTTGCTGAGCTTGGCATACAACTGGTTCTCTCTCAGAACCTGTAACACCTTCCGGAGGTGGTCTTCATGCTCCTCTTCACTAGTTGAATATACAAGAATGTCGTCGAGAAACACAACGACAAATTGATCCAAGTACGGCATAAAGATGCGATTCATCAAATCCATAAAGATTGCTGGAGCATTGGTCAAACCAAACGGCATTACTAAGAATTCATAATGCCCATACTTCGACCTGAATGCTGTCTTGGGAATGTCCTCCTTCCGAACCCTCACTTGATGATACCCTGAACGAAGATCTATCTTGGAGAAAACTCTAGCTTTGCTCAACTGATCAAACAAGTCATCGATCCTGGGTAATGGGTACTTGTTCTTCACTGTTGCCGCGTTAAGCTTCCTGTAATCAATGCACAATCTGGATGATCCATCCTTCTTCCCCACAAGTACCACTGGTGCTGTCCATGGTGACACGCTAGCTTGGATGAACTTCTTCTCCTTCAGTTCCTCTATGTGCCGATATACCTTGGCCTGCTCTGAATCCGCCATTCTGTAAACCCGATCTGATATCGGTTTAGTTCCAGGTGCCAATTCTATACTGAACTCAATATCTCTAACCGGTGGTAGACCTGGAAGCTCTTCAGGAAATACGTCTAAAAACTCTTCAACTACCTTCGGAACTTGAACTTCTTCCATTGCCGTCACTACTCCCTGCTCTTGTTGAGTTGCTACTGATCTGACTAAGGTGAACCGCTTCATGCCTGGAATATCAAAAGATACACTCCCTCTACGACAATCTATTGTCGCATGACTGTCTTTCAGCCAGTCCATGCCTAAGATAACGTCGAAATTTCCAACAGGAAATTCTATCAACCGGGCGGGTAAGGAATGCCCGCAAACTACAACGCTACATGCTAGAATAACTCTACTAACTCCTACGAGCCCACTACCAGTGAGTATATTCAACCTCCCTGGCAATGCCTCGAACTCCATTCCTAGCCGTGTTGCAAATTGTGCAGATATAAATGAATGGGATGCTCCCGAATCAAACAATGCTACTGCGGGATATGAGGCGACGAGAATGTTACATGCCACAACATCTCCCGATGCTAATGCCTCTTCCAAGGACAGAGTGAATGCCTGCCCTCGACCTCCTTGCTGGTTTCCATGCTGCGGCCTAGCCTGGTGCTGCCGCTGGCCCCTGCCTTGGTGATGCTGGGGTGGTCTATGCTGGTGTTGCTGCATCGGCGGTCCCTGCTGCCGAAACATTTGAGCCTGCGTCATGAACGGGCGCTGTGCCAACGGCCTCACTGCTACCGCTGGTCCTCGATACTGTCCTGCCCCTGGTGCTGGCAGAGCAGGAAACTGTTGTACTGGTCCTCCTGACCTCGAATTCATGGGACATGTGGTAACCCGATGACCTGGATTTCCACATATCAGACACAGCCCGTTTAATGTCCGACACACATCTCTAGTGTGCCCTATCTTCCCGCAATAAGTGCAGCCTGCTGGGGGTTGCTGGTTCTTCCTCTGATGCTGTTGCTGCTGCCTTGGTGGTACTGGTCCTCGTATCGCCACATCGTGGATACGAATGCCAGTGGACGGTGCTGTTGTTCGGGGAGCTGCTCCCCCTCCTCCTTCAATCTGACTGTGGGATCTCTTCTGACCTCCAGTCCTTGCCGCAAGCCTCTGAATGGTGATCTCATGCCTTCGAGTTGCTGTCAATACTTCATCAAAAGTTTGGTAATTGTGCCCCTCTATCAATTGCAAAAGTTCAAGATGAAACCCTTGCTGAAACCTCATAGCCCTCTGGCTCTCTGTTGCTACCATCTCTGGGGCGAACCTACTCAATCTGCAGAACTCTGCTGCATAAGCATCTACAGTCTTGCCAGCCTGTCTAAGATTGATAAACTTCTGTTGTAGCTCAAATTGCGCCACAACTCCATAGTACTTCGTCTTGAATCTTGCTGTAAAATCGTCCCAAGCCACAGGACGTCTGATGCCTACCTCTGATTCCCACCAATCACGTGCGAGATCTTGAAGTAACAGCTTCACTAGATCCACACGTTCTTCTGCTGGCACCTTAGCTGCTGTCAGAATAGCCTCAATATCCTTAAGCCATGCATCTGCTGAGATGGCATCCTCCGTGCCCTCGAAACGACGGGGGTTGTACTTGCAAAACCTGGCTGATGCTCCTGAATCTGGCCTTGCCCCTCTTTCCAAAGCTGTCTGCAATCCTTGGTTAAGTAGTACATTCTGCTCTTGTAACTGAGCGTGCATGCGCTGCTGGACCAACATCTGATGTTGCTGAGTAGCCATCATCCCTCTCATGATCTCCAGAAGGGCTGGTGTGTCCACTTCCACTGGGGTAGGTGGAACTATTGGTGGTGTTGGAACCTCCGGATACTGCGGTCCAACTGCTGGTTCCACTATCACCTCTTCTTGAATAGCCTCTTGAGGTTGTACTGGCTCTTGTTGCTGACCAACCTGGTCAGGTTGCCCATGTTGCCCTTGTTGTTGTTGCCCAATCCTGACAGATGCGGACGAGGTGCCCCTAAGAAAAGGGACAAGAGAATAATCAAACGGTCGGACAGGGAAGATCAATGAAGTCAAAGGATACCGGAATGTCAAGCTAGAATCGAGAATACGAATCAGGAGATCAAGGGGAAACATGTGTGATTGAGACATCCTATAAATTAAAACACCCCACAAGTCTGAAATCAGACCTGCATGGGCCACCACTAAAACCTTGTCACGCCCCAGAACCAGAATACTGGAGAGCGGGGGAATGACTCAGCCAACTACGTATTACGGGTAGATGAATACCGTATAATACGATCAATGCTGTCTAAAAGACAAGGGGGTGCACGCTACATGAAAGTCTCGCTATGGTCACTTCACATCTATTGTCTCAATCATTCAAACAAAAAGCAATAACAGAGAACATTTAAGATAAAGCAATAAGGCGTCCCAAACGCTTAGTCAAAATGTTCTTGAGATCTGGCTTTACAAAATATAACCAGATGATATAGCAACATATACACAATTGTTATCAGCTGCAGTCTGACTTAATTACAATTATGTAAAAGTAAGTACAGGACAATCCGACTAACATGTCGGTGCCAAACGGCAAAATATAAAGTAAGTAACAAAACGAGCAGGGAAGTAAGGAACCCACTCGAGTCCTCCTGCGATCATTCCTCTAGTATTGACCATCTTGGAGGTGGAAGTAAGCTGAGTCCTCGGGAACCGGCTCTAAATCTGGCCATGCAAAACCAGAGAGGTTAGACCTCTAATAGCAAGTACCGCAAGGAAGCACGATATGAGGCATTAAACCAGTAAATAAGAGAATATAATAATAGATCTCTGCTCGCTACTGGGATTCACGTGACATCACGACACTTCGAACCAACCTCCCAACCAAACAAGGACAGAAGTTGGCCCGTCATGTCATGATGCTCTGATCATCTCAGTTAGTTAACAGAGTAGGTACAGTACACAAACAAATCAACTTAAACGGCCATCCAACTCCTACGGCTTACTACTGTGAGTCCCAAGTTATCCTGGAATTATGCAATAAGGATTTCTCAGTTCTTACTATGGACAAGCAAGGCTAGTCTATCCAATCAATCAATTGCGCCAATCATGAATTAGACGAGTCCCAGCGGGACGCCCGTCATCAATATACAATATACAATAATATAAGCAGATACCGCTCCCTGTCCGTGTGGCAGATTTGCAGTATCTGTAGGAACCAGCCGGCCTGTTGGGCACTAATAGTCCCAAAGAGGGCTGCCATGTAAGAACTCGGGAATCCATTCTCTCCATGCAATTATTATTTTTATTTAACTTAATAGTCTCTACGTTGAGTGAAATCCCATGCCGTGGATCATGGTCATTCGGAATGAGTACTTTCGTACAGGGTACGATATGCACAACTCTACAACGATGCCCGTGCGGTTAGGTTGTAGGTCTTACATAGCGTAATGCAACAATCCAAACTAACCACGGAACAATCATGCCTTGACCATAAAATATACATGCTTCTTTTATAGTAAAATAAATAAATAAATAAATTGAAGCCTGCATGTGTGCCTGTATGTCAATATTCGGGATCGGCCAATCGATTATAGTAGTTCATACTTAATATGAACGTGTCTCATTCATTCATTTCAATAAGACGACTAGCCAGTCTCTTAGTTCCATCTAGGAACGCATGATCAATAATTAATCAAGATAACAATCAATGTTAATTAATGCCAAATTCGGAAAATAAACATTGGAAAATAAATAATGTTTGGGAAATAAAGAATCTCATGCGTGTGGGAAATGATTGGGGAATAAATAAATCTCATGCACTGTGGGAAATAATTGGGGAATAAATAAATCTCATGCACTGTGGGGAATGTTTGGGAAATAAAGAATCTCATGCGCTGTGGGAAAGGTTGGGAAATAAATAATATCATGCGCCTGAGGGAAATGATTGGAAAATAATTAAACTCATGTGCTGTGAAAATAAATAATCCATGCGCCTGAGGAATGCGACTGTGGGAAATAAATATCATGCGCTGTGGAATAAGATTGGAAAATAAATAATCCATTCGCCTGAGGAATGAGATTGGGAAATAAATATCATGCGCTGTGAAATAAGATTGGGAAATAAATAATATCATGCGTCTGAGGGAAATGATTGAGAAATAAAGAAACTCATGCGCCTGAGGGAAAGGATTGAGAAATAAATAACTCATTCGCCTTGGCTGCGCCTTGGCTGTGGGAAGTGACTGGGAAATAAATAACTCATGCGCCTTGGCTGTGGGAAGTGATTGGAAAATAAATAACTCATGCGCCTTGGCTGTGGGAAGTGACTGGGAAATAAATAACCCATGCGCCTTGGCTGTGGGAAGTGATTGGGAAATAAATAGATTCATGCGTCTTGGCTGTGGGAAGTGACTGGGAAATAAATAACTCATGCGTCTTGGCTGTGGGAAGTGATTGGGAAATAAATAACTCATGCGCCTTGGCTGTGGGAAGTGATTGGGAAATAAATAACTCATGCGCCTTGGCTGTGGGAAGTAATTGGGAAATAAATAACTCATGCGCCTTGGCTGTGGGAAGTGATTGGGAAATAAATAGATTCATGCGCGGAAATAAATAGATTCATGCGCCTTGGCTGTGGGAAGTGACTGGGAAATAAATAACTCATGCGCCTTGGCTGTGGAAAGTGATGATTTGATGCGCTGTGGAATGAAGATTTCTGTGGGAATAAAGATTTCCATGCGCTGAGGAATGAAGATTTCTGTGGGAATAAAGATTTCCATGCGCTGAGGAATGAAGATTTCATGCGGCTGGGACGGTTCTTCTTCTCCGAATTTTTCTGAGAACAGAACCATGGGAACCATTGCTTCCCAAGCCCAAATATGGACTTCCATAGGTCAAAATTGGGTAGAACGAAATTCTCTACAACATGGAACCATCGAAACTTGAAGATAACAAGGTTTACTATATCAAAACCTAAGAAATCCGAAAATGTATCAAACTTAGATCTACAACAAATAAGCCATGGAAATTGAAAATGCTAAGTACTAAAGAGACTTAGAATCAAATGAGGAAGATGATGGAACAATAATAATGGGGATCCATCATCAAGCAAGTTGGCACTTGCCTATCTCTTCTAGGTTGGTGGGAGAGTTATGAGGAAGAAGAAGTGAAATGGAAAGAAGTAATGAAAAGAGAGAAATGGTTTTGGGCTTTAAATGAAGGGGTGGTGGTAGGTGGGAGTATTGGGCCGGGTCCAATGGGTTCATCCAAGGCCAACCCGCAAGCAAAGCAAAGAGGTAAAAGCAGAAAATAAATGCAGGAATAAAAGCAGGAAATAAAGTGCAGAAATAAAATTGCAGGAAATAAATTAACATGAAAATTTAAAGAGCAGATTAATTAACTAACATAAATTTACAGAAATTTAAATACAGAATAATACATGGTAACTATTAAATAAATACGTATTCTGGGAACGGGAAGTGACAATCTACCAAGCTTCCAGCCCAATGGTGGCGACTAGAAGGAACCCGGGTTACGAGTGGGTTTTCTATTTTGTTTCGCTCACTCTATTGTAAAATTATTCTTTTGAGGCGTTTAGCCGACGAGCACCTGTTAGCTCGATGCACTTTTACTTACTGTCTGCCTACGGGCTGTATACATGATTAACAAATCCTAGGGTTGATCATGTATGACTTAACTCTTGCTAGTTCCCGTATTTTGTACGACTAGCTTCATGATCAGCTGAATATGTAATATTTGGGACGTCTTATTATTGTATATTTAATGATCATACATCTTGCGACCTTACTTACTTGCTTGTGATTGAGACATTAGGCTTGTTCATGACCATAAGAGACTGTTGGCTTGTAGTAAACCCTCATATATCTAGACAGCCGTGACCGTATATCGAGGTGGTTTCCATTTCAATATACGTAGCTGGCTATGTCTGCCCCCGCTCTCCAGTATTCTGGTTCTGGGGCGTGACACATCGGCCGAGCGATACTCCGAGTGCGCCTTTGAAAGTCTAAGTCTGGATTCATCTTGACGGGCCAATGTAAGCCTTGCATCGATTCTTCATCAGGTCGATGCCAACTCTTCGGGTTGACGGCTCGTTTGAGTCGTTGCACTTACCGTTTGAATCGGCGTTCCGTTAGGGCGGAGCGGGTCATTACATAATACACCACTCAAAACAAGTCTCTTCCTCGAGACTTCCTGAGTGCAGGTCATCCTACCATTCCTTAACTCGTGTCGTCGTGTTTCTTAGACAATACTATCGAACGGCTCTATCGTTCGATGGCATCGAACCATACTCGATACCTTTCTAAGTTCCGTGTCGCATACGTTTGGTCGATTTTTAATGAGTAACTTTTCATTCATTTTAGAGTTGATGGCACTTATTCAATTCAAGTGTTTCTTCGACTTGGTTGCTACTTCGACGTATCATAGGACTAAAACGGTCGCACGAGGTGCGTTGTAGTTCGTCAAATGTGAGATATGTAAGCTGAGGCAAACTCACTCATTCGTTCATGCACATCTCAACACCCACTTGCAGCTGCATTCGAGTTCATCATATCACTGAGTTTGGATCGTGCACGCATTCAAGGCGTCCCCCGAATACGTACATTTCAACTAAGCTTAGCGACTAGCGAAGTCGGACAAGCTACTCGTGATAGTTTCGATTTGCCGATCGTTTTGCTAACTTCGATTTAAAACCGAACTCGCGTGCATCTCACTATCGTTTATCTCGGTCATCGAGATGGCCCGAATCGCTTCTCAAGCATTCTTGTCCACGAAATCAGTATGATTTCTTCTTAGCGGGGTCGACCAAGTCTAAGTACTTTTCGTCCGACTCAAAATCACGCACACTCCCAGTTTCCCGTTCCTGCTCTAAGTCTTGTTGTCCCAAATTCTATCGTCCGTCCAGACGATACTGTAATGTCAATCGCACAGGTTCAATCACTCAGCATAGGGTCGTCCGCCTATCCGCTAGGTCAGCTCACAAGGTCATAGTTACAACTCAAGTCCGTGGCTTATCGTGCAAAGTCGCTGCACGAAGCCCGCCTCAAATCCTATGGTCAAACCATTTGTTCGTTTGTACGGGAGTTTAAACCCAAGCTCGTTTCGCTCAAATTTCTAAACATCAAGCAGCGTTCACCCTATTCGCATCAACATATTCTCCGTTCCAAGTTCGAGCTCGTTTAAGAAAGTCATCCTACGATAGGTTGTCCTCAACCAAATCCTCGATATGTTAATATCGTGCGTCCGCACTAGCAATTATCGTAGTCTATCTCTTCAAGTATGTTTTGATAAGTTCACCTATCCAATTCACGTAGTCGATCACAAGGTCATCTAGCCTTGCAATATGTCATGCCCCGATCTCACGCAAGTCAGATTATCCACGGCGGACATGAATCACCATGTCGACATTCCCGCGGAATAATCGTTCTCATCGGGACGTAACTCTTGCGTTGCGTCTAGACTTACTCATATTCGAATACGCGGATTGGGCCTATTCAATCATCGACTTTACTTCGCCGTCTATTATACGTCCGATCAATCCTTAAATTCGCCTTCGCTTCAAACCACAAGTCGAAGCGATCAAAATTGCCATGTCAAGGTATTTCGAGTTCGATCATTCCCGCTGGACATGAATCACCATGCCAACGCTCACGCGGAATGATCGTCCCAAATCCGATGTGACGCATGTGCGAGGCTGGAGTTGCGCTCGCACAAGACAAGATCGTTGTCGTTGTGGTTATCACCGAACATCCAAGTCACTTTCCTTCCTCATTCCAAACATTCATTTCCAACATAGCATCATTCAAAACAATAACTTCTAACACGATCATCATTCATCGAATCAGAGTACCCCCGAGTTATCGTACATCGATCTTTGATACGCCTCAATACCATCGATGATGTACATAACCTGACGATCTTCCTTTTGCAACGAATTCCAAGTCGTGCAACTTAATTTCCTCAATTCACATTGTCGCGTGCTAACTCTTCATCGAGCAACATCAATTTCAATTCCTTAGTCATTCTCGTATCTTCAAATCAACGTTTCCTATGCACGCTATCTTCCGACCGTGCTATTCCCGATCTCGTCCATGAGTAATTCACCTTAACTCAAGTTTCAATCCATTCAACTAAATTCAAAATCGCATGCACGATCTTCTATGTTTCCTCGACCAAGACCTCCGTTCGTTTCATGATTCGTACTACGCATTCTTAATTCGTCCGAACGATATCTCGTTTGAGACTTTCGAAGTCGAAACCAACTAAGCGTTACTCATTCTAAGGCTTGCACGATATCATCGCTTGCCGACGTACTCGTTCTATTCGTAAATCCTTTAGTCTCGCTCGAACAATTTCTATAACGTCCATACACCACTCAGGGTTCGAGCCATTCGATTGGTCGTTGACACTCACTTTTATTCTTCTTCGAACCTATCACATACACCACTCGGGGTCAAGTCATTCTACGAATCCTCAAATGATCATTCGATTCCCTTTCGATATGTTCGATCGCGCGTTCACCCGTTCCTCAAAATCCAAATCAATCTTTCGTGCACGCCTAAGCGTTAGTTTGATAGCGTTCCTATCGATATACACTCTAAGTGTAGCTTCGTTCCCGACCGAGCGGTACTTGATATCGCTCGTAACCCGATTGCACCAAAAAGTCGAGGTGCGTGACACGCGGACTAAGTTGTGCCGCATAACCATCCCGCGTGGACTATATTCAAGTTTGCACGCTCAATTGCTAATGTCGACGTAGGACTATTTGGGCACGCACGCGACTTTACTTAGCATGTGTTCTCTATCGAGTCATGTTTAATATCGTTCGGCACAAAAGCCGTCGCCTATCGATCCCGTTCAACCGAGTACTTGTACGAGCTTTTGAAAGTATTAGACTTATTGTATGGAACATCCCAAGGCACAACGAGAGAGAGCGTACACTTCTTTTGTTTCAACGAGCTTTCAAAACTGAGAAAATCGAAATGAAGTCCAAGGACGTAAAGCCGTGCTCTGATACCAATCTGTCACGCCCCGCTCCCGCAGGAGCGATCGTCCTCGCTAAGGCGTGATGCCGCACGGGCCTAGGTTGCGCCCGTACAAGGCTAAGTCCAGAAACGGCTGATTTGAGCTAGGCCACAGAGTCGCACAGAGTGTCCCCATTTGCAGCGGAAAGTAAATGAACACAAATTGAAGCGAATTCAACTCTTTATTGATATTCAAGAAGTTTACAAGCGGCGCTAGGCCGATATTACAAATCGCTCAAGCTCTCTCTCTCTCTCTCTGAAACATAAAATGCGTGCCAAGTGGCTTACAACATGGAATAATTCATGGCGATGTTCCGATACATTATGTCCTGTATATGGTGCTTCAGCTCCTTACAACGCTCCAAGGCTCCAGAGATAGCTCCGCGCCTTAGCACGTTCGATGGAAGTTTCGCACCCGCCGGCGTCTCCTGCATCCTGCAAGCAGACTGTGGGGTTATCAGTACATTGTTATGCACTGGTGGGGAGGCTAGCTCGCCCACACTGCTATCATTACCAAACACGTTCCATTTACTTTTGTGCACCGTCTATCATTCATTGTCTTTCTAATCTTGCCTTAGGATCAGTTTTATGGCATATTTCATAGCCTATCTCGTGTTGCCAAATTCAGTGTCGCATGGAAATACATGCACGACTTACCCATACTTACCGTCCGGCCTTCCCTGTCCAAAGCAAACCATGTTAGTCAACAATTCGTATGTAATAACTTAACGTGATTCTTGTAAACATTCAGTGTTCAAGGACGTGTCCCTGCCTCAGGTTCTAGCGCGTCGTAGGCGTGTCTTCTTTTAACTCATTTCATGAAGCACCCTTTATCATTTGGTGTGATACATTTCAAGCCCGTTCAGTAGGCGCTTTGTTCAGTTAACTTAGACTACTTTGATTTCAATGCAAGGACTTGCACGTGGATCACCACCAGCAAAGCCCACTTAACTCTATATGCATCGGTCGCTGGCACCACAAGCCATTTTGGACCCTTTTTCCCTTGGTATTTCGCAACTATTCAGAGCGTGCGGCTGGTACCCGTTGATAGTGTCTTGAAATACCCTGCACTTACGTCCCCCGGGTAGCCAAGCCCCCCCCCACCCCAGGCAGCCCGTAAGCCCCCTTTGATTTCCGCCTAGGCCGGCCACGATCCTCCCTTTGATCATGCCGCAGAAATCCCTTATATCTCCCACCTCCCGTATACGAGGGGATTGTCCACGACCATTTCGTATTATTTGTCATTTTAACTTAACGGCTGTCTCCGAGCCGTAGGCTAACCCTTAGCCATAATGCGTTATCGACCAGGTTGGCGTCCGTGCAGCGCGGGTAGCGAGCCCCGTTGCACGTGCCCGTCATACCTGTCGCTAACCATTCCTTTCTTCCTTATCTTTTATTCATTCTTTCTTTTCTTTCTTTTCACTTGTCCGTTCGTTCATTGATTCATTCACGTATTCATTCTTTCATTCGTTGGTTCATTCATTCACTTATCCATTCATTCTTTCATTCACACATTATGCAACTCCCCGTGCGGGAGTCGCCTTGGCGACCCATCGGTCCCATAATCTTTCAATGTTGCTATACTCTACTCGGAACGACTATGTTGATAGTATTTCCGTTTTATTGTTGTAATCCATTCATTGTTTCATTGTTGAACGCATAGGGAACTCGAAATCTACGCCCGTGCCTTAGCACGAGCGTGGAGCGCGGTGCGAGAGTTCTCGTATTTTCCATGTTCTTTTCCATATTCTATACAAGCATACAAGATGGGATTATTACCTTAGCTAGGTGCGTTGAGTCCTTATCGCCTAGCGTTTCTAGCTATAATGTCCGTATTGTTATGTGTCTAGGCTAAGCAAAGACGGGTTCATCGGAGCCACCCACCTTAGCGATGTTCGCATCGGCCGAGCGATACTCCGAGCGCGCCTTTGAAAGTCTAAGTCTGGATTCATCTTGACGGGCCAATGTAAGCCTTGCATCGATTCTTCATCAGGTCGATGCCAACTCTTCGGGTCGACGGCTCGTTTGAGTCGTTGCACTTGCCGTTTGAATCGGCGTTCCGTTAGGGCGGAGCGGGTCATTACACGCAGTATGCAAGGCGCGTAGGATGCCAGAGTGGCACAACTTGTCACAGATCGCGCTTGTGCATGATCTAAGCTGTTACTGCACGTTCGGGGTGGTTTCTACCACGTTCCGAATATTGTGCAAACCGGACAGTTGCCACTCAGGCCTATATAAGGCCTCTTCTCTCCCACAGTAAATAGATGTACAAGTACAGAACACATTCAGAGTGTTATGAATGTTTACAAGTGTTTCTTAACACAAGTAAACAGAGTCTGTGAGAGAGAAGAGAAGTTTTGCACCAGCGTTGCTTTTGCACGGGAGTCCGTGGACGATCCGAGGAGTCAGAAGAGCAGAAGTGTTCCAAAGTTCTCCGACGAACTTGCTGGTTCCTGGAAGTTATTCGTGTGGGGGCGAATATAGCTTTGAGCAACGGTGATCATTCACCCCAGCAGGCCATCTTCCATCTTTCGCCTGTCATCTTCTTCGCTGTTGTGATTACGAAATCTTCTTAGATTCTCGTGTATCATATGCTGCTGTGGATTACAAAATCTTTTTAGATTCTCGTAATATAATAACGAGATCTTTTTAGATCTTCGCCATACTTACGCAACCTTCCTAGAAGTGTTGCGTTGGAACATTGTTTTTACAATTGTTTCATATTCTCAGTTTTCCATCGAAAAATTGTGCCCCGGCAATAACAATCTCAAAGCTATACTGCTACGATGGAAAACTTTAATGCTTCACTCCTCAATGCTGACTTTTGTAAGTTAGAAAAGTTTGATGGAGATCATTATCAAGTCTGGAAGAGGAAGGTTTATCTCACTCTTCAACTCAGAGACGTTGATCACGTGCTTCTTGAAGAGGAACCTACTATTCCAGATACTGGGTCTGCTGCTGCAATTGCTGCGGCTACTAAACTTCAGGCTAAGTGGAGAAGGGAGAATAGCATTTGCAGGCTGCTTATCCTGAATGCTATGGAGGATTCCCTAGCAGAATCCTACAGTAAGAAGACAATTACCAGAGACATATGGAAGTCTCTGGAGAAACTGTACGAAAAAAGACAAGAACAGGAGCAAGATATTTGTGGTTAAAAAATATCACAAATGGTTCTTTCAGGACGAGAAGTCCACGTTGCCGCAGTTAAAAGAATTTCTGAAGCTGCGACAGAGGTTGGAAAACGAGACGATGCCCCTCCCTGACAAGTTTGTTGTTGGAGGAATTGTCTCAAAGCTCCCCGCTTGGTGGAGTAAGTTCTATGCAAACATGCATAGGAAGAAGCTTGAGATCAGCCTTGAAGATCTCTTGCAGGAAATCTATGTTGAGGACCAGATGCGGGCTCAACTGAAGGTGGACACACTGTCCAAGCAATTGGCTAACGCCAATCTGGTTCATACCAAGAAACCAAGGGGAAAGCATGCGGCTTCCCACAACAAGAAGAAGGACCCTAACAATTTGAACGTGAAGGGGACTTCCTTCAAGCAAAAGAAGGCAAAGCCTCAGATGCCTTGTTTCAAGTGTGGCAAGAAGGGCCACTTCAAAAGTGAATGCAAAGCAAAGACCAAGCAATCAGAGCAAGGAGAGCCTAGTAAGGTATCTATGATCACTGACGTTGTTGCTATGATTGCGCAGGTTGATGCGGTAAGGACTGTCTCTGACTGGTGGGTAGACACTGGAGCCTCATGCCATGTCTGCTCCAGTAAGGAGTGGTTCACCACCTGCACACCTACTTCTGAAGTGGTTATGATGGCGAATCAGGCACAAGTTGAAGTGCTCGGGATCGGGACGGTGGTGTTGAAGCTGACTTCGGGGAAGTCTCTGACACTTCTTGGCGTGAAGAACGTACTTGCTATCGCCAAGAACCTGATATCAGAAGGCCTACTATGCAATGCAGGCCTCAGGATGGACATCAATGTTGGCCAGATGGTGATGTCTATTAAGGAAACATATTTCGGGAAAGCTTTTTTATACCGAAGGGATGTTCAAAATTCAGCTTGTGAATCAGTCCAATGTAATTAATGCAATCACTCCTTCTGCTTATATTCTTGAGTTGTGGCATAATAGGCTAGGACATGCTCATTGTAAACGAATAAACAGAATGTCTAGTCTAGGACTTATCTCCAAGTGTGGGGGTAAGGTAGAGAAATGTGAAGTTTGTGCTCAAACAAAGATCACAAGGAAACCCTTTCCTCTGGTTAATCGAAGTACAGATCTTCTGGAGTTGGTACACTCCGATATCTGTGACTTCAAACAGTTCTCTACAAAGGCTGGGATGAAGTATTTCATAACCTTCATCGATGACTTCTCAAAGTATGTGTTCGTCTACTTGCTGAAGGCTAAAGACGAAGCATTCGAGAAGTTCAAGGAGTTCAGAGCCGAAGCTGAGCGGCAGACTGGACAACAACTCAAAAGAATAAGAAGTGATCGAGGTGGAGAGTACAGGTCTCATGAATTCGCATCGTTCTGCAAGGAACATGGAATTGTCAATGAGACTATGGCTCCGTACTCTCCTCAATCAAACGGAGTAGCAGAGAGGAAGAACAGAACATTAACAGAAATGATTAACTCAATGTTGTTGACTGCTGGTCTTCCTAAGTGCTACTGGGGAGAAGCTGTAATGACGGTCACTTTTATTCTAAATAGAGTGCCTCATGCAACTTCAGACGTTACTCCTCATGAACACTGGTTCAAGGTCAGACCTAACTTGAATGTTATTCGAGTGTGGGGGTGTCTGGCATATGTCAAGCTTCCAGATCTGAAGATTCAGAAGCTTGGGACAAGGACTACTAAGATGATCTTCTTGGGGTATGCCGAGAAGAGTGATGCTCGGAGATTTTTTAAAATTGAGTCAAATCATATCATTGAATCTCGCGACGCAGAATACTTTGAAGACAAATTTGTAAGGCACAAGAATATTGTTCTTGCGGATGCAACGGAGAACAATGAGGGTGCGCCAGAGACTGAAGTCTTCAATGAAGATGTGGTCCAAGAAGATGTTGTCGTTGAAACAACGATTGAACCAGAACAAGCTGAGCCGTCAGCTAAGCGTATGAGGAGGCCGAAGGACTTCGGAAGTGAATTTGTCCCCTATCATGTGGAAGCTGTTCCGCTTACCTATGATGAGGCAATGAAGACCAGAGATGCGGTTTTTTGGAAGGAGGCGATTGACAATGAAATTGATTCTATCACCTCAAATTATACTTGGGTGTTGGTTGATCTTCCTGAAGGAGCGAAACCCATCGGATGCAAATGGATCTTCGAGAAGAAGATGAAAGCAGACGGAACTATTGACAAGTTCAAGGCTAGGTTGGTAGCCAAGGGGTTTTCTTAGAAGCAGGGGATTGACTACTTTGACACATATGCTCCAGTAGCCCGGATGACCACCATCAGAGTGTTGATCGCTCTTGCAGCAATACATAAGATGTTGATACATAAGATGGATGTGAAAACGGCTTTCCTAAATGGCGAGCTGACCGAAGAGATATACATGTAACAGCCAGAGGGATTTGTCGTCAAGGGTCTTGAAGACAAAGTCTGCAAGTTGGTGAAATCTTTGTACGGTCTTAAACAGGCTCCCAAGATGTGGCATGAAAAATTTGACAAAGTTATAAGGTCAAATGGCTACATGGTCAGCGAGACGGACAAGTGTGTTTACATGAAGTTCGCTGATGGAAGAGGTGTGATCGTTTGTCTGTACGTGGACGACATGCTTATCCTAGGTACGGATATGAGCTGTGTCACGGAGACAAAGAAATTCATCTCGAGCAAGTTCAGTATGAAGGACTTGGGGGAAGCTGATGTGATCTTAGGGATCAAGATCATCCGGACAGACACTGGACTAGCGCTGTCACAGTCTCATTATATTGAGAAAATGATCACTCGTTATGGGTATCGGGATCTTCCAGGGATCGATACGTCGTACAGGTGTGATATGAAACTAAAGCCTAATTCAGGGGAAAGTGTCAGGCAGCTGGAGTATGCAAGCGTAATCGGAAGTTTGATGTATGCTACTACTGCCACAAGGCCTGACATACCTTTCGCCGTGGGAATGCTGAGTCGTTTCACTAGCAAACCCGGTGTTGAACACTAGAAAGCTGTGAAACGGGTTATGAGATATCTCAAGAAGACTCAGACATATGCACTGTACTACAGCGGAGATCCGCCGGTAGTGGAAGGCTTCAGTGATGCCAGCTGGTGCTCAGAGGTGGAGAGCGAGAGATCCACTGGTGGATTCATTTTCACAATGGATGGAGCTGCTATATCGTGAAAGTCGAAGAAGCAGACTATGCTCTCGCGGTTATCCATAGAATCTGAGTTCTTTTCACTTGATACCGCAGCCGAGGAAGCAGAATGGCTTCGGGAGCTCATGTATGATCTTCCAGTGGTGGAGGCACAAATATCGGCGATACCGATATACGACAACCAGGCGACTGCGGCGGTGGCATCAAATGACCTCTTCAACGGGAAGAAAAGGACTGTACGGTTGAAGCACAGGGCAATACACGATCTTATCAAGAGAGGTGTTATTGCAGCGATTGATATTCGGAGTCAGGAGAACCTGGCGGATCCGTTCACCAAGGGCCTCAAGCGCCAGCTGGTCGATGACACAGCTTGTAAAATGGGCTTGAAGGCATTCTGATATTGTATTATTGTATTCCTACCATAAAGTTTTATGCTAATAGTTCAAAGAGAAATCTACTAGGCATCTAGCTTTTGGTTCAAGGGAGGACCACTAATCGAAAGAATATCAAGAATGGTGGGTACATGTTCTATTGGGCATGGAGAGGTTACGGACCTATAACCACTGTTGTTTACTGTTGTTTTCTACGAAAAACAGATCCTGTGGGAAGGTTGGCTTAAATGCCTTAATGAGTTCACAGGCAGAGTGAATGCCTGGTGTGCTTTACAGGAAGCACGGTAGAACAGCACTACAAGGAGTGAAACTCCATGCTACTGTGGGGTGACTCCACCATGAGGTTCCCAGGCATGGGGTAATGCCTAGACTTTGCTAGCCAAGTCACAGCGGCGTAGCACCGCAAATAGGCAGTTAGCCTAATGCTGTATGTTAAAATAAAGAGGGGTGTAGTCAGCACTACAAAGAGGAGGAGTTCCTCATGTTACAGTGGCACGACACCACAATGAGGTACCCAGTTAGGGATAAAGCCTCGGCCTTGCAAGCCATGTCGTTGCGGCGTAACACCGCAAGGGAGCCTAAGGCTTCATGCTGGGTAGTTTGGCACTACAAAGAGGCGGTTGCCTCATGCTACAGTAGTATGACACTACGATGAGGTTCCCAGTACGGGGTAAGGCCTCGGCTTTAAGGCATGTCATAGCGGCGTAGCACCGCAAGGGAAGCGCAAAGCGCTTCATGGCATGTCTCTTTATAATGAACTCACCTATAGTGTATGGACAAAGAGATATCAGGCCGTCTCTTGAGGGTTAACTTGTAGACGTCCAAAATTATACACTAAAACCAAGCTGGCACAGGGCCTTTAATGTGTAGCCAGAAGCACATGTAACTACATTATGTGAGTGGGAAAAATTTTAACTATGGTGCAGAATTCAAGGCTTAGTCCATTCATGCATTATAGTCTGTTGTTTGAACCATGCGGGAAGATTCAAGTTGTAACGCCCCAGAACCAGAATACTGGAGAGCGGGAGCGTACATAGCCAGCTACGTATATTGAAGTGCAACCCACCTCGCTATACGGTCACGACTGTCTAGATACATGAGGGTTTAACTACAAGCCAACAGTCTCCTATGGTTATGAACAAGCCTATTGTCTCAATCTCAAGCAAGCAATAATAGTTACAAGATGTCAGAGCACCAAATATATAATAGCAAGGCCTCCCATACATTACATATTGGATGATCATGAAGCTAGTCATACAAAATGTCAAGACTAGCAAGAGTTAAGTCATACATGATCAACCCTAGGATCTGTCAATCATGTTACAGCCCGTAAGCAGACAATAAGTAAAGGTGCAATCGAGCTAACACGTGCTCGTCGGCTAAACGCCTCAAAAGAATAATTTTACAATAAAGTGGGAGGACAAAAAGAAACCCACTCGTTGCCAGGGTTACGCCTGGTGGTCACCATCTGGCTGGAGGTTAGGTAGATCCTCTGGGACTGCTCCGATATCTGGCCATACAAAACCAGCTGGGTCAGACCCCAGAAAGAGCAAGTGCCACAAAGGAGGCATCACTTAGGAACTAAAACCAGCACATCATAATAGAATAATTAAAGAGAGCTTATAAAAGAACTGATCATAATAATAATAGAGATAACAATAATAAATTGAGTACGAGGAAACCATTCAAGCAGCCGGACTACAACCCTTAAACCAAACAAGGACTGGGGTTGCAGCCCTTCACCTGAATAGAAACCCGTCTCAAATACTAATGATAAGGTAACAAGACAATAAACGAAGAGAGGACTCAGAACTGCTCCGGGAGCCAGGTTACAACCCTTAAACCAAACAAGGACCGGGGTTGTAACCCTTCGCCTGAACAGAACTGGACCCCTGATCTTTATTGTTAAGGCCAGTATAAAGAATTAATCATGTAGTTGCAGTAAGGTAAAACATGACGAGCGTGGCATGGGGTTGCAATAAGACAATAACGAAGAGAGGACACAGAACTGCTCCGGGAGCCAGGTTACAACCCTTAAACCAAACAAGGACCGGGGTTGTAACCCTTTGCCTGAACAGAACTGGACCCCCGATCGTTATTGTTAAGGCAAGCCTCAATAATCATGTCGTGTCACAATTCTTATACAGGATCGGGACAAGACTAAGCTGGGATAAACTCCATCCAATCAATCACGGCCAATCAAGAGTACGGCTTGATACTTTTAACTAACTAGGGTTACCACATGCCTAGTTACTAGCAAGATGCAATGAGATTATCCCAACAGCCACAAGCCCTGCAGACCATCCGGTTATCCAGGTCGAATGTCCGTTTATGGAGAATGCAACACGCGACTGTGTGCTGGAAATGTGCCCTACTCGTTGGTAGGCTACAAGTCCACTTAATGCGCCCAGGTAACGGGATTACCTGTAGCTGGAAATCTCTTCATGTCTACTGAATTATTCTAGTTTATTAGCCTTAGTCAATTACTGTAGGTATTCTTGACCGTGGTACTCAGGGATCCCTATCCTAGACATGATGCAAGACAATACTGGTTTATTTTGTACAAACACAATCACCCACGGTGTCCAGGCCATTCAATTCTGTCACGACATGCTAGCCGTCGCAACCGCATTCGAGATATATATCATGTCGAATATACTGTCAAGAGTGCGCCACGACGGGTCACTATCATGTCATGTCATTATTTAAAATTAATATTTAACCTGGTATAAGCGTGTATGCAATAACAAAATATAAACATGGTGCAAGAGTTGTGGAGGAATCATGTGGCTCAGGGAGACGGGGCATAACTTCCACATACGAACTTAAAACGAGGTGCTCCAGAGATATTCGGAAAGGCAAGACAAAGATCTAAAACTTTCATGTTTTAAGTTTTTCGAAATTATGGCTAGAAAATAGCTTAATTTGGTAAAAACAGTCATTCTGTGCACTTTTTATGCCAAAAATTCAATTCTGCGTAAAATATGTAAAAGGGGAGGGTTCCAGCGTAAAATTTTACATTCTGGGTACCATTCAGCGTAAAATACACAATTTCAGGGTTCCCTGCGTAAAATATTACATTCTGGATGATATCCAGCGTAAAATATGCAATTTCAGGATTTCCTGCGTAAAATATTACATTCTGGATACAATCCAGCGTAAAATACGCAATTTCAGGGTTCCCAGCATAAAATTTCACATTCTGGATACAATCCAGCGTAAAATACGCAATTTCATGGTTCCTTGCGTAAAATTTCACATTCTGGATGATATCCAGCGTAAAATACGCAATTTCAGGGTTCCCTGCGTAAAATATTACATTCTGGATACAATCCAGCGTAAAATTTTATTTTATGCAAGCCTTCCTGCGTAAATTTCGATTTTACGCTAGCCTTCCTGCGTAAAATCTTATTTTACGCCGGCACCACAATCTTCAGCCGACATGAAAATTCAGAAAACTTGTTTTGGCCATAAAAATTTCATTTTAACTCGAAATGAGGTGAATCAAAAACCAAATTCGCACGAAATTTCGTGCTCTTGCTCATGGAACTATTAGTTTTCGAAAATAACAAGTTTTAGTAGATCAAAACCAAGAAAACTCCATGAACTCAAAGTTAAAATGTAGATCTAGAAGAATCTATCCATCAAAATTAAAAACTCCAAGTTCTAAAGAGGCTATAATCATATAAAGAAGAGAATGGAACAATAAAAATTAAGATCCCTCAAGAAGCAAGATTGCACTTGCCTAAACCTCTTGGTAGGTGGAGAGCAACGGTGAGGAAGAAGAAGAGTGAATGATGAGAGAGAAAGGGGGTGGGGTTAATAAATGAGGATGGTGGTGGTAGGTAGGGGTTCACCTTGGTTCATGATGAACCAAGTAAACCAAGCCAAGCCGAACCAACCCAATCCTTCTCCTATCCGAATAAAACCAAGCTCCACTTAATCAAAATAAATCCATGAACAATAAATGACAATTAAACCACAATGCTAAATATGAAAATAAACCACAACTAACTAATCAAAGAAAATGAGAAATACGGGTCAGAAATACGAACACGTATAAAATACGTATCACGAATTTTGGGGCACTACATCCTACCCACCTTAAAAGAATTCCGTCCTCGGAATTTAATCAAGAGGCTAGAGATGTCGGGACAGCTATACTATCACAAGCAATCTATGCTACCAATCAATCATACAGTCATACATGCAAGCAAGGAATCGAAGTGCAAGGCATAAGGAAGATATTACACCTCACGAGCCAAACCGATTGGGATAACGTGATCGGATATCATCCTCACACTCCCACGTTTGACTCTCCAAGGAACGATGAACTCAAGCAACACGAAATAAACTGATAGTCTTGCGCTCGAGGTCTCTCTCTTTGGTCAAACAGGGACACGAGCCTCTCCTCATACGAAAAGGTTGGTACCAATAACCGTTTTCGAATGATCTAGGACATGGCTCGGGCCCGGGATATACCGTTGTAATTGGGATACATGAAACATGATATGTGCCCCGTATAACGACGGCAGAAAGCAAGACAATAGGACACAGATATCTCTCTGCCGATTCTGGATCTGGGCCTGGGCCAGGGCGAACTGCTGAGGCCTCTGTTGCTGGAAGGCCTGGGCCTGAGACGGCAATGGACCCGGGAACGGGAGCTGCTGTGGTTGGTGAACTAGAGCTGGTTCTGGTGCTGGTCCCATAACCGAGGGACTAGTTACTGTCGGCGATGATCTGTTTCTGAACGGACAAGATCCTATCATGTGGTCCGACGAACCACAAACCAAGCACAATCCCTGTGCTCTGCGGCACTCAGTAACAACATGCCCGGGCTTCCCGCAATGAGAACAACCGGTTGTTAAGGAAGGGGCCACCCCAAATTTTTTTGTCCAAATACTAGTATATATACTAAATGGATGGCAAGCGCACAACTTATCATTCGGAGGGTGAATCGAGTTGGTACGGTCGACGATCCAGTCCATCACCAACTTCTGGATGCAAACTGTACAACTCCCCAAAGCCACGGCACACCGGATCGAGAAGCACTGCGCGGACTTCCTATGGCGCGGAGGTATCCACGCTATTGCATGGGAAACCCTGTGCCGGCCAGAAGACGAAGGGGGCGTCGGGCTCCGGTCGTTGGAGATGATAGGCAAAATTGCGGAGATCAAACTCACATGGAGGTTCATCCAGGGAGATACACTTTGGGCAGACTGGACGAAGAATCGATATATGCGAGGCACCAACTTCTGGGAATACAAACATAACAATAACGAGTCGGTGACGTTTAAGCACATCCTCTGAAACTGAACAGTAATCAAGCAACATACTACCCGAGTATTCGCCGACCGCCAAGACACCGATCTATGCTTAGACCCTTGGATATAGGGAAGAAGAGTCTTCTGCAGATCATTGGCTCCCACGCGGACCAGGACGCGAGGAAGGGTAAGAGGGTTAGCCACATCATCATAAATGGGAGATGGACACCGGAAGCCCACAGGCTAGCCAGACAAGCCACAGCTCTGATCAAGAATAGCAAGATTGATGAATCTCTTCAGCGGGATTTATGGGTTTGGGACGACTCAATGGATACCAAATTTAACTCCAAATCCATATATGAAAAGATCCGTACACCGCATGAGAAAATGGCCACAGGTGAAGTAGTTTGGAAGACGGAGATTCCGCGAAAAATGCAACTATGCTTATACAAACTGGTTCTTAAAAGATTGATGACGAAGATAGATTAACACGCTTCGGAGTTCAGATACCCGATCAAATGTGTCATTTGTGTCAAAGAGAAGCAGAATCCATTGACCACATATACTTCAAATGTCCGATGGTGAGAGATATTTGGGGCCAACAAATAGCCAGAATCAAATTTACAAGTGGAACAGACGAAGACATAGAGGGAGTGATACATAAAATTAGAGATCACAAAGGTCACGGGATCGAATGGTACAAAGCAGCCTGCATCAGACTTGCCTCAGCGGTCTGGCACATCTAGAAAGAAAGGAACAATAGAGTGTTTGAAGGCAAAAGCACAGTGGCTATAGGGATATTACACAACATAGAAGATGTAAAAGTATTAGGAACCGCCAGATAGGTAGTAAGATGTAAGCTATACCTTTCTTAAATCAATAAAGTACATGGTTCCAAATATATATATATATATATATATATATATATATATATATATATATATATATATATATATATATATTTTGGAACCAGGTAAATTGTTTCTGGAATCGCTCCCACTAGGATTCGAACTCCTGACCACTCGGGCCGCATGCATCTCTCTTAACCACTAGGCTAGAGGTCATTTGCATATATATATATATATATATATATATATATATATATATATATATATATATATATTTGGAAAAAGGGTAAATTTTATTCCATCATCTCAATAAGGTTACAACATAGAGATACAATCCCGGCTCAGGGGGACATTACTAGTACATCCGACTCAATGTTATGAAGTATGCCCACCAGTGGGGTGGATAGTCCCTCATAAATGCGCCGGTTCCTCTCCCGCCAGACATGCCAAACTGAAGCAGCAAGTCTCAATCTAGCACACCTAGCCCAGCTCTGCTCCTTGCCCCTGCAATCCCCAATCCACTTAAGGATTTCTCTGAAGTCACGCTCCCTTCCAACCCCTCCCAAGTGTCTCCGGCTCTGCTCTGCCCAGATGCTCCACGTCACATGGCACTGAAAGAACAGATGTCCAATGGATTCAGTCTCTGTCGCACACAAAACACACTTAGGGTCAGGGACAGAAACCCCGAACCGCAGCAATCTGTCCCGAGTAAGCAGCCGGTCCATCACCAGTTTGTATGCAGACAGTTGCATTTTCCTGGCTAGCCCCTTCCCCCAGACAAAATCGAACTCCTCAATATCATCGAAGTGAGTGCGGACAAGGTCGTAGCAGCTGCTAAATCGGAACTCCCCTGCACCCACCGAGCGGCCAGGAAGGGCCCAAATCCAGACATCAGACAGTGCCGTAGGAGTGATCTGCACCTGTCTGATCTCCTCCCCTAACGGAGCAGTGAAACGGTACTCCTCTGGCCTCCAGACCCCACCACGGATGATGTGCCTACACGTCAGACCCCTGTATGCCACGCCGTCCCGCTGGGGGCCCAGTATCTCCAGGAGAGACTGACCTGAGATCCACGGATCGAGCCATAGGTCCGTCTCCCCTCCCTCCCTCATCCTCCTCCGCAAAGCCGTCCGAAGGACAGGACGGTTCCTCAGGATATGCTTGAAAGACACAGAGAAGTTGTTGTCAATTTCACATACCCAGAAGTTTCTGCCCCGGAGATATCGACTAGTCATCCAGGCCGACCATAGAGAATCACCCTGAAGGAACCTCCATGCCAGCTTGATCCCCGCCGCCTCCCTGACAGAAATAAGTGATCACAGACCCACACCTCCCTCTTTCCTGGGCCGACAGAGCTGCTCCCAAGAGATGGCATGAATCCCCCCATGCCAGATGAACTTGGCACATATGCCCTCAATCTTTCGGATAGTAGCCAAAGGGACCATAATCGATTGGAGCCAGAACAGCGCAATAGCAGAGATAACTGAGCGAACCAGCTCAATACGCCCTCCAAACGATAGGCCAGCCGCCTGCCAGCCCTCAACCCTCCTCTGAGCAAAATCCACCAGACTCTGACAATCACGATCCTTCGCGTAGTTGACGGAAAGGGGCACCCCCAGATATTTCACCGGGAGATCCCCCTTTTCCACTCCAAGCTCCAAGGCCCGCTCCTCCTTCAAAGTGCAAGAGCTGCTGAAGTAGACTTTGCTTTTGTCCCTGTTTAACCGAAGGCCCGATAGCTGTCCGAACTCCTCCATCACTGCCGCAAGCTCCCTCATCCCACGCATGGAAGGCCTCAACAGGACCAAAAGATCATCTGCATAAATGAGATGAGAGACCACCGGGGAGACCCTGCTGTATATCGGTACAATCCTCTCCCGATGTACCGCGATGTCCATCAAACATGTGAAATACTCCATCACAAGGGTGAATAGGTAGGGGGAAAGTGGGTCCCCCTGCCGAAGCCCCCTGCTGCTACCAAAGAACCCGTAAGGGATACCCTGGATGAGGACCGAGAAAGTAGGAAAGGTGATGCACTCTCTGACTCTATCCACCCAAGTCGCGGAGAAGCCCATCGCAGCCATCAAATGACAGAGGAAGTCCCTGTTGACAGTGTCGTATGCTTTCCTCAGGTCGAGCTTCACACATGCCTTCATCCCTCCAGGCTTGTGGAACTCCCGGATCAGCTCATGAGCCAGCAGGCTATGCTCCGCAATAGACCGCCCCTTAATGAAGGCCGCCTGATTCCGAGACACCAGACCCTGCATAGCATCCTCCATCCTCCTGCACATAAGATGAGTAATTATTTTATACAAATAATTACAGCAAGCAATCGGTCGGAAGTCAGCAAGAGATGTCGCCCCCTCCTTCTTGGGCACAAGTGTCAGGAAGGTGTGGTTTAGCTCCTTCAAGAGCTTGTCCGTATCAAAGAACTCCTGAACAGCCGCAAGGACCGGGGCCTTGAGGGTATTCCAATGGCGTTTGTAGAAACCACTGGAGAACCCATCCGGCCCAGGAGCCTTGGAAGCATCAGCCTGCATCACAATCGTCTCCACCTCCGCCATCCGGATAGGGGCCATAAGGAGACTATTGCCGTACTCCGTAATCAACGTCTTCGTAATCAGCTGCGGGAAAACCGAGGGATAGTCCGTCTGATGATAGAGCTCAGAGTAGAACTGGACAGCCTCCTCCTGGATAGCAACCTGGTCGGTCACAAGGCGCCCGTCCCTGCCAATCAGTCTCTGGATACGGTTCCGGTGCTGACGCGCCCGGATGACATCATAGAAGAATTTGGTGCAACGGTCCCCATCCTTGAGCCAAGAGCATTTGGCCCGTTGGGCCGCACTAATCTCCTGCTGAAGCCTCAAGGTGTTGACCTCTGCAGCCAAACTCTTCTCTCTAGCCGCCATCTCCCCACTCAACATGTCGCCCTGAAGCTCTGCCTGCAGGTCTCTCAATTCCGCCTCCTTCTCCTGTAGGAAGGTCCGGGGAAGAGCCCTCACCCAGTCTCGGATGGCGCGTTTGGCGTTTTTCAGCCTGTGAACCATACAAAACTGGGCAGTGCCGACCGCCTCCTGGCCAAGTCCTCCCGCCACAGTCTCCTCATAGCCAGCCGATAGGAACCAACTGTTGTCATACCGAAATGGACGGGCTCTCCATCTGGGACTCTCCACGAAGCGCACCAGGATCGGGGAGTGGTCACTGGTCCCCGCAGGGAGCCCCTCAGCCACAGACGAGGGGAATAGGCGGAACCAATCACTGTTCCCCAAAGCCCGATCTAGCTGGCATGCCACCCTGCTCACCTCCGCCTTGTTGTGCCAAGTCCATATGTGTCCTATCCTCTCCAGGTCCCTGAGCCCAGACTGGAGAAGGCAAGACTGAAAATCTGAGAGAATCTGGTCCGGCACCGGCCTCCCCCCCAGCTTCTCTCCCCGGTATAGCGTAGCATTGAAGTCTCCCATAATAAGAAGAGGGAGATGCCGATGCCTCGCTAATGAACTCAGCCTGATGATGTCCTGCCACAAGGTCTCACGACGCCTCTTGTCATTGTGCCCGTAGACGGCACCCAGTAAGAAGCGGAACCCCCCCTTGTTGGTGAAGGAGATAGCCACCAGCTGGTCAGACATGAAAACCTCCTCACCCTCCCAACTAGCTCCATTCCATCTAACCCAGATCCTCGCCATATCACAGAGACCAAGGTTGTGAAGCTGGACCCAGTCCGTAGGGGTTCTACGGGACAGAGTTTTCGCCCCCCTGATCTTAGTCTCAAGTAATATCGAGATTTCACACTGTTCCTTCCTCAGCACCTCACTAATCTCCCTCCATCTCCCCAGAGAACACCCCCCCCGGACATTCCAGGCAAGGGCCGACATCTAAACCACGGGTGGGGTCCCCTGAACATCCTCTGAAGGGGCACCCGGGGAGAGTGCAACCTCCATATCTCTGGTATCCTCATCTCTATCCCCCTGAAGAAGGAGGGGGGCCGTGGCCCCGTGTGGATCCCCCTGTGGGGGAGGCTGTGCGAGTACTGCCACCCATTTAGGGTTGACCTGCCACACTCTCTCTGTCCCACCCTGTCCGCTGTCCTCACCATGTGCCTCCGTAGCCTGGCGCTTCCGACTGTACACCTGAAGAGCAAGCGCTTCTTTATCTCCCTGTCGCCTGACCTCCTGCCCCATACTCCTGGTGGTCATGGTCCTCGTCCCCACATACTCAACCAACGCTCCAGCAAGATCCTCCGTCGGGGACCCCTCACCTTCCCCCGAGACGGGGGGAGAGTCTGCCTCCATATCATCCTCCATCACGCCCACCTGGTCCACAACGGGGGAGTCATTTGCACCACCTGCCACCTGCACAGCCTCCTCCGGCACCACCTCAGAAGCTCCCCCACGTCTACACGCACTCGGGAGATGTCCGAAGCAGGCACATGCCGGACATCTGGGGGGGACCCACTCATACTCCACCTTCTGCAAAGCGAACTGGCCAGAAGGTGTCCTGTACTTCAACTGCTCAGGTAGGTCCAACCTGGCGTCAATCTCCACAAAAACCCGTGCATACATCAGTCTAGACCTGAAAGCGGTGGCATCATCCGCCTTAATCGGTTTGCCAATGAGGCTGGCAAGTCTCATAAGAAGTGGGACACTCCAGAAGCGAACCGGGAACTCAGGGAAACGAACCCACACTGGCACAGCATTAAGCACCTCCTTCTCGCACCTCAAGTCGGGGGTCCATTGCTTCAGAATGATGAGGCGGCCGTCAAATGTCCATGGCCCTCCCTGGAGTATCCGAGTCACATCTTCCGCCAACCCAAATTTAACGAAGTAGAAGCCGTTCTCCTTGGAGAAGAACTCCATGCTCCCCTTCGGCCGCCAGACTCTGTCCGCATATCCTCTGATCTGCCCGTAGAAGGGCTTGCTCCCCAACACGTATAGCACTAACGTGTTCTCCCAGAATGTCGTCACCTTCTCCACTTCGTCGGCTGGGAAGTCGGCACAGAGCTCACCCCCAATCGCCAGAGGTGCAACGTACTCCATCGATGCCGGCGTCTTGGCGACCCCCACCTTGCATGCATCCGCCCAGGATACAGGCCGCGGGCCCGTACTCCGAGGTGTGGTCGTCGGAGGTGGCCTGGCACTCATGCTCGCAGCAGTAACCCTCCCTCCAATAACTGGGACAGCCGTCCCCGTCACCCCTTTCGCACGAGGCCGCCACGCAATCCTGGCTTGTCCCTCCCGTTCCCCCGAGTGTGCCTGTCCCCCCGATGGACCCGCTCTCCTGGCTATCCCCGCCCTCCTGTCCGATCCCTGCGTATAAGTTTTGCCCCTCCGAGCCTCAGGGATCTGCGATCTTTGTCCTCCTCCGCGCCGAACCCTCCGATTCTGGACCGTAGTCCAAGCCCCCTCCTCATCCTCCAATCCCGACGATGTTCTTTGGGCGGTGAACACCATCGGGGACCCCCCGGAAGCCACCGCCGTCGAACACCCAGCCGAAACCTTGCCCGGGAGGGGAGTCCCCGCCCGCAGCCCGCCCCGGCCACCCCCCCCCCCCCCCGCCTGGGGGGGTCGCCGGCAGCCGCCCGCCCCCCGGGGAGGGTCGCCGGACCTCCCCGGTCAGCCTGCTGCCCTCCCGCGCCCCCGCGGACGCGAGCAGCGGCTGCCACGCCATTCGCCGGCGGCCCGCCGCCGCCGACCGCCACTGGCCGGTCGCCACCGACCGCCCCCGCCACCCCCTTGCCCTTCCCCCGGTCCGGGGGGCGGTTGGCAGCCTCCACGTCGCGATCGGTCGATGCCCTAGCAGAGCTAGGGTTTCCTGTAGCCGCCATCTTATATTATATATATATATATATATATATATATATATATATATATATATATATAATGTGTGTGTGTGTGTGTGCGCGCGCGCGCGTGTGTGTGCGCACGCACCTAGGCCACTCCAGTCACTCAAACTCAAAATTGGTTTCGTTCTTGGGTTTCACGGAGTCAAAGGTGAAAGGGGAGTCAGGGAAGAGGAGAGGGGAATCGAAAATGTTTAGGAGGGAAGCGAGAAGATCTTGTCATCTTCCTGAACGCAATGGAAGTGACAAAAAACAATAACCTTAATAACGATAAGTAAATAACAAGGTACAAATAACCTAACAATAGCAACCAAGAACACAACAAACAAACATTCAATATTTAACATGATTCGGTCAAGCTCGACCGACTACACAGAACAAGGAGGAGAAGTAACTTTATTAAATCGACAATTTTTTTTTACAAGGATTACAACATGATACCCTAATGCGAAGTCCGATCTCCGACGAGCTATGTCCTTCTTACTATTGAAGACTCCCTTAATAGCCTCCTTAGCAAATTCTTAAAAAAATTACTCTTTTGCTCAAGATTTTTTTCAAGCCTTCGAGACTTCAAGCCACAAGTCTTTGACAACTGAAATTAGGACAAAGACACTATGGTGGGAAGACAAGTCGAGCAGCCTACAGCCTACTAAGCCTCTCCTGAGTCTACTCCTGAGTCTACTGGGAGATACCATTGGCTGCTTTAGCATGCCAAAGGATTTCAGGGATACGGAGCTCCATTCAAGGGTTTTTGAGGAATCCAATGCCAAAGATCCAACTGAGATAGTGCCACTTCAGAACATCTGTAATATTGCACATAGTAACTGGCTATGATTAATCCACTATGGAAGTTCAACGCAAATTGAAGGGTGAGTTACCGGGAAGAAAGAGAACTTGAAGAAAGTGATATAAGCTCAGACTTCTAGTTCCCGCATATTGTTAGGTCTCAGTCCCAAAATAAGCAGCACCAAGTCACGTGACAATGGGCCCACTACGTATTCAAGCGGCCTCAAGTACAACTCGGATACGTGTACGCTGTCCCGATCATATCAAATATATGTATATCCACAATAAACATCAATGACTCTATTTATAATGCTATGAACTAAAAGTGAAAAAATAACTACGGAAGAAAAAAAAATATGAAGACATCATCTGGCGGTACCTGTATCCCAAAGGAGTAACTCTCAATGACCTCCGGGTAACGTAGCAAGATACATAATATATATGACATAGGTAATAAACAGTAAATAACAAATAACATGTGAAGTAAGTAAACGTGTGATAAAGAAAATAAATAGATGATCCAGGTACCACTACTACTAACCATACTATCGAGTCTGTGTGAAATGCATAAATCCAACCTCTCCTAACCCGAAGAACCTAACGGTGAAACCTGCCTCTGGAGGAACCTCTCTCTACCAAGCAAGTTGAATTGAATGGAGATCTCTGGCTCCCCCACACACAGCATCGAATGGTCACCTCCTCCTTCAAGGTTAGCAGAACCAAGTTAAACCAATTGCAGTCGAAGATAGCAAGTGGTATTCCGGCTTTTGAGGCCATTGCTGCCCTGATGTGGAAGATGCTTGCAAAAATTAGGGTAGGAAAAGATCCTAACATGGTGACAATAATACGAAACGATTCTTCTGAAGAAAGAAACACAAGTTGAGCAACAAGCAGATAATAAGCACAGTGGCGACCGACTCCTCCCTTGCCAAGCTTGAGATATCAGAGTTAGCAATGCTGATAAGTGAGACAAGCAAAGATGAGAAACAGGCCATTGGAGAGATGTTAGAGAAAGAAAATGGTACAGGGAATTTCATTGTTTATGGTGCAAATCTAACTTTTGTTGACATTGAAAGGGTTGATCTATATGGCTTAGAGCTCAAAGGTCAGAAGAAACCAGTATGTGTGAAGTACAACATTTGCGGGGTTGGAGAGGAAGGGTCGTATTGGTGCTTCGGGAGCCTGATGATGCCAAAGAGGGTAGTGATAATGGCGGGAAACAAGTTTAGTGATTTTGCCACAACATGAGATGTCAAAACTTAAGGAAGTTCTTGGGAGCGAATGGGGTATTGCTTAAGCACCATTTATGGAAATACTATGGTTTCTCATAGTTAACACGCTTATGAAGTTTATGGACATGAGATGTGTCTTTATCAAGTCAAAGAAAATATATTATTTGTACTTTCATTTTTAGCCGACCCTAAAATTTGGGATGAAGGGTTTGTTGTTCTATTTTCATCCAGTAGTAAAGTTTCAACCAACGATTTGCTATTTCACGATTTGTTGCTACAAACTGGAATAATTCAGACTGCATCTAAAATTAAGGGGAAACCATGTGGAAGGTTAATATTAAAAAAATTACCCGTCAACATTATTGTTGAACACCATTTCTTCATTCATTTAATCCTCCAATAGTATATAGTCACATAGGACAATGATCGTAATGATGCAGCAAGTTGAAAGAAAAAATTGAAAGCAAGATGTTTATACTGTACCACAGTTGAAGTTGTTGGTTCCTCTTGTCAATTGTATCAGCAAGGCTCTCCAATCAAACTATCAGTTTTGCTTCAAACAGTTGTTTTTGGTATTTTCCATTGTCTTCCTCCAAATTTAGTTTACTGCCGAGAGAAATAAGAAGACAATAATCATTCATTAATAACATTATGATGCCCTGGGTTATTTAAATATGAAATAGCTTTACAATCAAGGATGGCATGGATGAGGGAGTTTAATGCATAACAAGACATGAGAAGTCGATTTGAATCAGCAAATGCTAGCAACTACTCAATGTTCAACTACTAGACAATGGGGTCAAGAGAAACTCTATTTTAACTCCTGGACTCCATTGAAGTCTTTCTGGGTAAGAAATAAGAAGACGACTGTACCCTTCTCTGCTTACTCGTAAACCATAATCTTTAATATATATCAACTGGCACTATAATGGGTTGATGTAAGGCCGCATGGCCAAAAATAACATCTTCTAACTTATTTAAAATTAAGATCTTTTTTTGAGAGAGAGGTTACCTCGAGGAGGTATCTGAATGCATGGATGTGTAAGAACAAACTCTCCAGTTGAGTGATCCAAGGTGAATGCATGAGTTCCTGACCCAAACCACAATATTGTTGCTGAAGAATATAAGACTTTGTCATCCGGACTCTCAACTTTAAGGAGAAGTACCTGTGTCGACCCGATATGACATGTATTTGGGTATGAAATCCGTATCCGATCATCCATGGTGACAATCGGATCCTTCATGGTGACAATCGGGAGACTGGTAGTGAAGTAGATAGTTTATTTTAATTTGGTAGACTGGTAGTAAAGTACTAGAAGATATGAAGGGACGGTCCCTTAGGGACTTATTCAACTAGTTCAGTAAAGTTTACTAGTAGTTTATAATTACAGACTATCTTTTCATGAAACCTTGTAATTTAATTACATGATGTATCTTTTTGTGAAATTATGCAAATTTAATTATAAAGTTAATTACATGAACCCATGCAAACTTAATTACAACTGTCGTTTTATGAAATCATACAAATTTAATTACATGTCTTTTATGAAGCCATACAAATTTAGTTACGTGTCTTTTTATGAAACCATGCAAACTTAATTACATGTTGTCTTTTTATGAAACCATGTTCAAATATATTTATTTTAATAGTCATATCCCCGTGCCCGTACCCAAAATTTGGCTTCCTTTTAGCCGAATTTGTGCATCCTTCAATTATGAGTTTGAAGGACCCGACACTCATATCCGAGTCCAGGTAACATAGATATAAGACAGGCAACAGTAGCAGCAACAAGCATGGTCCCACTTTGGAGGGAATTAAGTATGGTCCCACTTTGGAGGGAATTAAGTTGTGCCTTCTCTTCCACGGGCAAATGGTCTAATCAACAAGCCTATCATATATTCTGAATATTGTCCTAGTCGAAATGGAGGCAACAATATTTCAAGAACCATCTAGAGGGATCAGTAACAACAACAAATGGGCCATCATTGGTCATCCAAACTAGAACTTCATCCTCTTATGAGGCCTCGTTTGGTTCGCGGAAAGGAAATGAAAGGAAATCAATTCCTTGTTCTTTCCATTTCCTTGGAAAATTACAATTTACATCTATTTTCCTTCCCGGTGTTTGGAGAGGACAACAAAATTTAGAAGGAAAAGTGAATTCCCTATAGTGGGAAAGTGAATCCTTTGTTGGATGGGGGAACCACTTTCCTCCTTATTTTCCTTCCCTATGGGAATCATTTTCCTTTCCTCATACATTCCTTTGACATCCAAACATAGGAAAGGAATGGCTTTCCTTTCCCAACCCCATGATTCTGCCAACCAAACGAGGCCTGAATCGCTGATGCCATGACTGCAACTTTTCCAGAGCTTCGGAGTGAGGATAATATGATGTTCTTTTACATAGGATGAAACTATGACTAGGTAGAAAAGGGAGGAACATGACCATTGAGTTGATTACTGGGAAATAAATGATATTAAAAGGTATAATGCTTGCAAATGTAAATATATATTTTACTCTTACTATCTGCAGGGACGAAACTTTGAAGACGGGATGAAAATGATTGTTGAGTCGCTAATTGGAAACTTCATATGATATCGAAAGGTAGAATGCTTGCAAATATACCTTGAGTTATTTTCAGAAGAAGAATAATGAAAAAAACTGAGGGATCTTCTTGAATTTTTTTGTAAGAAAGCTCTTCGTTTCAAAAGTAATGCTAATAGGGCTAGAGAGAAAAATATTGATCATGTATAGATTGTAATCAAGGTGCATAAAATTTCTCCAAATTTGGGTGCATTTACCTAGAAAAATTGGACATAATAAAATTCATCGACTATGTTGCTTGCAAAAGTTATCCATGTTTCTGGTCCTGAGGATTCCCACATTCACAAAGCTAGCTATTTGCTGTGAAGCAGGTGTTGTTCTACATACCCTTCAACTGCTGAGTGATTAAATCGGGAGCCAGCAGACCGTATAAGCATATTTAACTTCCTATGTTAAATAACAGAGTTGTGAAAACATGTCTGCTGATCTACGCGATGAATATTTGTAAGTTATAACTAATAGTACCGACTCTACCGAGTCAGAACATCTAATTGAGCTACTAGTACATTTGCAAGGAAAATGAAATACTCATAAACCCAATGCACAAAAATCTATCCAGCAAGCTGATAACTAGCCAGCAGAACTTTCCGTGATTGCTTTGATTCGAGTTTATGTCTTGTATTTATCTTTTATTTTGGGGACATGTACGTGTGCCTTTGCTTCATTAATTACCAATAATTACTCTAAAAGGTGAAAAAAAAATAGCAACAGAAAACAACAATACTTTGAGCAAGTAGAACGGGCGGCGGCGGCAGCAACCGCCAGTCTAAAGACTACTAGCAGGTCACCTGTTCGATGAAATTCCCATGAGAATAAAAAGAGAGGACACGAAAAAAGAAGCGATCGTACCGAGACCAAATCAAGCGGCTTGGGAGCATCCCTCCCGGAATCCGACGACGACGACCCAGTTGCGTCCGTCTTCCTGATATCGGAGCCGAAGAAGAGAGAAGCGACGGCCGCGGTGATCGGCCTGCAGGCGGGCGACGACCTCCTGTTGCTCTTGCTGTCCGCCATGGAACTCCAGTAGAGTTTGAGCAGAAGTAGTAGAAGAGGAGGACGACGATGATTAGTAAGGAGGAGGAGATGGAGAGAGGATAGTGTTGGTGGCGAAGGAAAGGAGGAGGAGTTTATGGCGGGAAAGGAGTCTGCAACGGTTTGAGAGAGGAAAATGGAGAGGAGTGACGTGGAGGAAGATTGCATTGCTATTGGATTTCAAAAGATAGGTATGTGTTAAGTAGGTCTGTCAATGGTAGACCAAAAATTCGCATTCAAAAATATTCGAAATTTCGGATATGGTTACGGATACGGATACGGATGTCTTACCAGATATTTATTGGATATCGGATGCGGATACAAAAAGTATCATATCTGGTCCGATAACATCTGAACCGATAATAGGATAATTAAATATATATATTATATTTTTTAATTATAAATATGAACAGTATAAATTATATCCTAGGAATGTTTTTCTTCTCCGTTTTCTCTCTCTCCTCTCTCTCTCTCTGTTTGATTTCTCTCATTATGATTTTTGAACTTGATCTGATATTTTTTTTTCTATTTATGTTTGGTTACTTTCATACTTCATTTTTTTGGGAATGTGTGATTTAATAGTTCAGATATTACTCGATATCCGTTAAAATTATCGGTAACGGATACAGGATCCAAAACTCCCATCCGATCGGATATCGGATGGTTATCAGATGTATACGATAGCTATTGGTTCAAATATGGTAATACCAACAGCCGACCGATAAGCTACCATTGACAGGCCTAGTGTTAAGTATCTATACTACTATATAACTAGTAACTAGGCGTGTACCCGTGCGTCGCAGGGGACAGATAAAGTGTCCTTTTTTTGGGTATATGAATATTAATGTTTTTGTAGGACGCATAAAATCTAAATAATTAGTGGTTAGTAGAGCGGTCAAGTGGGGCCGGACTATAGGTGAAAAATTAATGCCCGGCGCGTGACCCACGGCACGGTGGGCTTCGGGTCGGGCCTTGCCGGGCCGGACATGACCTAATATACGGGCCGGACCGGGTCGCACTGGAGGCCAAGATTGGGCGTATAGGAACAATTAGTAGTGAAGAGGCCACCACCACTTTGCTATCAGCAAGTTGTTGTTTCCTACTTCATTAAACACTGCTGTAGTTTAATGAAGAGGCTTCACTATTAGTTCAATTCAGACAGTCATTTCATCCAATTCAATTCACTACTACTGTAAAACCGATACTTTGTTAAGTTTTAATTAATTAATGTTTGAATTAAACCCGTATCCTATCTAACCCGAATCCGCTAACCCAAAATCCAATTAACTTAACTACCCAGTCCCCCGTGATCCTTTTTACAGGCCGGATCACACCCCCACGTAACCCATCTCTCTCCCTACGTAATATCTTGCAGAAACCATTTCCTTTTTCAGAAAAACTTACAGAACCTCACACCTTCCCAAACCCCCTTACCTTCTCCTACGTTCAACCTCTTCCAAAACCAACCACGCCCCGGCGCTACCCGCGAGACCCCAGTCCTACCAACACCCAACTTGGGACGTTTTCGTCGTGACCGAACGGCCGACCCCGATGTCCCCCGCGCTTGCCTCGGCCGCGCCAGCCTCCCGCCGGCCGTTACCGGCCCTCCTCCGCGCAACCAGTGCGCATTCGCGCGTGTCCAACACGTTTCCCCGCGCGTGCCTCCCGAGTGCATCGCGTCGTCCCGTTCCGCGTACCCTGTGCACATGCATCTGCGTCCCGTCGTTTCGTGCGACCCGAGTCCGAGGCGTCTTCTCGGTACTCTTTTCCCAACTTTTCGGTATAGTTTCTGTCAGAGTCCTGTTTAAGTAGGAGAAAAACCATCTTTCTGCCCGACCGAAATTGACAGAATGAAGATTTGTCAATTCTGGGATAATTAGTTTCCTAATTTAGGTTTGTGTTTGTTATTAGTATTTATTAAATTAATTAGTGCGTAATGGTTAGAACATTATTGCTAATGATAATATTGATAACTTTATAATTGTCAGTTTAGATGCATAATTATTCCGAATAGATATTAGTTTTTATTAAAGGAAAACTATAATTATTTTGCTATAAATTATAGGCATAATAATAAGATTCATAAAGTGTATTTAATACTTTTAGGAATAATGTTAGTTATTATTGTTTGCCATTAGAACAGGGAGTTTGTTTTGATGTAAACTTTGTATTTAATTACAAACAGAACATAGTATAATATAGGACTTAGATGTAATTCTAGGAGTACATTTTTATTTTTGTCTGGGAACTGTGTCGATGGAGCGAGTGGTAATCCTTTGACTCCGTTGATGATCTGACGACTATCTCGGATTTTCTGAAAGTCTGGGTTGCTTTGGAATCGGTAGTGACTTGAAGAGGATTCAGACTCTTGCAAGTGCTCTAGAAGCTGGTGTGATTGAGGTGTTCAAGAAGTGGGGACTTCGAGAGTACCGTCCGCGTGTTGTGAATGAAGGAATGATCCTTTTATTTATAGGCATCAGAATGATCTGCGTATGCGCGCATATGCGATATGCGCCTGGAGAGCTTGCACGTAGGGATGCCACGTGGCTAAAGTCGGAGCTGAATCTGTTTGAACTGTACTGTTGGGCTACGGTGGAGCTGACATGTGACAGTTGTGGAGATTCGGTTGTTACTGAGATCTTGGGTTGTTAGCATCCATTCGTAGGCAGAATTGAGTTAAATGACACATGGCGCATGTCCATGGCTCAAAGATCTTAGATTTGATGGAGAGTAATCTCTCAGGATGCACCTAGGATCTGACACATGAGAAGACTTGGTCCATGACATTTTAGGGGTCAAAACAAGTCTGGGCGTATGGCTTTCGAGGCGCATACAGAGCTTTGGACGCATGGCTGCGAAGGCGCATACGAAATTTTGGGCGCATGGCTGCGAGGTGCATGTGGGTTCTTAGGCACATGGCTGCGAAGGCGCATGCAGGTGATCAGTCGGCCACGCGGCGGAGCATAGCCATAACTGACAAAAGAGTGATGATTGCATCTCTTCATCTTCTGCAATTTTTGACTTCGAGATGTGTGTTGCTGTCATTTCAGTCACTCCAGCATTAAATGCTTTGATGGGTGGCGAGCTTTATGTGGGCGCATCTCTGTGCATCACTGGACGCATCTGACTGTACCCGATTGGGCGCATTTGTCTATGCTCCATAGGGTGCGTCGCTACGGAGCACATGGTGCTGACGAGCGCATCTGCTGCGTGACGCATCCTCATTGGTTAGTCTTTGTTGAATTTTCTGAGGCATTAATGCTTTATTAACTCGGCTGAATTCGAAGGGGCAGATTCATCACCATTAATGCAAGTTCATTGCACTGATTTCGGGGAAGTGGCCATTTGGCACATGGGTTTGATTTTTCCTGGCTTATAAAAAGTTTCATGAAGAGAAGTTTGCTTCTCATTTCACTTTTCTTCTCAAATGGAGATGAACTCGAGCGGTCCTCCTCCTTGGCGAGACACTGTACTGTGGGTTGCAGATCTCTTCGTTCGAAGAAGTTTTGAAGATGAATTCCTTCAGAAGACTGAGATGCGTCGAGTTTGTTATGGACACATCAACTTATGTTCGAACCCCTTGTTGGCAGTATTTTTCTACGAAATGGCATTGGGTGCCTTTTGCATCCAAAGATCAGGGTCGTCGTTCTCCGACTTCCATTCTGCTGGAAGAGCCACTGGTTTTGAATTGATTGCCAACCCGCGTTCTGCTCAATAAATGTTTTATTGGCCGAAGCACTCGAGAAAGTGATTCGCTCTGACAAGGAAGAGCGATGTGCCTACACTGAGACGTCAGGGTGATATGCCTGTGAAGTGATGTGCCTAGCTGTAGTTTAGGCTTTCTTCTTTGTAATAGGCTTTTGTTGTATTTGGACATGTAATAGACTTTTTATATAGAATAAAAAATCAATCTTCATGTGCCTCTTCTACTTGCTGTCTTCTAAAATGATGTGCCAATATTCTGTCTTTGAATTCTTTGGTGTATGATGTGTTGGGGCATATGGCATTTTGGGGCGCATCGGGGTTCTGACCTTTAGATGCGCCTGAAATTACATGCTTCTGCAAGACTCCCTTCAAAGTTTTGAAAACTTTCTGCTCAGTTTTGGAATACTTTGAACCAAGAAGCATGGTCAGTAGATGCTCTGGGCGCATGGCTGCTCCGCGCATGGGCGTATTGGCGCATACTCTTCCTGATTAAATGTCAAGAAGATAACGCCTTGTTTTGCGAGTGATAATGATAATCTTTTGGAAGATATGGAGCCGTCGGTTTCACGAGACCCGAAACGTCAGTTGCTGACATCATGCCTCATTGGTTCACGTGCGTAGCAGAGTCTATAAATAGATGCCTGGTGAAAGAGAGAGTTTTCTACTACTTTCTCTTCTTCTTCTTCTTCTTCCTTAAGAGTTTCTTCAATAACCCTAGCTTTCTTGAGAGATGGCCCCCAAGACTCCCCGTGTAACACCCCATTCCCAAAATACTTAGGACCAAGTACGTAGACATGCCAGCTGTACATATACGAAGAATACTCCAATATATGGAATCCTCGTATATGTACATAAGCTGTATATATAATAAATAATTACATGCCAGAATATAATCATCTAAATCTCATCAAATCCCAATACAGAAGATAATAGAGTCCAACTAATAAATGAGTGTAGCAAAGAAATAGCCGGGTGGACATACCCACTCCAAACAGCTATGATAAATAGTCTCAATGATCGGAGTCCAATCTTCGCAAAATAGAAAGAAAAGAGATGCAAAAAATCCACTAATGTCTCAATAAATGAATAATCTAGAAATCAGCAGGAGATGCCTCATCATCAATATAGGATGGATACAGTGCCGCTCCGTACTCTTGCAGAAATTCGTCTAACCCTGGAGAGATAACCAGGTCCTCAGCGGGACGTAACAAGATACAAGAAAACACCATGCCATATAAACTGTGATATATAATATAAAGAAGAGATGAATGCAAATAGGGTGCCTACCAGTTCTACAGTGATAATATAGTTAAGAACAAACCTTCAACGTATGGACACTCTGGCTGCAGAAAACTCAGGTATGGTTCCACTAGGATACTAGGGACCTCAAAGCATGACATTCCTCGAATGTCAGAGGCCAGCAGGATCAGGAATAGGAAAGTGCATAAGTGGTCCATACGTTAAGGAACTGTTCTCCCCATCCAATGCCTAGTAGGGTCACATACATGACTCATAAAACCTCTAGTAACTGCCAAGTCCACTAGTATGCAATTCTATTGGCAGTTACTTCTAACCATCGTACGCCTCATGCTTATCGGTGGCCAGTCGACTACGCGAGCATGTGTCCTACATTTGACTCACAACACGTGATAAGCATGCGTCAAGGCCGTATGAGATATACCAATATCTCATCATCAATGGGTGGTCACTAGACTAAGTCAATGCAAGAGAAATAAACGAAAAGCAATAAAACGACCGATAGAGTCGCTTGCACCCAAGTGTGACTTGGACGCACAGTTTTATAATAATAACAATAAATATGAAATACTGAAAATAATAACTGAAAATAAGAATATGTAAATCATAGAGTAAGGTGGCAAGGTATCTTGCCTGGCAGTGCAGAAATGACAACTCCAAACAATCAGTCACGTCAGCAATAAACCTCAAAGTCTACGAACGTCTCCGGATGCTGAAACAAACATCAAGAACGTTCCTGGTGTAAAAAAATATCTCTAGGAAATTCCTGTCCAAAAGTCCAATTCTGGAACAGGAGCAAAATCGTAATTTCGGGTCAAAACGATATCCGCCGTTGGACCCATTTTGCACCGAAACGTGTGCCAAAGTCTATGGTCTCTAAAGTCGTCAAACTACATGTCTACGGATTTGGTTTGAGGAGACGAACTCAACGGTATGTCCAATTTTGGATTCTGATGAGCCGTGCACAAAATCACCCGTTGGGCCGGGTTACGGGCCCGTCAAATTTGCGTTCCAGTCGACCTTCTCAGAATCGAACCAAACCTGGCATACAGGACCAAAAAATTGATACAGTCCTGCTGGCGTAAGTTTCATATCGATCCGACGACTGTACACGAAGTTATGGCCAAGTTTGTAAAAGGTCGATACGGGGGTATCTCGACGGATATACACTAATTTTGTCGCGCACATACAACGAAATCGGGTTTCGTCAGTTCCCACACGTCGACAACATTCATACGCACCTTTCGATGCATATAGTGTGTGATCACGTTGCCCGATTTGTCGGGGCGCACGCCGTATCGGTAATTTTTTTGGAAAATTTAATATTTTAAAGGCAGTTTTTCTGTCAACTTCAACAGTAAATTTCTCCCTGCATATATATCAAAACGTCGTTCTAACAGGTGCATTGCAATCTTGTTTATGTTGTGTTTGACTGTTTGAATTTAGTTTCTACAAAACTCTAATGTGCATATCACAAATTGGCTTCCAAGTTGTCGTTTTAAAACAGTTTTTAGTATTACAGAAAACATGTTTTTCTTCAACTTCATCTCGATTTTTCGAGCAAGTGATGGGTCATTTTAAAATCCACCTGGAGGATCTCGAAGAGGGTCATGTGGGCTTCGCATAGAATTTCGTAGATGTCACGACCTGCACCCGCTTTTCGGACGCGAGGGCGTGAGTAAGCCAGCTACGTATCGAGTAGACTCCAGTCCGACTCGAATACGTAAACGCTGTCACGGCTATGGTATACTGCCAAATCATGGAAAATAAATCTATATCTCAATCCACAATAAGTATATGAAACATGAATGAACACTACGGGTCGTGGTCTGCAGCCCACTAGCATAAATGTCCGATAAGACTCAAAGAATATAACTAGAGTCTCTAAAGTGAATCAATAAACATGATAACTCGTGATAAGGAATGTAAAGCACGAAAGAATAACAAACGTAATAATGATACCTGAATTCCACAAGAACCGCAAATCCTCCGCCATCCAGAACTACTAGCTAACTCCATGCAATCGCTAAGCCTGAAGAGATCATCAGGTCCTCAGAGGACATAGCAAGATACATAATATACATGCCTATCTAACAGTTTTATCATGCACAAGAAAATAAACAAGAAAGAACAAGAACATGACAAATGACTACGAACACGAACACGAAAATGAACACAAACACGAATACGAACACGAACACTAGAACAACTACGTATAAATGAACTGCCGGATAAACGATATACGAGATCAATGGAAGAACCAAACCCTCATCCTGTGTATGGACTCACGGGTTTGAACTAAGCACTAACCCTCGTCCTGAGTGTGGACTCTCTGGTTAGCTCACGGCAAGGCACCCTCGTCCCGTGTATGGGCTTTCTGGTGCAATTGGTCAACCCTCGTCCCGAGTGTGGACTCTCTGGTGCCAATGATCACGACAAACATCCTCGTCTCGAGTGTGGACTCTCTGGTGCACCAAATAACCCTCGTCCTGAGTGTGGACTCTCTGGTTGTGCAAAACGATAATAAAGGCTATGGCAGTTCACTACACGCACTCGTTCTATGACACGACTCAAGCAAGGTACTGACGAGAAACTCCAAGGGTGAACCACAAGACCAAACATGAACACGGCTATATGCAATGAAAATAACTCAAAAGAATATAATATAAAAAGCATATGTCCATAAATAGTCAAAACTGGAAAATGAAATACAATGCATGTAAATAAAACTGTAGAGGAAGGCAAGGTATACTTGTCTGGTGGTAGCGCGAAGAACCAATAAGATACCGTCAACTGGTACGCCATAAAGTCCAAAATCCACAAATGTCTCCGAAAGCTGAAACAGACGTTGCCAACATTCTCAAAATAGTCAAATTAGCTAGGATTGCCTGTCCTTAAGTCCAATTTTGGATACAGGGGCAAAACGGTAATTTTGGGCCAAAACGGTGTCCGCCGTTGGACCCGCTTTGCACCGAAAAGTGTGCCAGAGTCAATGGTCTCTAAAGTCATCAAACTACATGTCTATAGATTCATTTTGATGATACGAACCCAACGGTATGTCCAATTTTGGATTCCGGTGGACCGTGCACAAAATCGTCCGTTGAATCGGATCGTAGGGCCCGCGAAACGGCGATCTGATCAACTATCTCAGAATTGGACCAAACTTGGCATACATGACCAAAAAAATGATACGGTCCTGTTGGCACAAGTTTCATCTCGATCCGACGAACGTGCACAAAGTAATTAGGAAATTTGCACAGAGGCCGATACGGTGAATTTCGACGGATACGCATCAAATTCGTCGCACACACGCGACCAATTTAAATTCCGTCAAAGCCTACACATCCACGAAGCCATTACGCATCTTTTGATGCTTTCGGTTCCCGTCCATGTCGCCCGATTTGGCGGGACGCACGTCGTATCGAAGGGTTTTAATGTTTTTCACTATTTCGAAAACTGGTTTTTCTCGATTTTCGAATCGAGTTATCTCGACATATAGTAGATGAAAGTGAAAAGTGTAAATGGCGATTTATTGTCCTATATGTTGTCTACGAATGTGTTCAGATAGATTTCTAAAATAATCATTAGATCGACGATTGGTCGCCTTCCAAAATAGGGTACATGCCACAGTTTTTGAACTGTCAAGAACGGGGTTTTCGTCGATTTCGACTCAGTTTCTTTTCGAATCTGGATCGATTCCACATAAACTAGCTAGATGGGTTCCTAGGTGGTTATGTTGGCTTTCTACACTAATTTACGGTTCGCGATACGATCAAGTATGCGTGGAGAAAAGCGGTGAGGAAGTCGGTACCTGTGTTCGGGTTGCTGCTGTTACTGGTATCGCGGCTGCTGCCGCCGTCCGCGCGCGCGCGCGTGTGTCTGCCGGCCGAAGGTGGCCTACGACGGCGCCGTGGTCACCATCAGATCGGGGAATGGTAGAGGTTTAAGGTTTTCTATTTCTCCTCTCGATTCCCTCTCAATGTAAAATATATAACGCGGCTGAACGAACAGGGGTCGGGACCTGTTGCACTGGCTGAGGGGAAGTCCTGGGCCTGTGGGCCTAGGTTTTCTTAATGCTGCTGTTTGGGCTGTTGTGGGGAGGGGTCTATATTCATTCCTGATATTGGAATTTGCCATAGTGTTCTGTTTAGGTCCTCTCCATTTCCCCTACCAACCCACTTCTGGAGGTTCCTTTCTAGCAACCGAATTTATTGCCAACCCATTACATGGTTTACATTTCAAAATGAAAGATGCCAAGCCCATTTCCATAAATTAAGGTCTAAATCATTTAACCACCCTTTATAGAGGATACTTAGGCAGACCATTCTTATTATGCATATGCAAACATAAACTTGTGGACAAATCTGCATACTATAGTTGTGTCTGCGCATTAATTTATTGACTATATTGGGCATGTTCATACACCCATGTCAAGTGTCCATGTAAACACAAGTGATCAAGCTTTAAGATAGACAATAGTCAATGCTAATATATTAAATTTACTAACTTAATAAATGAAATCAGATGAAATAAGTTGTCATAAGTATATTGTTTATTATCCATAAGGCAGACCAACTTCACGTTTCGGATATCGACTTAAATAATATTTTTCCTAAAATGCCAGAGGGGCATGTCAGGGTAGTGGACACCAAATAATAATAATAATAATATCTAATAGTAATAAATATATTTATTTAATCACCACAAGATAATAAAATAATACTAAAATAATTAAATGGTGGTTTGGTGAATCTTATACTATTCACCTTTGTCTGGGTCCAGAAAATTGTACAAACATTATAAAACAATATTTAACAATAAAATATCAGTTTTGTACAAATATTCAAATGGTTAAAAATATATCTCAATACCTAAAATAATTTAGGAAATATTTATACACACATATAATATGACTATATGGCCGTCCCTGGTCTCACTGTATGCCCACATAGGCTTGGATTCGGTTCGGGCTCAGCTCGGGCTAAATCGACACAAACGGGTCTCCTACAAGTCAATAAATATAATAATAATTAATTAAACTTATTTATAATGGTCATGCTATAACTTGGCCAGGTTTTTCTAGTTAGAACACTCCTATGAATCGGCATTCCCCAACCATGGCTAAACACTAGTCAAAGCACGCCACTGCACTATCCGTACCATGATTCCTAATCGTCTGGTACTTCAAAACTCAACCATGGCTAAAATCATCTACCGTAAAAACTAACTAAATAATTATTTACAAAAAATTCTTAAATCACTATTTAAATTAAATAAATAAAAATATTTTAAAAAAATTCGGGAAGGGAGGCTACAGTAGAAGCAAAAACGAACGAGCATGAAGAAATCAGAACGAAAAGTTGGGTACCTTGCAACGTTTACGAAACAGAGTGTTCTGTTTTGCGGCTTAGTTTGTCGTCGTTCTCCGGTGATGCAGCAGTCGACAACCAGGTACAGGTGGCGGGGTAGCTGCCCTGGTTTGTTGGCAAGGCTCGGGTGCAAGGAATTTAGGTTTCGTGGAGAATCGAGATAAAATTTTGATGGAAACTCAATTTTCGGTTTTGTGGTAGATAGTGATTTAAATTCCGAAATTGGATAGGATTAGGGCAAGATTTGGATTCAAATTCGTGTTAATCTAGTAGAGAATCTAGATATGAGTTTATAGGAAAAGATTTGGTTGGAATTGGTTCAAATTGAGTAAAATTTGATATGGTTTCGGTTCGTATACACGCGAGTATACTCGCGGCTTGGTTTCGGTGCAGGGGGGCTCGACTTTCGTATGGCACTGTAGCGCAGCTACAATGCTATCTTTTTTTTTCTTTTTTTTTCTATTTCCTTTTCTTTTCTTCTATCTATTTCCTTTTTTAATTCTTTTCCTTACTCATTTTAATTTCTTTTGAAAATTCCTTTATTTTTATAAATATATATACACACACATGTATATATTTTCATATATACATGTATATATATACTTTGGCAACTATTTAACTCCTAAAATTTCCCTTATATATATATATATATATATATATATATATATGTATGTATATATATAAATATATATATATATAATATATATTTATATATATATATATATATATATATATATATATATATATATATATATATATATATATATATATATATATATATATATATATATATATATAATTATTGTTGTTATTATTAGCTATTATTATTATTCACAAGCTTATAATTTGTTCCTAAATTGTTTTAGCTAATATTTCACATTAAAACTTAATTTAATAATTACAAAATTTAGGGGGTTTTACATCCTACCCAACTTAAAGAAATTTCGTCTTCGAAATTAAACTAAGGTAGGGGGTCGAAAGTAATGCAAGGAACTGTTAAGGAACTAAATTGTGCAGACATACCTTGGTTTTCGAACAAATACGGGTAACGATTTCGGATGTCGACCTCGCGCTCCCAAGTAGACTCTGCTGGCAAATGATGCTTCCATGCCACGCGAACCAATGGTATAGATTGATTCTGCAACACCTTCACTCGACGATCAAGGATACCTACCAGTTGCTCTTGGTACGACAAGCTCGGTCTAACAGTGATCTCGGAGTGATCGAGCACATGACTGCTGTCTGCCACGTACCTTCTCAGCTGAGATACGTGAAATATGTCGTGTACTCCCTCCAACGACGGTGGCAATGCCAATCTGTAGGCAACCTCTCCAACACGTTCCAAGACATCGAAAGGGCCGATGTATCTTGGACTTAACTTGCCACGTCCTCCGAATCGAATCGTGCCTCTCGTGGAGGATATCTTCAAGAAAACATGGTCGCCTACCTTGAACTCCAAAGGTCGATGACGATTGTCCGTCCGCTGTTTCTGTCGATCCTGCGCTGCTCGCAGGTGGTCCCGGATCTTCTTCACCTTCACCATTGTGCTCAAAACCAACTCGGGACCCAATATCTGTCGCTCTCCTATGTCGCTCCAACAAACAGGAGATCGACACTTACTACCGTACAATGCTTCAAACGGAGCCATCTGTATGCTCGCTTGATAGCTATTGTTGTAGAAAAACTCCACAAGATGAAGGTGGTCTTCTCATATTCCGCCAAAGTCAAGCATACACGCTCTCAACATATCCTCTAGCGTCTGAATAGTACGCTCTGACTGGCCGTCTGTCTGCGGATGGTACGCCATGCTAAACTTCAAATGCGTACCCAAACTTACTTGTATGCTCCTCCAACAGTGCAAGGTAAACCTCGAGTCACGATCCGACATGATGCCAACTGGTACACCGTGTAGCTTTACTATTTACTTCATATACATATCCGCCAAAACTTTTGTGGATTGTCCCACTCTAAAAGGTAAGAAATGGGCCGATTTGGTAAGTCTATCAACAATCACCCATACCGCATCTCGCCCATTAGGACTCCGAGGAAATCCTGTGACGAAGTCCATCATAGTGTGCTCCCACTTCCACTCGAAAATGGGTGGCGGTTGCAGTAATCCGGCCGTCCTCTGGTGCTCGGCCTTCACTTGTTGGCATACCACTTGGCCACGAAACGAGCTATCTTTCTCTTTATTCTGTGCCACTAATAATACTGCCACATGTCCCGGTACATCTTAGTTCCTCTAGGATAAATATAGTAAGTCGAACTGTGTGCTTCCACCATCAACTCCTGTCGTAGCTCTCAATTAGGAACATAAATACGATCACCATATCTCAATATCCCATCGGAATGAATCCTCAATCCCGTCTGCTCTCCTGCCTCAGTCCTCTCTCGAAGCTGTCGAAATCTTGCATCCGTAGGTAATACCGCCTTGATCCGATCTACTAATGATGATTGCACTTGGGGGTTGGCTAACACGTCATCTGGTCCAGGCAATACTATCTCAATAACAAGCTGCTGCAAGTCTCTAATCAACTCCTTCTGCGTAGTCAAGAAGTGTGCTATGGGCTTACGGCTTAATGCATCTGCCATGACATTAGCCTTGCCCGGATGATAATGTAGCTCGATCTCGTAATCCTTCATCAACTCCAACCAATGTTGCTGTCGCATATTCAACTCTTTTTGTGTGAATACATACTTGAGGCTCTTATGATCAGTGTAGATATCAACCTTCTTGCCATACAAGTAGTGTCTCCATAGCTTCAAAGCAAAGATAACCGCTGCAAGCTCTAGATCGTGGGTTGAATAATTCTTCTCATGCACCCTCAATTGTCTCGATGCGTATGCTACTACCCGACCATGTTGCATCAATACGCATCCTAATCCCTTTTCGGATGCATCACTATATATCATAAATCCTCTCGGTCCTGATGGTAGCGTCAAGATAGGTGCAGTGGTCAAACGCTTCTTCAACTCGTCAAAAGTGGCTTGACACTCATATGTCCATACAAACTCCTGATCCTTGCAAGTGAGTCGAGTCATAGGTCCCGCTATTCGAGAGAAATCTTCTACGAACCTTTGGTAATAACTCGCAAGTACAAGAAAACTTATCACCTCGAAAGCTGATATAGGAGCGGACTATGCCTTGACTGCTGTGATCTTCTCCGAGTCTATTGATATGCTGTCTCCAGTGACGATATGTCCAAGAAATGATACCTCCTCGAGAAAGAATTCACACTTGCTAAGCTTCGCAAAAAGTCTCTCATTCCTCAATGTTTCCAAAATAATCTGTAGATGCTGCTCATGCTCCTGTTAACTCTTGGAGTAGATCAAGATATCATCTATGAAGACGACTACGAATTTGTCAAGTACTGGTGAAAGATCTTGTTCATTAAATTCATGAAGACCATGGGAGCGTTGGTCAAACCGAAAGGCATGATCAAGAACTCGTAGTGTCCATACCTCGATCGAAAAGCTGTATTCGCAATGTCTTCCTTCCGAACCTTCAGTTGGTGATAGCCCGATCGTAAGTCAATCTTGGAGAATACTTTTGCTCCACTCAGTTGATCGAATAGATCATCTATACACGGCAAAGGATACTTGTACTTCACCTTCACTGCATTCAAAGCTCTGTAGTCGATAGACATGCGTACTGTCCCATCTTTCTTTGGCACAAAAAAATGGGTGCTCGCCATGGTGACACACTGGCACGAATAAAGCCTTTCTCCAATAAGTTGTCAATCTGTGTTTTCATCTCTACCAACTCCTTTGATGTTAGTCAATATACTCGAGATAAAATAGGCTCGGCTCCGAAAATAAGATCAATAGAAAACTCGATGTCCCGATCAAGTGGTAGTCCCGACAGATCCTCAGGAAATACATCTTCGAACTCAGTGATGACGGGGTGCTGAGGGGTGTCTTGCATCATCATGTGAGTCCCCAATATGGGTACATCACAACTCTCTCCTTCTTCTTTGGTGAACTCGAACTCCGTCGTATTCGGTGGTCTAAAGACGATACTGCCCATATGGCAGTCTATAAGAGCAAAGTGCTGGCTCAACTAGTCCATTCCAAGAACCACATCGAACATAGGCATAGGAAATACAAGGAGTCATGCTCTCATCACTTTACCACATATCATTACAGGGCAAAGTCTACAAACACCACTAACAGGTACAACTCCTCCTCTAGTAAGGATTCTAATATTCTTAGATAAGGCTGTGATGAGAATGTTGTGTCTAGTGGCAAAACTAGAGGCTATAAATGAATGAGTGGCTCCAATGTCAAACAATGTAATAGCAGAAAATAAAGCAACTAAAACCATACCTACTATGACCACTGCCTCTGTCTCTATATCCTCTACAACAAGTAAGAATGCCTGTCCAAAATTCTGTCCAGAACCCTGAGCTCTGGCCCTCTCGAACTGTGCTGACTTGGGTGGTAATGGTGGGCGAGGTACTGGAAGTGCTGGGGCTAACGGTCTTGGGTTCTGCTGGGCATAAACTAAGGACTGCTGCTCCGGACAATCCTTCACCTTGTGTTGCCCTGACCCACATCTCAAGCACGCTCCAAGTCGAGTTCGACAGTCCTTCATGAGGTGTCCCTGCTTCCTGAGGCTATGAATGAACGAGTGGCTCCAGTGTCCCTGCTTTCCGAGGCTATGATAAGGGTGTGATGAGAATGCTGCGTCTATTGGCAAAACTAGTAGCTATGAATGAATAAGTGGCTCCAGTGTCAAACAATGTAATGACAGAAAATGAAGCAACTAAAGCCATAACCGCTATGACCTCTGCCTATGTCTCTATGTCCTCCACAACAAGTGAGAATACATATCTAAAATTTTGTCCTGAACCCTGAGCTCTGGCCCTCTCGAACTTTGCTGACTGGGGTGGTAATGGTTGGCGAGGTGTTGGAAGTGCTGGGGCTGTCGGTCTTGGGTTCTGCTGGGCATAAACTAAAGACTGCTGCTCCGGACAATCCTTTACCTTGTGTTGCCCTGACCCGCATCTCAAGCACGCTCCAAGTTGAGTTAAATAGTTGCCAAAGTATATATATATATACATGTATATATTTTCATATATACATGTATATATATACTTTGGCAACTATTTAACTCCTATAATTTCCCTTATATATATATACTCTTATATATTTTCATATATATATATATATATATATATATATACATATAATTCATTGTTGTTATTATTATTATTCACAAACTTATAATTTGTTCCTAAATTGTTTTAGCTAACATTTCATGTTAAAACTTAATTTAATAATTATAAAATTTAGGGTGTTTTACACCCCGCAATGGTACTGGCTGAGGCAGAGGGAGAGGCAAGAAGACTGTCGAGGATGACGTCGATGAGTCACCGGCCGTCGAGATGACGCACACCGATGTGCTGTCGGAGGTGATCGGTAGGTGAACTGTTACCTTGGGAGCTTTTGCACAGTCCCTTTGTTTATACGCTTCAAACTTCCCTGCCGAAGCGCATGGGTGCAGCTGTATGAGCTCTAACCTAAGGATGCGCCTAGGCTCCTTCTTTTTATGTTGACGCACATGAATTTTGATCCTGATGATGCGTTGAAACTTTCTCCGCTGACGCGTATGGACTTTAGTCCTGATGATGCGCCGAAGCTTTTCTGCTAATGCGCATGGACTTTGGTCCTGATGATACGCCGAAGCTATCTTTCCAACGCGCGTGGACTTCAGTCCTGTGTATGCACCTCGGTAGGATTGAGTCCGTGCGCATGGACTTTTGTCCAGATGATGCGCCCATACTTTGATGTGCCGCTGCTTTGCATGCGCCGATGCTGAGTTGTACCTGAGTTCTAAGGGACTAAGCTTTTTTTTTGATACTTTGTTTTGTTGTGCAGCAGTGTCAGTGACTTTACCCTTGTTGAATAAAGTCCTTCTAGACCCTACTCTCTGCCAGATAGGTCTGGACTTTAATGAGGAAGTAGTCAACTCGGCTAAGGCTGCGATCATGCTGGACCAGCCACCGGAGCAGATAACGCAGATCCGAGATCAACAATACTCTTTTCTCTAAGGCATGAAGGAGAGTGGCAAGCTCAAATCTGCTGAGTCTAATACAGAGGTTTTCTTGAAACCTGAGTTTCTATTTGGTGATCGCTTGACCTCTACTGAAGTGAAGGTGTTGAAGATCAGAGATGATTGGTTCTTCAAGGCAAAGGACCTTAATATGTATGTTCGTCAAATGGAGCATCAGTTGCCATTGACTGCCTTCCGTAGTCTTACTTTAATGAGGAGGATGAAATGAGAGCTTACCCCATCCCAGGGAGGGGCAATGACATGAACCATTTGGATTAATACTTCCTCAAATCAGAGGGATACCTTAACTTTCTCGCGGGGCGGGACTTCTTATCACTTGCGAACTTTGCGTCCTGGGAGCATATACAGTGATGTTCCCCCAAATACCTTCGCCTTTAGTGCTTCAATTTTCTTCAACCCCATGCTGGCAGCCAAAATTTTGTACACGACAGGGGAGTTTCGGGTCGAGGGTTGGTGCCATTATATGCAAAAGTGGGATGAGTTGACACTCTGAATTTTGGCAAATTTAAAGAATGAACTCAAGGAGATTGACCTGACAGCGGCTATCCGTACCACTCAGGCAGGCATAGAGATAAACCGGCCCATGTTTCTTGCCCTCTGGAGCTATACAATCCTTATACCGAAACATTTTACACACCCGGAGGGAGTTGGGATTGGGGCTTCATGAGATGTACGAGGTCTCAAAGCTCCCTTGGGGGTCTGAACCGTATGAAGAGTACTTCCCGACAAATATGGAACGTCTCTCCTTGGAAGAGAAGGATCCTAAAATGATGGCGGTCTTCAAAGAAGTAGCCACCATTATCTGAATCAATGGAGGGATAAGAAAAAGACACAACCCCACGTAACTCCTTGGAGAGACTAGGTCTTTACTCAGGATGAAAAGGATCCGACGAAGGTTCGGTTTACTACCCCTCCAGGGCTTACGCATGCGGAGGTTTTTGCCGACATGACCAGGCTTAGTGAGCAGAATCCGCGTGAGGGTGACAATAGAGAGGCGACGGATGATATTTATAGCTGCTTCTGGCATTTTGTCCACAAAATGTCACCGAAGGCAGTGTTGACAACCTATCTGATGATATGGCTTCGAGACTACATTTTTTTGGTAGATCCAGTTCTGTAGAGAGGGTAAGTAGGAACCTTATCTTGCCTGCCCTAAAGCTAGTTTTTGGTCGCCCTCTGGCTTTACTTCCCGCGATGGTGTGCAATCTGATGCAGGGTTTAAGGGAATTTGCGGTCGATGTTGTTAACTCGAGGGAAAGAAGCGATAACTTCCTTCGAACGGAGTTGCCATACCATTATCTGATGGGATGGTTGATAATGCATTATCCCAATGTGATAAGGCCTGGTACGGAGGATGGTCGTATCGCCGGTGATACTTTTATCCGCCGCTGCTACAGAAGGTAGTGGCTGCATACAGGCGTCCCTATTTGTAGGAAAGTTTTTTCCTATCTGCAAGGGTGGGAGATCACCAAAGTTGCCCCAGTTTACTTGAGCTTTGAGGCAGATGAAGAACTGGAGGATTCGGGCTAAGATGCCATTTCCCTGCCAATGTAGGCATTTTACTGGTTGTAAAGTATTCGGCATTCGCACTTGGTGTATCGGAACATGAATTATTGCTTCCTAGAGCTGTATCTAGCAAGCCGTTTTGCACGCCAATTTGGCTACACTCAGCTGATGTTGAGGAACCCAAGTACTTGCTTGGGGTTTGCTGGAAGTTTATTAGATAGGCCCGGGGTTGGCAGTATTACAATGCCGGGTGCATGGGAGTGCGGTTCGCGACTTCTCTTCAAAACGCCAAGCTGTACTTCTTATTTTCCTCGGTGAAGCTATATTGCCTAATGAACACTACATCTCTTGGCTATGATAGGGAGACTAGTTTCATTGTCAGGACTCAGTTGAAGGCGTCCGAGACCATGCTTGCGAAGGCTCGGGCATATCGTCTGCCCAACGTTTCAGCTCCTACGGTTGCCCCTGTAGCACAGACAGGGGGCTCGTAGGGGGAATCTGCGGCTAGTCAACTGAAAAGGCATGCTTCGACAGACGCAAATCCTGCTGAGCCTAAGCGGCCCAAAAAGTTGTTGATATCTAAGTCGAGGACGATCGTGGTGCCCCCAGGGGAATCGACAGAGTTCGTCCCTATGGCAGTAAATTTAATATCAACTTAATTCGATCTTCTTCTTTATGTGTATTTACTTCTTCTTTGTTTTCAGAGGGTGACGAATAAGAGATCTTGGTCTTCAAAGCACGGTCCTGACAATCCTTTTGAGAGAGAGGTTGCGAGTGTTGGCCCATTCCATGGTCACACTCGATTTTGATAATAAACACACACTGTAGTCAATACACAAAATATAGAAAATGCTGCTAATTATTTCAGGATTCATGAAATCATATTCAACGGACGATGTACCACATCAATCAAAGCGTCAACATCATCAAATCTTCTGAAGACTCAGTTCTTATTTTTTATTCTGTATTTTATATTTTATTGAGTCTAGGAATTACTTTGTAAAATCAATTTTGGTAATACTGGCTTAGGGTTAAAACTGTCCTTATTTCAAAAGTTTACTTTTCAAATGATTTTACAAATAACCAAAACATGTTTGAAAACTGTTTTTACAAAAGAATTTTAAATATCTCCTGACAGAACTCACAGCCGAGTTCGGTCCGAACTCTGACCGAGTTCGGTCAGTTTGTATTCAAACTTCTGTTGCCTCCAAATCAGCGAGCAACGTCTCTTTGCGAGATATTTGCACCCGAACTCTGCCCGAGTTCTGCCCGAGTTCGGTTGGTGAAAACACCTATAAATAGAGAAGAACTTTTCGTTTCAAATCATCAATTCATTCTTCATCTTCTCTTCTCTACTACTCAAGTGTTTTCAAAACGATCTAAGATTTTCAAATCTCACCTACACTTCTCTTAGCCAAAAGCCAGTACTATCAGAGTTGATTTAGAGTCTTTTGGTTACTCAAGAGTTGTAAAGAGGTCGTTCAAGTTTCAACAACTTTTCTGTTGTGGAGCTGGTCGTGCGCTCGTCACCAAGCACGGTGTTGTGAAGCTGGTCGTGCGCTTGTCACCAAGCACGGTGTTGTAAGAGATTGCAAGCTCTCAGTTAAAGCTTGTGCCATAGTGGATTAACATCGAGCAAGAGTACTCGAGACTGGATTAGTCCTCTCAGAGGGATACCAGTATACATCGCTGTGTCACTGAGTTTGAATTCTCTATCTTTATTTACTGTCTCTTACATATCTGCCATAGTTTAATTTTTAATTGGGGATTATTTTTCCGCTGCACACACGCACTCTATTCACCCCCCCTTTAGAGGTGCTCAACGATCCTACAATTGGTATCAGAGCAGGTTATATTCTTATATAACATACCCTAGAGAAAATATATGGTAGCCGTGAAATCTATATTCAACGGTGAAGGGCAATCCACAAATAGACCTCCCCTATTTGATGGAACAAATTACACGTACTGGAAAACACGAATGACTTTCTTTCTTAAATCTCTAGATTTTGATCTTTGGTCAATAGTCATTGATGGGTATAAGAAACCACCACCTACAGTAGTTGAAGGTATTCTTATGGAAAAGCCGCATGACAAGTACACCGATGCTGAAAAAGCAAAGGCTAGTCTTGATGCTCGAGCCATCAATGCACTATTCTGTGCAATTGACAAAACTGAGTTCAACAGAGTTTCAACCTGCAAGACGTCTCACGAAATTTGGAAACTCCTTGAGGTAACCCATGAAGGGACTTTCCAAGTGAAAGAATCCAAAATTAGTAGACTGACTCAGAAATATGAATCTTTTAAGATAAAACCTGGTGAGTCAATTACACAGATGTTTACTCGTTTCCTTGATATAACTAATCCTTTGCAATCTCTTGGTAAGGACTACAGCAATCACGAGAAGATTAGAAAAGTGCTGCGGGCTCTAACAAAGAACTGGAATCCAAAAGCCACAACAATTATTGAAGGAAACGACCTCACCACAATGTCGTTGGAAACTTTGATGGGCAAGCTCATGACCCATGAACTCGACTTGCAAGATTTTGAAGAAGCAACACCAAAGGAGAAAACTATTGCCTTCAAAGCTCATGCAAGAAAGCCGACATACAACAATTCCGATGAAGAATCCTCAAGTGGTGATGAACAAGCCCTACTTGTGAAGAACTTCAGGAAGTACCTAAAGTTTACAAGCAGAAAGAAGAAAGATGTCCAAGAAAGCAATGAAGATGAAACCATATGCTTTGGATGTAAGAAGTCAGGGCACATGAAGAAGGACTGTCCAACCACCAAGAAGAGCAGTCCATATGACAGATCAAGATCAAGCAGAAAAGCTACAACTGGTCGAAAGTATGCCAACACAAGCATCTGGCATGAAAGTGATGCCAGTGATTCTGAAGAAGAGGATAGACCCTGCGGCAATGCAAATGTCTGTCTTATGGCATTTGATAAGGTATCTTCAAACCCTCTATATGATGACTTTACTTTCGATGAGTTAGAAAATGCCTTTAGCGATTTACTTGAAGAACACAAAAATGTGCTTGACAAGTATAAGCAATCTCGAAAAGAGATTAAGGCATACACAACCGAGTTAGCTAGACTGTCCAATCTTATTCAAGATATTAAAGAGACGTCTACTACCGGTAACACGGAAGAGATAGCCAAACTCAAGGTAGACTATCATGAGGCTATCCTCACTATTCAAAAGAAAGAAAGAGATTATGGTAAGAAGCAAAAACTGTATGACACAGAGAAGAGGATGCACTTAGTAACAGAACAGAGACTCTCAGTTATGACTGCTAAATATGAAGAGTCTATTGCGATTTCTAAAAAGTTAGAAATCAAGTTAGGCAAACAGGAAATGCCTGTGACACAGCCTAATTTTAGTCCTAATGCAAAGCATACACCGAAGAGGACTAAAAACAAGAAAGCACAGAAGAAATACGAGTATCATCATGCTTTCACTTATAGGTTCTCCAAGAAACCAAACAAGCATGTGAACACAGTTTCAGCCACATCTGGTTCTAAACTGACTTGCACTTATTGTGGTACACACGGACACATATCACAGTATTGTTTAGCAAGAAAGCTTGTTGACAATCACACTTTAGTCTGGAGACCTAAAGCTAATCAGTATGGACCCTTCAGAAAATGGGTACCAAAGGATTCATCTACTTGTTTTGTAGGTGGACCCTCAACCCTCTCATGCTAGAAGCAAATGGATCCTCGATAGCGGATGTTCGCGACACATGACTGGTGATGCATCCTTATTCGCTACGCTATCGATGAAGAAAGAAGGATACGTCTCATTCGGAAATAACTTGAGAGGTGATATTATAGGTAATGGTACTGTAGGTATTTCTCCTTATCCAATAATAAAGGATATTTGTCTAGTAACTGAATTGAAACATAACCTATTGAGCATAAGTCATTTAGCAGATAATGGTTATGGTATCAATTTTGTGAAAGATAAATGTACCATATATGATATGTCATCTGGTGATCCCGTATATAAAGGGATTAGAGAAGACAAAATTTATGTTTTCTTTTTGGAGAATACTAATAATGCAGGAAGGTGCCTAGTAGCCAATCAAGATGAAAGCTGGCTATGGCACATGAGACTAGGACATGCAAACATGGATACTATCTCACGATTAAATACAAAGAAGTTGGTAAAAGGACTCCCTGAAATTTCATTCAAGAGAGATATGGTATGTGCTGATTGTGAAAAGAACAAAGCACATAGGTCTACATTTAAATCCATCAACGCTGTAAGTACTTCGAGACCTTTACAGTTGATTCATATGGATTTATTTGGTCCTAGTAGAGTCGCTAGTCTTGGCGGTAAACTCTATACTTTTGTTATTATTGATGATTTCTCTCGATTTACTTGAGTTTACTTTTTATCAAACAAAAGTGATGCTATTTTTGAATTTCAGATATTTTGTAAAAAGGTACAAAACGAAAAAGGTTTCATGATTACTCGTATCCGAAGTGATCATGGTAGCGAATTCGAAAATTTTGATTTCAAAAAGTTTTGTGATGATAGTGGATATTACCACGAATTTTCTTGTCCTAGAACTCCCCAACAGAATGGTGTTGTGGAGCGGAAGAACCGAACTCTAAAGCGAAATGGCTAGAGTCATGCTTAATCAGCATAATCTTCCTAAATATTTTTGGGCAGAAGCTGTTAGTACAGCCTGTCATATTTTAAATAGGGTGTTAATTCGACCAATCTCGAAGAAAACACCATATGAGCTTTGGTTTGGAAGAATTCCAAACATTTCTTATTTTAAAGTTTTTGGTTGTCGCTGTTTCATCCTGAACACCAAGGATAACTTGGGAAAGTTCGACTCTAAAGCAGATGACGGGATATTTCTCGGATATGCTGCTAAGAGTAAGGGATATAGAATTTTTAATAAAAGATCTATGATTGTTGAAGAGAGTATTAATGTTACCTTTGATGAGTTGAATAGTCACAAATCTAGCGACAGTGATGATGAAGATGCACCTAAAAAGACTAAGAAGAGTTCTGAGAAAGATCCTACCCAAGAGGCAAGAACTGATAAAAGTTCCGAAGATGCTGGAACTGAGAAGAGCCTTGTGAAAGGTATGGCCCAAAGATTTGAATCATTGAGATTCAAGCCAGATCATCCAGAAACTCTCATTATAGGTGATGTAACCAAAGGTGTAAGTACACGTTCATCCCTTAAAGATTCTGAAGTAGCAGCTAATGTAGCTTTTATTTCACAAATAGAACCTAAAAATGTTGATGAAGCTTTCTCTGATGAATTTTGGATTTCTGCCATGCAAGAGGAACTTAATCAATTTGAGAGAAACCAAGTTTGGGAACTCGTTCCTAAACCTATTGGTCAATCGATAATTGGTACCAAATGGGTGTTCCGAAATAAACTAAGTGAAGATGGACAAGTTCTACGCAACAAAGCACGTCTAGTTGCACAAGGTTATAATCAAGAAGAAGGAATTGATTATGATGAGACCTATGCTCTTGTTGCTAGACTAGAAGCCATCCGCATGTTTTACGCATTTGCATGTTTTAATGATTTCAAACTTTTTCAAATGGACGTAAAAAGTGCATTTTTAAATGGTTTTTTAAAAGAAGAGGTTTTTGTGAAACAACCCCCTGGTTTTGAAGATTTTCAAAAACCTGATCACGTCTTCAAGCTTAAGAAAGCACTTTATGGACTCAAACAAGCACCTCGTGCTTGGTATGAACGTCTAAGTGCCTTCTTACTTGAAAATAGATTTTCAAAAGGCAAGATTGATACTACTTTATTTATTAAATCCATGAATGATGACATTCTTCTAGTGCAAATCTATGTAGATGACATTATATTTGGTTCTACTAATGAACAACTTTGTCAAGATTTTGCCAAGTGTATGCAGAGTGAGTTTGAGATGAGTATGATGGGAGAGCTGAACTTCTTCCTAGGACTGCAAATCAAGCAACACTCGAACGGAACATTCATCAACCAAGCCAAGTACACGAAGGACATACTGAAAAAGTACGACTTTGAGAATGTAAAGCCAATCAGGACTCCTATGGCTACATCTACAAAGCTTGATGCTGATGAAAGTGGCAAACCTGTCGATCAGCGTAAGTATCGAGGTATGATTGGTAGTTTATTATATTTAACTGCTAGTCGCCCTGATATTATGTTTAGCGTTTGCATATGTGCACGTTATCAGGCAAACCCTAAGGAATCACATCTTAGTGCTGTTAAGCGTATCTTCCGATACCTTAAAGGAACTTCTACAGTTGGCTTATGGTATCCCAAAACCAAATCCTTTGACCTTATAGGTTACTCGGATGCGGATTTTGCTGGATGCAAAGTGGACAGTAAAAGTACCAGTGGCACATGTCATTTCTTGGGAAAAGCCTTAGTCTCTTGGTTTAGCAAGAAACAAAATTCAGTAGCATTATCAACAACTGAGGCTGAGTATATCGCCGCAGGACGTTGTTGTGCTCAGATTTTGTGGATGAAACAAACCTTAGAGGACTACAATCTGTACTATACAAATGTTCCTATTTATTGTGATAACACTAGTACAATTAATCTGACTAAGAACCCTGTTTGTCATTCACGCACAAAACACATAGAAGTTAGACATTATTTTCTTCGTGATCATCAACTACACGGGGATATTTGCTTAGAATTTATTGATACTGTTCATCAACTAGCAGATATATTCACTAAACCATTGGCTGAAGACCGTTTTAACATCTTAAGGCGTGAGCTCGACATTCTTGAATTCTCGGACTCATAATACATATGGTAATTAAAACTGTATTTATGACTTGATAATTTATTATTTAACGAAAATTATTTTTGGGGACAAACTTACAAAGGGTATGTCTGTCACCACGGCTACGGTCGAAGCGAAGCGGTATTTAAGAGTTCCCCGGTGAACCTCCGTTAGCTGGGACAACCCCTATAGTTAACCCAAAAATAACAGCAGTTATTTAATAAACCAGTCAAACGTTATTAATTACAACTTTTATTTACCTGACTGCTTTGACTGTCTCGAGAATGCAAGTGGCCGAACTCGGCCCGAACTCTGACCGAGTTCGGACCGAATTCGGACCGAGTTCGGTCGGCGCTGTGGTAACTTCCAGAACCGAACAGCCGGCCCTAGAGGCTATATAATCCAGCTTTCCTTCCACTTTTTCTTCACACCAAAACGTAGAAAGCCTTTCTCTTCTACTAGAAGCCTCTCCTCCTCCATCTTAGCAAGGGTTTGACGAGTTCCAGTGGGCGGTCATCTTCCTTCTTCTTCCTTTTCTTTGAAGGTATTTTCTATCCATCTCCTCATGGCCCCCAAACGTCAAAGAGGAAACTCTTCCCAAGGTGCTTCCTCATCCTCTGACTATACCCCTGCTAGTCTCTTTAGTCCAGCTAGACCTAGAGATCCTGAAGATTACAATTCTACTTTGTTTCCCGACAAAGACTTCTCGGATCTCTGGTTTGATTCCTTCTCTAGTCATCATATTTGCTCTGGAGCCTTCGTTAACTTTACTACTTTCTTTGAATATGCTCCAATCTTTGACCAACTTGGATACCGCAATTTCTTCGAGGTCCAAGAGAGCATTTATGACAACGCCGTTTGCATGTTTTACTGCAATCTGCAGGTAAAACCTAACGGTAATTTCTATTCTTGCATTGCTGGACAAGAGTTAGAATTTAGCGCCACTGATATCAGCGAATATTTTCATATTCCTGATCTTGGTGATGCATTAGTTGATATCTACCACATTCAGTTCCCTGCCGATGTCACTTTGGCTTACTTTAGGGAATTAATTTGTCACCCTAATCCTCCTCCCCGGAGAATCTTTTCCAAACATCTGAACCAAACTTTTTATGAACTTCATCGTATGGTATTTTCTGCTCTTCTTCCGAAGAAAGGATCTACAGATGAAGTTACCTTTTTGGAACTTTCTGCTCTATATCACATCCACTTTGGCATTCCTTTCTCCGTTCCCAAAACCATGATGAACTGGATGCTTAACTGCAAAAATACAGGCAGGAATCTAGTTTATCCGATGCACCTTGCTTCGATCTTTCGACGTTTCGAGATTGATCTTGAGACGTGTGCCATCTCCTCTCCACCTGTTGAGCTGACTCGTTCTCGTCGATTCCCTGCACCTCCTGGAGCTGCTCCTGCTCCAGCTGCTGATGCTGAGGCCCCTGCAGCTGATGCTCATCCTGCTCCGGCCCCTGCCCCAGGATTCGATCAGACTTTCTTCCAGCGCTTCGATGATTTTGTTGCGGTCTCTACGCAACGTCATCAGGACTCAGAGTTCAGGCACATTTCTCAGGCCCAGGTGCTGAGAAATAGTATTGCTGACCTTCACTATAGCCTGGCTCAGGATCCAGTCCATCCGGTCACCATCCTTCCTCACCCGGCTTTCCCTGGTCCTCGATTTACTGATGAGATTACTTTTCAGTATTTCGACCCGACCACAGCATACTTCCCTCATGATCCTCCAGGTGCGGACGACGCCACGATGTGACGTAGATTCAGCTATGGGATAGTAGATTTTTTATTAGTTGATACAGTTGATGTAGTAGTTTTATTTCATTTCATGTCTAAACTGTTTAGTTAGACATTATCAGTTGTACTTTTTTGATTTCTAGTGGAAACTTCTATGATATTTCACTTTATTATGAGATAGTTCATTTTATTCCAGTTGTTTCCATATATCTATGCTGTGATTATTTTTTTTGCTTCACTTTGTCTTGTCTTTTATTGTTGGCTTCACGATTTACGGGGGAGCCTATTCATTTTACTACTTGACAAAGGGGGAGAAAAAGAGTATATCAAAGCAAGCGAGGACATATCCAGAAACAAAAATCTAATTTTTTTTCAGGTATTTTTTATATTTTGTTCTACTTGATATAAATATATTTTGGTATAGACTCAAGTTTGTCAATTATCAAAAAGGGGGAGATTGTTGGCCCATTCCATAGTCACACTCGATTTTGATAATCAACACACACTGTAGTCAATACACAAAATATAGAAAATGCTGCTAATCATTTCAGGATTCATGAAATCATATTCAACGGACGATGTACCACATCAATCAAAGCGTCAACATCATCAAATCTTCTGAAGACTCAGTTCTTATTTTTTATTCTGTATTTTATATTTTATTGAGTCTAGGAATTACTTTGTAAAATCAATTTTGGTAATACTGGCTTAGGGTTAAAACTGCCCTTATTTCAAAAGTTTACTTTTCAAATGATTTTACAAATAACCAAAACATGTTTGAAAACTGTTTTTACAAAAGAATTTTAAATATCTCCTGACAGAACTCACAGCCGAGTTCGGCCCGAGTTCGGTCCGAACTCTGACCGAGTTCGGTCAGTTTGTATTCAAACTTCTGTTGCCTCCAAATCAGCGAGCAACGTCTCTTTACGAGATATTTGCACCCGAACTCTGCCCGAGTTCTGCCCGAGTTCGGTTGGTGAAAACACCTATAAATAGAGAAGAACTTTTCGTTTCAAATCATCAATTCATTCTTCATCTTCTCTTCTCTACTACTCAAGTGTTTTCAAAACGATCTAAGATTTTCAAATCTCACCTACACTTCTCTTAGCCAAAAGCCAGCACTATCAGAGTTGATTTAGAGTCTTTTGGTTACTCAAGAGTTGTAAAGAGGTCGTTCAAGTTTCAACAACTTTTCTGTTGTGGAGCTGGTCGTGCGCTCGTCACCAAGCACGGTGTTGTGAAGCTGGTCGTGTGCTTGTCACCAAGCACGGTGTTGTAAGAGATTGCAAGCTCTCAGTTAAAGCTTGTGCCATAGTGGATTAACATCGAGCAAGAGTACTCGAGACTGGATTAGTCCTCTCAGAGGGATACCAGTATACATCGCTGTGTCACTGAGTTTGAATTCTCTATCTTTATTTACTGTCTCTTACATATCTGCCATAGTTTAATTTTTAATTGGGGATTATTTTTTCGCTGCACACACGCACTCTATTCACCCCCCCTCTAGAGGTGCTCAACGATCCTACAGCGAGCTCATCTAAAGAGCGTATCCCCCTATTGTACAGTCTTCCGTGGAGGAGAGCATAGACGATGCTGTTTAGGTGGAGGTTCCGGCTATAGTGCCCCGACCCGCAAGATGCCTTATGATGGATGGTTGGTTCGATGAAGCCTTGTTGGACTTGGGAATATGCGAGGGATTGCTTGGAAGGCTTTGCGATCGAGGCAGAAATCGTCCTATGAATGTGAGTAGTGTTGAACCCTTCAAAGATCCTTTAGCTTCACGCTTAAAAATAAGGATAAGTATGCTATATTTTTTTGTTGAGTTGTTCAATAATACCTTACATGGAATTTGGAAAGATAATGAAAGATAATAATCACCTGAATGTAAACTATTGTGGCTAGATGAATTGTATGCTTGTACGCTGTTGCGATGAATTACATGACAGGTGAAGGCAAAGTCCCAAATACTTGGGCGGTAAGTATATCGAGCTTTGGCTCAATGAATAGATGGCAAAATAGATGTTAAGACCCAAGAACTGGACAGTGAGTATGCTTGATTTGCATTCAAACGAATATATGCTAAAACAGATGCTAAGTCCCAGGAATTGGGCGGTGAGTACATTAAGTTTGGTTGGAAAGATGTATGGTATCAAAGATATGGCAAAGGGATTGGGTAACTACATTCTATTATCCCGTCGCCGATGTAGAATGTTGATTACGCCAAGATCCAGGAAAGATGGCAAGATGGCAATACAAATGAGAATGATGGCTTATTTCTTAGTTTTCCTTACCATGCATTATATGTTTTCTTTATAGATAAGTTGCATATAGTTGCATGGTCATGGACAACTTGTCGACAAGGTGGTTCCTCGAACGGTATTCCTGGGCCATGGAACCCGGTTCGTCCTAGGGGAAACAAGGATTGGTGCCGACGTACTGGCATCGGTAAACGGGACTTGCAGTGAGGCTAGCTACCTGCACTGAAAGGGCGTCGTTGTACCAGTAAGACGGTCCAAGATGGCGTGTCGCCAGTGACCTTCATATAGATAGGTCCAGTGCTAATGATGTCTTATGCAGGCATAGTAAGTTATTACTCAAATACAGGGAAGGATGTCGACTGTTGGTAAGAATCACCTGAACGGTGATATTTATATTAAATCATGATATTGTTCCTAACAATGTCTTATACAGGCAGAGTAACTATTATAGATGTACAGGGATGGCTACACGACCGTGGATAAGAATCACCAAATGGTGATAACAGTATGCTTTAAATTATATTGGATATGAGATTTGCATGCTTTGCTTCTTGTCGGCTATAACAATGAAATTGACCATAAGGCAACAAGAAAGACCACTATTAATAATGTTCTATAACATGATTACTTAGTGTTATCTTCTTAGGTGAGTTGGGCCAGCATCGCTCACCAGTACATTGATGATGTACTGACCCACGTTGTGGACAATATTACAGGTATTTGCTTGGGGGAAATCCTGTGAATCAGTGCTTGGCATCAATGAATCGAATAGGTGTACAGAAGCTCTTCTTTCAAGACGATGTCTTCTACTATACGGGACATAATGTATAAAACAGTAGAACTCAGTTGTACCAGTGAGATTGTAGCCATATTGGCAAGTTCAATGTAAAGAAGTCGGTATATTCAGTTGTAGCCTAAGGGGCAAGTGTATACATTCAGTTGGCTATTCAAGAGTCTTGTAATCATTTGTAAACTCTGTATTCTGCTGCAAGTCTTGTAATCCATTACGATTATCAATACAGAGGTACATTTCTTTATGTCTTGTGTGACCTCAATTTATCTGCTTGGTTTTGCTGTGTTCTCGATATTTTCTGAGAAATACCAGGAACTGTAATAGTTTTACCTTGTACAAGTGCAATCTAGACTTGTACGGCATCACGCCTAGTGGCTAGTTTTCGATCCTCCGGGATCGGGGCGTGACATAATGGTATCAGAGCACGGCTTTTCGTCCTTGGATTCTTATTCGATTTCTTTCGAATCAATGTTGCTACTAAGATGACTCTAAGCTGCTTCCGCGATGATTCAAAGATTGCTTTTGCGATTATTTAAAGTTGCTTCCACGGTGTATCAAAGTTGCTTCCGCGAATACTGAAAGTTGCTTCCGCGATGAAATCAAAGTTGCCTCTATGATGACTCATAGTGCTTCTGCGATTATTATGTATTGCTTCCAAACTATTCTATGTTGTTCCCTTGACTGAAAGTCCGTTGATCCTTCTAGTTGCTCACTGGGTGTTCCATACAATAAGTCTAAATATGTGGGCTGTGATATATGTGTTTTGTTGAATTTCTAAAAGATACCAAAAAGAATAACAATGATGCGATATGATAATAAGTTTATGATGTATGCTGGATGTCTCATGTGTGGGATTCTTTGAGTCGATTGTTATGCAGCAATCGACAGTGGGTGATGGCATGGTATGTTGGAACAGAATGTGCATGGATATTAGTGAATGGAAATCGACAGAATCATGAGTCGGTATTTGTGGTCAGCATAACTACTGCAGGATGGATAGTCCATGTTGGACGTTGGTTTGATGCGGGGGAATATTGTGTCGGAATGGCTTGAGCTCTGAGTGGTATATTACATATACCCTCGTCGTGATAAGATGTCCCTTGACCCTTGATGTGTTTATGATTTTATGATTGCTTTACCTATAAGGTATTGGGTGGTATCGAATCATAGCTGAGCTTACGATTGATACATGACGGCTAGGTGTGTCCCCTGATTATTAAAGTTGGATGACCCATTGCAAGATTTTGATGTGTTCAAATGAACCATCGCTAGACCTTGTCGGTTAGCATTATGTAGGGTAATAAAAGAATTGAGAATATGAAATGAATGCCTTGGTTGGGAATAAAACGAATTTTAGATTCAGGCGAAGACTTGGATTAGTTGGGTACAAAGGAGTGTAGGCTTGGTAACGATAGTGTGGTGTTGCTATCGAAAGATATGGAAGAATAAGATGGACCGAATATTGAACGATGTTGGAATTGAGTATAAGAAATTTGTAGCACCCATATTCTGAATACGTATTTTTGGTTAAGCCTGCATGTATCATGGACCTGTATTTTATTTTCTCAGATTCTGGCCTGTAATTGTATTTCTGGCTCGACTTGCAGATTTTAGGTTTTCTCGTGAAATGGGTTTTGACTTGGCTTGGTTTTATATTGTGGAGAGGGTTTGGTTTGGTTTAGTTTATCATGAGAGGAGCACTTTAACCTACACTCTACCCTCAACACAACACAACCCACCTCCATTAAATCCTACCTAACTTTTCTCTCTCCTCTTTATTTTTCATTTACTTCTCCATCTCCTTCTTCTTCCTTCCTCTACACAACTCACCAACACCCATAGGCAAGTGCACCTTGCTACCACATGAGAACCACTTTTTATTTGTCCATTAGCTAGATTAGGCCATGGAGATTAACTTTAGAACTTGGTATTTTGTGATTTGGAGTCTCCATTGTTCTAGATCTAAGTTTCTCTATTTTCGGATTTACATGGTTTTGATCTATTTTAGTTGAGATTTTGTGGGTTTTGATGCTTCCATGTGGAAGAGAATTCAATTTTACTCAAGTTAGAACTTTGAAAATCTAGAATTGGCTGATTTGACAAAGATATGAAAATTTGAATTTCTTGGTGTTCTTCTCGGCCTGGAGTAGCAGCCTGCAGCCTGCGCTCTTTAGCGCAGTGCTGGACTGCGCATCCCCTCTCTCAGCCTGCGCTCTTTAGCACAGCGCCGACCGCGCAGCTTGCCTCTTGGCGAACTGCGCTCAACCCGAGTGCGTATGGATTCATGCGCAGTCTGCTCATGCACAGTCCGTTCATGCGCAGTCTGCTCATGCGCAGTCCGTTCATGCGCAGTCTGCTCATGCGCAGTCCGACCCTGCACAATCTAACCCTGCACCATCCATTCCTGTGCAACCTGATCCAGCGCAATCCATCTGTTGCGCCCTTCACCCCTGCGCAGTTGGTACCCTGCGCAGCTCACCCCTGCGCAGTTGGCTCCTGGCGCACTTGACTCCTGCACAACCCGACCCCAGGGACCCTTGCGTAATCTGTCCAATCATGGAGATTTGGTTTTATTTTTCCTTAAGCTTGGCTCTTCTATAGCCCTGTATATTGATATTTTATTAGATATTTTACGCCCATTAATATCCTTACGCCTTTTGTCGTGAACTTGATTTTACTTAATATGTTTGGAATGACTATTGTACATGGCATGGTATGACAAGGAACTAGCATAACACGACAGTGACCCGTAGTGGTACACTCCTGACATGACCAACCTGACCTGATAGTGGCCCGTCGTGGCGCACTCCTGACAAGTACCCTGACATGATTAATCTTGATACTTGATAACTTGATAGTGGCCCGTGGCGGCGCACTCTTGACTTGTACCTGACTTGACTTGTAACTTGTAACTTGTAATCCTGACTCGACTTGATGCTGTTGCGACGGCTAACTTGACTTGTATAACCAACTCTGACACCGTGGGTGTTCCTGCTTGCTTGCTCGTGCAATCCACTTGTCTTGTCTTGCATCATGTCTAGGACGTGACTCCCTGGTTCCCACGGTCAGGGATTCGCACTGAACATGGATTAGGCTAATGACTAGATCAAAGTGTAGTTCATAGAGAATTTCCAGTCACAGGCAATCTTGTTATCTGGGCGCCCTTAATTGGACTTGTAGCTTGCCGACGAGTAGAGCACATTTCCAGCACACCGTCGCGTGTTGCACCCTCTAAGTCACCTAAGGGTACATTTGTCTCCCGGGCGATGTACCCACCTATTCTCTCAACCCGCGAAAGGATAACTGGATAGTCTGCAGGGCTTGGGACTGAGAAATTCTCACTTGCATCTTGTTAGTAATTAGGCTTGTGATAACCCTAGTTAGTTAAGTAGTAAGCCGTAGTACTTGCTTGGTCGTGATTGATTGGATGGAGTCTAGTCCCGCTTGTCTTGCCCTGATCCTGTACAAGGTTATGACATGACATGACTACTCGTGCTTTACCTTAATCATGATTAATTACAGGTCCGGATTTCTTGTATTTTATCTTGCCGATAAATGGTGGGAGAAACCAAGTTCCGTTCAGACGAAGGGTTACAACCCCAGTCCTTGTTTGGTTTACGGGTTGTAACCTGGTTATCTGAAGAGTCCCATGGTTATCTCATCGTATATCACCTGCCAGGTTTCTTCTTAATAATTGTCTTTATTATGTAATTAGTTTCTTATGATCTGATATGCTGGCTTTTGTTCTTATTTCGTGGCCTCCTTGTGGCACTTGCTCTTTCTGGGGTTTGACCCAGCTGGTTTTGTGTGGCCAGATTTCGGAGCAGCACCCGAGGATCTACCGAACCTCCAGCCCGATGGTGGCGACTAGAAGGAACCCGGGCTACGAGTGGGTTTTCTATTTTGTTTCGCTCACTCTATTGTAAATTTATTCTTTTGAGGCGTTAGCCGACGAGCACCTGTTAGCTCGATGCACTTTTACTTACTGTCTGCCTACGGGCTGTAAACATGATTAACAAATCCTAGGGTTGATCATGTATGACTTAACTCTTGCTAGTCCTAGTATTTTGTACGACTAGCTTCATGATCTGCTGATATGTAATATTTGGGACGCCTTTTATTGTATATTTGGTGGTCAAACATCTTGTGACTATATTACTTGCTTGAGATTGAGACAATAGGCTTGACCTTAAGAGACTGTTGGCTTGTAGTAAACCCTCATATCTAGACAGCCGTGATCGTATAGCGAGGTGGATGCCATTTTGATATACGTAGCTGGCTATGTGCACCCCTGCTCTTCAGTATTCTGGTTCTGGGGCGTGACAAAATTGCATGTCGGATATCGACAGAATTGATGGTAATGTTAGACGCTTATCGGGACGTTGCAAATGATTTAGACGATGTAGAGAGAATTGCGTCAACGACCGAAAAGTTAGAGAATGGGCTTGAGAAATAAATGATCTTAGCACGTGGTGCAGATGTGCTTGGGAGAATTTGATGTGTCCCGAATTAACAAGTTACGACCCTTGACTATTTTGAGGCATAGAGAATGAGTACTTGTCCCTTGATGCATGAAAGAATAGATATTCCTTACGAGAGTCGAATAGCTGAGATACAAATAAGAAATTGAGGTGCATCGATATTTAATAGACCCTGTCGGTAGATGTTGTCGCATGAATAACAAGTTTGGTGGAATATAGAATTGTTGGATTATGACTTAGCTAATGAGTTATGTCATATCCACTAAGAGGACCGATATACGAATGCTAGATGATTGGTGCTATAGAGATTGGACCGGTGCATGAATAGTAAATCTTCTTATGCAATCACAAGGAGATGATGCAAAACAAATATTGATGGTTAACGTGAATTGCTAAGAGATGACCATGTTGGTGCTAGAAAATTTGTAAATGATGCCTCGGAAGAAATATGATTTTGTAAGTTGCCTTATTTTGTTGGTTAAGAGAGTACAGACCGTATTGATGATCTAAAAATATGGGAAACGAATATGTCGCGAAGAGACCGTAGGAAGAGATCGTAAGTGATAAACTATTGAGATAGCAATGTTGGATGATAACTCGGAATAGTTGACCCGATTGAATAGACAATTGGAGTACGATATGAGGATGCAAGTCGGATTGAACAAGTGATGCTATGTCTATGCAAATGGAAATTGAAAGTTTAGATATTCGATTGATAAGTTTTATATGATAGCCTCGGAATTGACCCATAAGAATTGTTGGATAGAATTGTTGGATAGATTTTGTCTGTTGCGGGTAAGTCTAGAATGAGACTCCGTTGGGTATGGCCCAAGTATGAGTATGGGTAGAAAGACTTGACCCTAGATTGTTGGCTGGTTGCTTAGAATATCGGTTGGTTGACTAGAATGTCGGTTGGTTGCCTTGAGTGTTGGTTGGTTGCCTAGAGTGTCGGTTGGTTGCCTAGAGTTTTGGTTGGTTGTCTAGAGTGTTGGTTGGTTGCTTAAGTTTCAGATTGGTTGGCTATGTTCTTCAGTTGTTCGTGTTGGGAATAAGTTCATAAGATTGGGGTGGTGTTCCATGTCCCTAAGTTGGTCAGACCATAGAGTTGCCCTATGATGAGAATTGGTTGCCTCTAAGATAAGAGATAAGTATGTCCCTGATAGCTACTCATCTCATATGAGCTAGCTGAATGTTTGGTTTAGCTTAGAATAGCTGGCCGTAGAGACTTGACTGAATGCTAAGTTGACTGTTGGAAAACCGTAAGATGTCCCTATTATTGTTGCGTGAGTATAGTCGAAATGTGTAAGATGTGTCGGAAAGTAAACTTCGGAATGGAATAAAGATTGGAAAAATTCGGTATTATAATATTGGATGGGATGACGGATCATGTTGGTTTCAAAATTTGGTTGCCTTTGTTAGAATGCTGGAAATTGCTAAAGCTGGTTGGATTGGTTGATTAATATTGAGCTGTGTAAATGGATGGTAGTGCCTTGAGACAGTTGGAATGATTTTATTGATCGGATCAGAATTGAGGATAAGTGTAACGACGGAATTGGATAGTACAGGTAGCCGAGATCGGCGAGAGCGAATGTCAATAGGAATGATCCTCAAGATTAATGTTGTTGTATATAAGAGTTGCTTATGCGAGAGGATAAAATGTTGGCTTATCAATAAGAGAATATATTTGGGGTACAACGAGAAATGTTACTAGAATAGAATGATGGTACAATTTGATGGATGGATTATGATCGAAAAATTTATAAGTTGCCAACAAAGTGTATGGATGCGAACGATGATGAGTACAAGATTTGATCGATGAGAATCGAATATCGAAATAAAATGTGGCTATAGGATTTATCAACTTTGGTGTCATGGATGATAAAGAACTTGAAAGGAATACTTGATACATCTAAGTCGGAATACTTTGGAAAATGTTAGGATCGATTGTGGAAAATTTACCGAGTTGGAATTGGCAACATCTATTGTCTTATTAGTTGGTTGGAATATTGAATAAATAAGTGGTATTATACGAGATGCTCGAAGAGAATTACTGATGTTCGGAAAAGGAAGGTACACCGTAGCTCGTTCGTTTTCACTATCACTGAACTTGGCTGAAGTGCATGTATTTCGAAGATGCCTAAAATATGTGTATGACTCCAATTAAGTGATATACTGAATTCAAAATGAAGCCACGGGGAGGATTATTATGTGCTAAGGATTTGCACGAGTGTCGAAGGAAAGATCAAAGATGGTAAACTATTTTGAATCAATTGGAATGCTGTAACGAGATGGTACATTACTTGAAATCAATTGAGAGATTGAGGAGAAACATTTAATAGTGAAGTTTCATGAAAAGTTGGTTAAAGTTTTGGGGATGAGTTTTGTTTTAAGTTTCGAGGACGAAACTTTTTCCGAGTGGTATATATTGTAGTGCCCCGACTCGCAAGATGCCTTATGATGGATGGTTGGTTCGATGAGGCCTTGTTGGACTTGGGAATATGCGAGGGATTGCTTGGAATGCTATACGATTGAGGCGGGAATCATCCTATGAATGTGAGTAGTGTTGAACCCTTCAAAGATCCTTTAGCTTCATGTTTAAAAATAAGGATGAGTATGATATGTTTCTTGTTGAGTTGTTCAATAACACCTTGTATAGAATTTGGAAAGATAATGAAAGATAATAATCACCTGAACGTAAACTATTGTGGCTAGATGAATTGTATGCTTGTACGCTGTTGCGATGAATTACATGACAGGTGAAGGCAAAGTCCCAAATACTTGAGCGGTGAGTATATCGAGCTTTGGCCCAATGAATAGATGGAAAAACAGATGTTAAGACCCAAGAACTGGGCAATGAGTATGCTTTATTTGCATTCGGATGAATATATGCTAAAACAGATGCTAAGTCCTAGGAATTGGGCGGTGAGTATATTAAGTTTGGTTGGAAAGATGTATGGTATCAAAGATATGGCAAAGGGATTGGGTAACAATATTCTATTATTCCGTCATCGATATAGAATGTTGATTACGCCAAGATCTAGAAAAGATGGCAAGATGGCAATACGAATGAGAATGATGGCTTATTTCTTAGTTTTCCTTACCATGCATTATATGTTTTCTTTATAGATAAGTTGCATATAGTTGCATGGTCATGGACAACTTGTCGACAAGGTGGTTCCTCGAATGGTATTCCTGGGCCATGGAACCCGGTTCGTCCTTGGAGGAACAAGGATTGGTGCTGACGTACTGGTATCGGTAAACGGGACTTGCAGTGAGGATAGCTACCTGCACTGAAAGGGCGTCGTTGTACCAGTAAGACGGTCCAAGATGGCGTGTCGCCAGTGACCTTCATATAGATAGGTCCAGTGCTAATGATGTCTTATACAGGCAGAGTAAGTTATTACTCAAATACAGGAAAGGATGTCGGCTGTTGGTAAGAATCACCTGAACGGTGATATTTATATTGAATCATGATATTGTTCCTAACAATGTCTTGTACAGGCAGAGTAAGTATTATAGATGTACAGGGATGGCTACACGACCGTGGGTAAGAATCACCAAATGGTGATAACAGTATGCTTTAAATTAAGTTAGATATGATATTTGCATGCTTTGCTTCTTGTTGACTATAACAATGAAATTGACCCTAAGGCAACAAGAAAGACCACTGTTAATAATGTTCTATAACATGATTACTTAGTGTTGTCTTCTTAGGTGAGTTGGGCCAGCACCGCTCGCCAGTACATTGATGATATACTGACCCACATTGTGGGCAATATTACAGGTGTTTGCTTGGGGGAAATCCTGTGAATCAGTGCTTGACATCGATGAATCGAATGGGTGTGCAGAAGCTCTTCTTTCAAGACGATGTCTTCTGCTATACGGAACATAATGTATGGAACAGTGGAACTCAGTTGTACCAGTAAGATTGTAGCCATATTGGCAAGTTCAATGTAAAGAAGTCGGTATATTCAGTTGTAGCCTAAAGGGCAAGTGTATACATTCAGTTGGCTATTCAAGAGTCTTGTAATCATTTGTAAACTCTGTATTCCGCTGCCAGTCTTGTAATCTATTATGATTATCAATAAAGAGATACATTTCTTCATATCTTGTGTGACCTCAATTTATCTGCTTGGTTTTGCTGCATTTTCGATGTTTTCTGAGAAATACCAGGAACTGTAATGGTTTTGCCTTGTACAAGTACAATCTAGACTTGTACGACATCACACCCAGTGGCTAGTTTTTGATTCTCCGGGATCGGGGCATGACACCGGCCACCTTTGACCATACTGGAGGAGATGTCGTGGATGTAGTGACATCTGAGAACACTGAACCATCCCTATCGATTGTTCGGGGAGATGAAGCAGAGCCTTCACAGGTAGTGAAGCAACCGACATCAAGTGCTGCAAAGACTATTGTGGAGGCCCCGAAGGAGGTTATTACACAAGGTCCTCCAGATGAAGAAGTTGATTAGGACTCATCCTCTCTGGATGACGTCCCTGATGTTGATAATGTTGAGGAAGACTCCATGATGGGCGGAGGAGAGCAGGCTGGGGAGATGCCAGCTGAGCCTTCACCTGATCTTGACATAGAAGAACCGGTTTTACGTTCGGATCTTTCGGCTACACGGGGGTGGAAGTTGAAATGACTTCACTACCGAGCTCCACTCCTGTCCTAGTGACGGAGGTTGATGCGGGAGGGTTGGTTCATCTGCCAAGTCCTACTCTCGTCCCGACGATGGAGGCTGAAGAGGGAGAAACGACTCATTTGTTGAGTCCTACTCCTGTCTCAGTCGAGACGGAAGCGGCCATTCTGCACCCTGGTGCCACCCTTATTTTTTTGTCAGGGGGTGGAGTAGAAAAACTTGCCCTAGCTGCATATACTGCTTTTGGGCTTGTTACAGTAGGCCTTGATGTTGATGGGCCCTCTGGGGTAGGTTTTGATAAGGGCAAGGGCCTTATGGTGGAAGAGTCCCCCTCTGTTCAAGCCACTTGGGGGACTGTGATGGGTCCCTCAAGAGACTTGTCTCCGGCGGTTGGTGGCTCTGGCGATATCGTCCGTCATACGGAGACTGCGAATGTTGAAGCTCCGGTCTTGTATCCCGACGGCTCGATGACTGAAGATTCGATGAGTCAGGTGGCAACTAATTTGTCAGGCCAAGATGAGACTGTCTCTGCTGGTTTAACTACCCTTTCGACCGTGTATAAAATGTTAAGGAGAGGGGTGTTTACCGTACTGGAATAAGGCAGGAGTTTTGTGACTGTAAAGGCAATATCAATTTTGTACATCGGGTTGATCCGATCTTACTAGGGACATGACCACATGGCTGAGATTTTGGAGGCGTCTGTTGCTGAGCTCGATCATCACCTTATTGAGCTCTAGAGCATTCGGCGGAATGATTTTTTTGCTTTGATAAAGGAAGAGCAGAGCAAGTTGGTAGGTGAGGTTGAGTCAGCCCACATGTACACCATAGCCATCTGGGAACAAGAGCTGGCCGACGCTGAGGCTAAGGAGCAGAGATTGACTTCGTCTATGGACAAGCATGCCAGACTGCAAGAATCGCTGAATGTCAGTGTAGTAGAGGTCGATGCCAAAATTTACCTTCTTTAAGAGCAACGGGCTCAACTTCTGGCAGATTTTGAATGAGCACAGGTTGAACACATCATGCTCAAGGAAGAAGAAGCAAAGTTTACCCGCCATGTGGCCTTCTTATTTTGTCAGAAGAAGGAATTGGATGACAAACATGCAGCTGACATTGCCTCTGAGGCCAAAGAGGCAATGCGTCGAGAAGCTGAGCGTCGGTCTTGGCGACTGTGGAGATCAGAGCTGAAGCTTTGAAGTGTCGCATTGACAAGCTGTCTGCGGTCCCTTAGTTCTTTCGTTCTTTCTGCTTTTTGTTTGAGATGCAATTGTCTCTTTTTTGTGTCTTTTCTATACAAGATGTAGTCATTTACTTTATCAGATGAAGAAATGAAGAACTTTTGTTTGTTCAATTTTGTCATGAACTTGATTTTTGTGGACCTATTATCTTTTGGCGCACCTTGGTTTCTAGGTATAAATAATAAGTTGAGAGAGTGAACCAGTATATCCTCGCAGAGGTAACATAGACGTGGTAAATATGGGGTTAATGGTAGAGTTTTCCTACTCTGAGGTAATATGGACGTGGTAGGAATAAACTCGGTGGGGATGCATGGAACAATTCACAGCTGATATGGACGTGGATGTTCTTATGTTTGAGGTGTAACAACGCAAGGGTTGTTGGATGGAATATTTACTCAAAGGTAATGTGGACGTGGTAAACATAGATTTTAGTGTGATCTTACGGAATGTAAGATTTAGCTTTGTGGGGATGTAGAGAAACAACTCAGAGGTGATATGGACATAGATGTTTTCTACTGAAAAGAGAATGCAATGGAACAACTGGGCTCCAGCAGCATATGATTATGAAAGAAGGTGAGTGAACCCTATGGTTGAGTTCATAAGTTCTCCTGCTGGGAAGATGGAAGCACATGTTGAGGGATCTCAGGCATAATACTTCTTTAGGAACTTGCCGTTGATTGGCATCATGAACAAGTCCCCATTTGGTTTTGTGAGTCGATAGGCACCGTTAGAGTACACCGTATCTATGATGAAGGGCCCTTCCCATTTGGGTTAGAATTTCCCTGGTGTCTTGTGAGTCATCACCATCGGTCTTCTGACTGACAAGACGAGATCGCCGACTTGGAAAGTCCTTTGTTTGACCTTCTTATTTAAGGCTTGTAAAATATAAGCTTGGTAGAGCTCGATGCACTGTTGTGCCAAGAGGCATTTTTTGTCCATCACCTCCAACTCTTGTAGACGGTAGAATTGATTATCTTCCTCTGTCAGTTGATTCGTGATAGCCACTCGAAGTGAGGGGATCTGGATTTCCAGAGGCAGTACTGCTTCGCTCCCATAGACCAGGGAGAATGGTGTGTTGTCCGTCGGAGTCCGTGCCATTGTGCGGTAGGCCCAAAGGCATTCGCCTAGCTTCTCGTCCCAGTCACGTTTATTAGATGACACGACCCTTTTGAGTAGCGTGATAATTATTTTGTTAAAAGCTTCGGCCAATCCGTTTGCTACCGGATTGTAAGCGATTGATGCCACGTTCTGAATACGATTCTTGTCACTGAATCTGCTGAACACATGGCTTATGAATTGCAGACCATTGTCGTGGATAATCCTCTGGGGTATCTCGAAATGGTAGATGATGTGATATTTGATAAAATTGATCACCTTTGAGCTCTTCACCTCTGTCAGCGGTACTGCTTCTGCCCACTTAGAGAAGTAGTCGGTGATTGCCAAGATGAAATGATGCCCTTTGGATGACGGCGGGGTGATCAGTCCCACTATGTCCATACCCCAGGCTTCGAATGGCCAAGAAGAGACCGTAGGGTATAGAGGTTCTGAAGGTCGATGGATGAAGTCAGCACAGAGCTGACAAACGTAACATTTCTTGGCGTACTCAATAGCGTCAGCCATTATAGTGGGCCATTAATAGCCCATACGTCGGAGTTGGTCCTGTAGCTTAGGACTGGGTTGATAAGCTCCGTATGTCCCATTATGAGCCTCTCTGAGGGCTTCAGCTGCCTCCTCATTTGATAGACATCGGAGGAGAAGCTCGTCGTAGTAGCGTCGATACAGTATTTTGGTGGGTATATCATAGTAGAATTGAAGAGAACGCCTCTTGACAGAGATTGCTTCCTTCGGGTCGTCTGGAAGGATTTCGTAGACTGTGAAATCAATGAACGAGAATTGCCAGTCTCTGACGTTGACACTGGTGTCTGCAGGCATGGCATGGTTCGACCACATGCACAGATTATTTCTGGGAACGCCAAATCCTAGCCCACCACTGTAATAAAGTATTGTGTCCCAATGGGTGCCGCCAATGAGGCTGCGAGGCCAGCAAGAGCATCAGCCTCCTGGTTTTGTAGCTGGGGTACGTGTTCTATGAAGAACTCGGTAAAGGTTGAGATGATGTCCAAGGCTGCCTTGTGATAAAGGACGAGATCCTCGAGGCGCACTTCTTGTCCTCGAACCTGATTGACGACGAGTTTTGAATCATCGCAAGATTCGATGTATTCTACCCCCAACTATTTTGCTAACTGGAGTCCCATGATGAGGGCATTGTAATCTACTACACTATTGGAGCATGGCTCCGTGAGGAAGTAAGCACGCTGGATGACCAGCTTGTCGGAAGAGATTAAGACTACCCCTACTCCTGCGATGATCTGACCCTTGGGGCCTGTTCTTGAAGTACCATCGAAGAACAATTGCCATACAAAGTTTTCTTCTGCAATATTGGACTCTAGTACCTCATCCGAAATATCTTCGTAGAGTTTAGATGACTCCGAAATAGGATGTGTGGCTAAGAAGTCGGCCAATGCTTGGCCCTTGACAGCTTTTTGCGGGACAAATACCATATCATATGGTGTCAATAGTATTGTCCATGTAGCTATTAGGGCTCCTGGCTTTGTCATGAGGACTCTGAGCGGATTGACCCAGGAAATGACATGGATCGTCTGACCCGAGATATAATGGCAAGTCTTCAGGATGGCAAATACCAGAACTAGGCATTCTTTCTCGACGGGGTTGTACCGGTGTTTGGCCCCGATCATTGTCCTGCTGAGGTAGTAGATAGTTTTTTCGTTGCCTGCATCATTATTTTGAGCCAATAGAGCGTCGAGAGAATGATCCATTACACGGACATAGAGTTGGAAGGGTTTTGCTATGACTAGTACCACTAGGACCGGGGGACTTGTGAGATAAGACTTAATGTTGTCAAACACCTTTTGATATTCCTTCGTCCAGACATAGGAGACTCCCTTCTTTATGATTTTAGTGAAGGGCTGGTATTTTTTGAAAATGTTTGCAATAAACCTTCGGATATATACGAGACGTCCTTATAGGCCTCAAAGTTCTCTAAGGTTCCTTGGAGGGTCCATGTCAAGGACAGCTTTGGTCTTCTCAGGATCAACATGGATGCCTTTTGCAGTGATGATGAAGCCCAAGAATTTGCCGCTGGAAACCCCGAGAAAGGATTTAGCAGGGTTCCTTTTGAGCTAGTGCGCTCGCATGAGATCCAAGACCGTCCTCAGATCTCGTAAGTGATCACTTCGTCGACGGCTTTTGATAGCGATGTCGTCAACGTAGCATTCGACTGTCTTACGGAGGTGTTGGCGAAAGATGGTGCTCATGGTCCGTTGTTATATGGCACCTGCATTCTTCAAGCCGAAGGGCATCACTGTGTAGCAGTAAACTCCCTTTAGAGTCCTAAACGAAGTGTGTTTCTCGTCGTCCGAAAACATCTTGATCTGATTGTAGCCCGAATATCCATCCATGAAGGACATGCGTTAAAAGCCACATATGTTGTTGATCATTACATCGGTGATCGAAAGTGGGAATTCGTCTTTCGGGCAAGCAGAGTTGAGGTCTCGAAAATCGATGCAGACTTGGATCTTTCCATTTTTTTAGTGATATGAACGACATTAGCCACCCAATCTGGATGTTGTTCCTCGCGAATAAACCCACTATCTAAGAGTTTATCGATTTCTTTGTCAATGGCGTCCATGATGTCAGGACAGAAGCGTTGCTGTTGCAGCTTAACAGGCTTAGTGTTAGGTAAGATATTAAGCTTGTGCATTACAACTTGCGGGTCTAGGCCCGACATGTCTTTATTGCTCCAGTCGAAGACGTCTATGTATTCTTTGACCAGTTGAATCAAGGATTCTCGATCTTCTCCTGCTAGGCTTTTGCTGATAAAGATGGGTTTAGGCGAGGATTCAGCCCCTAATTCGACCTATTTGACTTCATCTTCAGTAGGTGGTTCTCGCAGCTCGAAGCGAGATTTCTATTGTGCGTCTAGGCGTTGGGCCCAGGGTTCCTCTTCGAAGAACTCTAACTCTTAATCATCATATTCTTCTTCCGAAGGATGTGTGGATGTCATGTTGACCGATGCTGGTGTCGGAGTCCCAAGTTGAAGTTTCAGATGAATGAGAGTGTATAGCCTCCTCTGCTTTTGAACTCTCGAAAGTTGTCGGAGGTGTGATGTAGCCTACCCCCCGTCTGGTGCGATGGTAGTAGTCTTGTGGCTTTCCTGTTGGAACTGAAAGTCATAAAGGAAGGCATCAGTCCTTGCCATAGTTTAGACCCTGACTGCTTTTTAGGTCATAACCCATCTTTTTGCTGAGGTACTTTGCTTGATTGATGTACCGATATACTTGCATTCTGTCGGTATCGGGTTCTGGCTCGACTAGAGGGAGGTCTTGATGACGTTCGACTTTGCCGAAGATGATATGTTTCTTGTCTTGGTTTCGGGGTGAAACTATATGACATACTTCTTGGTACAGGATGACTCGATTTACATGATTGGTAGTCGTTATTTGTGTTTACAATGACTGTAAGGCATTATCTAGAGTATACATGGTATTCCAAGTAGAAAACTAAAATAATTCAAAGACAGTCCTTTATTGATAAAATACAATACGAGATCTTGTCCCGGGGAATTACATCATTGAGAGATGGGGCATCAACGTTGGAAGATATGTACTCTCCCAATTCTTCGTCAGTGAGAACAGGAGTAGCCTTGGGCGATTCAGGAGAGTTTACCAGGAGTCTGACCTGTCACTCCACTTTTCAGTATTATTTTTCCTAAATTTACCTTATGTTTAATGATTCATGGTTTAATTGATTATCAAATAATAAGATTTTATAACGATTTTTAGAGGGAACTGAATTAGGTGCAGGAATTCAAATTTAAAAATTAGTTGTAACCAACTAGTTGTGGTCCCCACATTTTTCTAACTGATTTTTGTGTGAATTATGCAAATATGAAAAAGGGAGGGGCCTTTTTGCATTTTTACCAATAGTGGAGGGGCTTATTTGCAAATGCCTCGATATTATATTAGATATGAGGAGAGAGAAATTCATTTTTCTCAACTCCTTTACAGTATCAGTCGAGCTTCCCTTTTTCCAAATTCGTTCCCAAACCCTAACCGTAACTTCGTCAACGACGGCCATGGCCGATGGCGACCCTCAGCCCGACGGTGGTAGCGTCTAGGCGTTCATCCTCTCTGGCGGCGCAAGGAGTTTCACCACGACGACGGTGACGATCGAACGGGTTTGATCATTCTTCCGCGGCGGAGCTGTTCTGGTCGAGATCTACGGCGGGTGCAAACATCTGAGGCGGAGACACCACCCCAGCGGCGCGATTCCGCGGCGTGACCTATACACGGTGGTTATAATCAGCGGCGGAAACGGCGAAGTCCCTTTCCGTGGATGGCGATCGACGCTCAAGGAAGTCCAGGCGGCGCAGCGTTCCTCCGCCTATTCTAGCTCTTCAATCGAGAAGTTCAACAGATCGGTGAGTCATGTTCCGATCCTCCCTGTTCTTGTGTTCCTTCTTGGTTTCGACACAATTTACTCATTCTCGATTACTAACTAGTGATCACTAATCTTGCTCGAAGGTTTTTGTTTGTGATCCGAAATTGATATCAAGTTGTGGGAGCTATCGTGAACGGGAATCTCGTGACCGACTGGTTGGAGACAGCGGTCAGTTCGTCGACGAGCTTCCATTTCGTGTCATTTTAGTTTCATAAATGGTGACGAATCCTTCTCAATAATTTAATTCTTCTCTTCTCGTGCTTGGTATGTGTTTATTGGAGTGCTGCAGAGAAACTCTTGAGTTCAGACGAGCGCGAGGGGCGTATCCGACGCTTAGGGATTCACTTTCGATTCAGTTAAATTCCCTTCCAGGTACCTATGCTATCTTTCTATCGATTTTGATTCTCTATTTTTTCGTGTTTGAGTACGGGTTTGGCCAGGAACAGTTGTGGTGTGGGCTATAGATGTGTTCGTGTCCAGTGTACGTGTCTGGGTGCCGTTGTATAGCCGTATCAGGTACGGATTGTGTCTGGATGGGTGTGCGTGTCTGGGATCAGTGTTGGCCGAGCCTTGCCCCTTCGATTTCTAGCTGTCGTGTAAATTCTTAATTGATTTGAATTATATTGTATATAATAGCAGTAGATTCCTTTTGGAATTTTGTAAATATAGTTCTTATCTATTTTCTTAAAATTAATTATGAAATCTGGAATGGGTTATTCCCATATTTTCTTCTTCTGAATTTTTGAGGTAGCCATTGGGTTCAATGGGCTGGATATGTTGGTGATGTTAGCATCTACTTGCGGGCTTAGAATAGTTGTTTGTACAACTCCGTTTGAACTGTTCTGTACTCAAACTTATGAACTGCCATCTTTTGCAAAGTTTGGGAGTATAGTTGGGTTGATTGTTGCCATATGTTGAGTTATATGTAAATTTTCATTATGGTCTAAACTTTGAGAATGTAGTATGGGTTTGGACTCGGCTCTTATTAGCAAACGGGATTTGGGGAGTCTGCTAGGGAGAATTACCATGGCAGGATGGGAATAGCCATTAGTTTTTAAATTATGAAGTATGCAGAGAGGGTTTCTATGTGTTGTTGAGTTTAAATTTGTATGTAGATGGAAGTTGTATATATATGTAGTTTAGTGTATTTTATCTATTCGTTTTACACTTCTTTAAGTTTGAATTCGTGGAGGTAGTAGTTGTTAGCTTTGAGTTATGCAATCGAAATAGGATTTATGGGTATTCTTATGTTGTAGACTGATGATGAGTTCTGGCATTAGATTGCTATGGAATATTTCCATAAGTGGGTAATAGATGAGTAGTACCGGAGTTTGTCTTACCTATAAGTCTATTGCTGACTTGAATAGATTCAAATATGTGAATCCATGAATAAGCTCTGATGGATTTGACCTGCTAGAGGTGGGAGTGTGTTATGGACTGGAACAAGTCTGGATTTGTTGAAGAGCTGTTTGGCTAAGCCTTCAACTAAACCAAGTTGGAGGGGTGGTTGTATTAATTAGTATGTTATTTTATTAATTGACTTTTTATTAAATGTTTTAGTAGAGGTTCATAATCACATTATATTTTCTAAGTAAAACTTGGCAGGAATTTCTAAATAAAAGAATTTATAAGTAACTTATATAGTTATTGCTCTTATATAAAATATTATTTACTAAAGTTTTCTAACTAGTATTAGATTACTAATGAATTAATTAGGACTCTAATTTCCTGCCAATGATTAATAATCTAGGAAAGTATTTTTTTGTCCCTATAAGGGTAAATGTATATCTAGTAGTTCTCTCTAACTAACAGATTATAGCTAGCCAATGGATAACTACTCTTTAGAATCTAACCCATACCCAACTTGTACCCATTGTCAGAAGGACAGACAGATCTTCTACCCCTTCTTGATCACCCGGAGCAAGGCAAGTACTTTTCTATGGTTTTTGTGCATTTACATATCTTGTACTTTTCTTGTGACACGTCATGACACGATATATTGTACCCTTGTACTTTCATGTTCTTGTACTTGTGTCAGGGAGGGGAAATACACTAGCTATGTGACCAATCCCGGTTCTATTATTCATGTAGATAGCTTAGGCCTCGCATCGTACACGCGGGTCCTAAGCCGTACCGATATTCATGTACTCCTGTACATATTTCTGTACTCACCCCAGCCGGTCATATAGGCTAGTTATATTTCAAATATTATGCATATGTCATGTCTTGTACTTCAGGTTCATGGTCTACATTCTTGTACTTTATTTCTTGTACTTACATTCCTGTACTTTCATATTCTTTTCCTGTATTTCATATTTCATGTTCTCCTGTATGCATTTTTATATCATGATGTTCTTGTTCATTACCTAGAACTGTACTTTGCTCCGCTCTTGACTGGATATGTTTTAGGTGTACTTGCAGGGTATCATTATACCTTATGGGCCAGAGCCTGGGATCTTAGCTGAGCAGGATGGAGCCATGACTTAGCTAGAGGTTTCCGGTTTAGATTGTTTTAGCTCTTCTTATAGATGTTGTATATTGTGAGTTCATAGTGTATTTTCATTCTTGTTGTCTCTAGTATTTTTATGTTATTATGATCGGTGGATTATGGTAATCTTTCTGGGATCGTTTTATAGATGCTGTGATTATGCACATTCATGTTTATCTGATTAGATTTTTCTAGCTTGGTACAGCTTACTTCATCGTGTCTAACGACGAAGGCTGGGAGTGTCCGACTCGTATCCGATTATTCGGAAGAGGGTCATGACATGACCCGTACTGGCTTTTGAGCCTGTGCTGAGAGAGATGTTGGGGTCTTCCCTTGTAGTTTGACCACAAGGAGAGCCGATGATTGGGGAGGTTTCTCTTTCAGCCTCACTTTGAGAGGTGCCTCAGCTGGCGCCTCGGAGACTGGTGCTTTCTCGCGTAGCTTAGCCACGAGAGGAGCCGATACTTGGGGAGTTCTCTCCTTGAGCCGTATCTTCAGAGGGGCTTCGGTGGTTGTTCCGACCAGAGAGGCTGGTGCCTTTTCACGAAGCTTAACTATGATAGGGGCCGATGCCTGAGGAGGATTCCCCTTGAGTCGCACCTTCAGAGGGGCGTCGAATGTCATTTTCGTTTTAGTATCAGCCTCTGCTTGGCTTCTGCTTCATCATCGGCATCGTTAGCTTCATCGTCTTGATAAATTGATTTTTAGAGATCGGATTCAGTAAAGAAGGCTTTAATTCCTCTGAAGGGATCGACGTCAGCAAACTCCATCTTGACTATGCCATTTGTGGACACGTATTTCATGCATTGGTGGAGAGTAGATGACACCACCATGTATTTGTGTATCCATGGATGCCCCAACAGGATGTTGTAATTAACGTTCGCGTCCACAACATAGCAAGTCACCTCCGTCTGGAGATCATCGATATGACATTTCAGGCAGCTTTTTTAGTGGTTCACTCTTGCTAGCGTTGAATCCGCTGATTGTAGTGTGGGATGCCGTCAAACGATGCATTGGGATCCCCAATATCTGGAGCAGAGTGCGGGAGATAATGCTAAGGGAAGGACCATGGTCAATCTGGATCTGAACTACCTTGATGGCACCGACATACCCTGTGTAATACAGTGGTCTATTGTTTCAATTATTTTTGAGTAGCATTTTTTGTTGAGTGAATATGATGTTGGAGATGATTTTCCCTATACTATGGCAGTACGAACATGTTGTTGGATCTTCTTCGGGCTGCTTGACCCGGCTAATGAAAGACTCAACGTCCTTCAAGGCTTCGTATAGAGCCTCCCGATTATCTTTGGATAGTCGAAGAAGCTCGAACAGGGACAGCTGAGCCAGAGTACTGGTGAGTTGTGCCAGTATATCGAAGTTGTGGGGTTTGGTCAACCCAGAGCATTGTCTTTTCGTAGTGGCTTGTCGAAACGGGCTTTCTTCTGCTTCTATTTGTCGGCTGCTGAAGTTGGGATGGACCTTCCCCTTGGGTAGTCGTAGTGGTAACGGAGGCGTCACTTTGACCGGAGCCTCCTCTTGCTGAGCGTTCTTCTGTGAATGCGTTTGTACATGCAGGGCTTCCTCAGGGAAGAAAGTCACCATCCGGTAAGACTTGGTCTTCTTGCCTTTGGCTTTGGAGGTAGAATGTACCCCCGGTTAAGTTAGTTCCAGAGCGAGATCTGGATGAACCAACATGATCCCTCCTCTGGATGTCGTGAGTGGTATCAATCCACTTACATTGTCACGAGTTGGTGGAATATTGATTACTTCCATTGTCGCCTTTGAGATAGGGACGACGCCATCTTGAGCTTCAGTAGGTGGCAAGATGCCAAACTGGAGTGACACTATATTGGCTGAAGTTATCTTTTTTCATAATCAAGCGAGAGGACGTTCGTATTGATCGTGCGTTTTATGTAGTTCTTTAAGATGTAGCAGTCTCGAGTCGGATGTCCGACGAACCAATGGTAGTGACAGTATCTCGGGTCGCCTACCCTGTCTACTTTGTCGGGACTTTGGATCAGGAAGCTTGATTTTGTCACTCTGTTTTAACATCTCGAAGAGTTGCAAGGTGTCTTCGTCATTCAAGGCGTATACCTCCTCCAGTATTGGTACGGGTGGCGGTTTTTAAGTGGGCCCTTGTGTGCTTTTGGAGGCATTTAAAGTCAGTGCTTGCTTGCCCTTTGTCATGTCCCGATTCATAGAGTCATTTATTCACATATTTTATCTCTTGGATTGATCGTCCTCGCTTGGGCGTGATGCCGTACAAGTCTGGTATTACACTTGTACGAGGCAAAGATAGTACATAATTGATTATCTTTAAATAGGAACACATCGCAGCGGCAGAAGCAAATAAATTGAAGTTAATGAGGACAATCTTTCTCATTGAATAGAAATACATCACATCTTTATAGCAGCGGAGATAAAAGGATAACTTGAGATCACACAGAGATATATAGAACTTTATTCTCTTTATTGATAATTGAAGAACAATACAAGACTCGTATTGGAATATAATGCTTACAACACTTCCCACTTTACATTGAAAGCCAACTGAACAATGCTATAAAGCTTATATTTGATACTTGGATACATTGGATTACAACTCGATATACCGACTTGGCTTACAACTCACTGGTAAAACTGATTACAATGTTCCATACATTATGCCCTTTATAAACATAAGACATCATCTTGTACAAGGAGAGCTTCTGTATGCCCAATAATCTTCGATGCCGTGGGACCAATCAAGCCAATCATCGTGTGTAGAACATCCCAAGCACGAGCACCTGCCCACAAAATGTGGATCAGTACATCATCTATGTACTGGCGAGCAGAATCCAATCCACTCCCCAAACCAACATTAACTGGTCAATTTTAGCAAGCATTTAATAGAATTATCTTTCTACTTGGGCCTAACATCAGTTTACACTTCTTGAGCAGAAACATTGAAGTAAGTAAACATGTTATAGCATGATATAGCATTTCTTTGTGCATGGCATCATCTAAGCAACATTGAGTTAACACGTTGAGCATATTAGGGAAATATTTCTGGAATGCATCGTTTAGCATACTTGGTGTTGTTGTTCAACAGGTTATGGCAATATTCTAAAAGGCAATTCATTAGCAAATCGTATTTAACATGTTGAGCATGTTATAGAGTTTCTCATTTAAAGGCAACAACACAGCATCAATTTATTTAGAATGTTAAGCAGGCAAGTTGAACTAACATATATATAATATCATAATTATGTGATTCCTTACCCATAGCCGACTTCTCGTACCTGTATCCAATACAGGTTAGCAGATATACTTACATCAGCCTGCACAAAAACATTCATTAGCGTGCATCCTGACTACATGGTCACTGGTGTTGTTAAACCATATGGACTCTTTTCATTTTACTTCAAGATAATGCGATAAGCATAGTAGGTGGCGAGACTCTATGCCAGCCCGCCTTATCTGTGCTCCCACATCACTCATCATTATTTCCTCCTAGGTCGAATCGGTCTCGGCGCCCCGGTACCGTTCGAAGAAATTAAAACTCAAACCTTGTATACAAGTTGTCCATGACCATGCGAATGTATGTCCGACTCGATTGTGAACATAATCGCATGGTAAAATATATTAAAGAAGGTAAAGGCAACAATGCATCATTAAGTCATATTCAATGACTTATTCATTTCATCATTACCATCATTTCATTTGGTGATCTCAACGATCCCATGCTTTATCATTCTCATTCATTGCTTCATCGCAACGTTTCTCATATCGTTCCTTTCGACAAGAAATATTACATTCATTCATTTCATAGGGGCATTATTCTTTCTTTTATTGCTTGTAATAAACAGGCAATAACAACAGTTATGTAGAAGGTACATAATTCTAGTATTTCATTCAATTTATTTGGTCGATAGCATAGCCAGTTTATTGTTTATTCAGGCATCTCATTCATTCAAGTGTTTTACTTGTTTCAATAACATTAAACATAAGGGACAATGTTGTCAAGTTCCGACCCGAAATCACCCGAATCATCGTCCTCGTAGGGGGCGTGATGTCGCACGAGCCTGGAGTTGTGCTTGTGCAAGGCAAGATGACAAGTTCTCAAATGGTTATCTTTTGATTCGATATTAACAACGAAAGAAAAATAGAGTATACAAAATAATTTGCTTTATTAATATTCGAAACTGAGATTACAAAGGCTTTCGATAGCCTAACAATATATGCCAGATTGGCTACAACACTCAGGTTCTCTCTTGTCCACAAAGGATTTTACCGTTCCATACATCATGCCTTCTATATCTCGGCCGCATCAATCCTGTTGCAAGTTCGAGCGTCAAGCGATCGCACGCTTCAATACGCTTTGGCATTCCAAGCCTCGACGTGTTCAAGCGAAGCTTCGCCGGGAGCCATCCATTTTCTATATCCTGTATGAAAGCTGGTGGAGGATCAGTACGTTCGTCCTCGCATGTACTGATACAAAGACCTTTCCAACCGACATTTAGTATTTATTTTGAATCATGCAACTTAGCTTATGATCTTGCTATGTTCTCCTTAGGGTCAATTTCATGGCATATTCGAAAGCAGTAAAGCATGTTATCATAGCAAGTATGTTATCGAATTGAATAGGCAAGCAAACAAGCAATCTTGTGTTTGATTCGTGACGTGACTTCTTACCAAGTCGACGCACTCGCCCTTGCACCGACGCAAGGTAAATGTGCCCCATTCCTTCCCTGTCATGTTATAAGTGCATCTCTAAGCAGGATCTATGTGTGCGGGACATATACGTGCCTACACTTTCAACCTATCATTCTTTAACTATATGAAGGTCGTAGGCGTATCCACGTCGGAATGGACTAAAGGAGTTTCTCTTTTATTTTCCTTACTTTCTTTTCTCTCCTTCTTTTCTTCTCGAATTTGGGTAGCCCGGCGTTTCACGGGTTAGGATGCTATCCCAAACAACTGAAACATACCGCTGCATACCATCATTTGTGGCTTTTCACATCTTGCTAAGCGGTTCGCTAATCGTCTCGCGGATGTGCGCCTATCAAAGATTATATCCCTCCTAAGCCGAACGGTTCCGGTGCCCCGGTGCGCCCGTTCGGAGGGATCGTTCCGTGCACTGAAGATATCGCAATTATCTCAAGTCCATTCCATTCGACCATGCAACGCACTATCATTCAAACAACCAAGCATAGCCTTGAGTCCATGACTCAGACTTTATCATCTCGCATTTCTTCTATTAACTTTCTATTTTCTTATGTTTCATACTTCGTTTCAATGTTCAATGGCATCATGCCTCAACTCAATGTTAGTCAACCAAACGACCAGAAGGTCTCGAACACCTTTCGAGGCATCATGCCACTTCTGACAGTTCCGTCACATTCATGCCATAACTGTATTCTTTCGCAACGAAGCCATCTTTTATGATCTCGTGCACGTAGGCACATTTCGACACATTTATCATCTATCTTTCACGTCGTGTACTTGCTGCACGCATTGAAGCCGTATTTCTATGTTCTATGCCTTAGTGTTCAATGTTCGTGGCTTGCGCGCTAGGGCGTTCGCCTATTGTCTTTCAAGGTTCTAGCCTTCTAACTCGTGCACGAAGGCACGGTATAGATCATGCACTAAGGCACTCGCCGAGTATAGTTATCCCATGTTGTTGCGGCTTGCGCACCGAGGCGCTCGCCTTTGCGATATCCAATATCCCATAGCGACTCGTGCATATGATGCACGTTTCATTTCAATTGTTCTAACTTACTGTTCGACACTCACTACGATTTATCTTCCGATCAGACCACATCCGTGGCGTCGATAGGTTAACTTAGCATATAATAATATATTTTGACTTATCGCATGAAGGAGTAAAAAGAAGAGTCAATCCTCCCACCTTGAGTCGATACGCCTTGTCATTTTGCCGAGCCGATGTGGCTCGATTTCGTAACTCCGTTGCACGGCCACTCACCTGACTTAGCCATTTGAGCACTTCGTGCTTCATTGAATTATACGTCCGATTTGGCTTACCGTGCCCAAGTCTCAGTCCGTTGCGAGGCGACGATTTGGTTTCGCGGACCCCTTACTGAATAAGGCAGAATACCGACCTCTAATATTTCTGCGTCAACGTATAGCCTGCACCCGAAACCAACTAAAATTAATACTTGCATCGATTCAGACTTGCGCCTTGGTCGATTTGATTTCTTAGAATCTTCGAGCCATCTCAACGCACTTATCCTTCGGAGCAACGCAGCGCTTCGCATCGATTCAACTTGATGCATTCTTTGGGACAAGGCAACTCTTCGCATCGCCTTAGTTCGATGCGTTGCTCGGGACAACGTAACTCCCGTATCGATTCGCATCGATATATTTCATTCGGTCAACGCGACTCGTTGAGTCAACGTCTCAGCGTAATACACCGTGCGAAGCGGGACATTACAGAATATACCACTCAAAACAAGGTTCATCCTCGAACCAAAACCAATACTCTGATTAAGTGTTTTATAGATCGTATCACGATCTCGTTCCACCAATGTTGTTCAGTCTCACACAATCTTGCAAGCTTTCATTAACGTTTCAAGTCCACCCTGCAGCTCGATTTGAATTTGTATACAACTCGATTTGGATCCGTACCTATATTGAAGGCGTCCCGAAGATATATGTATTTCGATCAAGTCCAGTGGTAGCAAATTGGAACAAAGCTGACAGGTAAATTTCAATCCTATGCTTGCCATCTCGTACTCTCGATCGGACTTATCTTTAGCAACTGTTCTCGAAATTTCATCGTATACGTATATTCGATACATACGTGATTCATTCAATAAGGTCCCTGTACGCGATGCGATTCAAAATCGCATTTGTAGTTTCGTATGTTTCGTCTGGACTATCAACTATGCGTCGCGTCGAGCCGTCGCGCATCCGATCGCAACGATCCTTCGTAACGTCTTGCGTTCGAAGTCGCCACTCAACTATTTTTGAAGTCTTGCTATGCAACTTATCTCAGTATGATTTCCTTATCAACATTCGGGATACGCCCGCTAGGTTACTTTCCTAGACACTGTACTTTACTTCTCTCGATGTAACTCAAATTGACATTGCACAAAGGCCACAATCTATCTGACACAACAGTTTACATCAAGGCGATGGTGCTCAAGACAACGATCGCCTTGACACAAAGGTCTTTTACGTTGTGCCTTACATTCGATTCCTAACGAGTAGGAATTCACTAGCCAAATTCTCAACTTATCCGTCTCGCAACGTCGAATATAAGTTCGATTCACGCAAGCTCAATTGTAAGGTAGATCCGAATCTAATGATATGACTTGTAAGTCATTCCCTTATCGTTCTGTTTTGTGCATATCATGATTCTCGCAATCGCCTATCCGAATCACCAAGTTCGTTGGCAAATTTTATGTTCGGTCGTCGATCAACATAACCGTTCAAGTACTCATCCGACAAATACTCAAAATCTAGCTACATCATTCTCAATCGAAAACCGTTCCAACAATTTTCGATTGCCTAGACTTATTGTCAACATGCATCACACTATATTTGTTACCGATGCAATCTCATATGCGATATTGTATGGGTCATCTTACGGTCTGTATTATTCGATTTGATTTGGCGGTCAAGTCTTCTAGGGTCAGCTGCCTCGAAGCTACGCTCGATAATTATGGATCATCACCGAAGGACAGTTTACTATGAACCATACTATATCTTATTTTGGAGCCAAATCACGTTCCGACAATTCTATGCGACTATCCAATTTCGGACAAAATCATTTCTATCGGCGCAACTGATACGCAACTATCCTCCGAGTAAGGTCATGCACTACCGTCGATGATTCTGCTATTCACGACGTATCTACTCGCATTGAGTTCGAGTCTATCTTATTTGTGGGTCGACACATGAGATGCTATACGCATTGAACAATCGTCGATGACTTATAGTCTCATCTTAATCAATCATAAAGTTCATGATCAACCAGTTCGTTCTTTATCGTATTGTTACTTACAAAATTTTGATAGCGCAAGACGCACTCCATTTTGTATTCTCACATCGTGCTTACGTTTCCTTACGTATCGATCTCGATACGTCGTATCAATTTCGATAGCGTAAGGTTCAACTTTGAATCCGTTTCAACGTCAACTTAACTCGCATCGCATACATCCAAGTTTGCAATGAACTTTTCCATACGCATCAACTCGTTTTTCGATTCGTCGCATCCTGCTACACTTTGATCGCGTAACTGAGTTACTGATTATCCAACATCGAACCCTCGAGTTATACGATCACGCCCTCTAAGGTTTTGCATGTTTCAGTCGTACTCAAATGAGTTTTGCCGTAACGTAATCCAACTATCTCTTAGGTATGATTTCTCGTATCAACCAACTCTTCACCAAAGTCGCACATCGTGTAATCCGATTCTACTTTGCCTCGCCCAACATTTCTATCGAGATCGCAAGTCGTGCGATTCGATTCGCCTCGCCTAACATTTCTATCGAGATCGCAAGTCGTGCGATTCGATTCGCCTCGTCCAACATCTCTATCGAGATCGCTAGTCGTGCGACTCATTTGTAAGTTCGAGTTTTCCTTTCCCGTCGATCCGATTATTGCTTTAAGGCATAATCGTTTCACTAGTCTCGGTCGTCCGACCAACTTATAATTTCCGTCCGACGTATCGTTCATCGATACGAGTCTCGCCTTATCGTCCCAACCGATTTTCGAAGAACACTTGCATCAACATACCGTCATACAAATTTTTAATCGAGTCTCGGTACTCCCCTGTCCGTTGCGGACAAACCTTCCGCAATTCTCACAACGCGTCGATACAATTCATCGGACAAGTGGTATGCCGTATACCACTCGAAATCGAGTCATTCATCGCATACATGGTATGGCATATACCACTCGAAAATCAAGCCATTTCCCTTGCATTATACTTAGTATAAACCAACAATCTCTTCCGACTCACGATTTTCGCAGTGATCGTGCTTGATCAGAACCGTAACTTTGATTAAATCAAATTCGATACAACTCGGTCAAGGTTTTCATTTGCCAACACAAGTTCGGTGTGCAACCGAACGATTCATTCTATTGATTTATGATTTCAGTTCTTTTTGTTGCATCTCGTGCAACAATTTATTTCCAATTTCCTTTGCGCTCCGTGCAACAATTAATTTGATATGCGTTACACCATATGCAATAATTTTGCTTCCAACACGCGTTGCACATTGTGCGACGACTTATTTCTGATATTCACCGCACCTCGTGCAACGATTTACTCCCGACTTTCCAAGTCAATGCTCAAATCCGTTTAACACATTCGATATTGACTTATCACTTTCATTTTAACACATATTCACAATTATCTCGTTGCACATCGTGTATCATTTTATTTTTTATTTAACATGTTACATTGCAACAACAATATCTCAAATCACATTTCACAATTTATTGTACTAGCAGCAACTAACATTTCATGGCTCGTGCATTCAATGCAACGAACGTTTCACGACTTTCTCCGCAACATTAAGTAAATTCGAAGTACTTGCGGCAACGTTACTCGGCTTTGTATTAGACTTATTGTATGGAACATCCAGTACTGCATCGAGTAGAGTCAAGAGTGATTTCGATTGGTGGTAGGCAACTCTTTGGAATTGAAGCAAGCAAATGTCCGAAGGAAATTGAGCCTAGAGCTCTGATACCAATTTGTCACACCCCGACCCGAAATCACCCGAATCATCGTCCTCGCAGGGGGCGTGATGCTGCACGAGCCTGGAGTTACGCTCGTGCAAGGTAAGATGACAAGTTCTCAAATGGTTATCTTTTGATTCGATATTAACAACGAAAGAAAAACAGAGTATACGAAACAATTCTCTTTATTGATATTCGAAACTGAGATTACAAAGGCTTCTGATAGCCTAACAATATATGCCAGATTGGCTACAACACTCAGGTTCTCTCTTGCCCCAAAAAGATTTCACCGTTCCATACATCATGCCTTCTATATCTCGGCTGCATCAATCATGTTGCAAGTCCGAGCGTCAAGCGATCGCACGCTTCATTACGCTTCGGCATTCCAAGCCTCAACGCGTTCAAGTGAAGCTTCACAGCAGGCCATCCATTTCCTGTACCCTGCATGAAAGCTGGTGGGGGATCAATACGTTCGTCCTCGCATGTACTGATGCAAAAACCTTCTTTCCAACCGACATTTAGTATTTATGTTGAATCATGCAACTTAGCTTATGATCTTGCTATGTTCTCCTTAGGGTCAATTTCATGGCATATTCGAAAGCAGTAAAGCATGTTATCATAGCAAAAATGTTATCGAATTGAATAGGCAAGCAAACAAGCAATCTCGTGTTTGATTCGTGGTACGACTTCTTACCAAGTCGACGCACTCGCCCTTGTACCGATGCAAGGTGAATGCGCCCCATTCCTTCCCTGTCATATTATAAGTGCATCTCTAAGCAGGATCTATGTGTGCGGGACACATACGTGCCTACACTTTCAACCCATCGTTCCTTAACTATATGAAGGTCGTGGACGTATCCACGCCGGAATGGACTAAAGGAGTTTCTCTTTTATTTTCCTTACTTTCTTTTCTTTCCTTCTTTTCTTCTCGAATCTGGGTAGCCCGGTATTTCACGGGTTGGGATGCTATCCCGAACAACCGAAACATACCGCTGCATACCATCATTTGTGACTTTTCACATCTCGCTAAGCGGTTCGCTAATGGTCTCGCGGATGTGCGCCTATCAAAGATTATATTCCTCCTAGGCCGAACGGTCCTGGTGCCCCGTTGTGCCTGTTTGGAGGGAACGTTCCGTGCATGAAATATATCGCAATTATCTCAAGTCCATTCCATTAGACCATGCAACACACTATCATTCAAACAACCAAGCATAGCCTTGAGTCCAAGACTCAGACTTTATCATCGCGTATTTCTTCCGTTAACTTTCTATGTTCTTACGTTTCATACTTCATTTTAATGTTCAATGGCATCATGCCTCAACTCAATGTTAGTCAACCGAACGACCCGAAGGTCTTGAACACCTTTCGAGGCATCATGCCACTTCTGACAGTTCCGTCACATTCATGCCACAACTGTATTCTTTTGCAACGAAGCCATCTTTTATGATCTCGTGCACGTAGGCACGTTTCGACACATTTATCATCTATCTTTCGCGTCGTGCACTTGCTGCACTCATCGAAGCCGTATTTCCATGTTCTATATCTTAGTGTTCAATGTTCGTGGCTTGCGCGCTAGGGCGCTCGCCTATTGTCTTTCAATGTTCTAGCCTTCTAACTCGTGTGCGAAGGCACGGTATGGCTCGTGCACTAAGGCACTCGCCGAGTACAGTTATCCCATGTTCTTGCGGCTTGCACACCGAGGCGCTCGCCTTGGCGATATCCAATGTCCCATAGCGACTCGTGCATATGATGCACGTTTCATTTCAATTGTTCTTACTTAGTGTTCGACACTCACTACGATTTATCTTCCGATCGGACCACGCCCGTGGCGTCGATAGGTTAACTTAGCATACAATATTATATTTTGACTTATCGCATGAAGGAATAAAAAGAAGAGTCAATCCTCCCACCTTGAGTCGATACGCCTTGTCATTTTGCCGAACCGATGCAGCTCGATTTCACAACTCCGTTAAACGGCCACTCTCCTGACTTAACCATTCGAGCACTTCGTGCTTTATTGAATTATACATCCAATTTTGCTTACCGTGCCCAAGTCTCAGGCCGTTGCGAGGCGACGATTTGGTTTCGCGGACCCCTTACTGACTTACTGAATAAGGCAAAATGCCGACCTCTAATATTTCTGCGTCAATATATAGCCTGCACACGAAACCAACTAAAATTAATACTTGCATCGATTCGGACTTGCGTCTTGGTCGATTCGATTTCTTAGAATCTTCGAGCCGTCTCAACGCAATTATCCTTCGGGGCAATGCAGCGCTTCGTATCGATTCAACTCGATGTATTCTTTGGGACAAGGCAACTCTTCGCATCGACTTAGTTCGATGCGTTGCTCGGGATAACGTAACTCTCGTATCGATACATTTCATTCGGTTAACGCGACTCGTTGAGTCAACGTCTCAGCGTAATGCACCGTACGGAGTGGGGCATTACAAATGTTATCAAATGATTCTCAGGCATCAAGTCACATTAGCAGTTCAAGTATGATTCATTCGACAGTTCAATGTGTTGTTCACTTCATTAATTCTTAGCATAAGCATCTCTATTATTCAGTAACTAAAACATGGGACATTTAGGGACAATTCATAGCATTTTAATACTCCATTATTTTAAGCATGGAGGAGTAAGGACAGTTCCACTCACTACCAAAATAGCTCACATTAGCGGCGGAATTAGCGACTCCATAACTATACATCGCTAAAGTTAAAATATTAGCGACGTACACCGATGCTTAGGGGACATAACTTAATTTTGGAAAAAATTCGACACTAAACGTCGTTGTTCGTCGCTAATATGGCAGCATTTAGCAACGTAATTTAAACCACGTCGTCGTATGCATTTGTCAGTGACGTTAAGCGACGTATCTAGGTTACGTCGCTAAGTTTTCAAGCGACGATTGGCGACGTGATTTAAAATACGTCGTCGGATGCTTCTTTAGTGACGTTTAGCGACGTAGAATAATTACGTCGCTAATATTTTTACTTAGGTCAGATAGAAATTTCATTTCCCCCTATTTCGTAAATTCTCTCTTGCTCTCTCTCTCTCTCTCTCTCCCCCTCTCTCGACGACCGACCCCCACTATCGACGACCGACCCCCCTCTCTCTTTCTCAGTCGACGACGACCGTCTTCCCTCCTCTCTCCCGTCGTCGACGACCCCCCGCTAACGACCGGCCCCCTCTCTCCCACTCTCTCAGTCGATGACCGACCCCCCTCTCTCTCTCTCTCTCAGTCGACGACGACCGACCCCCACTGACTACCGACCCCCCTCTCCCCCGCCAAAGACCCCCTCTTCCCTCTCAGGTAAACCCTAAACCCTAAATTCCCAAATTTTGGACACTAATACTGCTCTGACATGACACTGACACAAACACTGTTGCTGACACGATGACACGATGACACATTCACTTTATTTTATATATTTATACGATGATGGGTGCGTGAGAGAGAGAGAGAGGGTTTGGTGTGTAATTCAGTATTTTATATATTTATACGATGTCGGTCGGTCGATCGGGAAGCCGCTCGATTAAACTGACAAAATGGTCAGGCGTTGGTATGTAATTCAGTATGAGATTGGACAAAGTTATCGGCCATGCTAGTATTCAGTTTTTATCAAATTATTTCATAAACATCTCTTCCTGTAGGTTTGTTATCAATACATGTCGCAAACATTCCAAGGCTAAGTTCCGATACCAACTTGACACAAGGCAAGACCGAAGGATGATTGAAAAAATGCACCGGTGTATGTTATTAACTACTACGGAGAGAGAGGTGGGTACTTTCGGTGCAGATGATATAGGCTATTCTGATGTTGATATCAGAAGTTCATGATGTCTTTATGATATTCGCATTTTGATGTTCTGAAATGCTGATGGACACGCACAATATACACTTAAACTTCATGCAGTTAGTCATTACTAAGCACAACATACCTCGTTTGGTTCTCGAAATGGATGGAAAAGGAAATCAATTCCTTGTCATTTCCTTTCCTTTGGGAAACTTTAATTCCCATTGATTTTCTTTTCCGAGGTTTTGCAACATCAAGAAATTTGTAAAGGAAAGTGAGTACTTCAATGTGGGAAAGTAATTCCTTGCTTGGATGGATGGAATCACTTTCCTCCTAATTTTCCTTCCATTGGGAATCAATTTCCTTTCCTCCTCAATTCCTTTGGCACCCAAACATAAGAAAGTAATCACTTTCCTTTCCCAACCCAGAGATTCCGCGTTTGTTACCATAATTTGAGCTTGGAAAAGGAAAGTGATTCATTTTCTATGTTTGGGAGCCAAAGGAAAGTAGTTGGAAGGGAAAAATGATTCCCAAGGAGTAGAAAAATATGGGGGAAAGTGGTTCCTCCCATCTATCAAAGGGATCACTTTCCCTCCTACTTTTTCGCATTTATTACAAATTTTGTAGAGTTGTTAGTACAAGCGACTACCCATTGGTTGATTAATTTCCAAAATTTTATAGATCACGGTTTAAAGTATCAGCCGATACTTCGATTCGAAACCGCCGATACTACCGATATCGCCGATACCAATACTCATAGGAATAGTCCGATCGATACGAATTTCAATACCGATGCTGTGAACCTTGATATAGATAGGTTTATGTGTGTAGAGGAGTATGGCTACTAGTGTACTATTGAGCATAATCTACGTTAGTATTGATGTGTGTATATTTGCATATATACACCCTTAGTGTTGTGCTAGTATATATATAAGTGTGAGTGTGTGTATTTATTGCAGTGCCCACTCTTAAGCATCAACTGAAATATAGTTCAGTTCAGTCTATGTTTGGGTTGTCTACAAATAGATAAGGGCCTTGGATTAGATAAGGTAAATATCACTAAGATACTATTTATTTACCTCTATATCATACTAGGAGACTTATTTAGTACTAGTTGTGGTTGTAGTTAGTTGATATTATATTCAAGTCTTGTCAATAATGTTTTGACTTTGTCATGGGGTCTTAGATATCGGTTGTAGGTGACATTATATATATTTGGTCATTCCATATATAATATTTACCGTCATCTCGATGGCCATTCCATAAAGGAAAAAACACGAGTCAAATTGATGTTAAGACAATTTTCAACTTGGCCCTGGCGATATCGAAACGAATCTAGTGTGTCTGAATGAGATTGGCATAAGTAAGAATCGATAGCGTATGTGTACACATTGGATGCACAAGAACGGTCTTCTGCGATATAGCATGGTTATTAGTAACTGTCTGCTACTAATGTGTGTCCCATAATAAGATATAATATACGAATTTGTGCCTATTGGATAATGCGTGTACATCTTTGCAGAATTATTTCCAAATGGATATAAATTACTATTTGCGGAATCGTTCTTGGATGTACAATCGTCTTCCTGATGATATACGTGGTGTGCGGGATGAATACATAGCGGGAGTAGAGCAGTTCCTGCAGTTTGCTAAGGCGTTTCCTCAGTACATGGACAACAGCAAAATTAAGTATCCGTGTGTGAAATGTCATAAAGTAAAATATTATCCAAAAGTGGAAGTGACATATCATTTGCACTCGAGGGGTTTCATGCCTAATTACTATCAGTGGACCGCACATGGAGAACTTGTGTCTTTAACATCAGAACCGGAGCCTTATGTTGAGCCGTATATGCATGCGTGACCTAATTTTGTTTCAGATAATCATACATACGACGACGGGTGCGTGAACATGGTATTCGACACTGTGGGGCCTAGTTTTGATCATGATGCAGCTGAGGAGGCACCGAATGTCGATGCTGCAAAGTTCATGGAGTTGCTGTAGAATGCAAGGACTCCACTGTATCCTGGTTGTGAGGATCATTTACCGTTAGAGGTGGTTACATGACTGTTGAGTATTAAGTCAGATTTTAACATGTCGCAAGAATGCTACAATCGAGTGTTAGAGTTGATTATAGAGATCTTGCCGGCGGGTGCTAAGTTACCTAATGTCATGACCCGCATCCACTGTGAGGGTACGAGAACGTAACAACGCCCAGCCTACGCCACAGTATCGGCAGTAGAACGCTGTCCTAGGTCACAACATCTAACAATATAAAGCTAAGCAGTTTATACTCCCCGAATGGGGGTGACATAGCAGAAGTAAACTCAATCACAACTAAGGAAGAAGAAAGCACGATATGATATAGAACTCAAGAAAAATACAGATGATCAGACAGTCTAAGATAACATCTCAGCAGATATCCAGAGTACAAGATCTCAGCTACTGAATATGAAAGAATATACAACCCAGATCTCAAAGATAGAAATAAAGTCTAACTACTAGTCCCAAGACAACATAAATAAGATAAGGCCTAACTAAGCTAGTCTAGGCAATAGGGGTAATGTCCTCAGCTAGAGCTGGGTCCTCCTGAGAGTCCAGCTCATAAGTGTCATCTAGGGCTGCTCCGTAGAAGATATCCACACAGGCCTCCTCCTCGTTCTTTGTAATATTTTCAACAGGTCCAGTCAGGACATGAGCGTACACAATACATCTCAACAGTTCATAGCAGGTTAGAAAATATAATCATGCAGTAAAGTAAGATACAGGAACTGAAGAAATGCTGTATGTAAACAGAGAGAGAGAGAACTGTAATAGAAATATCTGCTATAAGTAAAGAACTAACAGTGGCTAGTGAGTCAGAGTATAATATAGACATGTAAATGGCATAGGATGATTCTGATGAGACACTACAGAATGATTCTGATGAGATACTACTTGGGTATTATTCATATGTCCACTTCTACTCCTCCGTACCCCCAATCAATACACAAGGATCCAACCAGGTTATGTTATGATTCCATGTAACGACCTCCGAAGGGTGGTACATAGTAGTCCCATAAATGGGGATTCTAGAAAACCTAATAAATGAGATAAGGATTCAAGAAAGACTCTGTGATCATGAGAGTGCATGTCACAAGTGATCAATGAACCAATAAAGCATAGTGATATGCCATGTAAGTGAAACGCACAGAACATGAAGTACCCGATGCTCCCTGAAGGGGTAACATCTCAAGAAGGGATCCATATAGTACTAATCCGTGTGACCAACGTGACAGTATCAAGTAAAGTAATTTAATACAAGAAAATAATTCTAAGCAGGATATGAAATGATCAGAGAATGTACTCGTCTGCTATCTGAATGCCCAAGATAAAAGTACTGTTCGAGGAGTGGTGTCTGGCTCCTAACATATTGTCTAATCAGAACCGGTGCATGATGGTCTGATCAACCGAGTGCACTTTGGTTCACTTTTGTTTATTATTCTGCGTGAATGGACCATAATTAAACTTGGCCTTTAGAGTCCCATTCATGACTGCCTTGACAATTCCTTTGAAATTATTCGATCGTCATTGAAACACGTATTTCGTATTCGATAATGCCTCCTTCGAACTCTAGATTGCTTTCGCCTTCACCTGTTTAAGAAGGACGAATGCGTTGTACTTGAAGTTCCCCTAGCTATCCTATCTCTTGTGACCATTAACACTCAATGTGCCTATATCTTTGTCTTAACTACTCGTCCTTTCCCTTGACCCTAAATCCACAATCTTGACTTTCTAATCACTTGAATTTAAGAAGTGATTACAATCGTCTCTTAATCATATCCTCAACCTAGACTACGACCATGTAAACTTCTTTAAACCCTTCTATCTACCATTGTGCCTTCTTCCCCCTTGTGTCCTCTCACCCCCTACTAATTCTTAATTTCGAGGACGAAATTCTTTTAAGTTGGGTAGGATGTAAAACCCCTAAATTTCTACTAATTTTTTTTATATTTGTACGGATTTAAAATTTTGTATTGTACGTCGCGTAGTCGTATTTTACGTCGCGCACGAAATTTAATTTTTGCTCGACGAGTACGAATATGTGCGAGCGTACATATTTTAGAAAAATATTTTATTTATTATTTTATAGTTTCAAAATAATATATGTAATAATTATTTCTAGCTATCATTTCAAGTTTATGGTTTTAATTATGAAAAGCCTTTCATTTATGCAGTTATAATTATAAAGTATTTTCCTATAAAATGGTATATTAGAAAGTATATTTATGTAAAGAATATTTGTGCATACATATATCTCGTAAATATTTATTAGTTTATTTTAAATAAAAATGCAATTTTCGAAATTATTATTATTAATATTTTTGGAAAATATATTTCGAAATTTTTGTGGCCATTTAAATCTTGATTTGATTTTTGGATTTATTTAATATCCATATTTGGAACTTGATTTATCCCATTTGATTTGAGCTAAAATTTAATTAGATATAAATTGGATTTGTATTTGGATTTGGATTTAAATTAATTTAAATTAAATTAGGAAATATCTAAATTGGGTTTTAACTATCCTAATCCTTATCTTATTGGGAATTCCCACATCCTATAAATAGGCAGGTACTCCTCCAATTTATTTTTATCATCCACATTATTCCTCCACAAATTTTCACAAACTAATGGTGTGTGCATCGTGTCCGTGTCCATCCTTTTTCCTTCCACTATTTTCTTGGACACATCTACAAATTCTTTTCGTGTCCGACAACCCCGGACACCGACTCGTCTCGTGTCTCGCAGGACACAATTTCCAAAACCCTAACTCTAACCTTAACCCTAACCCTAATTTGGTCGGAACCATGACCAACGACCGACCCTGCCTGTCCTCCACCATGGAGCACCTCCGGCCAACCCGTCTCCGTCCTCCCCGACCGACACAGCACCCTCGCCCAACCATCTACACCACCCGACCATGTTCAGCCACAAACCAGCAACACCAAACCCCAAATACCACCACCAACACCGGCGGCATCCGTCGACTCCAACCCTCGACCACCGCCAGAACCAACCCCTGCTGCCTACGCCGCCACCGGACCTCCCCGACACCACCCGTTGCCACCGTCACCAACCTTAGCTACACAAACCCATCTCCCATCATCTCCGTCACCAAGACCAGGACGTAGCCACCACCATCTCCGTCTCTCACCACGCTCATCACCACCACCCTGGCCACGACAACACTGCTGCCACCCAAAACCCTCAGGCACCACCGCCACCAAAAATTCACCACCACCCAAAAGAAAAGACGAAAAATCCAAACACTCACCTGACTTCGGCCTCGTCCCGACACCGCCGTGGCCGCGCGCCACTGGAAGCTCCGCCGCGCTTCCCGCGTGCCGACCAGCCACCGTACGCGGCCAAACCCCTCTCTCGTCCACCACGCCCAGTGATCAGACCCTCACCCGTGCGGCGCCGCCCCCAACTTCCCTTCTCGCCAACCTCCCGCCGCCACAACCGCGTAATCCCGACCGCCGGCCTAGCCCTAGCCCGCGCGTCCGTCTCCCTCTCGCCGGACACGACCGAACCCGCTCCTCCGCGTCAGCCAGCCACCGCCTCAGTTCCTCGCCGCCGCCGCTTCAGTTCCTCGCCGCCGCCGCTTCAGTTCCTCGCCACCGTCGCGTTCTCCTCGAAACCCATCTCCTCCGCGAGCGGCGCGCCGTTGCCTGGCCGACCACTCCGCTCGTTCTCCCCCTCACTTCTCTCAGCTCCTCCCCTCCAATTCCCTTTCTTACTCTTTTGATTTTTTCTCGTTCTATTACTGTTCTCGAGAGAACAGCTACAGCTGCTTTTTATTATTTTTTTATTTTTTTATTTTTTATTTTTATTATTATCATTTGTTTCTGTCTGGGTTATTTTATTTGTTTTTCTTATTATTTTTAATTGTTTTTGTGTTTTGATATTATTGTTTCTTTCTAGTATCTAGTATCTGTTATTTTACTAGCAGTATTATTATTATCATTATTATTATTATTATTATTATTCATATTATTATTATTGTTATTATTACTATAAATATTTTATTGTTATTATTATTATTATTATTATTGTATGAGAAAAAGGATATTAATTAGCGTTATTATTTCTTTGGATCTACCAAGACCTATATTTTGTTCTCATAATATTGAGATATTTCAAAAGATATTTTTATATTATTTTATAGTACCTAATTACAGTTTTGCCGTACAAAGATTTTCTAGTATTTTTCAAATATTTATAAATAATCAAATATAGATTTTTTTTGCTAAAAATCCTACTTTGACAAACTTAGGGTATTTTTGCCTGAAATGATTTATATTTTTCAAGTATGTGACTAAAAACTATTTTACAACCAAAATATTTTTAGTATTATAAATATTTTCTAAAAACTCGTATATATAAAAATTTATTTTATTTGATTTTCTCCTGTCCGTATCCAAGTCCTATTGTTCCTATTCCTTCGCCCATTTCGAGACTACCTTATATCCGCCCTAACCAATTTGACCCTTCTGGATCCAATGAAACTGTCCGTGCCCCCATCCGAGGTCACCATGTATAGTTGTTGCACCGAAGTTGCAGATCATGCCACCTTGATCATCACAGCACACCAGGTGCCCTACTAGGCAAGACACCTTGCCATTTGCTGTTTATTTATTTTAGCTCATATTTCATGCATTATTTATTTTTTTTATGCAAAATAAACTGTGATACATGGCATAACTGTTAGAACTTACTGTTCATTTCTATTTCCTGCTATGTATTATTTTTCTTACAAATTAAACCTAGATTTAAGGGACCACCTTGTGTGTTGCATTCATTGGCCTTGACACGTTGAAACACGAAGTTGTGTGTCGCATGTAGGACACGGAAGTGCGTGATTGGCTGGCCACCAGTACGTACAAGCCGTACGATAGGAATAACCGCTAATAGAGGTTGCATGCTAGTTTGACTTAGCGGTTATAGAGGTTAATGTTGTGGATACAACATAGTAGGCATTGGGCGGGGAGGACGATTCCTTAGCGTATGGGCTTCGATGCACTTCCTTTGTGACCCGGACTCTCCGCTGGAGATACGGGGTTGATGACCCATGATTACTGACGGCCACTGACGATTCTGCGGAACGTCATGCTCTTACTACTGATGGGGCCTCTGGTGTCCAAGGGGGACTACGCCGATCCTATTTAGCCAGGGCCCATGCGTAGGAAGGATTGTTCTTAATTACATATCACTTAGAACGGTAGGCTAACTTTATCCGTTAGGTACGAGTACTTTTGGTTTGGGTACTTGTATCTGACCGTGGCTTGGAACAATAACTTGTCGCGGATTAGTTCATCACATCTTGTCCTTGTTTGGTTGTAGGTGTGACTTACTACTTCGATGAGAAGGTGTTAAACCTTGTTGGGGTCCGGATACCATATTGGATTCATAGCATGGGAAGATACGTTACCGTGAATTAGTTTACCATCTCCTGTCCTTGTTTGGTTGGGGGGATGGTACGCTCGTTCAGTAGGTACGTATTGGAACATATTATAATTCGATTTACTTATTTATTTGAGCAATATTTATTCAGTTTATATGGCATGTTATTATGTGTCTTGTTACGTCCCTCTGAGGACCTGGTTATCTCTCCAGGTGTGTGCTATTGTCTTTTGCAGGTGTTCTAGCTCTAGCCGTGGTCATCGTTATTCTTCGAGGATGATTGCATTTGGATCATCTTCGCTTCGCTCGCCACTCATTTCATTTTCTATGTACTTTTCCTTATTTTGTTGGTAGTGGATTTGTCTCCGCCCAACATATTGTATCAAGACAAATTTATTCTCATTATATTATATCTTTTATTTATTTATTCTGTGTGGATGAGATTAGTTATGGTTCTACTGTATTTTACAGCTTATGTATTTATACGAGGCTTCCATATATTGGAGTATATTTCGTATGAATACAGCTGGCATAGATACGTACCTAGTCCTACGTATTTTAGGACTGGGGCGTTATATGTTTTTGTGGTGGCCCATGCAGGTCAAGATAAATTGTTTGGTTACTTTACCGTACCAAGCAAGCCTGCGAATAGGATTAGAAGTCTAGGCTCTCATCCACATACTTGACCTCTTTCCTTGATTTTATCTACCGTTTGACTCATCAATTGCATCTTGCTTGCTTTCTTCCATCCCTATTCTTATCTTCTCTTCGTGCTTACTAGAGATTGACCATACTAGTTAGATAGCCCAAATACCCTTAGCTTAATTCTTTTAAGTTGGGTAGAGTACCCCACGACCTAATGCACCCTTGACCATTAAGCGAATACAAATAGTATTATCTAGACCATAGAGACTAGAGGAATAACCCAATTGGTCAACCAAGCCTTGGTCAATAAACCCGTAGAATGATAGTATAGGAATAACCAAGACTTAGATTCTCATGACTTGTAGACTAATCATGATTGTTTTTATTCATCTACCATCGTGCTTATATTTTTACTATCTAGACTAATAATGCTAATATAGCCTAGTATTTGCAAGCTAATTCTTTATCGAGCTTGATCAAGGCATATGATATTGAGCGGCCGCTCACTAACATATTGTCTAATCAGAACCGGTGAATGATGGTCTGATCAACCGAGTGCACTTTGGTTCACTTTTGTTTATTATTCTGCGTGAATGGACCATAAATAAACTTGGCCTTTAGAGTCCCATTCATGACTGCCTTGACAATTCCTTTGAAATTATTCGATCGTCATTGAAATACGTATTTCGTATTCGATAACGCCTCCTTCGAACTCTAGATTGCTTTCGCCTTCACCTGTTTAAGAAGGACGAATGCGCTGTACTTGAAGTTCCCCTGGCTATCCTATCTCTTATGACCATTAACACTCAATGTGCCTATATCTTTGTCTTAACTACTCGTCCTTTCCCTTGACCCTAAATCCACAATCTTGACTTTCTAATCACTTGAATTTAAGAAGTGATTACAATCGTCTCTTAATCATATCCTCAACCTAGACTACGACCATGTAAACTTCTTTAAACCCTTCTATCTACCATTGTGCCTTCTTCCCCCTTGTGTCCTCTCACCCCCCTACTAATTCTTAATTTCGAGGACGAAATTCTTTTAAGTTGGGTAGGATGTAAAACCCCTAAATTTCTACTAATTTTTGTTTTATATTTGTACGGATTTAAAATTTTGTATTGTACGTCGCGTAGTCGTATTTTACGTCGCGCACGAAATTTAATTTTTGCTCGACGAGTGCGAATATGTACGAGCGTACATATTTTAGAAAAATATTTTATTTATTATTTTATAGTTTCAAAATAATATATGTAATAATTATTTCTAGCTATCATTTCAAGTTTATGGTTTTAATTATGAAAAGCCTTTCATTTATGCAGTTATAATTATAAAGTATTTTCCTATAAAATGGTATATTAGAAAGTATATTTATGTAAAGAATATGTGTGCATACATATATCTCGTAAATATTTATTAGTTTATTTTAAATAAAAATACAATTTTTGAAATTATTATTATTAATATTTTTGGAAAATATATTTCGAAATTTTTGTGGCCATTTAAATCTTGATTTGATTTTTGGATTTATTTAATATCCATATTTGGAACTTGATTTATCCCATTTGATTTGAGCTAAAATTTAATTAGATATAAATTGGATTTGTATTTGGATTTGGATTTAAATTAATTTAAATTAAATTAGGAAATATCTAAATTGGGTTTTAACTATCCTAATCCTTATCTTATTGGGAATTCCCACATCCTATAAATAGGCAGGTACTCCTCCAATTTATTTTTATCATCCACATTATTCCTCCACAAAATTTCACAAACCAATGGTGTGTGCATCGTGTCCGTGTCCATCCTTTTCCCTTCCACTATTTTCTTGGATACATCTACAAATTCTTTTCGTGTCCGATAACCCCGGATACCGACTCGTCTCGTGTCTCGCAGGACACAATTCCCAAAACCCTAACTCTAACCTTAACCCTAACCCTAATTTGGTCGGAACCACGACCAACGACCGACCCTGCCTGTCCTCCACCATGGAGCACCTCCGGCCAACCCGTCTCCGTCCTCCCCGACCGACACAGCACCCTCGCCCAACCATCCACACCACCCGACCATGTTCAGCCACAAACTAGCAACACCAAACCCCAAATACCACCACCAACACCGGCGGCATCCGTCGACTCCAACCCTCGACCACCGCCAGAACCAACCCCTGCTGCCTACGCCGCCATCGGACCTCCCCGACACCACCCGCTGCCACCGTCACTGTGAGCACCCTGAAATTCGGGTTGTTTTTTTTATTTTATTTATTTCCTGATTGATTTTAATTTTGATAAATAATTTATTCTGTATTTTTTTCCTTAAGTGTACTTTTTCATGCCATTGATATTTGGAGTATCAGGGATGTTCAACTCTGGAAATCCTCTTCACGAGTTTTGGAGTGGACACGATTGCCTTCATGACGGTATATGGTGTTCCACCCAAACTTGTTCCCTTGCGCCCCTTTTTCTTCGCTGAACTTCGGGTCGAATTAGACCGTTCGATCAGTAATTGATTTTCCCACTCTTTTCCTTGATCATTTTCAGCGCGTTACCATGACATTTAAATTGGGAGCGCCAGACCAGTCAATTTCTTGAAACCAACTCCTCGTTGATGATCTACTCGAGACGCTCGTCACCCATGACCTTTGTGTCCCACTCAGACACGTTATTTTGAGCTCCATTTGATTCATACAACTTTTCCGACACGTGACCCGATTTTATTTCACGCCACGGCGTCGCATTCATTTTCCAACTTGATTTGTGGGTCCCCTGTCGACCAAAACCTGTCAGCCCTAACTATGGACATGGCCCACTTTGAGCCTACTATCCGTCCGCCACTTGTGTCCCATTTATTGGAATCCCCATGTGCTACTTATTTACACATGATCATCAACGTCTAATTTTAATTCGATTTTCGCACGATGTCCAATTTTTACCCAATCCGGCTCCACCGAGCCCAGTCCAGCTCCATGTTGCCCTCCATCGGGACACCCTCATATTTATTGTCCAAAAATATCAATTTCTCATTTCATCTATTTTTAATATTTAATGGGAAATTTTCCATTGATTTAATCCCTCTTGGAATAACCTATTTCTCAATATTAATTCTTAGCCATTGGATTCTCCTACTTTTAATCATCACCATTCAATTCCCTCCAACCCCATAGCATCCATGTGGCCGGCCCTAGGAATTACATGGAGAGAATCTTTCTCTCTCTCCCTATCATTTAAATCTTATCCTTACTCTCTCTCTCTCACTTTTTTTTCATGTAAACAACCACACCACCACCACCATCAGCTTCCACCCCGAGCACCATGGCCGACCACCCCCCCTGGCCGGCTATGGCCGTCGGCCCAACCCCGACCATCTCCTCCTCTCCATTTTCTCCTTCCTCCTCCTTCCATATTTTAATCTCACCATCATCACCATTGCCTTCACCACCATCATCACCATGGTCTTCTTCATCACCATCAACTTAAACCCGACCACCTCATCTCCCTGGCCCAGCCTCGCCGTCGGCCACCGCCGACCACCCCACAGAGCTCTCCTCCTCCTCTCCTCCATTCCAGCATAGCCATCACCACCACTTTAATCTTTTCCGACACCATTTCTCCAAGCCCGAGCCGCACCACCACCGTGTGCATGGCTGCGCCGCCGTGCCGCCCCTGGCCTCGCCGGGCTAGGCTCGCCAGCACGCAGTCGCCGCCGTGGCCGGGTCGACCTCTCCGCGCTGCAACAGCAGCTCCAGCAGCAGCTCGTGGCGCACAGGCGCGCACGCACGCGCGCGCGTGGGCCGCCGTCGTGCGCTGCCACACCGTCGTGCGGGCCGCCGTGGGCCCCTGGCCATGCGCACGAACTCCGACGATCAGTCCCTGACGGCCACCGTCCTCCGGGATGCGCCGTCGAGGCGATTCGTGCGTTTTGCACGACGTCCCGTCGTGACGCGCGCGAGATTGAGTCCATTTTGGCGCTCCGTCGTATCAACTTCGCGCACGTTTTCCCGGAGATCCGACCGTTGGATCGGCAATTTCTTCGCTCTGTCGCAATCTCGGTATATGCACCTTCATCCCTGTCAATTTTCGTTCGTTAATTTTATCGTTTGTACATAAAAACCGGCCACCAAGTTGACCGTTTAAATTGTATTAAATTTGGACAGTTTCGCGGGGCCAACTTCGTCAGCTTGTATCTCCTCCACCGCAGCTCCGTTTGGCGTGCTACCAGTTCCGGTGCGAAGCTGGTATAACCCTTTTACTTCTCCTCCAGTTTCGTTTCATTGTGAGCTTGTTTGATTGGTTGAATTCGACGCCAAAGTTGGCCGTTCGAATTCGTAATTTCCAACTTGTAAAATTCCATTTTTGAACACGGGACTCCAGATTTCATTTCTGACACCACCATTAGACTTGTGGCGTCGTTCTGGCATGTTTTCATATAAAATTTGTTAGATTTGGAGAACGTGGGCCCGGGCATGTTTTTCGGTGCAAAGCGGGTCCCACATTCTGGGTCAACGAGATTTTTTGACGCCGGCTCATCGGAATCCAATTCCGGATATACCGATGAGTTTGTATCGTCATTCTGGACTCGTTGACATATAATTTGCTAGGTTTTGGTGGACATTGGATCGAACACGCATTTCGGTGCAAGTCGGATACCAATATCCGGGTCAACGGGTCATTTTGAGATCGGCTCATCGGAATCCAATTCCGGAGATACCGTTGAGTTCGTATCATCATTCTGGACTCGTTGACAGGTAGTTTGCTGAGTTTTGAGAACTTTGGCTCCGGCACGCATTTTCGTTCAAACCGGAATCCCAAGTTCTGGTCAACGGGCCAAATGGAGATCGGGTCAACGGAATCCAATTCTGGAGATACCGTTGGGTTCGTATCGACATTCTGGTTTCGTGGACATATAATTTGTTATATTTTGTAGACTTGTTTTCTTGCACATTTTTTGGTGCAAAACGGCTCCGACACGGACACCGTTTTGACCCAAAATTACCTTTTTGCCCTTGTGTCCAAATTGGACCGTTGGGTAGGCTATCCTAGCTAATTTGACCATTCTGGACATGTTGGCAATGTTCATTTCATCGTCCGACAATGTTTGTTGATAATTTTTCTGAGTTTAACCTTTTTATAATTAATTAATAATTAATCCATATAATGTTCGTATTTCGGGATTAGTACAACGAAACTGAGATCAGCCAATTCCAGTGATCTCACATCGCTGAAATTGACAAGTTGGACACGTGGATCACTATAATAAGATTATCAACCTTACCGATAATCTTCTTATCTCGATTTGCGTGTCGTAAGTTTCGACGTACAAATAACGAAGTACACTTTATATTAGACTAGAATTGACCCTGTTTGACCAGAGTTGACCAGTTGACCCAAAGTCAATTGTAAGTCAACACTTGACCTAGTTTGACTAGATTATTGACCGGAGTCGACCTAGAGTTGTTTTGACTTAGAAGAACCTAGAATAATGTAGATTGATTATAGAGATTCATTTATTGCGACTTGAACACCTTGTAACCTGTGTTGCTTTAAATAGGACTCTGTGGCTTCAATGGGACCCTCCTTTACTTATCAGCTGTTCAGGTTATCGAGGCGAGTACATTCTCTGATCATTTCATATCCTGCTTAGAATTATTACCTGCAGTAGATTACTTTACTTGTACTGTCACGTTGGTCACACGGATTGGTACTATATGGATCTCTACATGCGATGTTATCTCCCTCGGGAGCATCGGGTACATTGTACTTGTGTGTTTCACTTACATCATGTACTCCTGTGCTTCTATTTTACATGTGCACTCCTGTGAATCTTGTACTCTCATGTTCACGGAGCCCCCATGTATACTATCACGTGCACCCTATATGGGCCCCATGTGATATCCTGTGCAATAACATAACATGTTTAGATCCTTGTGTATTGATTAGGGGATACGGAGGAGTGCTAGTAGTCGTGTGAACAATTTCTTTGTAGTGTAGATTCCTGTGCACCTCGACATCCTGTGCAAATCTGTCCTGTTCACATGTGCTATCTCGTACTCTGACTCACTAGTTACTGTTAGTTCTCTATGTATAGTAGATATTTCTATTACAGTTCTTTCTCTGTTTACATACTGCTTTTCTTCAGTACTGGTATCTTACTTTACTGCATGTTATATGTTTTCTAACCTGCTATGATCTGTTGAGATGTACTGTGCTCGCTCCAGTCCTGACTGGACCTGTTGATAAATTTTACAGATAGCCTGGAGGTGCCTGCTAGCCTAGAGGAGACACTTTAGAGGTTGTTTAGGTAGTTATTTCATTTTGCCTGGAGTTGTATTTACTTTGTGGATTACTGTATCTTTATTTGAGTTTTGAGATGTACTTCTGGGTTCATGTATCTTAGACACTTAGACTTCTATCTCCTGTATTTATTTGGATTTCATGTTTTATCTATCTTTATCATGCTCTACCTTAGATATGATTGAGTTTGTATCTGCTATGTCACCCCCATTCGGGGAGTATAAACTGTTTAGTCTTATACTATTAGATGCATTGAGACCTAGGACAGCGTTCTACCGCCGACACTGCGGCGTAGGCTGGGCGTTGTTACGTTCTCGTGCCCTAACTCTAGGGTGCGGGTCGTGACACATTTTTAGTGGTGGCCCATGCAGGTCGAGACTATAGTGTAGTGGTATTTGAACTTGAGTACCACAACAGCCTGCACTAGGAATAGGATATATTTTGAAAATACTCAATCACAGTTAGGAACCCTTGAGAGATTCCTGGGACGACCCTGGAGAATCTTATTTAACTTCGATTTGAAAAATCTCTTTTTCCCTTGATTTAATTTATTTTACTTTTGTTGTTAAATTTGATTTTTATGGATTATTGTTGAATTTGAGTTTGTATTTATTTTGATGGAAGATTTTCGAATTTTGAATTTTGATGATAGCTGTTGCATTCGAGTTGTATTTTGATGGATTTTGTTCATTTTGAATTTTGATGTTCGTTAATAAATTTGATTTGATTTTGAGTATACATTGTTGATTTAATTTGATTTTTGGCAAGATGAAATTATATGGGCTAGGTCATCTATGTTATGGAATCTAGACTTCTATAGTCACATTAGCCAGCATGGTGAGGACATATAGTCTGACTCTGGATATATTTCTCGGGTGTGGGAATTTAAGGTTTTCGCAGCCAAGCATGCGACACTGCGAAAATGTTAAATACCATGATTCTAGAGATATGTGCATAAGTCAAGGGCTCTGTGATTATCGTAGCCTTGCTTACTAGTATGACGAGGATTTAGAGTACCATAATTTTGGATAGACGCATATGATTATCAGATTGTACCTTGAATGTTTTCAAACATGTTTTCTCTACTTTGTTTCAGTCTTTCAAAAAAAAAGGAGAAAAGAATTATTATTTGTTTGTTTTGACTAGTTTCCTATTATTTAACTTAAGAGTATGTATAGTTGTTTTATAAACCTTGTGTAAATTCTTGCTATGAGTTCTTCTTAATACAATGAATCGATGATTTTACTAGATTTTATCTTGGATTTGATAATTTAGCGCTGGGTTTCAAAATGGTTTTTCCTTAATCAGATAAACAAAACAGATTTTATCGTTAATTCCTTCTTGCTATTAATCTTGTATTAGATAATAATAAAACTGTCTTGATTTCGTCAATCACCTGCTTGTAATCTTGGTAGGAATCTAAATGTTAGCCTTAACGTAGAATTAATTTTTATTGGGACATGAGAATATGTATATGAATATATATATAGCAGACACTTTGCCTAACACGTATGCATGCTACACTTGATTTTTCCACATATCTAGATACATATTGATATGTTGTTGATGTCCAAATTTTCATAACCAATATTTCTGGTTCTCTGCTTTTCCATATTTAAATTCGTAATTTAAATATAAATTTCATGTTATTAGTTTTGTCTACATAACTGCACATGTATGTTATACGTAGGGTTTCAATTCAAAAAAATTTTTTGTTGAAAATTTGTGTTTAAAATTGTCAATTTAAGACTGTGTACATATTAACCCTTAATACTGAATTCCAAATGTTTAGTTTAAATTACTGTTTTATTTTCTTAATATAATATTTAGAGCTGCGTACATTGTTGTAAGTAGGAATATAAATTTAGGTTTCATATTCTTACATGTTAGTTTGTGATAAACATTGAGTTGGGTTTGATGTTCAAATTTCTCTAATATCCTAAAAACTGTATACATGTTAACATTTTCATATTGATTTCCATGTTTAGTTCTGTTTCAGATTTAATATGTAATATTAAACTGTATGCGTAGATAAAGGTGTGGATAGTATGTTAGGGTTTCATTTCTAACATGTTAGGATGTACTAGGACCATCGAGATTGGTTGTGATGTTTCAAACCCTAAAATCTGAGACCGTATTATGTTCATATTTTCATGGTTTAAATGTTAGCTTGTTTTCATATTTTATATGTAACTGTTGAACTAAAACTGGATTTAACCTTTCAATACTAAGCTATAACCCTGTACAAGAACACACACACACACTCTAACATAGTATATACTGTCATTTAATCTTACCCTTCCCTCTATGTTAGGATTATATATCTATAAGGATATATATAGAGTTTATGCATATATGTTATAACGTATATAGATACATGGCTAAGTCTCCATTTTTTATATATATATATGGTTAGCCATGCATGTTATGATTAAATAGGTTGCGTATTGTAGATTGTTAACCAATATGCCATGATTAGTGTAACTTGATAGCTGTTGATTTGGAACTCAATTTCTCATATACAATTTCATATGTATTCATGTACACACACGCCTACTATCTAACCGTATGAACATGTCCCATACACATGATGCTAGTTTTCCCTCTCTAAACGCTCTCTCTGTATATATATTGTGATTGGATTTCAATGCAAGTGACTTTCGATTCTTTAACTTGTGATTTTGATTTTCTTGGGATAGTATATATTTTTTTTCTTTCAAATGATTGGTAGTTACCTTCCTTTATTTATTTTTTTATGAGTACCAGTTTTCATACGGGGTGGTAGACAACCTTATAGTTTTGATGGTTGTTGTTTCTGCATCTTTTCTCGTTTAGCACCCTGGATTTGCTTGTGTGTTGATACCCTATGACCGTTGGTTAGCATGACTAGTAAACCTAGATGAGACTTCACTGTCACCGTTACCATGACCCTGGATATTGTCTTTTATTTGATGGTATGATTTGTTTAAGTTCTGGGACTTTAATTTTGGGGGTTTGACCTAGAGGGAGTAGGGACATTTTAATTTCGAGGACGAAATTTTTATAAGGTGGGTAGGATATGAGCACCCTGAAATTCGGGTTGTTTTTTTATTTTTATTTATTTCCTGATTGATTTTAATTTCGATAAATAATTTATTCTGTATTTTTTTCCTTAAGTGTACTTTTTCATGCCATTGATATTTGGAGTATCAGGGATGTTCAACTCTGGAAATCCTCTTCACGAGTTTTGGAGTGGACACGATTACCTTCATGACGGTATATGGTGTCCCACCCAAACTTGTTCCCTTGTGCCCCTTTTTCTTCGCTGAACTTTGGGTCGAATTAGACCGTTCGATCAGTAATTGATTTTCCCACTCTTTTCCTTGATCATTTTCAGCGCGTTACCATGACATTTAAATTGGGAGCGCCAGACCAGTCAGTTTCTTGAAACCAACTCCTCATTGATGATCTACTCGAGACGCTCGTCACCCATGACCTTTGTGTCCCACTCAGACACGTCATTTTGAGCTCCATTTGATTCACACAACTTTCCCGACACGTGACCCGATTTTATTTCACGCCACGGCGTCGCATTCATTTTCCAACTTGATTTGTGGGTCCCCTGTCGACCAAAACCTGTCAGCCCTAACTATGGACATGGCCCACTTTGAGCCTACTATCCGTCCGCCACTTGTGTCCTATTTATTGGAATCCCCATGTGCTACTTATTTACACATGATCATCAACGTCTAATTTTAATTCGATTTTCGCACGATGTCCAATTTTCACCCAATTCGGCTCCACCGAGCCCAGTCCAGCTCCATGTTGCCCTCCATCGGGACACCCTCATATTTATTGTCCAAAAATATCAATTTCTCATTTCATCTATTTTTAATATTTAATGGGAAATTTTCCATTGATTTAATCCCTCTTGGAATAACCTATTTTTCAATATTAATTCTTAGCCATTGGATTCTCCTACTTTTAATCATCACCATTCAATTCCCTCCAACCCCATAGCATCCATGTGGCCGGCCCTAGGAATTGCATGGAGAGAATCTTTCTCTCTCTCCCTATCATTTAAATCTTATCCTTACTCTCTCTCTCTCACTTTTTTTCATGTAAACAACCACACCACCACCACCATCAGCTTCCACCCCGAGCACCACGGCCGAGCACCCCCCCGGCCGGCCATGGCCGTCGGCCCAACCCCGACCATCTCCTCCTCTCTATTTTCTCCTTCCTCCTCCTTCCATATTTTAATCTCACCATCATCACCATTGCCTTCACCACCATCATCACCATGGTCTTCTTCATCACCATCAACTTAAACCCGACCACCTCATCTCCCTGGCCCAGCCTCGCCGTCGGCCACCGCCGACCACCCCACAGAGCTCTCCTCCTCCTCTCCTCCATTCCAGCATAGCCATCACCACCACTTTAATCTTTCCCGACACCATTCCTTCAAGCCCGAGCCACACCACCACCGTGTGCATGGCTGCACCGCCGTGCCACCCCTGGCCTCGCCGGGCCAGGCTCGCCAGCACGTAGTCGCCGCCGTGGCCGGGTCGACCTCCCTGCGCTGCAACAGCAGCTCCAGCAGCAGCTCGTGGCGCACAGGCGCGCACGCACGCGCACGCGTGGGCCGCCGTCGTGCGCTGCCACGCCGTCGTGCGGGCCGCCGTGGCCCTCTGGCCATGTGTGCGAACTCTGGCGATCAGTCCCTGACGGCCATCATCCTCCGGGACACGTCGTCGAGGCGATTCGTGCGTTTTGCACGACGTCCCGTCGTGACGCGCGCGAGATTGAGTCTGTTTTGGCGCTTCGTCGCAGCGACTTCGCGCATGTTTTCCCGGAGATCCGACCGTTGGATCAGCGATTTCTTCGCTCCGTCGCAATCTTGGTATATCTACCTTCATCCCTGTCAATTTTCGTCCGTTAATTTTATCGTTTGATACATGAAAACCGGCCACCAAGTTGACCGTTTAAATTGTATTAAATTTGGACAGTTTTGCGGGGCCAACTTCGTCAGCTTGTATCTCCTCCACTGCAGCTCCGTTTGGCGTGCTACCAGTTCCGGTGCGAAGCTGGTATAACCCTCTTACTTCCCCTCCAGTTTTGTTTCATTGTGAGCTTGTTTGATTGGTTGAATTCGACGCCAAAGTTGGCCGTCCGAATTCGTAATTTCCAACTTGTAAAATTCCATTTTTGAACACGGGACTCCAGATTTTATTTCTGACACCACCATTAGACTTGTGGCGTCGTTCTGGCATGTTTTCATATAAAATTTGTTAGATTTGGAGAACGTGGGCCCGGGCACGTTTTTCGGTGCAAAGCGGGTCCCACATTCTAGGTCAACGGGACTTTTTGACGCCTGCTCATCGGAATCCAATTTCGGATATACCGATGAGTTCGTATCGTCATTCTGGACTCGTTGACATATAATTTGCTAGATTTTGGTGGACATTGGATCGGGCATGCATTTCGGTGCAAGTCGGATACCAATATCCGGGTCAACGGGTCATTTTGAGATCGGCTCATCGGAATCCAATTTCGGAGATACCGTTGAGTTCGTATCATCATTCTGGACTCGTTGACAGGTAGTTTGCTGAGTTTTGAGAACTTTGACTCCGGCACGCATTTTCGTGCAAACCGGAATCCCAAGTTCTGGTCAACGGGCCAAATGGAGATCGGGTCAACGGAATCCAATTCTGGAGATACCGTTGGGTTCGTATCGACATTCTGGTTTCGTAGACATATAATTTGTTATATTTTGTAGACTTGTTTTCTTACACGTTTTTCGGTGCAAAACGGCTCCGATACGGACACCGTTTTGACCCAAAAATTACCTTTTTGCCCTTGTGTCCAAATTGGACCGTTGGGTAGGCTATCATAGCTAATTTGACCATTCTGGACACGTTGGCGATGTTCATTTCATCGTCCGATAATGTTTGTTGATAATTTCTCTGAGTTTAACCTTTTTATAATTAATTAATAATTAATCCATGTAATGTTCGTATTTCGGGATTAGTACAACGAAACTGAGATCAGCCAATTCCAGTGATCTCACATCGCTGAAATTGACAAGTTGGACACGTGGATCACTATAGTAAGATTATCAACCTTACCGATAATCTTCTTATCTCGATTTGCGTGTCGTAAGTTTCGACGTACAAATAACGAAGTACACTTTATATTAGACTAAAATTGACCCTGTTTGACCAGAGTTGACCAGTTGACCCAAAGTCAATTGTAAGTCAACACTTGACCTAGTTTGACTAGATTATTGACCGGAGTCGACCTAGAGTTGTTTTGACTTAGAAGAACCTAGAATAATATAGATTGATTATAGAGATTCATTTATTGCGACTTGAACACCTTGTAACCTGTGTTGCTTTAAATAGGACTCTGTGGCTTCAGTGGGACCCTCCTTTACTTATCAGCTGTTCAGGTTATCGAGGCGAGTACATTCTCTGATCATTTCATATCCTGCTTAGAATTATTACCTGCAGTAGATTACTTTACTTGTACTGTCACGTTGGTCACACGGATTGGTACTATATGGATCTCTACATGCGATGTTATCCCCCTTGGGAGCATCAGGTACATTGTGCTTGGGCGTTTCACTTACATCATGTCCTGTGCTTCTATTTTACATGTGCACTCCTGTGAATCTTGTACTCTCATGTTCACGGAGCACCCATGTATACTATCATGTGCACCCTATATGGGCCCCATGTGATATCCTGTGCAATAACATAACCTGTTTAGATCCTTGTGTATTGATTAGGGCATACGGGGGAGTGCTAGTAGTCTTGTGAACAATTCCTTTGTAGTGTAGATTCCTGTGCACCTCGACATCCTGTGCAAATCTGTCATGTTCACATGTGCTATCTCGTACTCTGACTCACTAGTCACTGTTAGTTCTCTATGTATAGTAGATATTTCTATTACAGTTCTCTCTCTGTTTACATACTGCTTTTCTTCAGTACTGGTATCTTACTTTACTGCATGTTATATGTTTTCTAACCTGCTATGATCTGTTGAGATGTACTGTGCTCCCTCCAGTCCTGACTGGACCTGTTGATAAATTTTACAGATAGCCTGGAGGTGCCTGCTAGCCTAGAGGAGACACTTTAGAGGTTGTTTATGTAGTTATTTCATTTTGCCTGGAGTTGTATTTACTTTGTGGATTACTGTATCTTTATTTGAGTTTTGAGATGTACTTCTGGGTTCATGTATCTTAGACACTTAGACTTCTATCTCCTGTATTTATTTGGATTTCATGTTTTATCTATCTTTATCATGCTCTACCTTAGATGTAATTGAGTTTGTATCTGCTATGTCACCCCCATTCGGGGAGTATAAACTGTTTAGTCTTATACTGTTAGATGCATTGAGACCTAGGACAGCGTTCTACCGTCGACACTGCGGCGTAGGCTGGGCGTTGTTACGTTCTCGTGCCCTAACTCTAGGGTGCGGGTCGTGACAGTCACCGTCACCAACCTTAGCTACACAAACCCATCTCCCATTATCTCCGTCACCAAGACCAGGACGTCGTCACCACCGTCTGCGTCTCTCACCACGCTCATCACCACCACCCTGGCCCCGACAACACTGCCGCCACCCAAAACCCTCAGGCACCACCGCCACCAAAAATTCACCACCACCCAAAAGAAAAGACGGAAAGTCCAAACACTCACCTGACTTCGGCCTCGTCCCGACACCGTCGTGGCCGTGCGCCACCGGAAGCTCCGCCGTGCTTCCCGCGTGCCGACCAGCCACCGTACGCGCCCAAACCCCTCTCTCGTCCACCACGCCCAGCGATCAGACCCTCAGCCGTATGGCGCCGCCCCCAACTTTCCTTCTCGCCAACCTCCCGCCGCCACAACCGCGTAATCCCGACCGCCGGCCTAGCCCTAGCCCGCGCGTCCGTCTCCCTCTCGTCGGACACGGCCGAACCCGCTCCTCCGCGTCAGCCAGCCACCGCCTCAGTTCCTCGCCGCCGCCGCTTCAGTTCCTCGCCGCCGCCGCGTTCTCCTCGAAACCCATCTGCTCCGCGAGCGGCGCGCCGTCGCCTGGCCGACCACTCCGCTCGTTCTCCCCCTCACTTCTCTCAGCTCCTCCCCTCTAATTCCCTTTCTTACTCTTTTGATTTTTTCTCGTTCCATTACTGTTCTCGAGAGAACAGCTACAGCTGCTTTTTATTATTTTTTTATTTTTTTTATTTTATTTTTATTATTATCATTTGTTTCTGTCTGGGTTATTTTATTTGTTTTTCTTATTATTTTTAATTGTTTTTGTGTTTTGATATTATTGTTTCTTTCTAGTATCTAGTATCTGTTATTTTACTAGCAGTATTATTATTATCATTATTATTATTATTATTATTATTATTATTCATATTATTATTATTGTTATTATTACTATAAATATTTCATTGTTATTATTATTATTATTATTATTATTGTATGAGAAAAAGGATATTAATTAGCGTTATTATTTCTTTGGATCTACCAAGACCTATATTTTGTTCTCATAATATTGAGATATTTCAAAAGATATTTTTATATTATTTTATAGTACCTAATTACAGTTTTGCCCTACAAAGATTTTCTAGTATTTTTTAAATGTTTATAAATAATCAAATATAGATTTTTTTGCTAAAAATCCTACTTTGACAAACTTAGGGTATTTTTGCCTGAAATGATTTATATTTTTCAAGTATTTGACTAAAAACTATTTTACAACCAAAATATTTTTAGTATTATAAATATTTTCTAAAAACTCGTATATATAAAAATTTATTTTATTTGATTTTCTCCTGTCCGTATCCAAGTCCTATTGTTCCTATTCCTTCGCCCATTTCGAGACTACCTTATGTCCGTCCTAACCAATTTGACCCTTCTGGATCCAATAAAACTGTCCGTGCCCCCATCCGAGGTCACCATGTATAGTTGTTGCACCGAAGTTGCAGATCGTGCCACCTTGATCATCACAGCACACCAGGTGCCCTACTAGGCAAGACACCTTGCCATTTGCTGTTTATTTATTTTAGCTCATATTTCATGCATTATTTATTTTCTTTATGCAAAATAAACTGTGATACATGGCATAACTGTTAGAACTTACTGTTCATTTTTATTTCCTGCTGTGTATTATTTTTCTTACAAATTAAACCTAGATTTAAGGGACCACCTTGTGTGTTGTATTCATTGGCCTTGACACGTTGAAACACGAAGTTGTGTGTCGCATGTAGGACACGGAAGTGCGTGATTGGCTGGCCACCAGTACGTACAAGCCGTACGATAGGAATAACCGCTAATAGAGGTTGCATGCTAGTTTGACTTAGCGGTTATAGAGGTTAATATTGTGGATACAACATAGTAGGCATTGGGCGGGGAGGACGATTCCTTAGCGTATGGGCTTTGATGCACTTTCCTTGTGACCCGGACTCTCCGCTGGAGATACGGGGTTGATGACCCATGATTACTGACGGCCACTGACGATTCTGCGGAACGTCATGCTCTTACTGATGGGGCCTCTGGTGCCCAAAGGGGACTACGCCGATCCTATTTAGCCAGGGCCCATGCGTAGGAAGGATTGTTCTTAACTACATATCACTTAGAACGGTTGGCTACCTTTATCCGTTAGGTACGAGTACTTTTGGTTTGGGTACTTGTATCTGACCGTGGCTTGGAACAATAACTTGTCGCGGATTAGTTCATCACATCTTGTCCTTGTTTGGTTGTAGGTGTGACTTACTACTTCGATGAGAAGGTGTTGAACCTTGTTGGGGTCCGGATACCATATTGGATTCATAGCATGGGAAGATACGTTACCGTGAATTAGTTTACCATCTCCTGTCCTTGTTTGGTTGGGGAGATGGTACGCTCGTTCAGTACGTGCATATTGGAACATGTTATAATTCGATTTACTTATTTATTTGAGCAATATTTATTCAGTTTATATGGCATGTTATTATGTGTCTTGTTACGTCCCTCTGAGGACCTGGTTATCTCTCCAGGTGTGTGCTATTGTCTTTCGCAGGTGTTCTAGCTATAGCCGTGGTCATCGTTATTCTTCGAGGATGATTGTATTTAGATCGTCTTCGCTTCGCTCGCCACTCATTTCATTTTCTATGTACTTTTCCTTATTTTGTTGGTAGTGGATTTGTCTCCGCCCAACATATTGTATCAAGACAAATTTATTCTCATTATATTATATCTTTTATTCATTTATTCTGTGTGGATGAGATTAGTTATGGTTCTACTGCATTTTACAGCTTATGTATTTATACGAGGCTTCCATATATTGGAGTATACTTCGTATGAATACAGCTGGCATGGATACGTACCTAGTCCTACGTATTTTGGGACTGGGGCGTTACATATTTTTATGGTGGCCCATGCAGGTCAAGATAAATTGTTTGGTTACTTTACCGTACCAAGCAAGCCTGCGAATAGGATTAGAAGTCTAGGCTCTCATCCACATACTTGACCTCTTTCCTTGATTTTATCTACCGTTTGACTCATCAATTGCATCTTGCTTGCTTTCTTCCATCCCTATTCTTATCTTCTCTTCGTGCTTACTAGAGATTGACCATACTAGTTAGATAGCCCAAATACCCTTAGCTTAATTCTTTTAAGTTGGTAGAGTACCCCACGACCTAATGCACCCTTGACCATTAAGGGAATACAAATAGTATTATCTAGACCATAGAGACTAGAGGAATAACCCAATTGGTCAACCAAGCCTTGGTCAATAAACCCGTAGAATGATAGTATAGGAATAACCAAGACTTAGATTCTCGTGACTCGTAGACTAATCATGATTGTTTTTATTCATCTACCATCGTGCCTATATTTTTACTATCTAGACTAATAATGCTAATATAGCCTAGTATTTGCAAGCTAATTCTTTATCGAGCTTGATCAAGGCATATGATATTGAGCGGCCGCTCACTAACATATTGTCTAATCAGAACCGGTGCATGATGGTCTGATCAACCGAGTGCACTTTGGTTCGCTTTTGTTTATTATTCTGCGTGAATGGACCATAATTAAACTTGGCCTTTAGAGTCCCATCCACGACTGCCTTGACAATTCCTTTGAAATTATTCGATTGTCATTGAATCACGTATTTCGTATTCGATAACGCCTCCTTCGAACTCTAGATTGCTTTCGCCTTCACCTGTTTAAGAAGGACGAATGTGCTGTACTTGAAGTTCCCCTAGCTATCCTATCTCTTGTGACCATTAACACTCAATGTGCCTATATCTTTGTCTTAACTACTCGTCCTTTCCCTTGACCCTAAATCCACAATCTTGACTTTCTAATCACTTGAATTTAAGAAGTGATTACAATCGTCTCTTAATCATATCCTCAACCTAGACTACGACCATGTAAACTTCTTTAAACCCTTCTATCTACCATTGTGCCTTCTTCCCCCTTGTGTCCTCTCACCCCCTACTAATTCTTAATTTCGAGGACGAAATTCTTTTAAGTTGGGTAGGATGTAAAACCCCTAAATTTCTACTAATTTTTTTTTTTATATTTGTACGGATTTAAAATTTTGTATTGTACGTCGCGTAGTCGTATTTTACGTCGCGCACGAAATTTAATTTTTGCTCGACGAGTGCGAATATGTGCGAGCGTACATATTTTAGAAAAATATTTTATTTATTATTTTATAGTTTCAAAATAATATAGGTAATAATTATTTCTAGCTATCATTTCAAGTTTATGGTTTTAATTATGAAAAGCCTTTCATTTATGCAGTTATAATTATAAAGTATTTTCCTATAAAATGGTATATTAGAAAGTATATTTATGTAAAGAATATTTGTGCATACATATAATCGTAAATATTTATTAGTTTATTTTAAATAAAAATGCAATTTTCGAAATTATTATTATTAATATTTTTGGAAAATATATTTCGAAATTTTTGTGGCCATTTAAATCTTGATTTGATTTTTGGATTTATTTAATATCCATATTTGGAACTTGATTTATCCCATTTGATTTGAGCTAAAATTTAATTAGATATAAATTGGATTTGTATTTGTATTTGGATTTAAATTAATTTAAATTAAATTAGGAAATATCTAAATTGGGTTTTAACTATCCTAATCCTTATTTTATTGGGAATTCCCACATCCTATAAATAGGCAGGTACTCCTCCAATTTATTTTTATCATCCACATTATTCCTCCACAAAATTTCACAAACCAATGGTGTGTGCATCGTGTCCGTGTCCATCCTTTTCCCTTCCACTATTTTCTTGGATACATCTACAAATTCTTTTCGTGTCCGACAACCCCGGACACCGACTCGTCTCGTGTCTCGCAGGACACAATTCCCAAAACCCTAACTCTAACCTTAACCCTAACCCTAATTTGGTCGGAACCACGACCAATGACCGACCCTACCTGTCCTCCACCATGGAGCACCTCCGGCCAACCCGTCTCCGTCCTCCCTGACCGACACAGCACCCTCGCCCAACCATCCACACCACCCGACCATGTTCAGCCACAAACCAGCAACACCAAACCCCAAATACTACCACCAACACCGGCGTCATCCGTCGACTCCAACCCTCGACCACCACCAGAACCAACCCCTGCTGCCTACGCCGCCACCGGACCTCCCCGACACCACCCGCTGCCACCGTCACCGTCACCAACCTTAGCTACACAAACCCATCTCCCATCATCTCCGTCACCAAGACCAGGACGTCACCACCACCGTCTCCGTCTCTTACCACGCTCATCACCACCACCCTGTCCACGACAACACTGCCGCCACCCAAAACCCTCAGGCACCACCGCCACCAAAAATTCACCACTACCCAAAAGAAAAGACGGAAAATCCAAACACTCACCTGACTTCGGCCTCGTCCCGACACCGCCGTGGCCGTGCGCCACCGGAAGCTCCGCCGCGCTTCCCGCGTGCCGACCAGCCACCGTACGCGCCCAAACCCCTCTCTCGTCCACCACGCCCAGCGATCAGACCCTCACCCGTGCGGCGCCGCCCCCAACTTTCCTTCTCGCCAACCTCCCGCCGCCACAACCGCGTAATCCCGACCGCCGGCCTAGCCCTAGCCCGCGCGTCCGTCTCCCTCTCGCCGGACACGACCGAACCCGCTCCTCCGCGTCAGCCAGCCACCGCCTCAGTTCCTCGCCGCCGCCGCTTCAGTTCCTCGTCGCCGCCGCTTCAGTTCCTCGCCGTCGTCGCGTTCTCCTCGAAACCCATCTCCTCCGCGAGCGGCGCGCCGTCGCCTGGCCGACCACTCCGCTCGTTCTCCCCCTCACTTCTCTCAGCTCCTCCCCTCCAATTCCCTTTCTTACTCTTTTGATTTTTTTCGTTCCATTACTGTTCTCGAGAGAACAGCTACCGCTGCTTTTTTTATTTTTTTATTTTTTTTATTTTTTATTTTTATTATTATCATTTGTTTCTGTCTGGGTTATTTTATTTGTTTTTCTTATTATTTTTAATTGTTTTTGTGTTTTGATATTATTATTTCTTTCTAGTATCTAGTATCTGTTATTTTACTAGCAATATTATTATTATCATTATTATTATTATTATTATTATTATTCATATTATTATTATTGTTATTATTACTATAAATATTTCATTGTTACTATTATTATTATTATTATTGTATGAGAAAAAGGATATTAATTAGCGTTATTATTTCTTTGGATCTACCAAGACCTATATTTTGTTCTCATAATATTGAGATATTTCAAAAGATATTTTTATATTATTTTATAGTACCTAATTACAGTTTTGCCCTATAAAGATTTTCTAGTATTTTTCAAATATTTATAAATAATCAAATATAGATTTTTTTGCTAAAAATCCTACTTTGACAAACTTAGGGTATTTTTGCCTGAAATGATTTATATTTTTCAAGTATTTGACTAAAAACTATTTTACAACCAAAATATTTTTAGTATTATAAATATTTTCTAAAAACTCGTATATATAAAAATTTATTTTATTTGATTTTCTCCTGTCCGTATCCAAGTCCTATTGTTCCTATTCCTTCGCCCATTTCGAGACTACCTTATGTCCGCCCTAACCAATTTGACCCTTCTGGACCCAATGAAACTGTCCGTGCCACCATCCGAGGTCACCATGTATAGTTGTTGCACCGAAGTTGCAGATCGTGCCACCTTGATCATCACAGCACACCAGGCGCCCTACCAGGCAAGACACCTTGCCATTTGCTATTTATTTATTTTAGCTCATATTTCATGCATTGTTTATTTTCTTTATGCAAAATAAACTGTGATACATGGCATAACTGTTAGAACTTACTGTTCATTTCTATTTCCTGCTGTGTATTATTTTTCTTACAAATTAAACCTCGATTTAAGGGACCACCTTGTGTGTTGCATTCATTGGCTTTGACACGTTGAAACACGAAGTTGCGTGTCGCATGTAGGACATGAAAGTACGTGATTGGCTGGCCACCAGTACGTACAAGCCGTGCGATAGGAATAACCGCTAATAGAGGTTGCATGCTAGTTTGACTTAGCGGTTATAGAGGTTAATATTTTGGATACAACATAGTAGGCATTGGGCGGGGAGGACGATTCCTTAGCGTATGAGCTTCGATGCACTTTCTTTGTGACCCGGACTCTCCGCTGGAGATACGGGATTGATGACCCATGATTACTGACGGCCACTGACGATTCTGCGGAACGTCATGCTCTTACTGATGGGGCCTCTGGTGCCCAAGGGGGACTACGTCGATCCTATTTAGCCAGGGTCCATGCGTAGGAAGGATTGTTCTTAACTATATATCACTTAGAACGGTAGGCTACCTTTATCCGTTAGGTACGAGTACTTTTGGTTTGGGTACTTGTATCTGACCGTGGCTTGGAACAATAACTTGTCGCGGATTAGTTCATCACATCTTGTCCTTGTTTGGTTGTAGGTGTGACTTACTACTTCGATGAGAAGGTGTTGAACCTTGTTGGGGTCCGGATACCATATTGGATTCATAGCATGGGAAGATACGTTACCGTGAATTAGTTTACCATCTCCTGTCCTTGTTTGGTTGGGGGGATGGTACGCTCGTTCAGTAGGTGCATATTGGAACATGTTATAATTTGATTTACTTATTTATTTGAGCAATATTTATTCAGTTTATATGGCATGTTATTATGTGTCTTGTTACGTCCCTCTGAGGACCTGGTTATCTCTCCAGGTGTGTGCTATTGTCTTTCGCAGGTGTTCTAGCTCTAGCCGTGGTCATCGTTATTCTTCGAGGATGATTGCATTTGGATCGTCTTCGCTTCGCTCGCCACTCATTTCATTTTCTATGTACTTTTCCTTATTTTGTTGGTAGTGGATTTGTCTCCGCCCAACATATTGTATCAAGACAAATTTATTCTCATTATATTATATCTTTTATTCATTTATTCTGTGTGGACGAGATTAGTTATGGTTCTACTGCATTTTACAGCTTATGTATTTATACGAGGCTTCCATATATTGGAGTATACTTCGTATGAATACAGCTGGCATGGATACGTACCTAGTCCTACGTATTTTGGGACTGGGGCATTACAACAATACATCTCAACAAATCATAGCAGGTTAGACAATATAATCATACAATAAAGTAAGGTACAGGTTCTGAAAGAAAGTACATAATGTAAAGGAGATAGCTGTAATAGAAATATCTACTATAAATAGAGAACTAACAGTGGCTAGTGAGTCAAAGTACAATATAGACATGTGAATGGTATAGGACGATTCTGATGCTACACTACGGAAGGATTCTGATGCTACACTACTTGGATATTATTCACAAGTCCACTTCTACTCTCCCGTACCCCCAATCAATATACAAGGATCCAGCCAGGTTTTGTTATGATTCATGTAACGCCCCCGAAGGGTGGTATATGATAGTACCATAAATGGAGATTCTAGGAATGCCCATAAATGGGGGGATTCAAAGAAGACTCTGTGATCATGAGAGTACATGTCACAAGTGATTCAATGAACCATCAAGCATAGTGAAACACACAGAACATGTAGTATCCGATGCTCCCTAAGGGGATAACATCTCAAGAAAGGATCCATATAGTACTAATCCGTGTGACCAACGTGACAGCATCAAGTAAAGTAATTTAATACAGGAGAATAATTCTAACAGGATATGAAATGATCAGAGAATGTACTCGCTTGTATCCTGAGTATCTGAAGAATATCTACTGTCCGAGGAGTGGTGTCGAGCCCTCGTGCTCGCGACACAAGGCGACACGTGTCTCGTGCTTGTGCACAGAGGTTTGCCCAGGGTAGGGCTACCTACGTGACACCCTGTACCGTGATGAAGTGTCGCCGTGTCGTGCCAAAGTGCGCGTATCAGTACGCAAAATCAGACTGAAACAGCCCTATGTACGACCGTACGTGTCCAGTGCGGGCACGATTGCATCATGTGTGGTCAACCATCTGCTCCCAAATTTTGGGAGCATGATGAAAGTCATAGCCCTTCACTCCACACAAAATTTGGTGTGTCCACGTATCCTGTGTCGGGAGTTCTCTTCCCCGTGATACAGGACACTATGTTTGATCGCGCGGCAGCGTGTTCGTGTCCCCGTGTGGACACGACACAATATTGAAATTAGGAAATAATTACAGAAATGCATAAGCAATACCTAGATCTAGGTTTCCATTCAAATGGATTTACAAAAATAGCAAATCGAGTCGGTTCGGACATTTCGTCGAACACCTATCTTATAGGTTCGATACGTATCCGATACGGACACGTAAAGGACACAAAACCTAGCAAAACCAATACCAACAGTTAGAGGACACCTAGGGCTTCCTATCCATGCCTAGAAATCACAATTTGATGGAGGGAATGAGAAGTTACCTAGGTGTGTTCTTCTTCAACGAAAGCTTCAAAATGGAGGATCCTTCTTGCTAGCCCCAAAGCTCCAAATTGTCCCAAATTTAAGAATAACTTCCATGAACAGTAGGGGAATGAAATTTAGATTACTATGGAAGAAGTTTGAATGAAAAAGGAATTATATTGATCAAAATAGGGAAGGGTTTCTAAAGGGACAAATCTTGTTCTTGCCAATGGAGAGAATAAACAAAAGAGGCAATATTTTTGGGAGGGATTTTATAGGGGTGGATCCCTAGGTGGCTGGCCATAAATGCTAAGGTTAGGGTTTTGGGGAATAAATCAAAGGCTCTCCTTCCATCTAGTCTAACCAATGGTCTAAAGTCTAAGTTTCACATTAGTCAAGTTGCAATCTATTAGTTCTAACTAATCATGGCTATACCAAAACTAATCAATACTAACTAATACTAACCATGGCTAACTAAGTCGAGCTATGACCAATCTAGGTTAGGTCCAAACTAAGTTAGACTAATCACAATATATGGCAATCAATTAAATAATATTAAAATCACACCATTCTTAATAATATAATAAATTTCCAATAAATATATATTAAATTCAAATAATTCAAAAATGACAAAAATACCCTCAAACTAAAAATGATAAATGAAATACCCTAATCACATGGCTAGGCTCTAGGTCACTATCTCTAGGGTTACACTAGCAAAACACCAAATCACAAGTCATGATTTTAAATAGTTTAAAATGATTTAAAAATCACCAAAAATTATAATATAAAATAAATATCAATAAATAATAATTATAATTACAAAATTTTAAAATTACCCTCATCTGGAAAACTGGGTGTTACAATCCTACCCACCTTTGAAAAATTTTGTCCTCGAAATTAAGATGATCGCACCCCCTTCTAGGTCAAACATAGTCAAGGGTCAATCACTAGTCAATTTTCTCAACATTCTAGTACTTGGTCATCAGCTGGTCAACTTCTTAGGATTTTACCTATGATAGCTACCTAAGTGTTGGCAACTAGAATTTAGCAAAAAGAGAAACTCTATAATAGGCTAGCTCTTAACTTTCCAATCCTATCAAGTCACCCATAACTAAGTACCTACAAGCTGAGCACACCAATCCTAAATATCACATATTTATATGCTCAAGAACAACAACCCATCACATATATCCTAAGTATATCATCTGCAATCTATATGTATATAAGCCTCTCAGTCTTAGGTGAACTACAACTATACTCAAGGACAGGCTCTGGTCATGGGTGCCTCACTAAAAAAAGGTAAGGAAAATAATAACAATCATCAAGGCTGTAAGGATACTAACATCCTATATGTAACTGGTTGGTATTATAAATAACAGGTAAATCATCTACAATGGGTTACTATTCTAATACAACTACTAACTATCATCTCTAAGGTACAGACACTCTACAAGTCGTCATATCATTACACTATGAAGATCTACCTATGAATAAGTTCTACAAACTAAAATATCCCTACTCCTAAGTTATTTGATGGAATACAATTTTAAAAACAACAAAAAGGTATGATAGAGATGATATGTTAAAACCTTTTCAAGATAAAATCTGATAATCATATGCGTCTGTCCAAAATCATATTACTCAGAGTCTTCGTCATGTTAGTGAGCAAGGCTACGATAATTAAAGAGTCCTTGACCAAGGCACATACTTCTAGAATCATGGTATTTAAAATTTTTGCATTGCCGTATGCTTGGCAGCGAAAACCTTAAATTCCCACACCCGAGAAATACGTCCTAAATCTGACTATATGTCCTCACTATGCCAGCTAACACGACTATCGAAGATTCTAAATTCCATAACTGGGTGACCTAGCCCATATAATTTATCTCAGAAGAAAATCAAACATAACACAAGAACAACATGACAAAATTGATCAATCCACATGGAACAGAAGGAATCAAAATTTCAAGGCAGTTATAAGAGGCAATTTCGGAAATAGAATCAAAAAAAGGGAACCTACAACTAGATCTCCAATGGCCTGAGCATCCTCGACTGTTTCGATGAAAGCTCGCCCCTGCGGGCCTTCCCTCGCCTGCTGCTGGTGCTGAACGAACCTCTGCTGTTGTGTCGGCAGGGCTGGTCCCCTCTGCTGGCCTGCTGGAGCTCTGACTACTGCTCCCTGAGCTGTCTGTCCCGATGACTTGGGACACTCTCTCAGCCGATGATCGGATCCTCCGCAAAGTAAATACCTGCCCAGCCTCTTCAGGCATTCCCCCCAGTCGTGCCCTGGTTTCCTACAGTAAGGGTAACTGGTAACGTGCTGCGGTCTAGGGGTCTGCTGCGTCTGTAACGGTGGTCCCTTCGGCTGCTCTGTCGGAGCCCTAGCTCCTGCTGCTACCTGAGTCATTGTTGTCTGGCTCTTGGGACATTCCCTCAGCTGGTGGTCCGCTGCTCCATAAAGTAGGCACTTGCCCAGCCTCTTCCTGTACTCACCCCATTCATGCCCTGGTTTCTTGCAGTAGGGACAACTGACTGTCTGCTATTTGGGTGCCTGACACTGTCTGGGCTGCTGCTGTCCCTGCTGATGGCCCTGACCCTGGAACTGCTGCTGAACACGCCTCTACTGATACTGATGCTGAATCTGTACATGAGGCCTCTTAGCCTGACCTCCACTGCTGCTAACTCCATGAATGTCATGTCCCCTCTTGAACAATTATTGCCGTTGAGTTTCTTCTATCTGCTGGAAGAAGAAGAACAACCGCGCCACGTCCTCTGATCCTGATGGCGACTGCTGCTGAAGAACGTTCGAGATGACTGGGGAAAGTCTTGGAGTAGGAAGAGGTGCACTCCCATAAGCTACAGATATCCCAGCCTAAACTGGCATAACAGGAGCTTCAGTCTCGGGGCCCTGCTGATCAGGACGAGGAGTGGTAGACCCCTCAGTGGTGTCTTCCCTATCGAGATGAGATCGCGCCTCCATAACCATCCTGAAGACAGATCAAACGAGAGGAAAATCACTGAGAATGAAGCGATAACATCAAGGGAGGATGGTTTATTTTCAAGGAAAGACAATAATGCATCAATTTTTAGGTAACAAGAATCTGATTAAGATTTTTTTCTAATGTGATTGAGTACCTTCAAAATATCCTAATCCTACTGCAGGCTGTAGTGATACTCTAGTTTGAATACCACTACACAAACTCGACCTGTATGGGCCACCACTAAAAATGTGTCACGATCCGCACCCTAGAGTAAGGGTACGAGAAGTGGGTACGTCCAGCCTACGCCGCAGTGTCGACGGTAGAACGTTGTCCTAGGTCACAACATCTAACAATATAATGCTAAATAGTTTATACTCCCCGAATGGGGGTGACATAGCAGAATGTAAACTCAATCACAACTAAGGAAGAAGAAGCACGATATGATATAGAACTCAAAATGAAATACATATGATCAGAGAGTCTAAGTGTCTAAGATAACAACTCAGCAAACATCCAGAAATACAAAGTCTCAACTACAAAGTATGAAAGAATATATACAATTTGGATCTCAATGGCAGAAATAAAGCCTAACTAAACTAGTCTAGGCAGTAGGGATAATGTCATCAGCTAGAGCTGGGTCCTCTTGAGAGTCCAGCTCACAAGTGTCGTCTAGGGCTGTCCCATAAAAAGTGTCAACACCAGCCTCATCCTCGTCCTCTGTAAACATATCAACGGTGCCCAATCAGGACGGAGCGAGCACAATACATCTCAACAGATCATAGCAGGTTAGACAATATAATCATACAGTAAAGTAAGATACAGGATCTAAAAGAAAGTACAGAATGTAAAGAAGATAGCTGTAATGGAAATATCTACTATAAATAGAGAACTAACAGTGGCTAGTGAGTCAGAGTACAATATAGACATGTGAATGGTATAGGACGATTCTGATGCTATACTACGGAAGGATTCTGATGCTACACTACTTGGATATTATTCACATGTCCACTTCTACTCCTCTGTACCCCCAATCAATACACAAGGATCCAGCCAGGTTATGTTATGATTCATGTAACGGCCCCCGAAGGGTGGTACATGATAGTCCCATAAATGGAGATTCTAGGAATGGCCATAAATGGGGGGATTCAAGAAAGACCCTGTGATCATGAGAGTACATATCACAAGTGATTCAATGAACCATGAAGCATAGTGATACACAATATAAGTGAAACGCACAGAACATGTAGTATCCGATACTCCCTGAGGGAATAACATCTCAAGAAAGGATCCATATAGTACTAATCCGTGTGACCAACATGACAGCATCAAGTAAAGTAATTTAAAGCAGGAGAATAATTCTAACAGGATATGAAATGATCAGAGAATGTACTCGCCTGTGTCCTGAGTATCTGAAGAATATCTACTGTCCGAGGAGTGGGGTCAAGCCCTCATGCTCGTGACACAAGACGACACGTGTCTCGTGCTTGTGCACAGAGGTTCGCCCAGGGTAGGAATACCTACGTGATACCCTGCACCATGACGAAGTATTCCCGTGTCGTGTCAAAGTGCGCATATCAGTGCGCAAAATCAGACTGAAACAGCCCTGTGTACGACCGTGCGTGTCCAGTGCGGGCACGATTGCGCCACGTGTGGTCAACCATCTGCTCCCAAATTTTGGGAGCATGATGACAGTCATAGCCCCTCACTCCACACAAAATTTGGCGTGTCCACATGTCCTGTGTCGTGAGTTCTCAGCCCCGTGATGCAGGATACTGTGTTTGCGCACGCGGTAGCGTGTTCGTGTCCCCGTGTGGACACGACACAATACTCAAATTAGGAAATAATTACAGAAATGCATAAGCAATACCTAGATCTAGGTTTCCATTCAAATGGATTTGCAAAAATAGCAAATCGAGTTGGTTCGGGCATTTCGTCGAACACCTAGCTTATAGGTTCGATACGTGTCCAATACGGACACGTAAAGGACATGAAACCTAGCAAAACCTATACCAATAATTAGAGGACACCTGGGGCTTCCTATCCATGCCTAGAAATCACAATTTAATGGAGGGAATGAGAAGTTACCTTGGTGTGTTCTTCTTCAAAGAAAGCTTCAAAATGGAGGATCCTTCTTGCTAGCCCCAAAGCTCCAAATTGTCCCAAATTTAAGAATAACCTCCATGAACAGTAGGGGAATGAAATTTAGATTACTATGGAAGAAGTTTGAATGAAAAAAGAATTATATTGATCAAAATAGGGAAGGGTTTCTAAAGGGACAAACCTTGTTCTTGCCAATGGAGAGAATAAACAAAAGAGGCAATATTTTTGGGAGGGATTTTATAGGGGTGGATCCCTTGGTGGCTGGCCATAAATGCTAGGGTTAGGATTTTAGGGAATAAATCAAAGGCTCTCCTTCCATCTAGTCTAACCAATGGTCTAAAGTCTAAGTTTCACATTAGTCAAGTTGCAATCTATTAGTTCTAACTAATCATGGCTATACCAAAACTAATCAATACTAACTAATACTAACCATGGCTAACTAAGTCGAGCTATGACCAATCTAGGTTAGGTCCAAACTAAGTTAGACTAATCACAATACATAGCAATCAATTAAATAATATTAAAATCACACCATTATTAATAATATAATAAATTTCTAATAAATATATATTAAATTCAAATAATTCAAAAATGACAAAAATACCCTCAAACTGAAAATGATAAATGAAATACCCTAATCACATGGCTAGGCACTAGGTCACTATCTCTAGGGTTATACTAGCAAAATACCAAATCATAAGTCATGATTTTAAATAGTTTAAAAATGATTTAAAAATCACCAAAAATTATCATATGAAATAAATATCAATAAATAATAATTATAATTACAAAATTTCAAAATTTCAAAATTACCCTTATCTGGAAAACTGGGTGTTACACTACCGGTCTAAGAGGATGGTGAGATCGCTCTGGATGGGATACAAAAAAATTGATTCTTGTCGCAATGGGTGCATGCTGTACTACAAAGACGACAGGACGCAGATGTGTGAAGATTTTGTGGTACTGATCGCTATAAGAAAACTAGTACATGAAGGTCAACCGGTGCAAGAAGACCGACCGATTCAATGCACTACTTGCCTTTGACGCCGCGGTTGTAAAGATTATTTATGGTGAAAGAGACGGCCAAAAATATGAGTTGGCACATGCGAGAACAGATTGAAGGAGTGTTGGATCATCCATCCGATGGAGAAACGTGGAAGCACATTGATCGAGTATATCCTGATTTTGCTTCAGATCCGCATAATATCAGGTTGGGGCTATCTTCTGACAATTTTACTCCTTTTGGTCTTTCGGGATCTCAGTATTCGTGCTGACCTGTGATTGTCACTCTGTATAACCTTCCGACTTGGATGTGCATGAAGACTCAGTACATGTTTCTAACCGTTATAATTTCGGGTCCGAACAATCCTAAGAGGAACATTGATGTGTACTTACAGCCTTTGATAGATGAGTTGAATCAGTTATGGGAAGTAGGCGCTAACACGTACGATGTTTCTAGGAAGCAGAATTTTCAGATGAAGGCAACCCTTATGTGGACCATCAATGACTTTTCGGCCTATGGAATATTATCTGGATGGAGCACTCATGGCCGTCTCTCATGTCCATATTGCATGGACCGTACTAAGGCTTTCTGCTTGAAACACAGAGGAAAACCGTGCTTCTTTGATTGTCATTGACAATTTCTGCCAAAAGATAATCCGTTCAGAAGGAACAGAAATGCATTCCGTGCCAGCATTGTAGAGAAGGGTGATCCACCGCCAAGGTGGTACGAAGCCACGATATGGGAGGAGGTTAGAGATTTTCCAAGTGCTATCGAAGATCCTACAACTGGGTACAAGTGCGATGGATTTGGTAGAGATCATAACTGGACAAAGAGGAGCATATACTAGGATCTGCCATATTAGAGTACCAATCTGATCAGACATAATCTTGATGTCATGCATATTGAGAAGAATGTATTTGATAACATAATTAATATTGTGATGGATGTAAAGGGAAAAACGAAAGACAATTCCAAGGCCAGGTTGGACTTAGAAAAAATATGCAAACGCCCTGCGTTGCATTTGATAGAGGAGAATGGAAAATTGTTCATGCCGAAGTCAATTTTCTTACTGGACAAGGAGGATAAAGTGAGACTTTGTCGGTAGATGCAGGGCCTAAAATTTTCAGACGGATATGTGTCAAATCTGAGAAGATGTGTCGATCCAAAAGAAAACAAATTGACGGGTATGAAGAGCCACGATTGTCACGTATTCATAGAGAGATTAATTTCAATTACATTTTAGAAATTCTTACTGCAGGTAGTTTGGGATCCATTGACGGAACTTAGCATATTCTTCAGGGATCTTTGTTTTAAGAAATTGCTCGTTGATCGTCTAGAAAAGCAAGAGAAGGACATTGCGGTAACACTGTGCAAGCTAGAGAGGGTGTTTCCTCCTGGATTTTTTGACTCTATGGAGCATTTGTCGATTCATCTTTCCTATGAGGCACGTGTTGGTGGACCCGTCGAATATCGATGGATGTACCTATTCGAGCGACATTTGAATCACCTAAAAAGAAAGATGAAAAATAAGGCACCGGTCGAGGGTTCTATTTGTGAAGCCTATGTTCTCGAGGAGATTACAAACTTTTGTTCGATGTATTACAAGCCTCATGTTGCAACTAATAGAACGAGAGCTTCCAGAAACGACGACGGAGATCATGAATGTAATGATACAATACTGAAGTTATTCAATGCTCCAGAAAAGCCATCGGATAAAATAAAGAAAAGATATCTGAATGATGATGAGCTAAGGGCTGCTCAGGTGTATGTGTTACTCAACTGCGACGAGGATGAAGTAAAGAAGCTGGAGGGGTAAGTAATTAATACGTCTATATTATTTTAATAGTATTGATTATTATACTATTACATTAATTGAACGATGTTGTTTACAGCATATTTAATGATGATGTGAGGTCAGGTAGGCCATACATCACGTAAGAACAACTAGAACAAAAAATGAGGCATTATTTCCCATCATGGTTGAGTGCATATGTAAGACTTGCTACTCTGTAATTAGTTCACTGTATATGCACTTGAGAATGAGATTAATTTTTTTTTTCGTGGTATTTAGGTCGATCGTCCATACACAAGACTTGAGAATGAGTCTATTAGAACGCTAGCCAAGGGACCAATTTATGCTGCAAAAATATGGCCAAGCTACTGTGTGAATGGATTTAGGTTTAAGTCAACAACTTGCCCGATCAGAGACAACTTTGTGGATCTCGATTCCACCAAAAATAGTTGTTTGTGTATCAGATCTTCGAACTACAAAAATGTTGATACGGGCAATGATTTCTATGGCGTCCTACGGGAGATTGTGGAGCTGACATATAGTTATGGAATAGAGCCTGCTAAGATTGTGTTATTCAGGTGTGATTGGTTCGATCTGATTGAAGGTTAAGGTTGGAAAGTAGACAAGCACGGTCTTATGAATATAAACTATCAGCGTCGATATCAAGCCTATGAACTATTTGTCCTATCAAGTCAGGCTCAGCTCGTGTACTTTACAAGTTATCCTAAACGGGGAACAACAAGGTCGGACTGGTAGGCAGAATGCAAGACCAAAGCTAGAAATACCTTTGAGGTTGACGATATAGCTTATCAAGAGGATAAACTACCTCTTGTAACAAATATTATAGAAGTGGATATGACAGAAGTTCCTCATTACAGATCTAATTGTGTATAAGAAGTTGAATTATCTGAAGAGGAAGATGCAGATGAAAGTGAAGATATAGAGGAAGAAGAAGAAAAAGAAGAGCTGAACGAACAAGATGAATTTTTAGAAGAGGATTAAATCTGTACGTTTGTTTTATCATCATATTTGAAACTTTAGTGACACTTTTATCATATAAATTTGTGACACTTTAGTGACACTTTTATCTGTGACTATGATATTTTTCAAAAACCTATGATGTCTATCATATAAATATATATATTTGTTTTATTGTCATATGTTATATCAGGTATGACTAGACCCGGACGACGCGGAGGATATTATGTTAGGCAGTCCCGTGTGCGTCAGGTTGGAGATGAAGATTTTGTACCCTTATCCTCATCTCTGAGTACGCTAGTGTAACGTTCTATTGCTGGTCCATTACCGGGACAGGGCAGTTCCAGCAAGTTGGCGACTCCTTCCTCGTCGTCCAGCATTCCTCTCGCGTCCTGTATTCCTCCCGCGTCCAACATTCCTCCTGCCGATGGATCCATGGGGAGAGCCGACGCCGAGCATATGGAGGATGGCGATCAGACTGATCCTGGTCAGGCAGGAGGTGAGAGCGACCCTCCATGCGCTCCCCCGGACGAGACGCGTATGAAGATTTGGACGGACGGGCCTACGAAGTAAGTTAATTGGTTAATATATATTTCTCAAATGATTATATGCATATATATATTTATGAAATTTATTATTGTATAGATATCGGCGTCCTGCAGTACAGAGATAGCTGGGGTTATTTCTGAGGCATAGTTGGTGGGCCTTGGATTAACTACTCAGATGCTCCTGCAAATTAGAAGGCATTTTGGTTGGCCCACTTCAAGGTAAAAAATTTGTTTATTTTTAAATTTTAATAATCATTTGTGTATATTATACAACTATTTCTATTTTACTTCTTGTAGAGGACCTATTTCTATCCATCACACCGGGCGGCGAAGATCGAGGCCCAATTTTCTGCCGTCGCAAACAAGCTCATCCGTGATGCGATCCACGACCAGAAGTCTCGTGATCGCTCCGGAAAGCCGATCCATGGTTGGATCACGCCAGAGCAGTGGACTGCGATGAAGGCTAGATTCGGCGAGGCCAGGTACCAGGAGCGGTCTGACAAGGCCAAGGTGGCGCGGTCGAGCGCCAGTAAGTAGTGTGGTGGCTCCATTCCTATGACGGAGCATTTTTGTCGTCTGGTACATTTCCTTTACCGGACATCATTTTATATATAGTTGGATAGAATGTTTAATACTAATAATTGATAATATATTTTAACAGGTAAAAAAGGGTGAGGACTCCAACATGGTGACCGTCTTCCTGGTCACCCATCGGAGGACTGGAGAGTTTATTGACGAGAGGGCGACGCAGGCATATGTACGTTCTATTTTTTATATTAATTTACTATAATTTAGAAAATATAAAAATAGATATCAATATATACGTTAGCAAACAATGTTCTAGGCCGAGTTTCTTCGACTACAAGAGGAGGCGGCTGCTGCTAATAGTGCACCAGCAGAGGGAGGGGCTGGTACTTCCTTCCAGTCGCCTACAGCTCCATCGCCGAACGACCTCTGGATGACCGCCGTTGGTGGTCTTCAGAAGGGTACGTACTACGGTACGGGATCCTATGGTGCCTATTTGGCTTCAGAGTTATCCCGGGCCCCCTCTGCCAGTATGCAGTCTCCAACTTCGCAGGCGTCATCACGAGCTCAGGATATTGGTCGTCAGATCGACGAGCTACATCGCAAGTTGTAGCAGCAGATTTTTGATCACCATACCGCAGGGCGATGATCCGACGATCCGATGATCACCGGACGATTTGATGCGGTCGAGCGCAGAATACAGGAGCTGATGAGTCTGCAGTAGGCTACAACTGCCAGCTTGCACATGCTCACCGAGTCTACAGAGCGCACAGAGTGTAGACAGGTCGAGCGGAGGGATCGCAGATGACCATGTCTGCCTCACTCACTCGGATACATACTTCGATTGAGGAGAGTTCTCAGAGGATGGTGCGTACCTTTGCTGCGCATGCTGAGCGACTGCGAGAGCTGGAGTAGATACGTCCTTCCGGTCCGTCGACGGTGCCGACTCCAGACGTTGGACTGCCTTCTACTGCCCCTATGGTGCAGCTCACACAGGAGCAGTATGAGTACATGCTATCTCAGATGCGCAGCAGGGGTCCTCAGTGATTTCATTAGTTTTTTTATGAGTTGTATGTATTGTCCCTATGGGCAAATTATTTATTGGTACACTTGTTTATACACTTGGTGGGAGACTTTTTATCATCTCCCATTTTTATTTGACTTTATTGGATGTTTGTGATGATGCAGTGTTTGATACTATTTGACTCTATCTCAGATGTGCAGTTTATAACTAGTAAATTAGGTACAGTTTATAACTAGTGAATTAGATGCAGTGTTTGAAAATTGTATTATATATTTTAGTGTACAGTGTTTACAGTGTAGTGTGCAGTGTGCAGTATGTGAAGTACAGTGTAGTGTGCAGTATTTACAGTGTAGTGTGCAGTGTGCAGCATGTGAAGTGCAGTGTACAGGATTTGAAAACTGCATTATATTTTTTAATTTTCTAGCATATTAGCGACGGTTTGCGACGGTTTTGCGATACGGAAGTACGTCGCAAAGATGTATCGATACGTCGCTAAGTTAGCGACGTACTGTAATATGTCGCTAAACCTTGCTAAACGTACTGACGTGGCAAACCTTGCCATGTCACTACATGCGACGAATAGACGTCGCTAAATACGTCGCTAAGTTGGCAACGTAATATAAATGTCGCCGAACGTCGCTAAGTTTGCGACGTTTTAGCGTCGTAGACAATTCATCGGAACAGCGACGATAGGCGACGGAAGTTTGTTCTGCGACTAGCTTTTCGGCAACCTGCTATTTTTGTCGCTAATTACATTGCTAAATATATTTAGCGACGTATTTTTACTGATTAGCGACGTCTTTGGACGTCGCTAATTTAGCTTATTCCGATCGTAAATATTCCCACCAGACATAGCTCCACCAGCGTGCCATGTTCCAACACCCATTCCATCCGGCTAGCTAAGAGACTGCATCAGTCTCAATTCTCTTGATCTCCAACATAAGTCTCGATTAAACATTCTGATAGCATCAAACCAGCCAATCAAATGCCTCGTACGAGCGATGCATTACACCCTTCGCATCATGCCTATTGTTATTGTTAGCGGCAGATTTTCCTTTATCATCGAATGTAGAGAAACTGACTCCTAGAAGTCGGGCATCACATGCCTTATTCTCGGCAGCTTCGGCCTCGATGATCAGCGAGCTCCAATCTGGAGGTTGGGCAGAGTCGAGCCAAAACTTAATTGCAGGCGTCATGTTCATGCTGCAGGAGTCGATCAGCACATGTTCTGGTATGCTAAGAGATAACCTTAAGCATGCTTGTCGGAAACATTTGATAAAAGCTCGAACAGTCTCTTTCTCCTTTTGGACCACTTCTATTAGAGATGACTTGGTCATGTCTTTTCCTCCGTCGTAGAATCGGTCGAGGAAGAGATGCGTCAAGTTGTCGAAGGAAGGTATAGAGTTGTCAGGGAGACTGTGGTACCATTCGTAAGCAACTCTTTTTAATGCTCCAACAAACAAGCTTGTAAGTAGAGCGTCTTCCTTCGGGAGATGCCCCGTCACAGATTGGAAGTAGGTCAAGAATCTACAGGGGGAGTCCTTGCCATCGTATGGCATCAATATTTGTGGTTTATATTTGGAAGGATAAACCACCTTAATCCATTTAGGAGGGTAAGGTTGCAGAATTCCCAGCTTCTGGTGTTCTTCATGTTTATTTTGCGCTTCAAAGCGATCGCACAAATCTTTGCCCATCTCAACCAGCTCCTCTGTAGAGCTAGGTGCCGATGAGGGAGGTAAAGTGTGAAGCTCGGCACCTGAAGGAGCTTACGTCCGAGGTACAGTATGATGATCTATTCCCGAAGATATCCATTGAGGGGGTATACTTGATTTTCTATTAGCCCCGTGATAAAGACTGGTAAATACGGGTGCCCTCACCAATTGTTGTGAAGCCAGAGTATTCCGGATATCAAACACTACTTGAGTCAAGGATTGTATTTGGTGGAGAGGGTCTTGAGGCCGTCCTCCAAGGTATCCATGCATCGTATGATATCCGGAGCTGAAGCGTCTGCTTTCTCTTCATCGCCACCCCTGCCATGTAGATAGGCATGACATAGGTAGAAGTGGATGAATCATTCGATGCGTCTCATTCGGCCCTGCTTTCCCTGGAAAGAGCTTCTTCTTCGGACGTTTCGTAATGGTTACCCCCATCTACATCGGTGTCAGTTCCTTAGTAGATGCCCTCAACTTCGAACGAGGGGTTGTCGTGGACAATTGGAGTCTGATCACCCCTAGCTTGCGTCATTGTTGGAGCCTTCATCCTCATCCGAGTACCCTGGAATACCCCGGTTGACGGGATGATTGACTTGCTTTTCTTCGGCCGACTCGAGGCCGAGGAGTTGGTCATATTTGTTTTTCTCCCTGATGAGTGGGAATTGGAGACAACATGGCACAAAGCGACCAAGCGTTCTGTCTCGTCTTCTATTGGCACCCTCTTTTCATGACGATGTCAGACAGGTGTAGCTGGTTGTAGTCGCAGGAATACAAATTGCCTTGGTGGTACGGCTGTTGTTTTTTAATAGCAGCAATTGAAGATGACCATTGCACAAGTATGCCCCGCGAGGGGCACATCATGCGTAGAGGTTGTCTCTTCCGATCCAAGTTTGTCAGTGATCATATTACGTAGATCGTGAGGGGAGAGTTTCACATTCATACCCTGTTTAGGCGCATGGCAAGGCCACGCGCCAGGGTGATTATGTGAATATTGTGTCCCCTGATCCAGTTCATACGTAAGAGATGTGCCTAGATCATTTGTGGGAGAGCAACATGTATTCTGACTTGAACCCACTTTATGTTCACAGCCCACGTGGGCGCATGGGTCCAAGGCCACAAGATTTGCCCCACCTAACTTGGTTCTATACATAGGAGATGTCCCCAAGTGGAAAGGGCACTTTGAGATTTGATTTGCTGCTGGCACCGAAGCACCTGCGTCGACTCTGTATAGCTTCACATCAGCTCTGCACATGATTTTTAGCGCATATTTCTGGTTTGCCACTGGCATAGCACGTTTGGGGAGCATGGCCCGTGCTGCCTTAGAATTCTTCATACTAGCCCATGAAGATGCATAGTAATCAGAATCTAAATTATCTTTACTCCCATATGGAGTGATTCTGTCGAAGACAGCTGTCTTCTCCTGCGTATCAGAGCTCAAGCGCGAGAGGTTGGCTGTGCCATTGTTCCGTCGGTGCATTTTCTTCAATTGAAAATAAGTAGGTTGGGAGCTGCCGTCGACGTTGTGCTTCCCTGGCAGATGCGCTGCACCAGTGGCGACATCTTATTTGCTAAGAATGTCAGCAGAAAGACAGGTCTGCGATAGCACATCTCCTTTAGTGGTGGCGCTCGGCACATCACCTTTGCGCACCCAGACTTGGCGGGTCTTCTTCAGCTTTGGCAGCCGCTTCGAAGGACTCGCACTGCCTTCAAAGATGAACTCCTCATACGCCTGTTGAGACGATCTTGCCATCGTCAGATTACGACACAACCTTCTCGTTGGAGGAGAAAGTAGTCTCCAGCATAGTATCCAGCTTGTTCGCCATTAAAATAGGGAGTTTGTTTTAATATAAAATTTGTATTCAATTACACAGAATAGAGTATAATGTAGGATTTAGATATAATCATAGGAGTACATTTTTGTTTTTGTTTGGGAACTGTGTTGATGGAGCGAGTGGTAATTCTTTGACTCCGTTAACGATCTGACGACGATCTCAGATTCTCTGAAAGTCTGGGTTGCTCTAGAACCAGTAGTAACTTGAAGAGGATTGGGACTCTTGCAAGTGCTCTGGATGCTGGTGTGGTTGAGGTGTTCAAGAGGTGGGGGCTTCGAGAGTTCCATCCGTATGTTATGAATGAAGGAATGATCCTTCTATTTATAGGCAGCAGAATGATCTGCTTATGCGTGCATATGTGATACACGCCTGGAGAGCTTGCACGTAGGGATGCCACATGGATGATTCTGTTGGGAGCATGGATGATGTGCCCTGAAGTCGGAGCTGAATCTGTTTGAATTACACTGTTAGGCTGCGGTGGAGCTGACACATGACAGTTGTGGAAATTTGATTGTTGCTAAGATCTTGGGTGGTTAGCACCCATTCGTAGGCAGAACTAAGTCAAATGAACGTGGCACGTGTCCATGGCTCAAAGATCTCAGATTTGATGGTGAGTAATCTGTCAGGATGTGCCTAGGATCTGGCGCATGAGAAGACTTAGTCCATGACTTTTTCAGGGTAAAAAACAACTCTAGGTGCATGGATTTCGAGGTACATACAGAGCTTTGGGCGCATGGCTGCGAAGGTGCATGCGAAGTTTTGGGCACATGGCTGCGAAGGCGCATGCAAAGTTTTGGGCGTATGGCTGCGAGGTTCATGCGGGTTCTTAGGCGCACAACTTGGAAGGCGCATACGGGTGATCAGTCGGCCACGTGGCGAATCATAGCCGTAACTGACAATAGAGTGATGATTGTGTCTCTTCATTTTCTGTATTTTTTGACTTCGTGACGTGTGTTGCTGTCGTTTCAGTCACTCCAGCATTAAATGCTTTGATGGGTGGCAAGCTTTATGTGGGCACATCTCTGTGAATCACTGGACGTGTCTGACAGTGTCCTATTGGGCACATTTGTCTGTGCTCCATAGGGCGCGTCGGTACGGAGCGCATGGTGCTGTCGAGCACATCCTCATTGGTCAGTCTTTGTTGAATTTTTTGAGGCGTTCATGCTTCATTAACTCGGATGAATTCGAATGGGGCAGATTCATCACAATTAATGTAAGTTCATTGTACTGACTTCGGAAAAGTTGTCACTTGGTGCATCGGTTTGATTTGCCCAGGCCTATAAATAGTTTCGTGAAGCGAAGTTTGCTTCTCATTTCACTTTTCTTTTCAAATGAAGATGAACTCGGCTGGTCCTTCTCCTTGGCGAGATGTTGTACTGTGAGTTACAGATCTCTTCGTTCGAAGAAGCTTTGACAATGAACTCCTTCAGAAGATTAAAATATGCCAAGTTTGCTATGGACACAGCAACTTATGTTCGAACCCCTTGTTGGTAGTATTTTTCTACGAGATGGCATTGGGTGCCTGTTGCATCTAAAGATCGGGGTCGTCGTGCCCGGACTTCTGTTATGTTGGAAGAGCCACCGAGTTTGGATTGATTGCCAACCCGCGTTCTGCTCAATAAATATTTCATTGGCCGAAGCACTCGAGCAAGTGATTCGCTCCAACAAGGAAGAGTGATGCACCTACACTAAAACGTCAGGGTGATGCGCCTAGCTGTAGTTTAGGCTTTCTTCTTTGTAGTAGACTTTTGTTGTATTTGGACATGTCATAGACTTTTTATATGGAATAAAAAATCAATCGTCATGTGCCTCTTCTACTTGTTGTCTTCTGAAATAATGTGCCAACATTCTGTCTTTGAATTCTTTGGCGTTTGATGTGTTGGGGCGCATGGCATTTTGGGGCGTATAGGGGTTCTGACCTTTAGATGCGCCTAAAATTTCATGCTTCTACAATTATTCCCTTAGTAAATCCTTAAGTTATTCTCGTTAATAAATAATTTCTTATTAATTATTAAATAAAATCTTTTCGTAATAAGCTCGTTAAATTATTTTGGTGTCTTTTGTCTTATCAAAATAGCATTTTATACGATATTTTAATTACTACCTTAAAATATGGTTCTAAAATATTAGATATTATTAAATAAATGGTTCTCGTAATATTATAACTATTAAAATGGTTTTCTTTATATTTTAAAATATCTATTAAAAATACAAGTTAATTTATGATAATAAACCATTATTTCATTTCAAAAGTATTTTCGAGTATTTTATATAAGTAATTTTAAATTAGAGTATTAGTTATGAAAAACCGTTTATTATTTACTAATAAATAAAATATAGATTTTCCCCGCATTATTTATAAAAATATAATAGTTATTAAGAAATCGTGTTTACCAAATATTAATATACATGGCTAAAGTATTAAATAATTGTAGCTTTACTCCTCTAAAAATATGTTATAAATAAATAATTATTTTATTAATTATTGGCGAATTTAGAATCTAGACGATATCGTATTATTAATTAGTTAATTAATTAGAATTGTAGCAACCATAGATTGGCAACTAAGTTATATATCGTTAATGTATGTTTTCAGTTCCGGGACTTAATCTGAATATTTTTGTCATCACCTACAGCATCGAAAAAACCAAGGCAAGTTCATATGAGTTCAAACTTGTGTTTTAGTTAATAATTAAAATTATTGCATTATAGAATCATTGTATCGACACTTGATCCACAAGATCCTATTCGGACCCAACTGATTGCTTGACTGACTCATTGACTCGGTATTAGAGAGTACTGTTAACACCTGTGGTCAAAGCCCATATTGCCTCACTCTGGATAGCGGAAGTCCAACCCACTTGGGCTGAAGTCGGACCATTTTTACTAGAACATATACTGCCTCCAACCTTAGCCGGCCACAGGATGTTACACACTCACACAATATTGCTAGATATAAATTGTATCATTTTATTTCCAGAGATTTATTACAGCACTGTTTCTTTATTCTTATTAGGAAATAAAATATCTTATAAAAATTTCTTCTTGTCTCTTCTAGTTATTCACTAAGATGTTGGAATGGATATGTATGTTCTTATTCCTCTTCTGACTGGAGACCAATATTTTAGGTGATTGTGATGACGAGGAACTGGCCTATAGTTCTTACTATAGACCCGACTTTGGTTTCGAGGAGTTAGCTGGACCCAAACAGGGAACCCAGGAGTTCTAAATGCACTTTTATATTAGTTCTTTCCTTCCTTTGAACAAGTTGTAATAAATGAACAAGTTGTAATAACTGAATGTTTCCTGCTTTGTGTTATTCCAATTAGACTCTAGTTTCATTTCAAATGTTTTAATAAAGTTTTTTCTTCCGTATTTAGAAAGTTGTTCCTACGTTGCTACTGATTGATACAGTTTACTGTCGATGTCTCACAACGATGCAGGATGGGCATGATCCGACTGGATCCAGTATCTTGGGATCGGATCGTGACATATTTTCAGTGGTGGCCCATGCAGGTCAGTTATACAATATTGGTTTAGTCAACTTAGTCTGGACAAATATACAGTCCTGCAATCTGACCTTAGATTTAAGAATGACCTTAGAAAAACAGACCCTAGAAAAAACTAGTACACTTAGACTATTTTCATCTTGTCACAACATAGGGCCGAAATTATCTATTTTATAAATTCTATTTTTGTATGCTTATAGTTTCGTAGATTACCTTGCTTATAACGCATCACATAATAGGCCGATTGTATGATGGTATATTTTACTGCCATTAGTATTTTCCAGATTTTTTATGTATCTTTTAGTGTCCTATGGCTTTCAAGTTTTTTTCTCCATATCTTTATCAGACTCTAGCATCCCTTAGGTTCTATACTCTTTTGCTATTTATGAATTAAGATTAGAGTTTTTTAATTCTCCTTTAGCAAACCAAATCAACTCTATCTACCCAAAGTATTCCTACGACTAGTTTATCCAACCATTTGCCTTTACCTTATTTCCAATCGACTTTCTCGGAACCAATCCCGAACCAAATTCTTCTGAAACCATAAAGCCCCATGGTTAAATATTACCAAATGGTTCAACTTAGCTATTCACGAATCTTCCAAAGGAATTATTTTCCAAAAATAATTCCAATATTGATTGTTATTTCCTAAGTTATTCCAAGGAACGAGAATATTTTCATTTATTGACTTTCTCCACTCAACTTGAAATCTTACTCTCTCTAGGCAACTTCTTAATCAACTCAAGGCCTAGAAAGCTTCTCAACTCAATCCTTGAGTATCATGAAGCAAGAACGGTCATAAAATTGATTCCATTCTATCATTGAATTTCCTTTAGTCATTAGAAAACTTTTGAATTGTTGAGCTATCCCTTTGAAATTCCCATGGACAAAGTTGAGAAAATATTCAGTGACCTAATATGGCTTCGTACATATGCGTTGCAGCCATTTATCTAAATTATGGAAATTGCAAGTTTACTGCAGCTAGATGCGCACTGGCGAGGCATAGACCCTAAGTTGAAGTGATTTCAGATGTTCATAGGTTTTCGGATATTATTGAGACTATTCCTAAATGCATCATGTTTGTCTCCTATGTTGTTAAGCCAGAAAATGTATAAAGTTGATATACTACTTGGTAACCTATCATTATTCAAGTTATGGAGTCAAATTTTTTTAACTGCAGCCAGGTGCACTCTGTCGAGGCATTAATTTGAGGCAAAACGACTTCAAATATATTTGGTTTTCGAATATTATTAAAACTATATCCATACCATGGTTGTCTTTTTAGTACCATCAAATTAGAGGATTTTTATTTCTAGCGGTTGTCTCCATTTTCTGAAATCTCTTATCACAGCCAAAAAGAATAGATTTCCTATGAAATTTTACTTGATTTTTCTAGAACTTATTAGGATCATATCAATATCTATTGGCTCAATTTCTTTCAAGGTTTAATTTTAGTGTGTTGTATATATTTTGTGGATAATTATATATATTTTTAGCTATATATATAGTTAGTGATAGTTATATACGGGAAAAACCTATATAGTTACCTAGAAGCCTTAATATATTATTCTGGTAAGAGCATCCTTAGAGGATCGATATTTTCCCGATGAGATTAGATAGCTAAGGGTAGAAAAGGATAGTATGACAAGGCACAAGGTAAGCAAGCTAGTCTGGAGAGAATTATAAATTGTGATTCATTTCGGATAGAATTATTAGTGGTACTTACTAATGCTTGGGTATTGGATTTGAACGAATGAAGGAATGTGATAATTTTGAATTTTATGATTAAGAAAAGAAGTTATATGGCAGGATGGCAGAAGCTGTAGGTAATCAAAGGTTGGTGATAGAAGACTAGGATTTGATAAAAAATTTCCACAAAAGGAGTAAGTGTGGGATTATAAGGATCGAGTTGAGAAACACTCAAAGGAATTAATTTTTGAAAGTTATTCTACATAAAGGATGGATATAACCCATAGAGGAATTATTTAGGAGCGAAAAGAAGGAAGGTTTCTAAGTAATGATAGTAGTATCAACCAGTAGTAAGGAACTGAGACAAAAGCATTGACATGCAAGTAAAGGAGAAATTGGGTTTGAAAATTTTGTTGAAAGACTATCAAACATTGGAGACTCATATTATTTATAGTGCATTGGCAGCTGTTTTAGTTCTCTGTAGATACTGAGAGTTTAGCAAGTTAGAGATTGGTTCTGCACAGGATGTTAAAGAGATGATTATCTTGTAAGTTATTTTCTATCATATCCTATTTTAAAACGCCTTTTGACCCTTGAAATAGTGATTCGGTATTCTTTCTACAACCATTTGATTATCATTCGATCCTCAATGGAAGCATCTTATCCAATTATATTTCTACCATAACTATATTATTCTAATTATCTTCACCATCCTATTATCATACAATAGTTGATTTTCCCCCAGTCGCAAATCCTTGTACTCTCCTTCCAATTTGATCAGTATTTTTTTATATAGTCCCTCATTTTAGTAGATTTTACTATTTTATGCCTTCTCAACAAACCATTGGTGTTTTTTTTCTTTCTTTCCTCCTCTATTCACGGAACATCATTTGATTTTCATCCTATTTTTTGTGATCGTGTGATTATATTTTAATCGTGCCTATATTTTACTCCTACCTAAAAGGACTTTTGATCGCAACAATATTTCAATTCTATCTCTGATCATGTCTAGATAATTTCGATTTTGCTCATATTTCGAATGTATTCTTAAAGATGTTTAGGTTTGATTGTATCTTGATCATACATATAATTTATCGTGTTTGCTTAGAATTTCAACTATGCTTCGAATTTGATCGTGCCTAAATGCTTCGAATCTATCCCTAATCGTGCCAAATCATGTTCTGATCATGATTAAACTTTGATTAACATGTCTAAATATTTTTTGTACCCTGCTTAAATTTTAAATCGGTCATACTATTTTTTTGTATTTCTAATCGTGTCGGACCATATCGATTCTATTTTGATTATGTCTAAATCTTGACTTTAATCATGCCTTCGTGATCGTGGCTAGATAATTTATTCTACTAATCATGACTAGATTCGACTTTATGTCTAAACTTAACTGGTCAACTTTCAAAATTTTCTTATTCAGATTTTCTAAACCAGGTCTATCGTGCCATTAAAATTTCGAGGACAAAATTTTTCAAAGGAGGGAAGGTTGTAAAACCCATATTTTTTAAGTTTTAATTAATTAATGTTTGGATTAAAACTCGTATCCTATTTAACCCGAACCCGCTAACCCAAAATCCAATTAACTTAACTACCCAATCCCCCGTGATCCGTTTCCTCCGTCGAATCACACCCCATGTAACCCATCGCTCTCCCTACGAAATACCATGCAGAAACTATTTTCTTCCTCATAAAAACTCACAGAACCTTACTACCTTTCCAAACTCCCCTTACCTCCTCCCACGTTCATCCTTTTCCAAAACCAACCATGCTCCGGCGCTACACGCGACACACTGGTCCTACCAACACCCCACTTGGGGCATTTTTGTCGCAACAATCGGCCGACCTGGACGACCCTCGTGCCCGCCTCGGCCGTGCCAGCCTTTCGTTGTCCGTCTTCGGCCGCGCTAGCCTCCCGTCGGCCATCCCCGGCCGCGCCAGCCTCCCGTCAGCCATCTTCGGCCCGCCTTCTCACAACCAGCGCGCATCCGTACGTGTCCAGAACGTTCACCCGTGAGCACGCCTCCTGTTTTGCGATCCCCGTGCTCGTGCGTCTGCATCTCGTCATTTCGTGTGACCCGAGTCCGAGGCCTCCCCTCGGTACTTTTTTCCCAACTTTTTATTATAATTGTAGGAGCTCAAAAATAATTAGGCGCTACTCATAAGATGGTGCCAAGATTCAGAATGGCGCTGGTCATTGGGATATACGAGGCTTAGGTGGCGCTAGGGTCAGGTGGCGCGTGCACCACGTGGCAAAGCCTCCTCGAAAAGCTGTAAACAGTCGCAATGATGACTGACAGCTCGTCAGTCCAAGGAAATCTCTTTGAATCCTAGGAAGTACGGCGCCCGAGAAGACTGTCATCTTTGTAATAAATGCTGACGGCTAGCTCGCTCCAGCTATCATGTGGCATGAGGTAGTTAATGATGACAGAACTTACAGACTAATTAGGAGGCGCCAGTTATCAAATTGTGCCTGGCTCCACCTATCAAACTGGCGCCATCTAATCAATTTTCATCCAGAAGTCAGATGACGTGGCGCACATGCCACTAGTCTCGAAGAACGTGTCTACTATACTATCCACGATAATGCGCATCTCTTTTACAGAATGCCACGTGTCCTTCGCAGTTCGAGTAACCGTTCGTACAACTGGATGAATGGCACGCAAAACGCAGTACGCGCCACCTAGAATAACTACTTGACAGTTATTTCAGAACTCTATAAATAGAGTTTCAAATCATTTCTAAAGCATAACTAATGATCATAATGTCCTGACAAAGTGATGCTGCATTCTTCAGAGGCACGTGTATTCGATTTCACATCGTCCAAGGGATAAAGTGATCATTTTCTGATCAGATTCCTACAGTTGTACTTTTCCAGAAATTATTTTACTCTTTGTACTTTCTTTTTTTTAGTTTGTAAATCAAACTTTTATTTTTACAAACAAAATGGCGACTCTGTTGGGGACGATTGTCTGCTCCGATGAGAAGGTGACAACTCAATGTGATACTGCGTCGATCGACAAGACGCAGAAGACCTTGGTCGTCCAAGTCGACCAAACATCTTATGAAGCTATGATTGGTGCTGGGGGTGCCAAACGCGCTACTGTTGCTGCCAAGAACAAGGCGCGCGCCATTTGGACTCCGAAGTCCTTCAAAGCACCAATCACAACTTCTGTGCAGACTGCGCTCATTGCTGCCTTGGCGCAGAACAAGGGGAAATGTCCTTTGGCTACTCCATCTTCCTCTCCAGTTTTGAACCTGGGAGAGGACTTATCTATTTCTGCTCCTGTGCAGAACAAAAAAAAGTGCCCTTTGGCCCTTCCTCATACTTATGTGTAGATTGCGCCCACTGCTGCCATGACCCAGAACAAAGGGAAATACCCTTTGGCTAATCCCTCTTCTTCTCCAATTCTGAACTTGGGAGAGGACTTATCTATTTCTGCTCCCATGCAGAACAAAGGAAAGCATCCTTTGGTCTTTTTTCATTCTTTCCTAGTCATTAAGTTGGCAGAAAATACTCCTGTTTGTGCCCCTGTGCCAATCATGACACAAACTCTTTTGAAAAGAAGTTCTACTTCTCTTGACAGAGACAAACAAGTCTCTAGTAAGAAAGTAAATTCTGTTCATTTGTGCCATACTAAGCATGCTGGAGTAGGGTGCGCAGTGCGGCAAGGCATTTTGCCTACTCTAAGCACCAACCAAATCAAAATCAGGATCTGCCAACTCTGCGCATATCAAGGTCCAAACAAGAAAAATTGATGTTATCCTAAACAGACACATAGGAAGTGCACCTTCTTGATATGTGTGCCTATCTCAACATGCGCAAATCAAAGTCGGCCTCATCAAGCCATAAGGTGCACCAAGTGCAGTTTGTGCCAGTTGCTGATTTGGGCAAAGTGAGGACTTTTAAAGTCAAAGACCCCCTCACCTATGCCAATCAACTCAGCACTTCCTTATATACCCAAGGGACCAGGCATCTCAAGAACAGGAACCATATTCCTAATGTAATCCATGAATATGTATCTCATTCTTCTCCTAACCCTGTTAAAGTAACTGATCTTTACGAGATTCTTGTACAAAAATGGAAGATCGCAAGTCCGTCTCATGTATCTGTGACTCCACCTATGAAGCATCTTTGTAATCATGAGATAGTGATTAAGTGTTGCTGCCAGACAGCAAAACAGCATGTCTTTGACCGTTTGAACTATTCTCAATCTCCTAAACTGATCATAGCAGTAGACGAAGATTTATCCTCCACGACGACCACATGCAAGGAACTCCAGTCTACTTTCCATGAAGCTTAAGTACAATGTCGTTGCAAATCATCCAAAAAAACCATCTTCGATCGTATGAATTACAATCATTCTTCTGACATACAACGTCACCCTCTTAAAGTGATCCTAGTCGATGCAGACGAGTTGCTATTTGCTTTAGTCAACATAACATCTCGAAGCACTGGGGGTAGAAAGCGTCTAAGACGTAATGCAACCCGCAACCTCAGTCAACAATACTTGGATTAGATATGTGACTCCGACGAAGGAGTCTACCTGCATACCAGATCAAGAAGCCAAAAGACAATCGGTCAAAGGAGTCTTCCTTCCGACCAAAAAATAATCGGTCAGAGGAATCTTCCTTCTAGCCGAGAAACAATCGGTCAAAGGAATCTTCCTTTCAACCAAGAGACAATCAGTCAAACGAATGTTCCTTCCGACCAAAAAATAATCGGTCAAAGGAATCTTTCTAATTTTAATTAAGATTTCCTCGGTCAAAGGAATCTTCCTATCCCTTATCATTGGGGTGGTTCCTCGTATGACTTTGATGCTGACAGCGAAAGCTCTGAACGGACCATCTTTTCCACCAGCTCCTCTTCGGTAGCCAGAGAAGTGACGGCCTATGTCACCAACGAAGAACAAGACGCATCCAGTTCCGACAGCCAGGAGCAAAGAATCGTCTCTTTAGAGGCCAGCATGAAATACATGGCTGAGATAATGGCAAGCATGCATGCTATAATCGTGGTACAATATACTGTTCCACCGGTTATGAATCTAATTCCAACCCAAGAATAAATAGGGCATATGCTCCTACTAATACCGGTCAGGGGGTACAGTCTCCTCACAATGCTACTGTGCCAACTCTAAGTCTTTCTGGTGCTGGGGGTGGTGCTTATCATGCAGTTCCTCCTCCTAACATGCCAAATCAGTCTACTGCTCTCCAAGAATCAGAGGATGCCGATGAGCCCGTAAAGCTTTTATGTAACCGGTTTGAAGCCTTCAAGCAGAAGGACGGCCTACAGAAGCTTGGGATCAAACAACCTTATCCCATAGAATGGAAGGAAGTCCTATTTTCACCCAAGTACAAGCCTCCCACCGTTATGCTGTTTGACGACAGTACATCTCCAAGCCAATACCTCAACCACTTCGAGGTAATGACTAATCAACTTCAGCCGAACGATGCTCTACTCACTAGAGTATTCGTCGGATACTTGGCAGGTACAGCCTACGACTGGTATCATAGTTTGTCAAGCGGTTGCATAACTTCCTTTGTCGGGTTTAAATAAATATCCTTGGAACGATTTTATGAGGGAACAAATGACATGACTATGTCAGCCCCCATCAAAATTAAACAAAGGCCCAATGTAATCGATAAACGTTTCATTGAACGCTTTCGCCGTGAAGTACTCAAAATGCCTCTGGGAACTCCAGATGCTCTGACTATAGAAACATGTAAATCAAACCTGTTACCTATAGTCAGCATGTGGACTAGATTCACGCAGTTCCAGGATTGGCCTTCCTTTATAGTGAATGCCAGGGCAGCTGAAGAAAGTGTTAACAAATTCAAGCAATTAGGCATCCAGATGCCTAATCTCGACAGAGATGAACATTCTACATCCAACAGAGGTGGCCGTATGAATAACTGTAAAGGCAAAGAAGCTTTGGCTATCAATTTCAAAGGCAAAGAAACTCTAGCCATCAACATAGGTCAATCAATACCTACCCCAACGATACCACCACAGAGGGAACAACATCCGAAAGAGGAATAATCCTTCGACGATGACGACGTCATGAGTATCTTCGATTACTTAATCAAGAGCAATAAACTTCAGTTATTCGATGCAAAACGGCCAGAGGAAGTAGGTAAGACTGGCCATCCTAAATACTGTGTGTATCATAGGTTCATTGAAAGAGGATGCTATATGCTCAAAGGGAAGATACAAGAGATGATTAAAGCTGGCACAATCACTCTTCAATAGGACGAGAACACTGTGGCTGCTAACGTCATTTCTCTGCAGTTTGGCAACTTTTTAGCTTAACTTTGTAAGATAGAATCATTTCCATTTCGAAGGCTACTCTGGAGATTGTCAATCTTCCGCCTGCACGAAGTAAAGGTCTTATTCTTCTGTCAACTGATAAAGGAGATATCATGTGGATCCATCCCGACTTGGTGGCTGACTTTGAAACACCTGCATCGTCTATAAAATCCAAGAAGGTAACCAAATACAAGTCATGTCACATGACATCACTGGGTGATCATCATCTTCCACCTTTAACTGCTACCTTCATCCCGGCGGTGAGTTCATCTTCTTCTTTTGAGACGATACTACCAAAGCTGGAGGCCTATTACCAACCGATATTCCATTTATATAGTCAACAGTCTATAAACAAATGACGAAGATGGGATATGATCTGCAGAAGGCCCCTGGATTGAATCACGGAAAGAGATCTATATACCTTTTTCCTTACGTCTTCAACACAATCAATCTTGTATTGGCTTGGAATTTTGGACAGACTTTTCATCTTGCCAAAGGAAGTTTTCAGAGGCAAGACTCAGACAGAGAACTGCAACATGATATCATTTGCACCAGTACCAGAAGAAGAAGCCCTGACTGGTACCGGGTCTGGAAGACTTTATCTGAGAGAATATTCAGAAGGTCAAAAGATCCCTACTCCAGTTTCCTATGCCCCCTCAGCATCTTCTCCTCCTGCTGTCAATGTTCCATCGGCTTCATTACCTCCAGTGGAACCAATTTCTCCCAAACCGATGGTGGCCGATAAAAAAAATAGCCAGTTCGCTTTGATAAAATATTAAAGAAACTCCACCTCTTGGACTTAAGAAGCCATACAACTTTGATATATTGGCTAAACTAGCCAATACTCCGATGAGGTTATCAATTTTCGAGCTCCTTCATCTCTCAAAGGAAACTCGGAAAACCCTAAGTGAAGCTTTGATGCAAGCTGACACTTGTCTAGCACTCCTTAAGAAGCCTGTTGAAGAACCTATAACATGTTTTTACTGTCATAGTGTGATGGAGTTGATTCCTAACATCACCTTCACACAAGATGACATGCTCCTAGAAAATAGTCGACATGATCGACCTTCATACTATACAGGATATGTCGATACAATGAAGGTTGATCGTATCCTGATTGATCCCGGATCTGCACTTAACATTATGCCGAAGATTTTACTGGATGCCCTAAAAATTCCAGTATATAATCTCTCTACAACAATCACGACGATCTTGGGATTCAATTCTAGGAGAAGTGAACCACTAGGAAAGACTCACCTGAAAGTTCAAATCGGCAATCTTCGCACAAAAGTCGCTTTTTATGTGATTCACAATCATGGCTCCTATAATGCTTTGTTAGGGAGACCATGGCTGCATGAACATAACACTGTGCCATCAACTCTCCATCATTGCTTCAAATATGTCGATGACAATGGAGAAGTTAGGAAGGAAGTGGTCGATCTAATCCATTTCGAGGTGTCGAAACATATTTTACTGACTTGAGGATGTACAAAGAAGAATTCATGAAGGTTGTACTGGCCATGGATACCGAGAAAGATCAAAGGGACACCCCAGATGATGTTGTCATAATTCCGGTCATAAGATGTACTTTTCGTCCTTCGTCATCTCAGACGCTCACCATTTATCTCTCCTCTCATGCCAAGCATATTCCTGCTGAAAAGATGGAACAGAAGGAGCTCATCTCTTCTGAGCCTCTTGTTATCGATATCTATCATAACAAGCCTTCTCCTTTCCATTCTCATTCTCCTCCTCTGGTTTTCAACCTTAGCAAGCCATCGACTAAGGTCAAGAGCCCTATTGTAAATGATGATATAAAAACCAATAAAGTAACATCTCCTTTGCAGTATACTAATGTTATTTATTATTCTCGATGTTACCTAGAAATGCTAGATAATTTCGAACCCCTTACAATAGGGGCAGTTCAACCTCTCCAAGATGAAATATCACTCGAACCAGTTCAAGATTCCTTCTTCCTAGTTCCTTACCGAAAGAAAGATGAACTTCCTATAATTTTTACCAAAGGAACAGAGCAGAAGACTACATTTGATAGTGATGCTAAAAATAACGATAATGGGCGACTTCAACTACGTCGTTATAGTCAACAATCAAAAGACATTATTCAAAAGATGGGCTGCAACTTCAAAATCGGCCTCAATGGTGGTAGAAAAAGGCGAACTCCTGTCCGTATTCCTACTCCAAAAGGAAAGTCACTGCAATATTATAGCGAAACGAAGCATGGGTTGGGCTATACCTCGTCGGTCATGACCCCAGACGCCTTCGAGTCTGACAACGGGGAGCGATCTAACTCTTCTGACTCCGTTTCATAGGATTCTGACACCAGTGTAGGGCACGTCCATCGAGTGACTCTATCTTCCAATATGGTGACCGTGGACTTCTCCGAAGGCGATGATGATTTCATCAAAACTCTCGAATCTGATCCTTGGACACAAAGGATGGATACTCAAAGGGAACTTCGCTTTGAACAATGCGAATCACCTACCGAAGATCAGTTGGTCCAGGTCTATGTCAAAAATGAAGCTTCTCTAAGGCCAATCTACATCAGCAAAAGCCTTCCTGAAGCGGATAAACATGAACTAATTCAGCTCATTAGGGAATACATTGACGTATTCGCTTGGAGCTATAAGGATATGCCAAAATTAGATCCTTAGATCGCTACCCACAAACTCAATATCTTGCCAAATACGAGGCCAGTTAAACAACAACAGCGTCAATTCCGACTGATATGATGGACGCTATAGAAGCTGAAGTCAAGATGCTCATCGCCTGTGGTTTTGTCAGAGAAGAACAACATCCTGACTGGGTGGCTAATGTCGTCCTAGTTATGAAGAAAATAGGGAAGGTCCGAGTCTGCATTGACTTCAGAGACCTCAACGAATCTTGTCCTAAGGATGAGTTTTCTCTTCTGATCACTGATGTCATGATCGACAAGACTTGCGGGTTCGAACGGATGTCTTTCATGGACGGATTCTCTGGATATAATTAAATCAAGATGAACCCTGAAGATGAAAAACATACATCTTTTCGTACTCCTCTGGGAGTCTACTGCTACACTGCCATGTCGTTCGGTCTTAAAAATGCTGGTGCAACCTATCAGCGGGCCATGAGCACCATCTTCTGCGAACATTTACGAAAGACAATCGAATGCTATGTCGACGATATTGCTGTCAAAAGTCGTCTTAAATAATATCACATCCAAGACTTGAGAACTATCTTCGGTCTAATGCGCCAGCATCAACTCAAGATGAATCCCACCAAGGCATTCTTGTAGCTCCCCTTCCCGAAAATTTTGAAATATTTTTATTATTATTTATTTGATTTAAATAATGATTTTTAGATTTTTGTAAATAATTATTTAATTATTATTACGGTAGATGATTTTAGTCATGGTTAGAAGTTGGAGTACAAGGTGACTAGGAATCATGGTACGGATAGTACAGTGTCGTGCTTTGACTAGTGTATTAGCCATGTCAGGAAAGGCCGAGCCATAGTGATGTCCTAACTAGGAAAACCGAGCTAAGTTGTGACATAACCATTATAAATAGTTTAATTATTTATTATTAATATTATTGACGTTTAAGAGACCCGGTTATACCAAATCAGCCCGGACTGGACCCGTACCAAGCCCAAGCCCATGTAGTCATGCGGGATGTCCAATGACATTCGTGTTGATGTATTTTGGTATGATGGTTTCGTATTCCGTTTTAATGATCTAATAAATATTTCTAAGTATTCTTAATAAAATATTATAAATATCATTATTAGTTAACATTCAATGATATTTGTATAAAATAGGTCCTCGTACATTTTTGAAATTTTTAGACTGTGCATGATGGTATATACACCATTATTGGTTTATTAAATTTCATTATTATTATTATTATTATTATTATTATTATTTTATTGAGATTATTATTATATAATATAATATTATTATTGGTTATATTATTTTCGGCAAATAAATGTTACAATACATATATTCATATTTACATAAATAGGCCCTGCACTAGAAATAGATAATATTGAGGTTCTATTTAGATTTATGGAGATTACAATATAAGTGTATATATATATATATATATATATATATATATATATATATATATATATATATATATATATATATATATATATATATTTATATATATATATTATATGGGTATAAAAAAATAAAAAATAAAATAAATATATATATATATGGGTATAAGGGTATAAGGGTGCCTATTAAATAACTGTAAATATATACCCTCATTATTATTTATAAAATAAAGTATACATATACATAGAGTTATATAATTATATACATATAAATGAGTATATAGATATACGTGTATGTATATATAAATATATATAGGTGTGTATGTATATATATATATATATATATATATATATATATATATATATATATATATATATATATATATATATATATATATATATATATATGTGTGTGTGTGTGTTTGTGTGTGTAAATATATATATGTATATATGTACATAGATATTTAGGTATAAATATATATAGATATAAATATTTAGGTATAAATATAAAAATGAGAAAAAAGAATATTTAGGTAAAAAAATATATATATTTAGGTATAAATATAGATATATATATGCTAGAAATAAAGGAATAGAAAAAGAAATAGAAAAGAGAAAAAGAAAAGCAATAGCAACAGCAGGCCCATGCCAACCAGACCCGGCCCAGGTTTTCCCTCCCTCCCCCACATCAAATGATAAGCCCCCACACCAGCGTGATAAGCCCCGACCCCACCTTCGGGCTGTTAAGCCGATGTATAAATGTTTATAGAGAGTCTCTCTCTCGAGAACTAAGCCCTAACCCCAATCCTAACCAACAAACCTCCGACCCTCTGGTGCCACCTCACGTGGCCAATGGATGGCCATGACGCGCCAGAGGCAGCGCGCGTGCGCACGGACAAAGGAACGACAGTGGCAGCCGGTTCGACCTCAACTTCATGGTCGAAAGTCATCCTCATTACTCGATCATTTTTCGAAATATTTCTTCAGGTATGATCCTGATATATACGGCTTCGATCCCCATCAATTAGTTTGATTTTATGTAATCTATATTGCCCGAAAAATCGAACCAAAGTTCGGTAAAAACCTGTTCGAAAATAGGACCAATAACAGTCCATTCATCCACGTTTGAAGATCGATTTCAATCGATCTAGTGCGAGATTAGAAATTCTACTTAAACACAGTTATAGACAACATATAGGGCTCCATAACCCATTTTGCAGAAGTCGATTTTATCGACTACGTGCCGAGAAATCGGATCCCGAAGTTTGACAAAAATTTGTTTTAAAAACATGAAAATCCTTCGATACGATGTGCGTTCTGCCAATCCGGGCGACGTGGTCGCGAATTGAAAGCATCAAAAGGTGCGTAATGGCTTCACGGACGTATGGGCTTTGACGGAATTCAAATTGGTTGCGTGTGTGCGACGAATTTGATACGTATCCGTCAAAATTTACTGTATCGGCCTCTGTGCAAATTTTCCAATTACTTTGTTCTCGTTCGTCAGATCGAGACAAAACTTGCACCAATAGGATCGTATCAATTTTCTGCTCCAGTATGCCATGTTTGGTCCGATTCTGAGACAATTGATCGGATCGCCATTTTGCGGGCCCCACGATCCGACTCAACAGACGATTTTGTGCACGGCCCGCCAAAATCTAACTCTGGACATACGGTTGGGTCCGTATCGGAAAACCGGACCTGTATACATATAGTTTGAGGACTTTAGAGATCATAGTCTCTGGCATGCTTTTTGGTGTAAAGCGGATCCAACGGCGGACACCGTTTTGACCCAAAATTATCGTTTTGCCCCTGTGTCCGGAATTGGACTTAAGGACATGCAATTCCAGCTAATTTGACTATTCTAAAAATGTTAGTAATATTTATTTCAGCATATGGAGACTTCTGCATGTGTTGACTAATTGTGGCTCATTGAGTGGTATAGTATTATTGGTTTCACCAGCTAAGGTCCTCAGGCAAGTACACTTTCTGATTGCTTTCAATTCGTAGTAGTCTTTTCATTTCATGCTTATACATATGTCTTGCTGCTTGTTGACATGCTCGTCACACAGAGTAGTCGAAAGGGGAAATATCTTAGTAGACATGTAGACTACCCAGAACTATTCCATGAGTCTATTCTTGAATGATAGCAGCTGCACACGACACGTACAGGGTACCAGATTTATCCCCTAGCCGTTTACTTGTCGAAATAGATATTTTATATCACAAAGATAGTTGTATTTTATTTGCTTTCCTTGTCTTCTTCACCACTTGTCGTGTCATCTGTTACTTTCTAGTTTTCATCTCTCATATGCTATTTTCATGTCTTGTTAATTCTATTGTATTTTTGTATTACCGTCGGTTTGTGTGCTTGTTCCATTCTTGACTGGAAACTAATATTTTTCAGGTTTAGCTGCGATCACTCTTAGCACTGGAAAGGTATAGGTATGTTGAGGTCAACCTAGATAGTGGAACTAGCTGACTTTACTATTTTGTGAGATATTGTATTTCCTTTCAAATATAAATGTTGTAATAAATTTAGAAATGTGAATGAGCAATAAAGTTTATTTTGAGCAATTATTTCTTGCGGGCTTGACAGCGTTCTACTGTCGACTCTGCGGCGTAGGCTGGCTTGGACACGTCTCGTATCCGAAAAAGCGGGTGTGGGTCATGACAAGTTTTTGTGGTGGCCCATGCAGGTCAGTTTTCGCAAAATATGCGAACTCGTGATAGTAATTAAGTTAGTCATATTATTGCGAGCCTGCGACTAGGAATACTCATTCACAATAGGATTGAAATGATTTAAGATAAAGACTAGGACTAGGAGTCCCTTGTCTAAATCGACCGTTGGGAAGTTAAGGTTGTTAGATAGGCCATACAGTTTAGATAAGGAATTATTAAATTCAGATAGCTTGCTAGATCTCTATAGATACATTATTGCTTTTGATACGATAATGCGATTCAATGTGGGTATACTATTCACTTGGTAAGCTAGGCTTTCCTGGAATTAAGGCTTTAATTTTGATAAACTGTTCAATTTTCTTATTTAGATATAAATCTTATAACATAAATTAGAATTGCCTGTTTTAAATTCTATTTTGCTGTAAGGAATTAGTTTATAATTCCTGATTCTGTTATTCTTGTATGAATCCCAAGTTAGATTTGATTCAAAGTTTTCCCTCAGCCATTTGAAATATATATGAAATAAAGATTATAATGTTTTTACTTCTCTTGTCTTCAGTTATTTCCTCCCCGATCCATCTTTTACCTTAAGGATTGAGACTTATAGGTAGATGTTTACGCTTACTATCATAGTCAGTTAGTTTGAACCTTTAGCAGCTCCTGGAAGTTCTTAGGAATATAGTTGGAGTAATTTTAACGACTACGATGGCCAGCCAGTAGCGCACTGGCAAGGCACGACCCATAGAATTGAAATTATCTCAAGGAATCGTAGGTTATGGAGCATTGCTAGAATTATATCTTCGTTAACCTCTTTAGACCTTGTGTCAATATAGGGTAGAGTATCGGATAGCTTATCACAATTGAATCACGGAACCAAGGGTTTGCCACAGCGAGAGTATACGGGCGAGACATAATTCTCGGTGAAATGACATCAGACGTGATTACAAGTTTAGGATACAATAGAGAATAGAAAATGCCATGTATATCCTATAAGAGCCAAAGTCAATACTAGTGGAAGTTCTGTAAGTTGGATAGCATGTCTCTCAACCTAGCATTTCATGGTCCTCGTGATCTATTAACGAGGTAATTGACTGACACTAACAGGTTTACCTAGAATATAGAATTTACAGGTCCATAACCCATTAGTCGACGAAGGCCTTAGGAATAAAAAGATAGTAGGTTGACTGTATAAGGTGGGTAGATTTGTAGCTCCCCTCCCTGATAGTAGCTTGACAAAAAGTTTTGAAAACTTTGAAGGGGGTATTGTAGAAGTATGGAATTTTAGGACCAGAAATCCTATGCGCCTAACATTACATGCACCAGGAAGCTCAGATGAAGTACATGGCACAGCAAATAGCAAAAGTATAGACATTAAAAGAAGATTTTTATTTCATATAAAAGTCTATTACATGTCTAAAAAAGAGCTGTACAAAGGAGAATTTCTACAAAGAAAAGACCCTAAGTCGACAGCCAGGCACAACAACCACCATGCGCTCTCAAACAGGCACATCTCGCCATGCTCCCTCAGCCAGGTGCATCCCTTCAGCAGCTCAGTTATGTGCATCCTCAGTTATGTGCATCCCTTCAGCGGCTCAGTTATGTGTATCCCTTAAGCAGCTCAGTTATGTGCCGCCCTTTCAGTCAGGCGCATCATGAAGTCTCAGCATATGCGCCATCAAATGCTTCGACTAATGAAGCATTTATTGAGCAGAACGAGGGTGGACAATCAACCCTCTAGCTGAAGGAAGAGCTCTCCAAACCAAAGAAGAGAAGAGCACCGCAATCGACCCGCGGCTAAAGGAGCAGCTTTCAATCCAACCAGAATGGGCAACACCCACTCTAGCGGGAGGAGGAGCTTTCCCAAAGCCCAAGAAAGATGATCGGAGCACCGCAATTCTGATCTGCGGCTCTTCCAGCATAACAGAGACGAGGCTCGAGCATCCCGATCTTTGGATACAACAGGCACCTTTCGCCTGCCTCAGAAGCCCTCGACTCCGACTTTTGGATGTAACAGTCACCTTCAAGTGCATCAATGAAGACAATGCATCGCATCTTCACCCTCGGGAGCATCTCATCAACAGAATGTGCTCGAGCAAACAAGTTCATTTTGGGAGGACGTGAGAGAACGAGAAGCAAACTCTCTCCATGCCACTATTTATAGGCTGGGCAAATCAAACCCATGCGCCAAGTGGCTGGCTCTCCGAATCCCATGCAATGAATTTGCATTAAATAGGTGATGAACTTGACGCTTCGAATTCGGCCAAGAAACGGCTATTTAAAGCACTCGAAGAACGTAACAGTCGGACCAATAAAAACGTGTCATACAAAGCGGATGCGCCGGTCAGACCGTGCATCATACAGACGCGCCCATCAGCTCCAAGCGCCTCATAAGGATGCGCCCCCATGCGTCCCCATGCGTCTAGTAGAACACAGATCGATGTGCCCACTCAACAGCCCATCACCCGTCAAAGAACATTAAATGCTGAAGTCTGACAGAGTTGGCAGTACGTCCCCCGAGGACTGAACAGTTGACAGCTTTTTCAGAAGACGAAGCGTCGCCAACGTCAGCATCATCATTACTTTCCTTTGGCGGTTACAAGCCACGTGGCCGCCCAACCATTCACATGCGCCTCCGCAGCCATGTGCCCAAATCTTTGTATGTACCTCAAAAGTCGTACGCCTCGGACTTTTCTCTGATCCCTAAAGACAGAAGTCAAGTCACTACTGAAGCCTCGCATGCGCCTCAAAAGCCGTACGTCCAGACTGGTTCGTAACTCCTAAAGGTTACAAACCAAACTCTCCTCATGCGCCCAATCCCAGGCGCATCCTATCAGATCATTCTCCACCAAATCCGAGATCTTCGGGCCATAGAATTATGACACGTGTCTTTTGACTTGATTCAGCCTATGAAGGAGTACTAATCACCCAAGATCTCAGCAACTGAAAGAACTCTCCATTATTACGTGTCAGCTTGGCCGCAGCCCACAAAGGCAACAGCATGATTTCAACTCCTCAATTAGAGCGCATCAAACATGCGCCTCCATCAGCAATCACTACGTGGAATCCCCACAAACAGGTGCATCCTACATATGCACGCATAAGCAGCCAGCCTGCAAAGCTATAAATAGAGGGATCATTTCCTTCTTCCACACCAACTGACATATACAGAGATAGACCTACGAACACACACATAGAGAGGCAGATACAGACACTCAAAGTCTTCTTCCTTTCCGTAAGCTCCAGCACCCAGAGCAACTCAGACCTTCAGAGAACCGAGAACCGTCGTCAGATCATCAACGGAGTCAACGCATTACCACTCGCTCCATCGGCACAAGGGACCCAGATAAACAAAAGTGTACTCCTAGGACTACGTCTAAGTCCAACATTGTAATACTGTTCTGTTTGTAATTGAAATTTGCAATCAAAAGATTTTAATGGCAAACAAGCTGGCGACGCTGCTAGGGACCTCTTTCTCCTCCACCGAGAAAGCTGTGTCTTAATCCGACGACGTGAAGGCGGGCTCCTCCCACAAGACGCTGGTCTTACGCCTCAATCAACAGGCGTATGAGGAGTTTATCTCTGAAGTCAGTACGAGTCCTTCGAAGCGGCTGTCGAAGCCGAAGAAGACTCGCCAAGGCTGGGTGCCCAAAGTCGACGCCTCTGGCACCACCACCGAAGGGGATGCACCGATGCTGCCTACCCTTCCTGCTGACATCCTCAGCAACCAAGATGCGTCCACCGGTGCTGTACATCTCTGGAGGAAATGTGCGGCTGACCACATTCCCCAGCCATCTCCCTCTCAGGCGAGGAAGATGCATCGACGAAGCAAGGGCACAGCTAATGCCCTGCGCATCACCTCTGATGCGCTACAGAAGGTCTCTGTCTTTGACAGACTCACTCGTTGTAGTGGCGAGGAGAATTTTGACTCTCAGTACTATGCACCCTAGCGGGCTGGTACAAAGAAGTCCAAGACAGCAGGGGCCATGCACCTCAAACGTGCTATGGCGACAGCAAACCAGAAGCCTGTGCTCATAATCATGTGCGCTGCTGATGGTAAGCTATATAAGGTCGACTCGGGTGCTTCTGCGCCGAAAATGAGTCGACCTTCAAAGTCCTTGTCTCACTTGGGCACATCTGTTGCGTTCGCAACCAAGTCAAGCACGGCAAACCCTGTGGTGTTGAACTCCCGTGCCTCCACTGGTTGTGCGTCTGAGGTTCGTTCAAGTCACTGTAAATGTTGTTCCCCCACTACTGATCTAAGCGCCTGTTTGGTGTTGGATCAGGGGGCGTAGCATTCACTTGACCACCCCGGCGCTTGGCCTTGCCATGCGCCTGATGGTGGTACGAAGGTGGCACTCTCCTCTAACGATCTGCATAACGTGATCACTCACAAACGCCGATCAGGAGAGTCGATTGACAAGCACAATGCGCCCCTCATATGGCACACCTGTGCTGTAGTCACCATCAACTGCTGTTGCAAGGCAGCAGTCCTACCAAGACAGTCGGTGTTACAGCGGCTGCAATCATCAACACTCCTCCGACGTCGCCTCGGGAAGAAGGTGTCAATAAAAAAGGAGCCAGAACTAAAGGTTGCTTCATGCAACGTAATCTCTAATTCCTCGTCAATCCGATAGGCGACTGGCAATTCCTCGTCCTCGTCCAAGAGCCAGTCGAGGAAAACCAAGACAACTGTCCCGTCCTCCGGAGTGTTTAAAGGCACTCGGGAGAGAAAGAAGATCTTGGAGGAAGCTGAGGGTAGTCAATCCCTTGTTGATCCTCCTTCTGAAGACGAAGATGTCCTCCCACAGTCGGGGTGGATCTTTATCCTGGAGACGAAGTCAGCCTCCCGGACGTAGCTAGGGGTAGTCTAGCCCCTGTGGATCTGCGTCTCGAAGACAAAAAAGTCCTCCAAGATAGAACTGGGGGTAATCAGGCCCTTGCGGATCCTCCTGAACATGAGGTTGTCCTCCAGAATGTAGCCTGAGGTAGCCAAGACGAGACTCCGGGAAAAGTTTCTCTTCTACAAGAGAGCGAGGCCGAAAGCGAAGCCTCAACTGATCCATCCGACTCCAGCCGTGTCATGACAGTATACATGACTGGGGGTGATACTGAGCCAGATGTGCCGCCAGCAGACCTCGTCTAGCGCATGGATACCCTAGAGGGAGGACTCAAAACCCTCTCCGCCTCCATGCAAACACTGACTCAAGCAGTATTTGAAATACGGTCCGCTTTGGCCAGAGCGCCTTCTACCGGTCCTGACACAGGGGCCAATGGAGAATCAAGTGTACACCTTCAACGGCTATCCTTGGATATAGATCGCCGTGAAGCACCACGAACGTCGGAGCCATCAAATGCTCAAATCCAGGCGGTACCACCTTCTCCGACTCCCAGCTCCACGGAAGACGTGGTCAAGATGATCAGGGACTAGCGCGAGCGCTTTGAGTCCAAGAACAGACAAGAGGAGCGCCAAAAGATGGGGATCCCCCAACCATATTCCTTCGAATGGAACAAAGTGGTTTATCCTCCTAAGTATAAACCACAAACATTGACGCCATACGATGGGAAGGACTCTCCGCATCGCTATCTGACGTACTTCCAGTCTCAAATAGGACACCTCCCGAAGGAGGACGCACTACTCACCAGCATATTTGTCGGGGCACTGAAGGGAGTGGCGTATGACTGGTACTGTAGTCTCTCCGATAATTCTATATCTTTCTTCGACGACTTGACGTTTCTCTTCCTCGACCTTTTCTACGACGGTGGGAAGGACATGACAATGGCGTCCCTCATAGAGATACGCCAGAAGGAGAAGGAAACAGTTCGAGTATTCATCGAATGCTTCCGACAGGCCTACTTCAGACTGCCCCCGGGCATGCCAGAACATGCACTCCTCTCCTCCTGCAGCATGAACATGCTGCCTGCGATCAAACTCTGGCTCAACTCTACTCCTCCTCCCGACTGGAGTTCCTTGATCATTGAGGCCGAAGCAGCAGAAAAGAAGGCGTCCAATGCTCGCCTTCTGGGAGTTAGTTTCCCTGCCTTTGAGGACAAGAGAAAACGGCCTGCAGCCAACAACCCTGGACGAGCGACGAAGGAAAAACAGGCGTTGACTGTCAATGCCTCCAATGGTGCATCAGCACCTACTCAAAAGCCTCCACTTGCACCAAGGCCAAAGGATGTTTATTCTTTCAACGATGTAGACACCCTGCAACTCTTCAAGAAGACCCGAAGTATCCCGACGAGGTTGGAAAAATGGACAATCCGAGGTACTGTCACTACCATCGGTTTATCGGACATCCAACTAAGGACTGCTACGTCCTCAAAATCTACATCCAGCGCATGATCAATGCGGATGTTATCTCCGTCGACTACGAGGAGAAAATGGTCTCGGCCAACCTGGTATCACTCCAATTTAGCACCTTACCGCCAACCACAACACAAGATGGCGTCGTCCCCATCCCTAAGGTGACAATGGAGGCGGTCAATCTACCACCTACTCGTGACAACGTGAGTAGACTCATCCCACTTACCACATCTTGGGGAGAGGTCTTATGGGTTCACCCTGATCTCGTCTCCGAGGTTAATCAACCGGAGGTACGCTCTGCCTCCAAAACTAAGGGCAGGAAGATCAAGTCTTGCCGTATGGTTTCTTCCTCTGCGGAAGAGGCACTTCCTGTACAGACGCGTTCACATCAGAATGCCCAACCTGACAAAACTGCCATCGAGGTGGTGCCTTCTTGTACCGCCCCTGCTGCCTAGGAAGAGGGCCCATCTAGGTCTCCAGCAGCCAATAAGCAGAAGCATGTAGAGGCCCGTTTTGACAAGCCTCTAGGAAAGGAGAATGCTTCGGGGCTAGCCAAGCCCTACAACTTTGACATACTGGCACAACTTGCCAGTACTCCTGCCCGCCTATCTCTGTTTGAGCTCCTTTGTCTTTCCAGGGACACTCGTAAAGCTCTCTGTGAAGCTCTGAAGGATGCTGAATACTTCATCATTAAGGTCAAGCAGTCTGAGGATACTTCGACTACATGTGCGCACTGTCATTGTGCGGACGAAGTTATCCCCAACATAACCCTCACCCAACAAGACATGCTGCTCAAACACAACCGACACAACAGGCCACTGTATTACACAGGGTATGTCAGTTCCGTCAAGGTGAAGCGGATTCAGATCGATCCAGGGTCTTCCCTCAGCATCATTTCGAAGACGCTGCTCTCAACACTGGGGATCCCAATGTACCGACTGGCACCTTTCAACACAATAATCAGTGGCTTCAATGCTAGCAAAAGCGAGCCGCTGGGCAAAATACGGCTGAAGGGTCATATCGGTAACCTCAGAACCGAGGTGACTTACTATGTCATGGACGCTGATGTCAACTACAACCTCCTACTGGGTCGTCCGTGGCTGCATGAGTACATGGTGGTGCCATCTACACTCCACCAATGTATGAAGTAGGTGTCCATCAACGGCATTATCCGGACAGAGTTCGCGGACATCGACCCTTTCAAAGGGGTCGAAGCCTACTTCACTGATTCTACCCTATACAAGTCGCCTGACGAAGGAAAAGCTAATGATGCTGACGATGAAGCAGAAACGACATCAGAGCCGGACATGGAGCCAAAGATGATTCCCGACGCTCCTTTGAAGATCCGACTCAAGGGGAAACCACCTCAGATACTGCCTCCTATGACTATCAAGCTACCTGGAAAAGCACCAACTACTCTGGGTAGAACACCAACTGAAGCTTCCCTGAAGATACGGATCAAGAAAAAGCTGTCTCAAACATCGGCTCCCCTTGTAGCAAAACTACAGGGGAAGGCACCAATCACCGAAGGCGCAGTTGAGGCACCTCTGAAGGCGCGTCTTAAGGGCAAGTCGCCGCAATCATCTGTCTCATTCAATCTGCCAGAGAAGGCCCACATAGCCCTCTCGGACCCTAAGATGAAAGCTGTGGTGTACTCTCCCGATCCAACCCCAGTACTCACAGATGAAGAGCTAGGGGAATATATCTCTGCTGATGTAGATGCACCCTCTCTGGACAATGTAATCTCGCGAAACAAAATCTCGTATTTCATCAATAATAGAGTGTCTTTTAATTATTCTAGTCTTCCACATTGGAATGCTATATATATATTAGATAACGCTCTACGGTCGTTGTAAACACAAATAACGATCGTCCATCATGTAAATCGAGTAGTCCCGTCCCAAGGGGTCTGTTTTGTAGTCCCATCGCGGAATCGAGACGAAGAATCCATCATCTTTGACAAAGTTGAGCGTCATCAAGACCTTCTGCCACTCGAACAAGAACCAGATACCGGTAGAATACAAGTCTATCGGTACACGGACAAGGCAAAGTACCTCATCCAAAAGATGGGTTACGGCCTAAAAAGTAACAAAGGCCTGAACTACGGCAAGGGTCGACGTCTTCCTCTCCGGCTTCCAACACCTAAAGGAAAGCCGCAAAACTACTATCATCGAACTCGACGGGGGGTGGGCTATATCACGCCGTCGTCAACTCCAGAGAGTTCAGAGGCAGAAGAAGTAGAATATTCTCATTCATCCGAAGCATCAACTTGAGATTCCGATACCAGTATCGGATCAGTCTTCAAGAAAGTTCTATCAGCCAACATGACATCTGTACACTCTCAAAAAGATGAAGGCGAAGACCAAACGCCAGAATTCTTCGAAGAAGAACCCTGGGCTCAACGCCTAGGAGAACAGTGGGAGTCTCGTTTTGAATTATGCGAACCCCTACCGAAAACGAAGTCGAGTAGATCGACCTTGGGGATGGATCTTCTTCCAAACCCATCTTCATCAGCAAAAGCCTAAAAGGAGAAGACCGGGAATCTTTAATACAACTGGCTAAAGAATATATCGACGTCTTCGCCTGGAGCTACGAAGATATGTCGGGACTTGATTCCCAGATCGTGATGCATAGGCTTAACATCTTACCTGATCCCAAGCCTATAAAGTAACAACAGCGATATTTTCGTCCTGACATCATGAATGCTATCGATCAGGAGGTAGACAAACTCCTGACCATCGGATTTATTCGTAAAGAACAACACCCGGATTGGGTGGCCAACATCGTCCATGTCACCAAGAAGAATATGAAGATACGAGTCTGTATCGACTTCAGGGATCTCAACACAGCTTGCCCGAAGGACGAATTACCGCTTCCAATCACCGACGTGATGATCGAAAACACATGTGGCTTCGAACACATGTCTTTCATAGACGGGTATTCGGGCTACAACCAGATCAAGATGTTCCCCAATGACGCAAAACACACGTCATTTAGGACTCCGAAGGGGGTTTGCTGTTATACAGTGATGCCCTCCGGCTTGAAGAACGCTGGTGCGACATACCAACGAGCTATGAGCACCATCTTCCGTCAGCATCTTCGTAAGACAGTCGAATGCTATGTTGATGACATTGCAGTCAAGAGCCGTCTCAAAGGAGATTACCTACAATACCTTAAGACAGTCTTCAATCTCATGCGAGCGCATCAACTCAAGATGAATCCCGCTAAATCCTTCCTAGGGATTTCTAGCAGAAAGTTCTTGGGATTCATTATCACGGCGAAAGGCATTCATGTCGATCCCGGGAAGACCAAAGCCATCCTTGACATGGACCCTACGAAGAACCTCCGAGAACTTCGAGGCCTGCAGGGACGTCTGGCATACATCCGGAGGTTTACAGCAAACCTTTCCAAAAAATGTTAACCCTTCACCCAGCTCATAAAGAAGGGAGTCTCTTACGTCTAGACAGAGGAATGCCAAAAAGCTTTCGACGATATCAAGGCTTACTTGACGAGCCCGCCAGTCCTGGTGGCACCTGTCGCCGACAAACCATTTCTCCTCTACGTCCGTGCCATGGATCATTCCCTCGGCGCTCTGCTGGCTCAGAACAGCGATGCAGGCTATGAGCAAGCTATCTACTACCTCAGTAGAATACTGATCGGGGCCGTAACACCGGTACAACCCCATTAAAAAGGAGTATTTGGCTTTGGTATTTGCCATCCAGAAGACTCGCCATTATGTCTTAGGCCAGACAATTCATGTCATCTTCTGAGTCAATCCACTCAGAGTTCTCATGACGAAGCCAGGGTCATTGAACTCCCGGCTAGCTACGTGGGCAATCATGTTAACGCCATACAACATGGTGTTCATTCCACAAAAAGCCGTCAAGGATCAGGCTCTGGCCGACTTTTTAGCTGCACACCCCATCCCAGAGTCCTCCAGACTCTATGAAGACATCCCGGATGAGGTCCAAGAATCAAACATCACCGAAGAAAGCTCCGTCTGGCGGATGTTTTTCGATAGGACTTCAAGAACAAGCCCCAAAGGCCAAATCATCGCAGAAGTGGGGGTAGTCTTAGTCTCTTCCGATCAGCTGGTCATCCAGCGTGCTTACTCCCTTTCAGAGCCGTGCTCTGACAATGTTGCCGAGTACAATGCTCTCATCATAGGACTCCAGCTGGCGTAACAGCTGGGGGTGGATCATCTGGAAGCCTACGGCGACTCAAAACTCGTCGTTAACTAGATCAGAGGGCAATACGAAGTTTGCCATGAAGATCTGGTTCCTTACCATGAAGTTGCATTGAAAATTATTTCAACCTTCACCAAGTTCTTCATCGAACATGTACCTCATTTACAAAATCTGGAGGCTGACGCTTTGGTCGGCCTCGCAGCCTCATTGGCAGCACCCCTCGGGACTCAATACTATGTCACGGTAGTTGGTCGAGACTTGGTCTGTCCTAAAAACAACCTATGCTCACAAATGGCTCATGCCATGTCAACAAGTGCTGGTGTTAATGTCCGAAACTGGAGGTTCCCGTTCATCGACTTCACTGTCTACGAAATTCTCCCAGAGGACCCGAAAGAAGTCGTCTCGGTCAGGAGGCGTTCCCTTCGATTCTATTACGATACAGCTACTAAAATGCTGTACTGATGCTCCTACGATGGACTTCTCCTTTGATGTTTATCCAATGAAGAAGCAGCCGAAGCCCTTCGAGAAGCTCACGACGAAACCTGCAGGGCCCATCAACCTGGCCCTAAGTTGCAGGATCGACTGCGACGCATGGGCTACTACTGGCCAACCATAGCAGCCGACGCTTTCGACTATGCTAAAAAGTGCCATGTGTGCCAGCTTCACGCTGACTTCATCCATACACCATCAGAACCACTACATCCTACGGTCGCCTCCTGGCCCTTTGAAGCCTGGGGCATGGACATTGTAGGTCCGATCACCCCTTCTTCATCAAGGGGACACCGCTTCATCCTAGCCATCACCGACTACTTCTCCAAATGGGCAGAAGCAGTTCCACTGGCGGAAGTGAAGAGCTCCAGGGTGGTCAGCTTCATTAAGCACCATGTTATCTACCGTTTCGGGATACCTCGGAGGATTATCCACGATAACGGTCCTCAGTTCATCAGCCATGTTTTTATTAGATTCTGTGACAAGAATCGCATTCAAAATATGGCATCAACCGCCTACAATCCGGCAGCAAACGGATTGGCCGAGGCGTTCAACAAGACTATCGTCAGGCTACTCAAAAAGGTCGTGTCATCCAACAAATGCGACTGGGACGAAAAGCTCGGCGAATGCCTTTGTGCCTATCGTACAACGGTACGGACCTCGACGGGCAATACACCATTCTCCCTGGTCTACGAAAGCGAAGCGGTACTGCCTCTCGAGATCCAGATACCCTCACTCCATATAGCGATCACAAATCAACTAACAGAGAAAGACAATCAACGTCGCCATCTGCGAGAATTGGAGGCACTTGGCAAAAAATGTCTCCTAGCTTAACAGCGTATCGAACTCTATCAAGCCCGTATATCACAGGCTTTCAACAAGAAGGTCAAGCAGAGGACTTTCTAAGTAGGTGACCTGGTTCTGGCAGTCAGGAGGCCGATGGTGTTGACTCACAAGACACCAGGAAAGTTCGATTCTAAGTGGGAGGGGCCTTTTATCATAGAGACGGTATACTCAAACGGTGCTTACCGTCTCGCCAAACCCAATGGGGACTTGTTTATGATGCCCATCAATGGAAAGTTCCTAAAGAAGTACTACTCTTGACATCCTTCAGACATGTACTTCTATCTTCACCCAACAAGGGAGTCTGTGGACCCAATCATCGGGACTCACGTACAATTCCCTTCCATAAAATCTTACGCTTCCGAAACCCAACTGTTCCGTGGCATTCTATCCTCCAGTAGAAGGATAACCACGTCCACATTACCTCTGAGCTGTTCTCCTATGCCCTACAAAGTGGAATCTTACGCTCCGTAAGACTACGCTACCCATCATGTTTACCACGTCCATATTACCTCTGAGTAAACATCCCGTACAGACAACCCCTGCGTTGCTGTACATTGATCGCAGAACTTCCATGTCCACATTACCTCTGAGTAGTTCCGCGTATCCCTCCAGAGTCATTCCTACCACGTCCATAACACCTCTGAGTAGGAAGATTCCATCATTTGAACCCCATATTTGCCACGTCCATATCACCTCTGAGCAAACATTTCGGTTCTCTCGAACTTATTATCTGTACCTAAAAACTAAGGTACGTAAAAGATAATAGGCCCACATAAATCATCAAGTTCATGACAGCAAAAATGAATACACCATAAAAACTCTGTATTCTTTATTCAAAAGTAAAGGATTACACCCCCATCAAGAGTTGTAAATTACACAAAATAACAAAAAAGAGATTACAATCCCTAAACATCCCTGGGATTGGCCGAAAGCTCTTCGATCCGACGCTCCAAGTCCGTCGCCCGAGTCTCTACGGTCGTCAGGACCCGGCGTTCGGCTTCTTGACGCATCATTCTATGGCCTCAGGAGAAGTGTCATCCTTCTTATGCTTCTCGTCCAACTGTTGTCGTTGCTGGGCCAGGGTAAGAGCCTGGGGGGTGAAAGCTGCTTCCTCCTCCTTAGATGCTACATGTTCAGCATGGACTCGTTCAGCATCTAATAAGAGTTGGGCCCGCTGGTCTTCAAGGAGGCGAATATTGGCATCAATCTCCGCTATACTGGCATCTAACGTAGCTCACAACTCCACCTTCTTCTGCGTGGACTGAGATAGCCTCTCCACCGCAGCCTCAGTTTCAGCCACCTCGCGTTCCCAGATACCCACGGTAGCCTGATAAGAGGACTCAGTCTCAGCGATCAACTTCTTCTTTTCTGCGTCTATCAGGGCGGAGAGATCATTTTGCTGGATACGCTGAAACTCGGAAAGCAGCTGGTCCAGCTCGGCCACCGATGCCTCCAGAATCTCGGCCATATGATCATGGCCCTGGTGGGAACGTATCAGACTGATGTGAGGGAGTGCCAGGGTTTTTGCCGTCGCGAAACTCCCATTGGCATCCATCACTGCCGATACGCCCCTCTGCAGTATCTTATACACCGCCTCAATAATAAACTTCACATACTCATCTGCATCTGCCAGCACTTGCGGCGTCATAGCAGGAGTTGAAGGAGCTGCTCTAGACGGCGGACCGGAAGAAGGCCCGTCGGCTTCAATCTGCGAGGATGAAACCTCGGCATCAACGGACTCTTCTTCAACAGGGGCTTAAATTTCGCTACTAGCCCGAGGAGCCAAAAGAACAGAAGGAGCCGAGAGAGGCGTCGATATTGTACCCCAAGTAGAAGGAGCAACAGAGGGTTCCAGCAAACCCTTACCCTTCTCAAGCTCTGAAGGACCACCGACGTCCGGGGTTACCTCCTCCGTCCCCAACACACTATCAGCAGGCCGTACGGGACCTTCCCCCTCTGGCAAAGTAGCGAGATCAGTACTTGTTTCCTGACTCGGCTCTCCTGGAGTCAGGATTGGCGAACGAGCCTCATTTTTATCATCAAATCCCTCCGTCGGGATAGAATCTTTCGCTACCTCTCGGCCGGCAGCCACCTCAGCCTCCACTACAGAGTCTAGGGTAGGGCTCAGCAACGCTGCAGCCGACCTCCCCTCATCATGCCAAGGAGGGAAATCAGTTCTCTCCTCTGTTTCAACCATGTATGTTGCCCCTGCAACAGGCTCACTCATCTCTGGAGGAATGTCATCTGAAGACGACGAACTCTACTCCACTTCCTCGTCTGGAAACCCCGTATCTGCTGGGCCCTCCATGTCCGAGGCCCCCACGGCAGCTTGCACCATCCCGGGAACTGCTTCAACCTCAGCTTCCCTTCCAACATCTGGAATCTCTACAACAACGACATCGTCTGGGTTCTCCTCTACGGAAGACATCACAATCGGCAGAATGCGCTCTTCAGATGAGCCGGCCACCTCTTTTGGTCTGCTGGCACCAGATTTTGGAGTACGGGGTCTCCTTTTTAGCGGCTCCTACAAAAAGAGAGCATAGGTCACAAGAAATGTTGAACCTAACCAGACTATGTGAGACATCCTTACCTGCGCAGGAGCTGAGTCTCTTGACACTGCCGATGACAATGCCTTCTTCTGCCTCTTTGGCGCAGAAGTGACAGCCTTTGTATCAGCACGCCTTTTCGGTTGATCGGCCGAGGGCTCCGCCTGGTCCCCCGTGGACACGGCAGGGGTACCTCGATAACCCACCTCTGGCGGACGGTACGATCGAGCCTTCGCCAATATGATCCCGATCGCCGCTAACTGGGTGTCGGTAATGAGACTGGTCTCCCTATCATATCCGGGGGGCACGGCATTCATAACACAGTAAAATTTGACGAACGAAAAAAGAATCGGCAGCCGCGGATTCTGGATATGTAACGTAAAACGATCTCCGGTGCATTCGGTATTGTAGTAATGCCAAGCCCGTGCACCGTCCAGCAAACTTCCAGTATACCCCAGGTTAATACTGGGGTTCTCTAACATCAACTGAGCGTGGCCGAATTGTCGTACAAAATGGCTCGGCAAATATGGTTCCAGGTAACACTGATTTCTATTCCGATACACCAGATGGGACGGCCGGATGCTTTGCAACCAGCAGAATCCCCATGGAGGCAGGGTGGTGGCATCTTCATCTGAATTCATTAAGTCTTCGTTGGCCTCAAAACCCAAAAAGACAAGACCAATTTTGGTGATCTTCTACCCCTGAAGGTAGGATAAAACCTTCCTGCAAACAGGAACCCCAGTATGCAACCAGCTCCTCTGGTAGAAACGACGGAGGAATGCATCTCCGGCCCTGTGGTCTTCTTCCGAGCCCGGGCTCATCTCATTAGGATGGTGCAAAATTAACCACCCCATCAAATAATGAAACGGCAGTTCAGCACGGGGAATGTTGTCATTCCTACCTCGTTCATGAACCACATTTTCTGCAAATTCTCGTAAATCTTGTAGCAGGTTACACACCATTACGGGGAGTAAAGCCAGGCGACGGCCAAAAACCAACTTCACAGCTGGCAGGATTAGGTTCCGGGTCACCCTCTCTACAGAGCCTGACCCACCCGAAAAGACATAATCCCGGAGCCAAATCATCAGATATGCAGCCAACACTGCTTTGGACGACATCCGATAAGTAAGGTGCCAGAAATAGCTATAGGAGCGTTCGTCTGACTGCCGGTCCTCATTTTTTCGGGGATTCTTCTCACTTAACCTACTCATTTCGGAGAGCACCACGCTACTGGAAAGCGCTGGCGGAGTTGTAAACTGAGAGGGATCCTCCTTGTCTTGCTTAAAAACATAATCTCTCCAAGCGGTCACATGAGGCTGTGACCCTTCCTTATCCTTCTTCTGCATATAATAATAATGACTCGCCACTTCCTTGAAGACGGCCATCATCTCCTCGGCATTGTCGCCCAGGACTTGGAACTCCTTGTTGGTCGGGAAGTATTCCTCATAAGGTTCTGATCCCCAAGGGAGCCTTGACACCTCGTACATTTCAAGAAGTGCGAGTTCCAGCTCTCCTACCGGAGTGAAGAAAGTCTCGGTCTGGGTGTTAAACATCTCCAGAAGCGCGAGGAACATATACTTGTTGATGTCGACGCCTGCCAGGGTAGCACGGATTGCGGCAGTCAGCCCAATCTCTTAGAGTTCCGTTCAAAACTGCGTCAGAATCCAGAGTGTCAGCTTGTCCCACTTGGAAACATAGTAACACCAACCCTCTACCCGAAATTCACCTTTCGGGTACGACCGCTCCAACAACAGCATACGATTTACAAAAGTCGAAGCGTCAAAAGCAAATGTGTTGATGGGAACGTCACTGTAAATGCTTCCAGTACGTAGAGTCCACCAGGTAAAAGAAGGCCCAGCCGGCATGGCGGCCAAAGTATCCCTCTGATTGGGGGTAGCATCGATCTTGATGGTGCCTGCCGCCGCTTCCCCCTGAGATGGAGTTAGCTCCTAAGACATCTCCCTCTTGGAAGCAAGATGACAGAAAGCCGTCAAAGGCCATTGACGCTCAAGTTGCTTAACAGTCATATGCACCCCCTTGCTGTAAAGAACCAATCTTTCTTGACCTTTAACACCTTTGCTTCAATAGAACTAAGGCGGTCCCCAAACAGGAACTCAGGCTTCAAGAAAGTCACATTATCAGAAGTGGCAGATTTCAAAATGCCACGCTCCAACATCCGTTGGAGGAACCCATACTGTTGTTCCGGGATTTGAGTCATTCTTTCGAGAGGCTGATCCAGCATAATAGTAGCTTGGGCAGGGTTTATCACCTTCTCGTTATAATCCAATCCCATCTGACAGAGGGCAGCATCCAGAAGCACTTCATTCAAGAGCGGGACAGTCATCGACACTGGTGTTCAATAAAAGAAGGCAAAGATTCAGATATGTTAGAAACAACAAAAGAATCTGAGCCACGTTCTCATCAGAAGCATATACTCTGAACCAAGGCTCAGGCGCATCTGAAAATAAGCCTCGACGCATCATCAGGGTATAAACCTATGCGCGTCAGCAGTAAAGCTTCAGCGCATCATCAGGGTTTAAACTCATGCGCGTCAGTAGTAAAGTCTCGGTGCATCATCAGGATCTAAACCCATGCACATCAGCAGTAGAGCCTCGGCGCATCATCAGGGTCTAAACCCATGCCCATCAGCAGTGGAGCCTCAGCGCATCATCAGGGTCTAAACCCATGCACGTCAGCAGTGAAGCTTCACGGAAAAGCTTCAGCACATCATCAGGACTCAAGGTCCATGTGCGTCGGCGTATGTGAGTTCTAAAAAATGGTACAGAAAGATATGGTAAAGAATGATGAAACCAACCGATCACCGCCGGCCGAACGTCGACGGGCGTCCGGGGGACATCATCCGCGGCAGCCTCCACAGGCTCTTTCCCTTTGCCTCGTCCTCGGCCAACACCGCTGCGAGGAGTCTTGGGAGCCATTTCGTGAAAGAAGAAAGTTAGGGTTTTTCAAAAGAAGAACTCTAAAAGAGAAAGCAAAGAGAGAAATAACTCTCTCTCCATCAGATGCCTATTTATAGGCTCAGTCGCATGCGTGAACCGATGAAGTGTGACCTCAGCCGTCGCCTCGGGTTCTGTGAAGTGATAATTGTAAATAAATCCAAAAAAGATCATCATTAATCTTTTTGGTTATCGAAGCATTATCATTTGTATTAACTGAGAGGAGCATGCGCCCCATCACTGATGTACGGAGTAATCATGCGCCCGAACAGTCATGCTCCTCGTTGAAGACGCCACCATGCTTCTTATTTAAAGTATTCCAAAACTTGACAAAAAGTTTTGAAAACTTTGAAGGGGTTCTTGTAGAAGCATGAAATTTTAGGACCAGAAATCCTATGCGCCTAACATTACATGCGCCAGGAAGCTCAGATGAAGTACTTGGCACAGCAAATAGCAAAAGCATAGACATTAAAAGAAAATTTTTATTTCATATAAAAGTCTATTACATGTCTAAAAAAGAGTTGTACAAAGGAGAATTTCTACAAAGAAAAGACCCTAAGTCGACAGCCAGGCACAACAACCACCATGCTCTCTCAAATAGGCGCATCTCGCCATGCGCCCTCAGCTAGGCGCATCCCTTCTGCAGCTCAGTTATGTGCATCCTCAGTTATGTGCATCCCTTCAGCGGCTCAGTTATGTGTATCCCTTCAGCAGCTCAGTTATGTGTCGCCCTTTCAGTCAGGCACATCATGAAGTCTCAGCATATATGCCATCAAATGCTTCGACTAATGAAGCATTTATTGAGCAGAACGAGGGTGGACAATCAACCCTCTAGCTGGAGAAAGAGCTCTCCAAACCAAGGAAGAGGAGAGCATCGCAATCGACCCGCGGCTAAAAGAGCAGCTTTCAACCCAACCAGAATGGGCAACACCCACTCTAGCGGGAGGAGGAGCTCTCCCAAAGCCCAAGAAAGATGATCGGAGCACCACAATTTCGATCTGCGGCTCTTCCAGCATAACAGAGACGAGGCTCGAGCATCCCGATCTTTGGATGCAACAGACACCTTCCCCCTGCCTCACAAGCCCTCGACTCTGACTTTTGGATATAACAGTCACCTTCAAGTGTATCAATGAAGACAATGCATCGCATCTTCACCCTCAGGAACATCTCGTCAATAGAATATGCTCAAGCAAACAAGTTCATTTTGGAAGGACGTGAGAGAACGAGAAGCAAACTCTCTCCATGCTACTATTTATAGGCCGGGCAAATCAAACCCATGTGCCAAGTGGCTGGCTCTCCGAATCCCGTGTAATAAATTTACATTAAATAGGTAATGAACCTGACGCTTCAAATTCGGCCAAGAAATGGCTATTTAAAGCACTCGAAGAACGTATCAGTCGGACCAATAAAGACGTGTCATGCAAAGCGGATGCGCCGGTCAGACCGCGCATCATACATACGTGCCCATCAGCTCCAAGCGCCACAAAAGGATGCGCCCCCATGCGTCCCCATGCGCCTAGTAGAACGCAGATCGATGCGCCCACTCAACAGCCCATCATCCGTCAAAGAATATTAGATGCTGAAGTCTGACAGAGTTGGCAGCACGTCCCCCGAGGACTGAACAGTTGACAGCTTTTTCAGAAGACAAAGCGTCGCCGACGTCAGCATCATCATTACTTTCTTCCGACGGTTACAAGCCACGTGGCCGCCCAATAATTCGCATGCGCCTCCGCAGCCATGCGCCCAAATCTCTGCATGCACCTCAAAAGCCGTGCACCTCGGACTTTTCTCTGATCCCTAAAGGCAGAAGTCAAGTTACTACTGAAGCCTCGCATGCGCCTCAAAACCGTACGCCCAGACTGGTTCGTGACTCCTAAAGGTTACAAACCAAAGTCTTCTCATGCACCCAATCCCAGGCACATTCTATCAGATCATTCCCCACTAAATCTGAGATCTTCGAGCCATGGACTTACGACACGTGTCCTTTGACTTGATTCAGCCTATGAAGGGGTGCTAATCACCCAAGATCTCAGCAACTGAAAGATCCTCTCCATTGTTACGTGTAGCTCGGTCGCAACCCACAAAGGCAACAGGAAGAGTTCAACTCCTCAATCAGAGCGCATCGCACATGTGCCCACATCAGTAATCTCCACGTGGCATCCCCATAAACAGGCGCATCCTATATATGCGTGCATGAGCAGCCAGCCTGTAAAGCTATAAATAGAGGGATCATTTCCTTCTTCCACACCGACCGACATATACAGAGACAGACCTACGAACACACACATAGAGAGGCAGATACAGACACTCAACGTCTTCTTCTTCTCCGTAAGCTCCAGCACCCGGAGCAACTCAGACCTTCAGAGAACCGAGAACCGTCGTCAGATCGTCAACGGAGTCAACGCATTACCACTCGCTCCAACGGCACAAGGGACCCAGATAAACAAAAGTGTACTCCTAGGACTACGTCTAAGTCCTAGATTGTAACACTGTTCTGTTTGTAATTGAAATTTGCAATCAAAAGATTTTAATGGCAAACAATTCTTAATAAAGTATTATAAATATCGTTATTAGTTAACATTCAATGATAATTGTATAAACTAGGTCCTTGTACATTTTTGGGATTTTTAGAATGTGCATGATAGTATATACACCATTATTGGTTTATTGAATTTCGTTATTATTATTATTATTATTATTATTATTATTATTATTGGGATTACTAGTATATAATATAATATTATTATTGGTTATATTATTTTCGTCAAATAAATGTTACAATACATATATTCATATTTACATGAATAGGCCCTGCACTAGAAATAGATAATATTGAGGTTCTATTTAGATTTATGGACATTACTATATATATATATATATATATATATATATATATATAGGTGTGTATGTATAGATAAATATATATATGTATATGTGTGTATGTATAGATAAATATATATATATATATATATATATATATATATATATATATATATATATATATATATATATATATATATATATATATATATATATATATAGATGTATAAAATATATATATATATATATATATATATATATATATATATATATATATGTATAGATGTACACAGATATTTAGGTATACATATAGATATATATATGCTAGAAATAAAGTAATAGAAAAAGAAATAGAAAAGAGAAAAAGAAGAGCAATAGCAGAAGTAGGCCCATGCCAAGCAGACCCGGCCCAAGATCCCCCCTTCCCCCACACACACACATCAAATGACAATCCCCCACACCAGCGTGATAAGCCCCGACCCCCCCTTCGGGCTGTTAAGTCGATGTATAAATATTTATAGGGAGTCTCTCTCTCGAGAACTAAGCCCTAGCCCCAATCCTAACCAACAACCCTCCGACCCTCTGGTGCCACCTCACACGGCCAATGGCCGGCCATGACGCGCCAGAGGCAGCACGCACGCGCGCGGACAGAAGAACGGCAGTGGCAGCCGGTTTGACCTCAACTTCGTGGTCGAAATTCATCCTCGTTGCTCGATCATTTTTTGAGATATTTCTTCAGGTATGATCCCGATATATACGCCTTCGATCCCCATCAATTAGTTTAATTTTAAGTAATCTATATTGCCCGAAAAATTGAACCAAAGTTCGGTAAAACCCTGTTCGAAAACAGGACCAATAGTAGTCCATTCATCCACGTTTGAAGAATGATTCCGATCGATCTAGTACGAGATTAGAAATTCTACTTGAACACAGTTGTAGACAACATATAGGGCTCCACAACCCATTTCGCAGAAGTCGATTTTATCGACTATGCGCCGAGAAATCGGATCCCGAATTTTGACAAAAATCTGTTTTAAAAACATAAAAACCCTTCGATACGACGTGCGTCCCGCCAATCCGGACGATGTGGTCGCGAACCGAAAGCATCGAAAGGTGCGTAATAGCTTCGCGGACGTGTGGACTTTGACGAAATTTAAATTGATTGTGTGTGCGCGACGAATTTGATGCGTATCCATCGAAATTCACCATATCGGTCTATGTACAAAATTTTTAATTACAATGTGCACGTTCGTCAGATCGAGGCGAAACTTACACCAACAGGACCGTATCATTTCTTTGGTCCTATATGCCAAGTTTGGTTCGATTCTGAGACAGTTGATCGGATCACCGTTTTGTGGGCCCCACGATCCGACTCAACGGGCAATTTTATGTACGGCACATCAGAATCCAACTTTGACATACGGTTGGGTTCGTATCAAAAATCTGAGCCTGTAGACATATAGTTTGACGACTTTAGAGACCATAGACTCTGGTACACTTTTCGGTGCCAAAGGGGTCCAACGGCGGACACCGTTTTGATCCAAAATTATCGTTTTGCCCCTGTGTCCAGAATTGGACTTAAAGACAGGCAATTCTAGCTAATTTAACTAATTTAAAAATGTTGGTAATATTTATTTCAGCATCTGGAGACTTCTGCATGTGTTGACTGATTGTGGCTCATTGAGTGGTATAGTATTATTGGTTTTACCAGCTAAGGACCTCAGGCAAGTACACTTTCTGATTGCTTTTGATTCATAGTAGTCTTTTCATTTCATGCTTATACTTATGTCTTGCTGCTTGTTGACACGCTCGTCATACGGAGTAGTCAGGAGGGAAAATATCTTAGTAGACATGTGGACTATCCAGAATTATCCCATGAGTCTATTCTTGAATGATAGCAGCTGCACACGACACGTGCAGGGTGCCGGATTTACCCCCTAGCCGTTCACATGTCGAGAATGATATTTCACATCTCATAGATAGTTGTATTTTATTTGCTTTTCTTGTCTTCTTCACCACTTGTCGTGTCATCTGTTACTTTCTAGTTTTTATCTCTTATATGTTATTTTCATGTCTTGTTAATTCTATTGTGTTTTCGTATTACCGTCGGTTTGTGTGCTTGTTCCATTTCTGACTGGAAACCAACATTTTTTAGGTTTAGTTGCGATCACTCTTAGCACTGGGAAGGCATGGGTATGCTGAGGTCAACCTAGATTGTGGAACTAGCTGACTTTACTATTTTGTGAGACATTGTATTTCCTTTCAAATATAAATATTGTAATATATTTAGAAATGTGAATGAACAATAAAGTTTATTTTAAGCAATTATTTCTTGCGGGCTTGACATCGTTCTACCGTCGACTCTGCGGCGTAGGATGGCTTGGACACGTCTCGTATCCGAAAAAGCAGGTGTGGGTCGTGACAATTCCTAGGAGTCTCTAGTGGCAAATTCCTCGGATTCGTTATTACCTCTAAGGGTATAGACGTTGACCCTGAGAAGATCAAAGTCATTCAAGATATGCATCCTTCACGTAACCTAAAAGAGCTACGAGGATTCCAGGGACGGCTTGCATACATTATGAGATTCATTTTAAATCGATCTGGTTGCTGCAGACCGTTCACTCAAGTTGATGAACCCGCCAGTCCTGGTGCCTTCAGTTACAGGAAACCTTCCTAATGTACTTTTGAGAAAAAGATTATTCTTTGGGTGCCTTGCTAGCCCAGAAGAACAAAGAGGGTCATAAGCAAGCTATCTATTATCTGAGCCGCACGATGATCGGTGACGAACATCGATACAGCCCAGTAGAAAAAGAATATTTAGCCCTGATGTTTGCTGTCCAGAAAGTGCGAAATTATGTCATGGGTCAAACCATTCATGTCATCTCTAGAGTTAATTCTCTTCGAGTCTTGATGAAGAAACCCAATACACTAAATTCCAGACTCGCTATATGGACCATACTACTGGCACAGTATGATATAGTCTATGTCCCAAAAAAGTCTCTTAAGGGTCAAGCCCTAGCTAACTTCCTGGCGGCTCATCCAATCCCTGAGACATCCAAACTCTATGATGAGATTTCTGATAAAACTCTGGAATCAGACATAATTTCAGAAGAGATCCTTGCTTGGCGATTGTTCTTTGATAGTGCATCCAGAATTGGACCTAAAGGCACTATAGTCGCTGGAGTGGAAATCATTCTTGTATCTCCTGAAGGATTGGTCATTCAGAGAACTTATTCTCTGGATGAGCCATGCTCCAACAATGTAGCTGAATATAATGCTCTACTCATTGGTCTCCAGTTAGCTAAATAGTTGGATATCGATTACCTCAAAGTCTACGTAGACTCTAAACTGATCGTCAATCAGGTTAGAGGTACGTATGAAGTTCGGCATCAAGATCTTGTGCCATATCATAATGCAGCAGTCAGACTGACTACATCGTTTAAAGGTTTCTTCATTGAACATGTGCGTCGAGCATGCAACACAGAGGCTGATACACTTGCTAATCTTACGACAGTATTGGCAATTCTAGTAAGAAGACAGCAGATAATCGTCATCACTAACAGAGAATTATTCTGTATTGAGAATAATTCGAATATTGAATTCAGTAATTCTGTTAAAGTTGACACCATTAGTGAAGAATGAAGGGCTCCTTTCATCAATTTTATAGTACATGATATCTTACCCCAAGAACCCAAGGAAGCTGCAACAATCTGTCGACGATCGCTCCGATGTTATTACAATCAAACTTCTAAAATACTCTATCGGCAAACATTTGATGGTATGCTTCTACGTTGTCTTGTAGGAGATGAAGTAAAAAAATATATTACGTGAAGCTCACAATGGTGTCTGTGGTGCACATCAACCAGGTCCTACGCTACAGGATCGTATCCGACGTATGGGATGCTACTGGCCCACTATGGTATCAGATGTCATTGAGTATGCAAGAAAATATGGAGCGGTCAAATTCATGCAGACTTCATTCACCAACCGTCAAAATTTTTACATCTAACCGCAGCATCATGGCACTTCGAAGCTTGGGGCATGGATGTTATTGGTCCTATCAATCTGCCATCATCTAGAGGATATTGATTTATATTAGCTATAATCGACTATTTTTCGAAGTGGGCAGAAGCTATACCCTTGGCTGAAGTCAAAACCAGTAGTGTGATTAATGTTATCAAACATCATATGATTTATCGATTCGGCGTTCCTCGACAAATCATCCATGATAATGGGCCCCAATTTATCAGTCAAAAGTTCACTCGATTCTGTGATGACAACAGGATCAACAGTATTGTTTCCACAGCCTACAATCCTGTAACTAACGGTTTGGCAGAAGCATTCAACAAAACTATCATCAAGCTTCTCAAAAAGTTTGTTTCTACTAATAAACAGAACTGGAATAAAAAGCTTGGAGAGTGTCTATAGGCTTATCATACTACCGTACGCACTCCGATCGGCTGTACACCTTTCTCTTTGGTATATGGATGTGAAGTTGTCCTATCATTGGAGATTCAAATCCTATCATTGAGAATTGTAATCGCCAATGAACTCACAGCAAAAAATAATGATCATCTTTGACTTCAGGAGCTTGAAACACTTGACGAGAGATGGCTACTAGCTCAACAACATATCGAGCTATATCAAGCCCGTATCTCAAAAGCCTTCAACCGTAAAGTCAAAGTACGAGCATTTCAAAAAGGAGAATTGGTCCTTACTGTCAGACGCCTTAGGACTATGACACACATGATTATAGGCAAGTTCGAACCGAAGTGAGAAGGTTCCTATATTGTAAGCAAAGTTTTCTCAAACGGAGCTTATCAACTGATCGGGATGGACGGCCGAGTTGCTATGATGCCTATTAATGGCAAATTTCTGAAGAAATATCATGTTTGAAATATGTACTATGTTTCCTAACAAATATTATACATATTTTAAATCTTTAAATCCCCAGGGGAGTTTATTTAGATCATATCACATCATCACAAACATCGCATTTTAGAGCCCAGTTGTTTTAAAAGGTATCCTATTTTGAGTCCTAGTTGACTCAAAGATAGTCAATAGATATATGAATTCACGTTCATATTATCTCTGAATTCTACTATCTATATCAACGGCTTGTCATGTCCATGTTACCTCTGATAATGTCGTCCTTGAAATGACAATATCTCAAAATTATATTCTATCATGTCCGTATTACCTCTGAACAGATATAACGAGTATTGTTGTTTTTTAGAAGATATGTCACGTATGGTACCTCTGAACATACCTCCTACTCTTATCTATTACTTATGTCTATAACAGATGTTAAATAAGTAATAAAACCACAAAACATTAGTGTCTTTCATACCAGCACACAAAAATCATTATATTTTATCAAAATGTTCAAAAAGAAGAAGAGATTATTACATCAAGATAGCTTCATCCCTAAGATCGAGTGCTAAGATCAATGATTAGCTTCTTCAAAGACTCAACAAGTTCTACTCGGGAATCAAGCACCCTCTTCCTGGCCAACTCTCTCCTGACGTTTGGCAGCAGAGGCTGCAGGGATTTTACTTGAAGTTCTATCTCTGCACTCCTGATATTGAAGAAGTTGTTACGCTGCCTGATCAGATCATCGAGTTAAGTAGCAGGAATTTGATATAATGCAAGTTTCTCTTCTTCCTGCTTCTTGGCCGCCTTGATTAGTTCACGAAGTCTGGCCATTTCAGCTTCCAGCTGCTGAAGGCGAGTTTGGTTCTCGGCTGCTTCCTTTTCCTTTTCCTCTGTTTTAGCCTTATGATGCTCCACAAAAGAGGTGACTTCAGTGATGCTATTTTCCATCTCTGCAAATCGTGTTATGAAGGCAATCATAGCATCTGTCAGAACAAGTTGGTGCTCTTCGAATTCATGAGTTAAAGCCTCATATTTGCATGTACTTGGCTCTAAATGTTTTCCATGATAAGATTTGATGGCTTCTTTGAGTTCATCTAGAATACGTTCCAAGAAGTTAACCCCCTCTATGTCACCAATATTACGTATGGCTCTGATCGCAAAAGAGGCAGTGCTCCACACTGAATCATAAGATTGGCCTTTTTTCATGGCCATCTGTACCAAAATATTCAAGTGAAGAAAGCCTGTGTATACGTTTCGATGAGGCCATTATTTATTGCTGAGAGACTAGGTGTTGCTGCTTTAACAAGAGTTCTCCTTCTATGAAAGAGGGAGGGATCATAGTTGGTACTCCAGGGGATCTTGGTACAGGCATTCTTGAAGAACTCCCTTCTATAGTTCTTCTGTCCAGGGGAGCCATTGTTGGGCTGAGACTAAAAGCCATAGAAGTTAACGAGGCTGCAATGATAGTCCCTATAGGAGCCTCTGCAATTAGAAAAAAGTATAATCGTCGTATCATATCAAAGAAGCAATGATGAATAAAAGTAAACAATTTACCTGAGCCCGGTGGCACATATGGGGTCTTACGAGGCAGCTCTCGGTCAGTGAAGCCTCGTCATGGTAGTCTCGGATACGGCCACCTGACTGCTTCCAGCCTTTGAGCCTTCTGACCGAAAACGGCTGCTTCTAGCCCCTGATTTTGTTTGACTTGTTGGAGCTGCCACTTCCGCTCCCTTTGTCTCGAAAACATGTTCAATCGGGGTTTGAATCCCCTCAACATTTGTTCCAAGATTCTCATCAATTCCAATATTCCCAAGGTTCCTAGCCTGATCTTCATTATCTTCTTTGTTATCATCAAGGTCTTTATTATCATTCTCATCACCTGGGCATTCATCACCCTCAATATCAACATTTAAGTTCTTATCACCATGTGGGTCAACGAGACTCTAGTTATCATCTTTTAGGCTTTGATGCCCTTCATCAACAATAGGGGGCTCTTCACCATCACCAGTGGTATGACCCTCTTTGGCTGTTAAGTTTTGATCTTTTGAGACTTCTACGAGAGTTGGATCTACTCCAGCTCTATTGAGATCGGAAGCGACGTCTATGGAGTCTTCTTCGATCAAATCATCACCAAAATCACAACCTTCGAGAGCCTCTATCATTTCTTGATCCACTTGAGAGAGGGTAGGAGTTTGGATTGCGGAAGGAGATGCAACATCGAGATTGGAGTCCATTGAAGGCAATACCTTCTCAGAAAGTGTGGTCTCCGGAACCTTTGGAGTTGAGGACAATATCATTATTCATGCTATAGCTAGTATAGTTGTAGGAATGGTCATCTGCATAATCATGTGTTTTGAAGCATCCGCTGTGATGACTGGAGCTCGAGTACTGATTTCTGAAGCCTCTGCCAATAAAAAAAGGTCAACGTCAATATTTTACTCAATCATGATAACATTAAAAAGAGTACAAATATTACCTTGAGGAGGTGGCAGATCATGTAAAGGCAATGACGAATCAGGTCGACTTGAAGTCTCTTTCGACATTGAAGGAGTTGGTGAAGCGTTAGTTCCTTGATGATCTGCTCGAGTCACTATTAACTTCCTTCTAGCCTTACGTATAAGAGGTACCGGAGGTGATTCTTCGATTTTGACCGGATCATCTTGCACAGTCAGTCCCCTGCTAGTCTCTTCATCAACGACCTTACTTTGTCTTGGAATTGAAGAGGGAGTTATTTATCCTCCTCAAAGAGAATTTCCTGTGTTCATTTGCTTCGTCTAGGACCTTGTCGTCCTAGTAGTAGGCTGCTCAACAAGAACCAATGATGTTTTCTTTTTCCTCATTGGAGCCTTAGGAGGGGAAAGGAGTTCATCTAGGTTTGATGGAACAGATAGTTCTCTGGTCTTTTGCCTTTTACCAGGCCTCTTTGCAAGAGACTTCTCCTTCCGCTTCTTAAGTGAGATATCCAATAGTTCATTCACTTCATCAAGAAAACCATAGCCTCTAGAGGTTCATCAGCAGGGTCATGGTCTTTCGTATCTCTAAATTCTCGCATAGTGTGAACCCCCTATTGTGCCCGTTTGGCGCTTACGAAACTATCATCCAAGTTGAAACTTGCATATTTATATAACATATGCGGACCTACTTCAAATGTAGCAAAGGGCATGATGAATACAGCCTTGGTACCTCTTATATTATAGTACCTCCAGATTTTGGCCCCATCTATTAAATAACCTTTGGCTTGTAAGCAAGTGGTGGCATTCCCCACGTGATTTGATTGAAGCCAAACTGTCGAGCGAATCGGCAGGGTAAATATGGCTCCAGAAAGCATTCACCCTCGAACCGATGCACTAAGTGGGAGGGTCGGATCATCTTCAGCCAATAAAAGTCGGTGGACTTAGACGGAGTGTCATAGGTTCTAAGTCCATGAGTTGAGGTGGAAAATTTTTATATCCCGGAGGAGGAGGGACACAGTGGAATTTCCATCCAGAACTCATGTTCAAAGCCTTTCTACACTCTGAAAGGGTGTTTATGCTCCATCGAGTGGTGGCATAACGCCTGATAAAGTTTCCTCCACAGTACCCATAGCCGGGTCCATCAGACAGAGATGATGCAACAACAGCCACCCGAACGGATAGGTATAAGGCATCTCGGTACGAGGAAAGGTGTCTTGAGTGCTGGGATCATTCATCATACTGTCGACAAAAGAATGCAAACCCACATTCAGTCGGCAATTCATCGTCGAAAGAATATCCATCTTGTAGCCAAATACTAGACGCACAGCCGCAAATAGTACACCTCGGTGGAATATGTCGACGGCACTGGCTCCAGGAACCACGAACCATCGCATCCACAAGGAAAAAAACCTGCTAAAATAGCTTCTCGAGACATGGGTCGGTAACCTTGCCTAAGGTAGCTCTCAATAGTAGCACCAGCGGTAAATGGATGCCAATCTTCGTTCAGTATGTTGTCAAAATGCTTGGATTTTTCTATCAGCTTTTCGATAGTGTTGCGGTCAAGCGGCTTGAAGAAACAAGGTTCACAAGCTTGACTTTCATTGATCTTGTCTTCTTGAATATGGCCAGAAATAAGTACGGCAGCCACTTAGTCATATAGCATGTCCCTTTTGCGGCACTCTGATAATAGAGGGTACAAATCATGAAGTAGCACAAAAGTTCCTCGAAGACGGCTACCATCTGTGGATTCTCTTTGGCTAAAGTATTTAGCTCTTCATTTGTTAGTACGTATTCTTCGTATGGGTTTTTACCCATTAGCAAATGAGAAAGATATTGCATCTCGTGAAGTACAAAGCCAATCTCTCCATGAGGAGTCATGAAGGTGCCAATTCTGTCATTATACCGTTCCACCAGAGCCAAGAATAGATTGGATTGGGATAAATGCCATAAGCAGTGGTCCAGATTGGATCGTAGAGTTCCAGTTCAAGAAGCTCATCTTTAAATTGGTCCAGAGCCCAGACTACAACAATGTTCCAGCGCTTCATCTCTGGATTCATCAAGCATGTCAATCACATGGCTTGATCTAGATATTTTCCCTCAGCCTTAGCAAATATATTTGCAAAAAAGAGAATTCTGACGGGAATCAATAGGGATAAATCTTCAGGAGGTACACAACTCAGTTTTAAGCCTCTCAGGTGGGAACTGAATCTCTCCGAATGACGGTAGAACATGTCTTTATTCTTGTGACCCAATTTATGGCATATTTTACCAACCCTGGCCTGTTGGATTGGAGTCAAGTCCCATGCCATTCGTCGAGGAGAAATAGAATAAGCATATCAAGATAGAGATAAGTGTCTCGACATCTCTGTGAGATAGTGTCGCACAGAACACAAGGTGGCTTAAGGCACGATGTCACGAACTTAGTGTTTTAAGGTACGAGCCACAGTTGATTCAAATTGAGTTTGGAAAAAGGGATATCAAATAGTCGTTCCTGAGTTGAGTAAAACGATAAGTTAACATGGAAGAATACTCGTGACATGGGTCGTTGAGGCGGTCTAAAATACTAGAAGTCTTTAACATGGTCCAAAAAAGATGGTAACACTAGAAGAATAATTATTATGTGAGACGATAGTTTGAGTTGAGTCTTGCTTGTTCATTGGACAACTTGTCGACAATAAAAAGTTTTCTCGAGCGGTAACTCGGGACCATGGGACCGTTTCGGCCTAGGGAAAATACGGTATAGCCGAGCTGGGAGTGTAGAAGCATGGAAAAGAATAAAGAAAGATCCATGCGGCCAGGGAGCCCCATGCGGCTCAGAGAGTTCATGCGGCTCAGGGATCCATGCGGCTCAAGCGCCTATGCGGCTCGAGTGAATTCCATGCGGCTCAGAGAGGAGCCACGTGGCCTACAAACAGTCCTTTCCTTTGTCCTATACTGTATTAAATGCCTTGACGGCTGACAGCTCTGACAAGGTGACAGTTCTGACACAAAGATACAATTATGACTCTGCCATAATGACAGACTCCTGGGGAAACGAAGGAAATCTCTGACACAAATCCCTCGAAATTCAGAAAGTGTCACGCGGCCTTGACACGTGGACAGTCGTATGCGGCTCGAGTAGAGACCATCCCATGCGGCTCAGGCTGAAGCTGTCTTATGCGGCTCAAGCAGAGGCTGTCTTATGCGGTTCAAGCAGAGGCTATCCCATGCGGCTCACGAGGACTATCTCCATGCGGCTCAAGAAGAAGCTACCCATTATGCGGCTGCTTACGCTCATGCGGCTCAGATCATCACCATGCAGTTCAAATGTTCAGGGGCCACTCCCCAAATAGCCTTGACACGTGGCCAGCCTTATACGGCCTAATCTTTGTGCGGCTCAGATTCCCTCAGTAACTTGCGATTAAGACACGTGGCATGATGGTGGGACACGTGGCATTAAATCAACAAATCCCGATAAAATATTAGGATCAAATCAGATCATTCGCAATCAGGCAAATCAATGACACGTGGCAGGAAATCCGAGATTGGCAAATCATTGAGGATTTATGTCAATCATCATTAATTACCCATAAAAGATTTGATGCAATCATATTAATTGCTCAAATCTACTATATTCAAGACGAACGGCCCAGATTCAGTGATCCTTAGCCGTCGACTTTTGAGAATGGGCAATCATTACAAACCCTAATGATGCCCCCCACTATTATAAATAGCAAGGTGCCATTCTCTTGCAAAAGGAGGAAAAAAAAGAGAGAAAAGGGAGGAGATTCTTTGATAAAAAAAAGACACAGAGGTCCGTAGAGCCAGAGAGAGAATATACAGAGAGCATTTCCTCAACGCCAAGCAGATCTTCCCCGGAGTCAAGGCTGCATCCGATCGTCCAAGGAGTAAGGCAGAGCTGCCGTCGCTTTCCCGAGCCTCTATCGTCACCCCCCATAATCTAAAATAAACAATTGTACTTAGATTGCTGTACCTAGGTTTTCGTCCCTAGGCTTTCTTTGTACAAGCGAGTTTGTATTGTGAAGTAAAAGTCCAGTCCTCCGATAATTGTTCTGTTCTTTTATATTTTATGGCAAATACGATGGCGACTCTGCTGGGGACAAACTTCTCCACGGCTGAGGAGTTGGTGACGCAATCGGATGCAGCCAAACTTGGCTCTACGCAACAGAAGATGGTCGTCCGCTTCGACCAACAGGCGTTTGAAGAAATTCTCTCCGACTGGAGCGCTGGCCCGGTCCAGAAGCAAACCCGCACAGAGAAGGCTCGCAGGGAGTGGAGGCCAAAATCATTTGCTCCTCCCAAGCCCTGGACAGAGTACTCTATGCTGCCCAAGACGGCGAAGGCGATTCTTATACGGCCCCACTTCAAGCCATAGAGAACTCTGTTATCTCCAAGTCCGGCAGAAAAAAGTACTACGATGCTGGACTTGCAGGGACAAAGAGTGATTCTATGTGCTCCAGGAAGAAACCGAACACTCATGCAGCCAAGTCTGCCAGCCGCATGCATGATTCTCATGCGGCTGAAACTGCCAGCCGCATGAAGAAAGTCTATACGGCCAGATCCTCCAGCCGTATGGAGAAAACTCATGCGGCCGAGACTTCCAGCCACATGAAGAAAGCCTGTGCGGCTACCAACCGCATGAAGATTGCTGACTCCAGCCGCATACTGCTTGCTCCTCGCAGCTCTGGCTCAGTCTTCGATCGTCTCTTCTATGGTCCCGATCTCTCATGTGCTCAAGAGAATATATCTGACTCTCTGCAGCATCACTCTGACTCTTCGTACTATGCGCCTTCGGGCGCTCAAGTGAAGGAGTCAAGGGCAGCACGAGCTCGGCGAGCTCAGTCGACTGTCCCAACCTCTGACTATCCGAGCGCTCCACATACTGTTATACGGGCCTGTGATAGAAAGTTGTACAGAACCACTCGAGTCCAGCCCCCGGCGGCAAACGGACAGAGTGGTTCCCAGAAGTCTCCTAAAATCCAGGGAGCAAACACGATCATTCCAGACCCGTCTGACTTGCGTGAGGTTATCCTCCACAAACGCAAGGAAAGAGAAGAGTCGCCGGTATACAAAGAGTCCTCTCACAGACGTTACTGCACTCAAATCATTGTCAACTGCTGTTGCAACACCGCGACAGCAAGAGAAGACCGGCCATCGGTTTTCTAAAGACTGCAACGACCAAACTCGGAGGACGAAGCGCCTCCGGTCGTCTCTTGCAACTCCACTCAAAAGATCCCCGCTGATGGGAGAGGGAAGAAGATAAACGCTTCCAGCCCAAAAATTTCAACCACTGCGGCTAAGAAACTGTCGTCTAAACGGCTGTCTACCGCCGGAGTATTCCAAGGCACCCGTTCGAAGACGAAATATGCTACAGCCGAAGATTCGTCATCCGCACCGCTGGGGGTCACTAAAACAGAGGGTAGCACTCCTCGGAACATCCACGACAATCCCATGTTCCAAGGAGATGAGCCCAAAGTGACAACTCTCCCATCAGATACAGCAAATACCGACATCCCCGAGGACGTCCACGACTCTCAAGACGAAGCAAGCTCCGAAGTAGGGGGTACTATTCCTTCTGAGTCCGAACCAGAGGAGAACATTTCCATATATCCCGATGACTTCTCGGTACATGGGTTTGACTCGGAGGACACATCCTCCACCGCTCCTTCCGTCTCTCCTTATGTAAGGACGGTGTTCATGACGGACAGCAACCAAGTTGGTTCCAGTGATCGCCAACGCATCGACACTCTGGAAGCCATATTGCATGCCTTGGTTAAGTCTGTAGACGAGATCAAAGTGGCCCTTCCAACTCTGTAAGGAGGAACGCCTGGCCAAACAAGCGCGGGTCCTGCGATCAATGTAGACTCGAACTCAGCAGCACCAAACCCGGGCAACAATCCTCCTGAAATGACGACTCCCACCTCTGCAGATGAGGCCAGGGAAGTAAGAAGAGAGGTCCAGGAGCTCCAAGCCATGTTTCACGCCCGAGAAAACTCTCAAGACCTCAGAATACGGCAATCATACCCCGCTGCATGGAGGGATGTCCCCTTTCCGCCAAGATATAAGTCGTTCAACATCAACCCCTATGATGGCAAGACCTCCGCAAGTCGGTACATCACTTACTTCGAGGTCACCACCGACCACCTGCCCCATGACGATGTCATCCTCACACGATTATTCATTGGGACATTGGAAGGAGTCGCCTTTGACTGGTATCGCAACCTGCCAGACAACTGCATCCACTCCTTCGCCGGCTTCAAGCGCTTATTCTTGGAGAGATTCTATGAAGCAGGATAGGACATCACAATGTCCACCCTCATGGACGTCGTCCAAGGGGAGAAGGAGCTGACAAGGAACTATATTGAGCGATTTCGCCAAACCGCAATAAAGTTTCCGTCTGGTAACCCGGATTCCTCCTTGATTGAAATTTGCCAAAAGAGATTGCTTCCAACAATCAGTCTCTTGATGGGCGAAAGTCAATTTAAGGACTGGAAGACATTCATCAACAGTGCCACTAGCGCCGAAGAACGGTTGAAGAAGGCTCGCCAACTGGGACTGCACATCTCGAAGGGAGAGAACATGGGCAAACGTCCTAATACCAACAACGACAACGGGGGTAGCCCATCCAACAATTGGAATAACAGGGGTAAGCAGGCTATGGTGGCCGACACAGCCCAGAAACCTGAGTCAAAATCGGCAGACAAATAATGGCCGTAAATCTCTTACTCCTTCGAAGACGGACACGTCAAGCCCATCTTGGACAAGCTCATACAAGGAGAAAGTATCCATCTCCCTCCACCAAGACGGGAACCTCGGCCGGCAGAAATGGAGAGCCCGAAGTACTGTCATTACCACCGCTATGTCCACCATGCTACGCACGACTGCTACCAACTGAAGCGATACATCCAACATCTCATCGATTCGAACGCTCTGGCCATCAATTTCGAGGAGGTAACTGTGGCAGCCAACATGGTGTCCGTACAATTCGGCAGCTTCCCTCCAACAGAAACTCAAGATGGGGTAGTACTCATCCCTCTGGCGATAATGGAGATTGCTAATCTTCTACCTCCTCGGGATCAGGTTACTGGTCTAGTGCCCCTCACCACGTCATGGAAAGAGATCATGTGGGTCCATCCGGACCTGGTACTTGAAGTAACTCAGTCCACATCACCTTCCATTCGCAAGAAGAAGCGTGAAAAAGTCAGATCCTGTCGCACAATCTCGGCAGATGTCGAAGAAGCCATCGTTACCCGATCTGGCGCACAATCCCAACCCGTGGCTGGAAACTCAACTGAAGATCATCAACCAGCTACCGCTGACGCCCCAGGACCTTCTCAGCCTCCGACGACCGACAAGCCTAGGCCGAAGGAGACTCGCTTTGACAAATCCCTCCGAAAAGAGACACCTCAGGGGTTGGAAAGGCCTTACAACTTTGACATCTTGGCGTAATTGGCCAATACACCGGCCAAATTGTCATTATATGAGCTCCTGAGGCTCTCAAAGGATGTTCGCGTAGCTTTGAGCGATGTACTCCAAAATGCCGACGCGTATCTGGCTCAGGTCAACCTCACAGGAGAGAGCCCGCCTGTAAATCTCCAAGATAGCGCTTGCATAGGGGCAATGCCCAATATTGTCTTTGCTCCATAGGATATACTCATCAAGACCAATCTGCACGATCGCCCGTTATACTACACTGGATACATCAGGGACGTAAAGGTGGACCGGATGCACATTGATCCTGGTTTCTCCATAAGCATCATCCCGAAGGGTCTGCTACATCATCTCCGCATTCCTATGTATCGCCTGACGCCAACAAGCACCGCCATCAGCGGTTTCAATTCGGGCAGGAGCTACCCAATTGGGAAGATTCGCTTGAAGTGCCAAATTGGCGACCTCCAGTCAGAAGTGACCTGTTACGTCACAGATGCAGACACTTCCTACAACGTCCTCTTGGGGCACCCTTGGATACGTGATTATATGATCGTGTCTTCCACGCAGCACCAGTGCTTCAAGTACGTCAACAAACACGGCTTTGTGAGGACGGAATTTGCTGATATCGATCCCTTCAAAGGAGTCGAATCCTACTACTCGGATTCCTACTTATACGAGAAGTCAAAGAGGCACCTGGATGAAGATGTGCAGGCTCAAACTGAGACGGCCTCGGGATCAGAAGAACCTCTGACAATCCACCTCCAAGCTCGCAAACCTGGCAAATTTGATACGATCAGCCTTTCGGCACAAGAACGACAAATGATAATCCGGCTGCCAAGGTCCGGCCAAACGAGAAGACCCACAACGGAGCTACTAACAATCAGACTATCGAGAGCCGGCCAGCCACAAATGGAGAAGCTCAACCCCTCCGACAAGCCAATGACGATACGCCTTCCCAAGAAGAATCGTCACCTCAATGCAAAGTCTGGGGCTTCTAGCGAGCCAACAACTCCCCGCTCAGCATCAAGTACCAAACTGGGGGTCGCTAGTTTGCCAACAACTCCACGCTCGGCTCCACCGACAGAACCCCTGATGATCAAGCTGCCCCGGTCATCCTCTCAGTCTTCATTTATACAGTGGGTGACCGAAGAAGAACCGGAGCTGGCCAAGTATGTGGCTGCCCACACTGATGTTCCCTCTGCAGATGATGTAATCCCGCTAGAAAAGATACCTTACTTCATCAATAAAGGGCTATCTTTGAACTACCTCGAGCTTAATAAGCTTTGTACAATGTATGTTATGGAACACGGTATAGGCACTCACCTACACACACAGGTGACAAATGTTTACACCGCCAATCAGCTTACTCCGGTGGAAGACGCTTACCGCATAATCGAGGGAGGGGACCATCCAATCATCTTCGGCCGGAAGGATGACCCACAGCCCTTCACCCTAGAGAAGGTCGATCTCGAATCAGATGCCGGGAGACTGCCTCTGTATCTTTATAGCCCCCAATCCAAATACCTCATGCAAAAACAGGGATATGATCTGGAGGCTACGCCAGGCTTGAATTACGGCACCTGTCGACGATTGCCTTTGAAGCCACCAGTCCCGGTAGGCAAACCACGGGACTAGTACAGCAAGACCCGATGTGGGTTAGGGTACGTTATACCCGTAACAACCCCTGAAAGTTCAGATGAGGAATACGACTGGCATTCATATTCAACTGGGTCACCAACTTCTGATTCGGATACCAGCATCGGAGACGTATTTAGACAAGTCATGTCAGTAAATATGGCATTCGCCGATGCCTACGAAGAAGATAAAAACATTCCCGAAATCCTCGAGTTAGAGCCGTGGGCCCAAGAGCTGGATGCACAATAGGAAAAGCAGTTCGAACAGAGGGACCCTCCTACTGAAGACGAGGTTATACAGGTCGACCTCGGCAGTGAATCTTCTCCAAAACCAATCTTCGTCAGTAAAAGCCTAACAGACGAAGAGCGAGAATCACTACTGGAACTCATCAAAGAATATATTGATGTGTTCGCCTGGAGCTATGAAGACATGCCAGGACTAAATCCCGAAGTCGTCTTTCACAAGCTCAACATCCGGCCAGATGCAAAGCCGGTCAAGCAACAACAGCGACGCTTCCGCCCGGGCGTCATGGATGCAATCGAAGTCGAAGTCAACAAACTAATCGCCAGCGGCTTCATTCGTGAGGAACAACATCCAGACTAGGTCGCCAACATAGTACCGGTCCTCAAGAAGAATGGAAAGATTTGAATCTGTATCGACTTCCGCAATCTGAACGAGGCCTGTCCCAAAGATGAATTCCTACTCCCTATCACAGACATCATGATTGACAACACATGCGGCTTCGAACGCATGTCATTCATGGACAGTTTCTTGGGATACAACCAAATCAAGATATCTCCAGACGATGAAAAGCACACATCATTCCGAACACCGATTGGCACGTACTGCTACACAGTCATGCCTTTTGGTTTAAAAAATGTTGGCGCCACATATCAAAGAGCCATGAGTATCATCTTCAGAGACCACTTGCGCAAGACTGTGGAGTGCTACATTGATGACATCGCCGTCAAGAGTCGCTATAAGGGAGACCACCTGCATGATCTGAGGACAGTGTTCGACCTGATGCGAGTACACAACCTGAAGATGAATCCCACAAAATCCTTCTTAGGTGTATCCAGCAAAAAATTCCTAGGTTTTATTATTACTGCACAGGGAATTCATGTAGACCCAGAGAAGACGAAGGAAATTATGGAGATGGGTCCCCCGAAAAATTTCTGTGAACTCAGAGGCCTTCAAGGGAGGCTGGCCTACATCAGAAGGTTCATTTGTAACCTCTCTGGGCGATGTCGGCCATTCACCCATCTCATGAAGAAAGGTATCTCGTTCGTATGGGATGAAGAATGCCAACGTGCCTTCAACAGCATCAAAGAATACTTGTCGAACCCTCCAGTTCTGGTGGCCCCGGTTGCTGGGAAACCATTCTTGCTATATGTAAGAGCAATGGAGCATTCCCTCGACGCTCTGCTGGCGCAAAACAACGATGCAGGCCATAAACAAGCTATATATTACCTCAGCCGAATGATGATCGGGCCAGAGCACCGATATACCATTGTGGAGAAGGAATGCCTCGCCCTGGTATTTGTCATTCAAAAGATGTGGCACTATGTCACAGGACAAACCATACATGTGATCTCACGAGTCAACCCTCTCAGAGTCCTTATGACTAAACCAGGGGCACTCAGCTCCCGCATCGCCACATGGGCAATATTGCTGTCTTCTTATCATATGATCTTCGTCCCGCAAAAGGCTGTTAAAGGTCAAGCTCTGGCAGACTTTTTAGCAGCCCACCTAGGCTCGAAATCATCCAGAGTATATAAAAGAATCCCAGATGAGGTCGTCGACTCACATGTGGCCTCCCAGGACGATATATGGCGGATGTTCTTCGACGGCACTTCGAGAACTGGACCCAAGGGAAATATCGTCGTTGGAGTCGGGGTAGTATTGATTTCCTCTTCCGGACTGGTGATCAATCGCGCTTACTCCCTCACGGAACCCTGTTCTAAAAATGTGGCCGAATACAACGCTTTGGTCATTGGCCTCCAAATTGTAAGAGAACTGGGGGTAGAATATCTTGAAGCATACAGCAATTCACAGCTAATCGTCAATCAGATTCGGGGATCATATGAAGTACGTCACGAAGACATGATCCCCTATCACCAAATAGCGATCAACATTATCTTTTCATTTATGGGGTTCTTCATCGAACATGTTCCCAGACTCCAGAACATTGAAGCCGATGCCCTAGCAGGCCTTGTCGCTTCCTTAGCAGTGTCGAACCATATTCATCATTCGGTTGACGTAAAAGGCCACGAACTGGTCTGTCCGAAGAACAACGTTCAAGTCATGGCGAGTTATTCCGCCCGAACGATCGACGAAGCTCCATACTGGAGACAACCATTCATAGACTTCGTAGTCTACGACATCCTCCCCGAGAACCCAAAGGAAGCCACTTCCATCAGAAGGCGTTCTCTCAGATTCTTCCACGATACAGAGACGAAGATGCTGTATCGGCGATCCTACGACAGATTATTGCTTCGGTATCTGTCAAACGCAGAAGCCAAAGAAGCCGTACATGAAGCTCATGACTGTGTTTGTGGGGCCCATCAGCCTGGCCCTAAATTGTAAGATCGTCTTCGCAGAATGGACTACTACTGGCCCACGATGGTAGCAGATGCGATAGACTATGCAAAAAAATACAAAGCCTGCCAAGTCCATGCAGACTTCATCCACCAGCCATCCGAGTTTCTACATCCGACGGTGGCGTCCTGGCCATTTGAAGCATGCGGAATGGACATCATCGGTCCGATTACTCTACCTTCTTCCCGCGGACATCGCTTCATACTCGCGATCACGGATTACTTCTCCAAATGGGCGAAAGCTGTCCCGCTCACAGAGGTAAAGACTTCAAACATGATCAGCTTCCTCAAACATCACGTCATCTACCGCTTTGGACTGCCCCAAAGGATCATCCATGATAATGGTCCGCAGTTCGCAAGCCATGCCTTCTATCGGTTCTGCGACAAGCATCGCATCCAGAATATTGCTTCAACACCATACAATCCGGCAGCAAACGGGTTGGCAGAGGCATTCAACAAAACAATCATCAAACTTCTTAAGAAGTTTGTCTCTTCCAACAAACGCGACTGGAACGAGAAGCTTGGTGAATGCTTATGGGCGTACCATACTACAGTCCGAACAGCCACTAGGAATACACCATTCTCCCTGGTGTACGGGAGTGAGGCAGTGGTCCCATTGGAGACTCAAATACCCTCACTCCGCGTCGCCCTTACTTACCAATTGACGACGGATGATAACTACCGTCGTCGGCTACAAGAGTTGGAAGCCTTAGATGAAAAATGCCTCTTGGCTCAGCAACGAATCGAGCTATACCAAGCACGCATCTCTGGAGCCTTCAACAAGAAGGTTAAAATCAGACCATTCCAAGTGGGCGATCTCGTTCTGGCATTCCGGAGGCCGATGGTCATGACTCACAAAACCGCCGGCAAATTCCAACCAAAATGGGAAGGTCCGTTCATCTTTGAGGCCGTATTCTCCAACGGTGCTTACCGCCTCGCAAAACAAAATAGAGATTTGCTCATATTGCCCGTCAACGGTAAGTTCCTGAAGAAATATTATGTCTAAACGACATATTCCAAGATTATCGAGTCATGTACCCGCTGGTATCGCTGAACTCACCTTCACAAAATTTAGATTATCGAGTCGTGTACCCGCTGGTACCGTTGAACTAACTTTCAAAAAATTCAGATTGCTGAGTCATACACCCCCTGGTACCGCTGAACTCATGTCCCCCTTCCACAAAAATTCTATATTATCGAGTCATGTACCCGCTGGTGCCTCTGAACTTACACTTTGATTCCAAAATTCACGGATTGTCGAGTTATGTACCTGCTGGTACCCCTGAACTTACATCCCGGTCACTCTTTTGGGGGAAAGTTATATATGATCATACCTCTGAACTTTCTTCCTGGAGGAGCTCATTCCCCATGATCCACTACCCGCACTTCCGGTGCACAAAAAGGGTAACAGATCCACAAATTTCCAAAATGACCATGTTGATGTTACCTCTGAGTCGTCTTAATTCCGCCAAAAACAAATCACCCCTCTACATAGAACTTCCATGTCATCATTACCTCTGAGTCGTTCTTTGTACCCCCCTTCATTGAGCCCACTCCTGCCATGTCCTTATTACTTCTGAGTGGGAAGGCTCCGTCGAAGAAACCCTCATACTTGCCATGTCCTCATTACCTCTGAGTAAGTATGTTGATCCCTTTCGACTTATTATCTGTACCCACAACCGGAGTACGCCATGGATAGTAAGTCCACAAATATCCTCCGTTGAGTCCACTCCTGCCATGTCCTCATCACCTCTGAATAGGAAGATTCTACGGTAAGAAAACCCTCGTGCTTGCCATATCCTCATTACCTCTGAGTAAGTACGTTGGTTCTATTTCATCCTATTATCCATATCCTAACCCAGGGTACGCCAAGGATAATAGGCCCATAAAATGTCCTGTGCTAAGTTTCTCAGCACAGGCCCATCATTTCTCATCATGCCCCGGGAGCCCAGCTGCTCCATGGCATTCTTTCTCCCGATACTCGGAACGTCCACGACAATATTACTGTGGAACCGTTCTAGATATCTCCAATCAAACTTGTTATCTGTACCTAAAACCAAGGTATGCCAAGGTTAACAGGTCCACAAACAAGTCCCCCATATGGGGCAAACACCATCATAATACCACAGGCACAAAAAGTAATACAGATAAAGGGTAGAATGGAAAGTACTCTTTATTTGAAAGCCGAAAAAAGCGTTACATGTTTCGGGACCACGTCCCTCTCAAAAAAAAGAAAAGGAAGAGAATAAGAACAAAAGAAGAAAAAGTCGACTATAGTTCGGCATTACACAACTCCAAGAGGCGGTTTCTCACCAAGGCAGTCCTCCGCTCAAGCCTCTGTTTAGTTCGGCGCTCGGCCTCCTGGGACAACCGCTCCCCATTATCCAAGTCCATGAGCGCCCGCCAGTCGTCTTCCAACTTCTTCAGGGCAACCTCCAGGTCAGCCGAAGCTTGATTAACCCTGTCAGCCTCCTGGATGATTAGCCCCCTGTCAGTACGGGCAGCCTCAAGTTCAGACTCCAGGAAAGTCAACTTCCTCTGAAGCACAAGGATCTGCTCCCGCGTGTCAGTAATCTCACGGGAGGCAGCCGCTTTCCGAGCCGTTACGTCTTCACTCTCGTGGCTCAATTGATCATATCGATCAGACAGATCACTGAGGTCCTTCAATATGGCCGGCCTGGTTTTATCTCGGGCAGCCCTTGTCTTCTCTATAGCAGCGGTAAGGGAACCCCGCTCCTGGTCTATAGCAACAGACAGATCAGCCTGCCACAGTACCTAAAGCTGGGCCACCAGCTGATCGGTCTCCAACAATTTTGCCTCTAGAAGTGTAGCCACCCCTGCCCCACCGAGAAGAGTCTTAAGGATATCAATTTGACCCTGGGCGCATTGCCGGGCCAAGACAAAAGAGGTCCCTCTTTCCACAGCAGCCACTATTCCCTTCTTTAAGTGACGATAAAAACTGGCAACCACGTCCTGTAATGCGTCGTCCAAGACCTCTATAGAAGACGGCGTCAGATGAAGCGTGGCCGGCAACATCAGAGGAGTGGTGCTAGAACTTGCCTCCAAGGGGACAGAGTCCGAGCAGAACGAGGCGCGGATAGCGGCTAACTCTTCCTCCGCCACTCGAAGAGCCTGGACACTTGGTAGGGCCGAGAAGTCGACTCTCGGAGCCGCCCGAGCAGAGGAGGACGCTAGGACCATCGTCCCCTGCCCCGGCTGACCCACTACCTGACTTGCCGAACTCGAGCCCGCAGGAGGCCCATCAAGACGAGTCGGAAGGGGAGGGGGTACGCTCCTCTCTGCCATTGCCCCTTCGGCAGAGTTTGTCTTAATAATGTCCATCCTTGGTACTGGAGAGGCAGGACCTGTATGCCCAAAACAATAATCAATTGACGTGACCCGAAGGACATGATGATAGAGCAGATATGCCTCCTCGCAGGTTAAGATTAGGCTTATCTTACCAAGAGAGGAGCATGGGGGCTGCAGCTCGTCGACAGCTATCATGGTCTCCTCACCCGCAATCTTTGAGTTGAATTCGGCCGGCTCCTCTGTCCCAGCCATCTCGAAGGGAGATATGGCCCGATCAACATCATCTCGAGGAGATTCAGCAATTTCAGGGATAGACTCACCGGAGCCCCCGTCATCCCGAGTCACAACCTCGACAACTTAAGATTCCTCTTCTTCTGACATCTATAAGAGGGAAGGAAGATAATTAAAATCAACGATTGGAAGGAAGGAAGAACCGGGAGTGACTTGTTTACCTCTGACGCGAGGTCAACTTCCTCGCCGTTTTCCCTTATAGTTAGCTGGCGGTGTCTGGTCACAGTCAGCTTCCGGGAACGAGGAATACCGCCAACAGGAGAAATGTGCCTGCTACGCTTTTGTGCAGGGCCAGGCGTAACGGATGGCTGATCTCCCACCATCTCATCGGACAAAACAGACGGCTGATCCGCCCCTACGTCTGCTACCGGAAGGAAAGAGTCATCTCCATCATGCTCCTCGCCATCATCATCCTCAGCAGCGGAGTCCGAATTTGGCACTTCGACTCTATTCTTCCTCTTCCTCGTTTTGGCCCCCTGGGACCCCTCCTCCAGACCGGTACCAAAGATAAAACTGGCACCCGGGTTAAAACCAACGGGGGGCTTGTTCGTCATGACATGGTACAGGACCGCCATATACAAGATCTCTACTGACGCCTTAATAGCAGGGACTGAGAAAACGGTACGGGTATGGAATGTATCATAGTAGTGTCAGGCCCTAATGCCGTCAAGAAGACTACCTTCAAAACCCAGACAAGAGCTGGGACTATCTAGGAAAAGCTGACTGTACCCAAACTGTCGGACAAATCTGCTAGGCAGATAAGGCTCCAAAAAGACAGTATTACGGTTGTGATACACCAGATGAGCGAGGCGGATGTTACGCAGCCACAGAAGCATCTGGTCGTCTAGAAGTTGAGGGGGCCCAATACCGTCAAGATGCACAGCCGCTATTTCCTCAGCAGTAAAGCGAGGGACAGATATGAAAATGTTGTACATATCTACTCTCGCCAGTGCCATCTGGCAAGCACGCATGGTCTCGTACTCCCAAGACTCATTACGATAGCGGAAGATAAAAGTATCATCGTCAGTCACACCGTCTTCGGAGCCCGGTCTCATCAAAGACGGATAATGCATCAACAGCCACCCCATCAGATAATGATAGGACAGCTCAGTCCGTTCAAAATCTTTGGTCACATCACGGGCGATGACCTTAGATGTGAAAGTACGAAGACCACGGTGTATGCTGCACACTATGGCTGGGAGGAGAGCTTGCCTGACTCGCAAAACTAACTTCACAGCCGGAAGGATAAAATTACGACTGATCCTCTCGATAGAACCAGCTCCTCCCGAGACTACACAATTTTGCAGCCATATTATCAAGAATCCTGCCAGGAGCGCCTTCTCTGACATCTCGTGGGTATCCTGATAAAAATAGCCAAAAGAGTCAGTTTTCCTTCCGAATCTGTCACTAGTGGTGGTCACCCTCTTAGCCGACGACACTAAGGTTTTAACCGCCTCCCGGGATTGAGGACGTCGGGACCGTCGTGAAGAGATAGAGCACCCAGTCCTTGGTGTAGGGAGCATTCCCTTCCGAACTGCTATCCTTTTTGGCTATCTGATGACATGTGCTATAGTGGCACAATATCTCTTGATAAAGAGCCACGAAGCCTGGATACCGTCTTTCCAACTCTTCGAACTCCTCATTCGTGGGAGTATACGCCTCAAAAGCTTCGTCCCCCCAAGGGAGCTTGGAGATCACGTACATTTCGTGGAGCGTAAGTCTCATTTCCCCTACGGGTGTATAGAAGGTCCCCGTACGGCGGTTATACATCTCCAGCAGAGATATAAATAATCTCTTGTTTATGGACAAGCCATGGCTGGTGCCCCGAATAGCATGGTAAAGGCCAATCTCACATAGAAAGGCCTCATACTTTCGCAAGATCCACAGAGACAGATTGGTCCACGAGGGAATGGGATATATCCAACTGGGGAGCATTAACCGGCCAATGGGATAAGAGCCCTTCCGAGCAAGTTGGTTTATAAAAGTGTCGGCTGTAGAAAACGTAAATTTGGGACCCGACACATTTAAGAAGGTACCTGGGGCCAATCCCATTATAGAACGGCTGGTGTGCACCTTGCCCGCACACACTGACTTCAGGCTGTTGTTATAATGGATATCTCCCACAAACATCCTGATTCGGGTAGGAGTTAAAGAGTCTTCCATCTTTCGGTCCAGTGGGAGCATATTGAACCAAGATAATGGGAAGTGACGCTCCATTTGGGGGATGCAGATCGTCATCCCGTTGGAAACAAAATTCCAGTTGTTTGACACCTCCAGAACCTGACTGTTCTTCACGGTCAAGGCGTCTCCAAAGAAGAACGCAGGCTTCAAGTATTCTTCTTCTAATTTTCTTGATTTCATCATAGCGTTAAGAAAATAGAAAGGCTGGTTCTTAAGGGCATTCAATCTCGCCGGAGGCTCGTCACTCGAAAACTGGTCCGCCATGTGTCGAACTATATGGTCGTACCTATAGCCCAAATCAGCTTGGGCACTACCTACCAGGAGTTCTCCAGCAGCATTAACCGGCAAATTCACTGAGAAGAAGACAGAAAAAGATAAGTTAAAAAGATAGACAAAAAGAACTAATTAGTGTTTTCGAGCTTATGCGGCTCTAACGTAACGAAGCCTCATGCGGCTCAGGAGAACACTTATGCGGATCCAACTTAACGAAGCCTCATGCCGCTCAAGAGAATACTTATACGGCTCCGTTTAGTGAAGGCTCATGCGGCAGTGCTCTCATAGGGCTCTCAGGGTCCGGATAAGTTCGCATGGGCCACGTGACAGACAAGTTGATGCAAATCTATACGGCTCAACGTAGCTTATGCGGCTTCGTTGGCAAAGCACATATGCGGTCACAGTGGCTATTATTATGCGGCTCACGGCTCGGCCATAGGACGAACATGCGGCTCATATGAAGATAAAGGCTCGTGCATAAGGCATGCGACGTAGCCATAGCAGTTAGGGTTCTTTAAACTCATAATAAAGTCCTTACCAGCAATGAGGGGGATGGACGTCAGGGTGAGCTGCGGGCACGTCGGCCGGTGGAGGAGCGGCCGCAGTCTTCTTGTCCTTCGCCGCCGCAGTCGACGAAGACGCTGCCTTCTTACCTCTCACCGCAACAGTCTTCTTGGGAGCCATTTGCTGATCGAAGAAGAGGATGATAATCGGGATAGGGAAGGTTTGAAGTAAGAGAGAAAGTAAAGAAGTTTTCTCTCCCAAACTCCTCTTATTTATAGGAGGACGAGAGTGGGTGACACGTAGACTTATAACCGCCTCGAAAAAGACGAAATCGACTCCTCGAATTTCGTCCCCTCTCTCATAAAGGAGATTCACCCAGGACATAAAATCCAAAATATTTAATGAGCCGACCCTTGGGATTTTTCCTAAAAAGACAGCACTAAAGCGAATTAAAGGCAATTAAAGGCACGGATAACGTGGCAGAAAGTCCATACGGCTGAGACATCTATGCGGCCCGAAAGTCCCTGCGGCTGAAACATCCATGCGGCCAAGACATCCATGCGGCCAGGACCTCATATACGGCCAGAAGAATTTATACACAGCCATGCTTCTTATTCAAAGTGTTTCAATTTTGCAAATTGAAAACTTTGAAGGGGGTCTTGTAGAAGCATGGAAAAGAATAAAGAAAGATCCATGCGGCCAGGGAGTCCCATGCGGCTCAGAGAGTTCATGCGGCTCAGGGATCCATGCGGCTCAAGCACCTATGCGGCTCGAGTGAATTCCATACGGCTCAGAGAGGAGCCACGTGGCCTACAAACAGCCATTCCCTTTGTCCTATACTGCATTAAATGCCTTGACGGCTGACAGCTCTGACAAGGTGACAGTTCTGACATAAAGATACAATTATGACTCTGCCATAATGACAGACTCCTGGGGAAACGAAGGAAATCTCTGACACAAATCCCCCGAGATCCAGAAAGTGTCATGCGGCCTTGACACGTGGACAGTCGTATGCGGCTCGAGTAGAGACCATCCCATGCGGCTCAGGCTGAAGTTGTCTTATGCGGCTCAAGCAGAGGCTGTCTTATGCGGTTCAAGCAGAGGCTATCCCATGCAGCTCACGAGGACTATCTTCATGCAGCTCACGAAGAAGCTAACAATTATGCGGCTGCCTACGCTCATGCGGCTCAGATCATCACCATGCGATTCAAATGTTCAGGGGCCACTCCCCAAACAGTCTTAACACGTGGCCAGCCTTATGCGGCCCAATCTTTATGCGGCTCAGATTCCCTCAGTAACTTGAACATGTGGCATGATGGTGGGACACGTGGCATTAAATCAACAAATCCCAATAAAATATTGGGATCAAATCAGATCATTCGTAATTAGGCAAATCAATGACACGTGGCGGGAAATCCGAGATTGGCAAATTATTAAGGATTTATGTCAATCATCATTAATTACCCATAAAAGATTTGATGCAATCACATTAATTGCTCAAATCTACTATATTCAAGACGAACGGACCAGATTCAGTGATCCTTAGCCGCCGACTTTTGAGAATGGGCATTCATTGCAAACCCTAATGATGCCCCCCACTATTATAAATAGCAAGGTACCATTCCCTTGCGAAAGGAGGAAAAAAAAGAAAAAAAAGGGAGGAGATTCTCTGATAAAAAAAGACACAGAGGTCCGTAGAGCCAGAAAGAGAATATACAGAGAGCATTTCCTTAACGCCAAGCAGATCTTCCCCGGAGTCAAGGCTGCATCTGATCGTCCAAGGAGTAAGGCAGAGCTGTCATCGCTTTCCCGAGCCTCTATCGTCACCCCCCAAAATCTAAAATAAACAATTGTACTTAGATTGCTGTACCTAAGTTTTCGTTCCTAGGCTTTCTTTGTACAAGCGAGTTTGTATTGTGAAGTAAAAGTCCAGTCCTCCGATAATTGTTCTGTTCTTTTATATTTCATGGCAAACAGGGAGTACTGCTCAGGTTATTCGGAAACTTTCAGCGGGGCTCGCTACCTGCATTGAAAGCGACGCTGAATAGCAAAGCTATAAGTTCAGAATAGCTTGTGGTGCTAGTGACTATTACATAGATGAGTTGGCATATTTGTGATGATCTGCGTACATGTCTTTGGATTGAGTCGAGTATTGTGTGTACGGTACCAATAAATTAAGTTGAATGTGTGCACAATTTAGAACACAATATTTGGGCCTAAGCTTTGGCTACAACGCTGACACGTGCTTCGGCACGAAATGTGACGTCGAGTATGAAGTTGTTGGCATAGACTTACATAAGTTGGATTCGAGTCTTTTCGAGTTTAAGTCAAAAAATGCGGTAAGGTAAAGTTGGTTAAGTGACACTTAGTTCACAAATCTTAATTGATTCAGTTGATGATCAAAACAGCAAGGACCGTAAAGCGACAATATGGTTAAGTCATACTGAGTTGCGAGGCACGAACTTAATATAGAAAAACAAATAGAGCTCATAATACGACCACGATGTTAGCACAATGGACTTGTAGTACGGTTACATAAAAATTGGGTACTGTCATGTAGTTGCGTCTCTAAGTCTGAGCGAAAAAGGCGAGCACGAGTCGATAAGTTGACGTTGTTGGCATGAGAAGGGTCTAGAGGCAAGATAAGTAAGTTGTCGATGCGATAGCACGATGATGGTCTAGAGACACAAATAGGCAAGGCGTATATATACTAAAATCGATCCTAAGTCAAGAATAGAAAGATAATCATAAAGAATTTATGTTGCACAAAGTAAATGAATGTGTTGGTTTTGTATGGGTGGGCGACGAGCTCACCCCACCAGTATAGTTTAGTACTGACACCACACAGTTTTTATGTGCAGGCATAGATAGAAGCTCGTTGGTGTGGAGCTCACTTAGATGGATCGAGGCATGGAGTCCCTTTGCGTTTCGAGGCGTATGGCCGCATGGATTCTGGACTTGTACGGGACATAATGTGTGGACATCGCCTATCTGAAGCATCCGCTAGCTCGTTAAATTGTATTGAGAGATGAGAGAGAGCTTGAGTGACTTGTACTCTTGGCTTCGCGCCTTTGTAATCTTATGTTCATTATCAATAAAAGACTCTGGTTTTGTTTTAATGCTTGTGTTGCCTCGTATATTCAATATTTCTGCTTGAGACTTCTGTACAACGACCCCGTCGTAAGCTGTTGTAATCAGCCGATATGGAACCCACCTTGCATGAGTACAACCTATGCTCGTGCGGCATCACTCCTTAGTGAGAACGATCGCTCCTACGGGACGGGGCGTGACATAATGGTATCAAAGCACGACTTTACGTCCTAGGACTTTCGATTGAATTTTTCAACTCTGATGTCATTTTCGTAAACTCTGATGTTGCTTCCGCGATTGATAGTTGGCGCTCTCTCTCAATATTCCGCAGGATGTTCTTATTATAAGTCTATATGATTTGCAAATCATATGAGAATAGTTTTCAATAAAAAATAAAATATGGTTCACGTAAAGTACGGTTGGCTAAGTCGGGCTGGGCATATACACCAAGAATTGTGTCAACGTTAGCAAAGTCGTGTGTGAGATTTGAATTGTGTCGGACAAGATGAGTTAGACTCGATTCACAAAAGTGTTGGGTAATTGCGATAGAGGTACTATCGAACGACGATATCGTCATTGTGATATAGATGGAACGTGCTTGAAAGTGAGGAATGGTTCGAACGGAGATTCAAATTATTTGATTTTAATTCAAAATTGTTTTGAGGATTTGTAGAGTGGCTTCATCCCTGAGTGGTGTATGGGATTGCCTTGAGGATGTCGATTAATTGAAGATACGGGATGCCAATGAGTCTATCAGCAAGCGTCGTAGTAAGCAAAGCCTTATATTGAACATCATTGAGTAAGTTATAGTCTTGAAGTTTGATAAGTTGGTTCGAACAAACTAGAAATAACGCGCATGAGATTTGGATTGCACAAGTGTGAAATACGAAAATGATTGAATAGGTAAATTGAATCAAAAAAAATTCAAGGTGTAACGAACGAATGACTCAGTTGAGGAATCGATATGAATCGTATACGAAAAGTTAGCACGATTGGATGATAGCGTGCATGTAAATGATTCAAATATTTAAGAATGACTCTAAGGATTGGAATAAATGTTGCTCAATGATTTGAGTTAGCATAGATTGATGTATTTTGAGAAAATATGTTGCTCGATGACTTAAGATAGACGGATGAACATATATGATTATGGGTTTGAATGAATTGATCGTGTGAATAGTTCATAGATTATTGATCAAATTTTTTATCTTGAGTATCGAAAAGATTATGGTACATCCAATTCAGATGATAGCAACAGTTGTACGACTCAAAATTCGATGCAAAGAAAGATCGTCAGGTTATGCATATCATCGATGGTATTGAGACGTATCAAAGATCGATGTCCGATAACTCGAGAGTACTCTAATTCGAAGAATAAAGATCGTGTAAAGTGTTATTGTTTTGATGGATGCTATGCTTGGGATTTTAATAGAAGTGAATTTTTGGGTAAAAATAAGAGTGTGTTGAATGCTTCGTTGATAACCACAACATTGACGTTCTTGTCTTGCACGAGCGTAACTCCAGCCTCGTATATGTGTCATATCAGATTTGGGATAATCATTTCGTGTGAGCACTGACATGGTGATTCATGTCTAACGGGAATGATCAAACTCGGGAGATCAGGACATGGCAATTTGGATTGCTTCGACTTGTGGTTTGATGCGAAGGTGAATTCGAGGATTGGTCGGACTTGTGATTAATGATTAAGTAAATTTTAGGATTGAGTAGATCCAATCTATGTATCGAGAATGAATTATCTAGACTCAAAGCAAGAGTTACGCTTCAATGAAGATGATTATCCTACGGGAGCGTTGGCATGGTGATTTTATGTCCACCGTGGATAATCAGACTTGTGTAAGATTGGGACGGGACATGTTGCTATGCTAGATGACCTTGTGATCGATTACGTGAATTATAGTAAACAACTTAGGGAATATGAAACGAGAAGTATGGTTTAGTGATAAATCGTTTCATGGTGTACGTGACTTGGATAGGTGGATTATGTCGAATATGTTGAAAGTTATAGACATGTGAATTGCTAGTTTAGACGTACGATAGTAATATGCAAAGGAATTTAGTTGATGTAGAACTTATAATATGATGGCTTTGCTGAATGACTCGGACCCCTGGATCGAACGCTGAGAAAGCAAATAGGAGAAAATTATGCTCAAAGTTTAGAAATCGGAGTGATGCAAGCTTGGGTAGAAAACTACGTATTATCAACTTTGGTTTAACCTTAGGATTAGGGTCAGTATTGATATTATTATTTGAGAATGGTGATTCCAATACTGACAATTGATTTTAGCCTGAAGAGATGGCCTAGCGGTTAGGTAAGACGTCCCTATTTCGAGAGATAGCATCGGCATGATTGATTTTTCAGGATTGATAGGATGAATCGAATAGGTAGGATTGGATTCACTGTCACAAGGCTTGGCTAAAATCTATTTATTTTAGGGACACCTTAAATATGTGCACGATCCAACTAAGTGATATATTGAATTCAAATGAGAATAAAGGAACGAAAAGTTATCGAGGATTTTGAAATTTGTGTGTTGCAAAGAAAAATATTGATAGTAGTGCGATCATTGGATTTGAGATGAACTTGGATGTCGGTTGATCGGGCAGTTTGCCTAGAACTGACTTGTCCATGTATGCGACGAGTATAAGTTACCTAAGTTGAGATATAGTTGTTCGATGTGAAATACAACCAAAGCAAGAGCATGGCTCGGATTGAAGAAACGCATAGGAGGAATGTGTACGTGAGTCATTGAATATTGAATCAAGTGATAAGTCGAAAAGTGTGTACTCAGTAAGATTCGAGGATGAAACTTTTTCTGAGTGGTGTATAATGTAATGCCCCATCCCACTGAGTCAATCGAAGAAATCAAAACGCCAACGACGTTCGAACATAGACATATAGCGGCTTGCTCGAAGTCCTGCTCGGTCGAGGCGACTCCTCGCTCAGGTGGGTGGCTTCGGTGAATTGCCTCAGCTTGGCCTTCACACTAATAAAAGAAAAGTTTTCAATTGCATAAGTAGGCTTGATGATAAAATAAGACGAATCCACATATCTAAGGGAATAATTCCAAGTTGGGTCTGATTGAGTAAGAATATGGAAAGGTCCTACGGTCGACATAGAAGTATTGTACGACATGCATTCAAAATGACACTCGGTCCTTCGTCCCGTGGCTTGGGAGAAGAAAAGTTGGTTTATATTGCCACAAGGCTATGGACTTAGCATATTCATAAGCTTCGCACGTATAAATGCTTGAAAAGCAGGCACGGTCCTGCAGTATAATGCTTAGCATAGCAATAGTGTACCACATATCTCATTGTACGTTTCCATGGTACAAGGGCTTGGCATAACCTTGCTCGTCCTACGGGTTAGGTTGTATCGCACAATGGATTAGGCAAAAGTTATGTCAAGGGATATCGAAGTAGTAGCAAGCATGGTCCCATGATTTCTACGACTGGTTGTAGCTATATTGTCCTACAATCTCAAGGCTCGTCAGATAAAATATAACTTGGGCGATATTGTCACACAGAACACAATTTGGCTTAAGGCACAATGTCACAAACTTAGTTTTTTAAGGCACGAGCCACGATTGATTCAAATTGAGTTTAAAAAAAGGGCAATCAAATAGTCGTTCCTGAGTTGAGTAAAATGATAGGGCAACATGGAAGAATACTCGTGACATGGGTCGTCGAGGCGGTCTCAAATACTAGAAGTCTTTAATATGGTTCGAAAAAGATGGTAACACTAGAAGAAGAATGACTGTGTGAAATGATAGTTCGAGTCGAGTCTTGCATGGTCATTGGATAACTTGTCGACAAGAAAAAGTTTCCTCGAGCGACAATACGGGGCTACGGGACCGTTCCGGCCTAGGAAAAAATACGGTATAGTCGAGCTGGGAGTACCACTGAGGTTATTCGGGAACTTTCAGCGGGGCTCGCTACTTGCGCTGAAAGCGACGCCGAATAGCAAAGCTATAAGTCTAGGATAGCTTATGGTGCTAGTAACTATTTTATATAGATGAGTCGGCATTTTAGCGAAGTTCCGCGTACATGCCTTTGGATTGAGTCGAGTATTGTGTGCACGGTGCCAATGAGTCTAGTTGAATGCGTGTACGATTTGGAACACAATATTTGGGCCTAAGATTTGGTTACAATACAGACACGTGCTTCGACGCGAGATGTGGCATCGAGTATTAAGTTGTTGGCATAGAGTTGCATAAGTTAGATCGAGTCGTTCCGAGTTTAAGTCAGGAAGCGCCGTAAGGCAAGGTTGGTTAAGTGAAAATTAGTTCACAAATCTTAATTGAGTCTGTTGATGATCAAAGTAGCAAGGGCCGTGAGATGATAATATGGTTAAGTCACACTGAGTTGCAAGGCACGAGCTCAATATGGAAACACAAATAAAGCTCATGATACGACCATGATGTTAGCACAATGGACTTGTAGTACGGTCACATGGAAATTGGGTACTATTATGTAGTTGCGTCTCTAAGTCTGAGCCAAAAAGACGAGTACGAGTCGATAAGTTGACGTTGTTGGCATTAGAAGAGTCTAGAGGCAATATAAGTAAGTTGTCGGTACGATAGCACGATGATGGTCTAACGACACAAATAGACGAGACGTCTATGTCCTAAAATTGATCCTAAGGCAATAATAGAAAGACAATCATAAAGGGTTTATGTTGTACAAAGTAAATGAACGTGTTGGTTTTGTATGGGTGGGCAAGAAGCTCACTCCACCAGTACAGTTGAGTACTGACACCCACACAGTTTTTATGTGCAGGCACAGATAGAAGTTTGTTGGCACGAAGCTCGCTTGGATGCGCCGAGGCATGGAGTCCATTGGCATTTCGAAGCGTGCGATCGCATGGAGTCTGGACTTATACGGGATATAATGTATGGACATCGCCTATCTGAAGCATCTGCTGGTTCGCCAAATTGTATTGAGTGATGAGAGAGAGATTGAGTGACTTGTACTCTTGGCTTCGCTCCTTTGTAATCTTATATTCATTATCAATAAAAGGCTCTGATTTTGTTTCAATGCTTGTGTTGTCTCGTATATTCAATGTTTCTGCTTGGGACTTCTGTGCGACGATCTCGCAGGAGTAGGACGTGACAGTAAGTCTGTCTATCTTCATGTTTGAGTCCATAGAGTGTTAAAACCTATGTAATTCTGGCCACTTTTGGTTGCAAGTAAATGTTATGAATAAATCCGGATAGACAGCCCATATGCAAATTGCCATTGCATCTTGATAATTTTGAAAGAGATATCGTGCACTTCTAGTAAAACTCGATAAAAAAAACAATTCTTTTCCAGTTGTAGCTGGATCAGTTTCACCTAGCAACACTGCATCTGTTAAACCCTTGTAGATATCATCTCTGAATTGCTTCTGATGACTTCTTGTAAAATAAAGCCTTGTTAATTCTACCATATTGTATGCATCCACCAAAAACTGCTGGAATAACCATCTAGCAACTAATGAAAGAGGAGTTTGATTAATCCTTTGTGGGATAAGTATGCCAAAAATTCTCGAATCACAACGGACTGTCGTTTCTTTGACTCATTTTCTGGTGATTGCTTTAACTTAATACCTTCTTCCCATCCATCTTTGCCTCTTGGAAATAATAGTGGATACTGTAATGGAAAATAAAGCTTTATTAAGATGGAAACACATTGTAGCAAACCCGATTGGGTTCCAACAATAACGTCTCTCTCAGCATCTGTTGCATCACAGTCACCAACAATTTGAGCAGAAACTTCAGATACATTAGGAAGATTGTGAGTTCTAACATTGTACCCACTTTTTTCGATCAGTCTCAGCTTCACATTAGCAAATTCATCTTCAACTATTTTATCACGAACCATTCTATATATTTTGACATATGGATTATACGAATCCAATGTTTCTTTTAAATTCCTAACAATTGATTCTCTCAAGGAAGAAGAATCTCTTTCCATCCTGTATCAAGAAAAATTATTAATTATGTAAACCACAATTTTTTAGTGATTTTAGTAATAAGTGTAAAAAAATTATAGTATTGCAAACCCAATAAAAGACATTCGATTGCTTATTTCATTCTTCGTATCATATATGTACAATTGAGAAAATTTTGGCATAGATCCAGGAACTAGAAGTAAGCTATCAATCTAATGGTAGTTTTTCTCGCTCATGAAAAACATAGGGGGACCATTACCATCGTTTACTGAATTGACAACTTGACCACCCATTGAAGTAAAAGAAAACATCATGTTGAATGCTCGAATATTTTTCAAAAAATATTTACTTCTATCATCATCACCAAAAAAATAGCTGTTGAATCAATAATGGTGGATCTTCATAAGGAGCAAGTTGAATTTTGCCTTGCAAGCAACAAAGAGAAAATTTTGGGACAATTGCACTTCTATATTTTTCACCCCTTTCACCATACCACATCATTGCCCCACAATCATGACAAATCAAAGACGGGTCTCCTATGTCAAAATAATATGTATAATAGTATATAATTATGACTTTTCACTACTTTTGATTTGACAAATGAAGAAACGTGTTTAAATAAGTAATAATTAAAACTATAACTTATTACAAAAATGTTAACAATACATTCTTGACCATGCCCATCAACATGATGACTTGGATCACTATCAGCATCATTTTGAAGGATCGATTGTTTAATATTAGTAGTTATTATTGGATTCGAATGATTAAGTGTTGACAGTTTAATTAATAAAAGATTAATTAATACTTCTGAAACACTAAAATTGAATAAATAATTAAAGAACAGCTTCTTGACATTTACTTTATACGATGAAGAAAATTGTATACTTGTAGAAACATCATGCTCAAAGTGACTGTTATTAGAAGTATGATTTTCTTGCATCATTGTTGACGCAATGCCATTAATCTATTAAAAACAAATCTTTGAGATTTTTTACATTGGATAAGCCACTCGATAAATAACTTATTTTTGCTGCATTATACATATAAATTTAAAATAATAAAGCCACATTTGTAGTATCCCGTCCCGCTCAGTCAATCGAAGGAATCGAAATACCGACGGTGTTCGGACTTAGCCATGCAACAGCTTGCTCGAAGAATAGCTCGATCGAGGCGACTCCTCGCTTAGATGGGTGGCTTCGGTGAACTTGTCTCAGCTTGTGTCACATCCATTTTTCTATTTAAGGGTATTTTGGTAATTGTGAAATTCTTTTGATTATTTTAATATTATATTATTGGTGTAGTGATTTTGGCCTTGTGATAGTATAGCCTTGGTGCAACCTAGCCTAGTGACTCACTATGACTTAGTGGCCTAGTAGCATGATTGTAGGGTTAGTAATCCTATTCTAAACTTAGAAGTTATTAGCATATTGTTTAAGGGCTAGTTAGCAACTTTCTTTTAATTGACGTTTTATTTTTTTAACCATAGAAAAGAGGCCAAGCCCAACCCATAGGAAATTCCAGCCCAACTAAGTGTGGCCGGCCAAACTAGGTCAAAGGGGAGGAGTACTTAATATCTCTTATTGAGAATTCATCTCTCTTCTTCATTCTTTCTCTCCTAGAAAAACCTAAGTAAGTTTCTCTCATAACTTTCTCATTTCTCCTCTTTTTAAACCCTAGTCTTTTGTATTAGGTTCTGATCATTGTTTATGAACCATTGTGGGTGAGAAAATTCAGATTTAGGGTGCATTAGGAGTTTGGAGACGCAAGGAGAATCTACGCAATTGAAGCTTTCTATAGGAATTCATCCCAATAGGTAAATTCTCCAAAACTCCATAATTTCATGAACTATTTTTGTAGATGCATCCATCTAGGTGTCCCCTAGCTGTAAGATAAGTTTCGTAGGAATTTGTATTGATTTGATATCCGTATCGGACACGTATCAGTACAAATATGCATGTGTTTGTTGAAATATCACAAAGGAATTATTGTTCATAATTTTGAAGTCTAATTGATTGGATTTGTAGATCTATACATGACTTTTGATTTTGTTTTGGACTGAGCACATTTTCAGTCGTGTTCGTGTCCAGAATCGGACACGAACCACTGCACGAGACACGCGCGTGCGTGCCCTGCTGATCGGGTGGCAATGTGCAGTATCTGTGTCACTTGGACACGTGAAACTTAGTGTATGGCTTGGGGACATGACTGACATGTCAGCCCCTAAGTGCCATATCATCTCGTTTTGTGTTAGACTCGTAAATCGAGCCGCACGGATCTGAGCCTGTCGTGCACGTGCGTGCAAGCCGACACTGATACGGCCTTCGTGTCTCAACTAGACACGTCGTGGTAATGTGTCAGGAACTCGAATGTGTAGCCCTACACCTGAGCTAGGTGTGGACATGAGCATGTGGCTCCATGTGGCCTGTGTCGTGTCTACGAAGATAGGATACGCCACACGAGGAGACTGATACTGTGTTCACTGATTTTCTGTTTTGAGAGTTTGGACTCCTTCGTGTCCACTTGCCTGGACACAAACACTTCCCCTGACATGCACACATATGGAGAACACCCCGATCACCCTGATTTAGATTAATAATGGATTTTTGAGTTTCGAATTTGGGGATTACCCATATCACGGATATATGTTTAGTTTTCTTAGGAATTTCAGAGTTTTAACATCACTTTTAATTGTTAATTAATGATTAATTTGTAATGTTAACATGTATATATATATATCTGAGATACATGTTTACACATTAGGTTTTGATTCACAGTTGGGTTTATTCTCAGTTTATTGATACACGTATATAAAACTGAGTTGGGTTCATTCTCAGTTTTGTTTGACAATTTTGAATTAGATTTTAAGTTTTATATTGATGATGGATTACTGTTTTGCAAGATATTGAAGTTTAGATATAGTTGATTTCAAGATCACAATGTTTTCATTTCAAGTTAAATTGAAATCGGGTTGAGTGTATATATTTTTTTTTAATATATATATATATATATATATATATATATATATATATATATATATATATATATATATATATATATATATATATTGTTGTGGCTGAACAGTGAGTTCGAAGGTTTTCGAATGCTGAGAGATGTTAATCTTATGTTTTGTTGTTCATTTTCATTTGGGTTTACAAAGACTTCACATTTAATTCAGTTTTTTTTTTCCATTCCAGTTTTAATTTGTTTGAATTCTCAAGACTTGTGTTGGCAGTTTGGGTTTTCAAGTTAGTATCAACCTTACCAATTTTCCTTTCCCTTTTATTTCTTTTTCATTACCTATATGTTTTTTATATTTGTTATTGTATATTTTTCCTTGGTCTGTTGTAGATAGGCTTGTGATATGGTTAGTATAGTGATATATAGGTATCCTATATATACTTGCCTATCTATTTTGAGTATCCTTTTAGTTGTGACTGTGATTGTTACTATAGGATATAGTTTAGGCTTGGTATCATATGATAAGGAACTAGAGTTGACCATTAGTTGATTTTAGCCTAGTTGAGCCTAAATTGGCCTAGTGAACTATCAAGTCGACCAAGTTGACAAAAGTCAACTTAAAGTCAAACTTGATGTTAATTAACTCAAATGAGTTTAAAATGACTAGATAAATTGTGTTTGACCTAAATTTTGGTAGATAGACTAGTTGACTTATGGTTGACCAGGTTTGACCAGAGTTGACCATATTTGACTAGAGTTGACCAATGGTTGACTTTGACCTAGAAGGACCTAGAATCAATTAGAATGCATTTTAGACTATTCTTATTCCATGTTAGACATGTTGTGACCTGTGTTACTCTAAAATAGGACTCAGATACTCCAGCTTAGACTCATATTCTTATCAGACAGCCAGGATATCAGGCGAGTACATTCTCTGACCGTTTCATACTTGTTAGGAATTATATTCTTGTCATAGTTTAATTTACTTGATGCTGACACGACATTATCACGAATTAGTACTATATGGATCTTTACATGAGATGTTATCCCCTTGGGTGCATCGAATACGCCGTGTCATGTGCTTTTCACGAACACCATGTATTTTGTGGACTCTTATTATTCATGTATACTCGTGTGCTCTCATGTACTCTGATGATCTCATGAGCTTCATGTATAAACTATCATGTACAATAACATAACCTGTCTAGATCCTTGTGTATTGATTGGGGCATGGGAGAGTAGAAATAGTCATGTGAACAATTTCAAAGTAGTGTAATCATGTACAAACTCTTTAGTGTAATCATGTGCAAATCAAGCCGTTCACATGTCTATCTTGTACTCTAAATCACATAGTCACTTACAGTTCTCTTTTATCATATATAGCTAGCTTTGTTTATCAGTTTCTCTCTAATTTTCGTGCTTATTCTTACAATATTTCATGTATCTTAGTCTATCACATGCTTTATATTTTTTGTCAAGATATGAACTGAGTGAGAAGTTTTGTTCTCGTTTCCGTCCTGATTGGACTGTTGAAAATATTCCAGGTGATGAGGAGGTGTTCTGTCCTACGTATTATGGCACAGGCTTAGATGACATCGGTGACTTGGACCCTCAGGAGGATCCTACAGTTGCTGAGGACTTGCCTATTGTCTAGATTAGATTTCAAGACTAGTTTTCCTAGTTATCTTATTTCTTATACTTTCAGTTTCTGGATATTGATAGATGTTTGTATATTCAGATATTGCTCTCACTGTAGTTGGTTGGAGATTACTCTTTTATCTTATATTTCATCTATTCTTTTTATTCTACCTTAGATGCTGTGATTGAGTTGTACCTTTATATTGTTCTCCTTTTAGAGTGTATATCATTGTACATGTTTGGTTATTGCCAGATGTTGTGACCTAGGACAGCGTTCTACCACCGACACTACGGCGTAGGCTGAACGTACCCACTTCTCGTGCCCTTGTACTGGGTGCGGGTCGTGACACATTTTTAGTGGTGGCCCATGCAGGTCCAGTCGTAACTAGTACGATTTTGTGGTGGTACTCGAATTAGAGTATCGTTACAGCCTACAGTAGGATATAGGATATAAGTTAAGGTACTCAATCACATTAGAAAAACTCTTATCTAATTATTGCTGCTAATTGCCTCCTTTTGAAATGAACTGTCCTCCTTTGATTATATCACTTACTTTTCAGTAATTGATTCTTGTTTTGATCTGTCTTCAGGATGGTGGAGACACGATCGCACCACTCTGGTCAAAGGGATACCGCTGAGAGGTCTGCTACTTCTTGTCCGACTCAGCAAGGCCCGGGGACCACAGCACCTATTGTTCCAGCTCAGGTGGGACCGTCTACAACTTTTGGGGGTACTCCACCTGTTCTAAGGACTACCCCAGGGGTTCAGAGGATGCCACCACTACCACCTCAGGGAACAATTGATGTGGGGCAGTTCTTTACCTTTATACAGTAGATAATGGAGACCCATCGACGCCAGGCGGAGGATATAAGGCAGGGCATTTACAATGCCCATCAGTTAGCCATGGTGGCAGTAGAGAAGGTGACTGCCCAACCACAAGAAGGGTAGATATAGCCGTACCAGCCGAGGACTCTGGACATTCAGGATTTTCAGAAGATGTGGCCGTGAGACTTCAAGGGTACCGAGGGTACCCTATATGCCGACGACTGGATCAAGCATATAGAGGAGATCTTTCGTCTCGCAGAGATACCAGCTAGGCTTCAGATAGAAGTAGCGGGCAGCCAGATGCAGGACCTTGCCCGCACATGGTACCAGACCGACCCCAGGGTTGGTACGCAAGGGCAGACTTGGGAGGCTTTCAAGAAGATTTTCAAGAAGAAATTCTTCTCCGATACAGCACTTGGCTCCTTGGAGATGCAGTTCGAGAATCTGGTCCAGGGGAACCAGACAATATAAGAGTACGCTGGAGAGTTCTGCCATCTGGACAGATTTGTATAGGGCCTAAGCGAGACAGCGAAGGCTAGGAGATTCAGGAAGGGCTTGATTAAGAAAGTCAAGTCATTGACCAAGAGCAACAGGAATGCTACTTTCGAGGAGATTCTGATGGAAGCAATGGCAGCGGAGGACGACCTCGAACAGAAACTGAAGAGAGGTCATGATTAATATAGAGCCAGTGACAATGGAGGCCAGGCCAAGATGCCTCATTATCAGTAGCAGCATCAGCAGAAGCCGTTCCTGTAGCAGCAGTTCCAGAGTCAGGGTCGTACGCTTTTTCAGCAGAAGCAAATACAGCAGGCGCCTAAACAGCAGCAAGTCAGCAGTTTCACTTTATGGAAGAAGCCAGGGCATGTGTGGAACGAGTATAGAAAGAGACTAGGCAAGTGCCTTCTTTGTGGATCAGCGGAGCACCAGTTGAGGGATTGTCCCATGTCTTCGGGACATACAGCACAGGAAGCAGGAGCCAAGGCTCCGACAGGACAGCAGAAAGGACCATTACCGACCCAGCAGCAGAAAGTTTACCCAGCACCAGCAGCAGACCAGAGGAGGTCAGTAAGCTGCATTTGCTTTGTTTGATTCAGAGGCTTCCTATAGTTTTGTGTCTGTGACTTTTGATGTTAGACACCAGTTTTCTTCTGAACATTGCCTAGGACTTACAAGATCACGACTGGGGGTGGTATCATCCTCGTCCATGATGTTTGCAAGGATCGAAGAGTAGTTTTGGGAGGCCGAGAACTGGATGTGAGTCTGCTCGTAATGCTATTACCGAACTACGATATTGTACTCGATATGGATTGGTTGAGCAGGTACTACGCTAGTATAGATTATCGCGGTGGTAGAGTTCTCTTCAGAGTGCCAGGAGAGCCAGAGTTCGAGTTCACCAGACGAGAGACGGACCAAAGCAGCAGAGTTTTCTGTGGAGCTTCAACAGAGGAGCTGAGCGTGCCACATCCATTGATAGCTGAGTTCATGGATGTATTTCTGGAGGAGTTGCTAGGGTTACCTCCGGACAGAGATGTAGAGTTCTCCATAGATTTGGTGCCCAGCACAGAGCCGATATCTCAGCACGTCTATAGAGTGAACAACAACGAGCTAGTGGAGTTGAAGAAGCAGGTGAACGAGTTATAGGACAAAGGCTTCATCCGATCGAGTTCTTTACCATAGGGTGCACCAGTACTCTTTGTGCCGAAGAAGGATGGGTCGGTACAGATGTGTATCGACTACAGGGCTCTCAACAGCCTTACGATCAAGAACAACTACCCGCTGTCGAGGATTGATGATATGTTCGATCAGTTGAGCGGAGCGAAGGTATTCTCCAAGATTGATCTAAGTTCAGGTTACCATCAAGTGAAGGTGAAGGAGGACATTACGAAGATAGCATTCAAGACCCGGTATGGCCAGTTTGAGTTCATGGTGATACCGTTTGGGTTAACTAATGCCCCAGTGGTATTCATGAACTTGATGAACAAGGTGTTCCGCCAGTACTTGGACAAGTTCGTGGTGGTGTTCATCGACGACATCTTGGTATATTCGAAGACCCCAGAGGAGCACGAGGAGCATCTGAGAGTGGTTCTAGAGACTCTCAAGAAGGAGCAGCTTTACGGAAAGCTTTCGAAGTGTAAGTTCTTTTTGGACCAAGTTGATTTTCTGGGTCATGTTGTGACCGGAGATGGAATCTCAGTAGACCCAAAAAAGATCATAGCAGTTGAGGCGTGGACAGCACCAAGTTTAGTTACGGAGATCATGAGCTTTCTGGGATTAGCAGGTTACTACAGGAGGTTTGTTCAGGATTTCTCCTGGATTGTAGAGCCATTGACTAGGCTGACCCGAAAGGATTCAGAGATTATCTGGTCAGGGGAATGTCATATTACTTTCAATGAGTTGAAGAAGCGACCGACGATAACCTCGATTTTGACATTGCCATCAGGATCAGGCGGGTTCACTTTCTACAGCGACGCCTCAGGGAAGGGTCTGGGTTGTGTCTTACAGCAGCATGGGAGGATGATTGCCTATGCATCCAGGCAATTATGTCCGCATGAGAAGAACTATCCTACCCATAATTTGGAGTTGGCGGCAGTTATCTTTGCTCTTAAGTTATGGAAGCACTATCTATACGGAGAGCGTGTGGAGATCTTCACAGACCACAAAAGCTTGAAGTATGTGTTTACACAGAAAGAGCTCACCATGAGGCAGCACAGATGGTTGGAGTTGATGAAGGACTTCAACATTTCCTTACAGTATCACCCAGGGAAGGCCAACGTGGTTGCCGATGCCTTGAGTAGGTATCCAGTAGCTATGTGTTTGACGATAGATCGTCAGAGCCTGGGGATCGAGGTGATTATGCCAGGAGTTCATATTCAGATGTAGAGCCTTCAGATTCAGTTGGACCTGATGGAGAGGATCAAGTCGACTCAGTTCGAGGATGTTACTCTGCGGTGTATCCGGGAGCAGGTTCGAGCAGGATTAGTGGATGGTGAGTTTATTCTTGCAGAGGACGGTACATTGAGGCACGGTTCCAGACTGTGTGTACCTAGTGGAGAGCTTCGGGAGCAGGTTATGCAGGAGGCCCATCGCTCTCAGTACACTATGTATCCAGGTGCCAACAAGATGTATAGGGATCTGAAGGAGCATGTATGGTGGTATGGGATGAAGCGGGAGGTAGCTCGCTTCGTAGCCAGATGTTTAGTCAGTCAACAGGTTAAGGTGGAGAGGCAAAGGCTAGGAGGACTATAATAGCTATTGCCTATTCCGGAGTGGAAGTGGGAGCACATCACGATGGACTTGGTTTCTAGATTATCGCATACACCAGGAGGAAAAGACACGACTTGGGTCATCGTAGACAGGTTGACCAAATCAGCCCACTTTTTGCCATTTAAAGTGGGTACATCGACAGAGAGTCTAGCAGAGATGTATATACGACAGATTGTTAGGATATACGCAGTTCTGGTGAGCATTGTCTCGGATCAGGATAGTCGCTTTACTTCCTATTTTTGGCAGAGTCTACAGACTAGTTTGGGCACTCAGCTCAAGTTTAGTACTGCATACCACCCTCAGACGGACAGACAGTCAAAGAGGACTATTCAGACACTCGAGGACTTGTTGTGGACTTGTGTCTTAGATTTTAGAGGTCCAGGGAGGATTATTTGTATTTAGTGGAGTTTGCATACAACAACAGTTTCCAGGCCAACATTGGAATGTTACCATTTGAGGTACTGTACGGGCGTAGATGTCGTACACCCTTGTCTTGGGATGACGTTGGAGAGAGAGATTTATTGGGACCTGAGATGGTTGTTGACGCAGTCGAGAAGGTGAAGCTCATTAGAGATCGACTTTGCATGGCGCAGGACAGACAGCGGCATTGGACCGATAGCCACCGAAGACCTTTGCAGTTTGAGGTACAGCTTAGACTTAGGAGTAGGATTCAGTTTGTTTTGTGATTTTGTTTTGTTTGATTATGTGGTTGTTATAGTTAAGCTTGAGACCATATTTGTGCTAGGTTGAAAATCTGGTGTTCTTGAGGATATCTCCGACGCGTGGTACTATTCGCTTTGGCGGAGGTGGAAAGCTTAGTTCGTTCTTCATCAGACCTTTCGTCATTAGCGGAAGAGTCGGTGATGTGTCATACAGACTGGACTTGCCCCTTCATTAGAGGGAGTCCACAATATATTTCACGTATCGCAGTTGAGACGGTATGCGGCAGATCCCAGCCATGTACTGGACCATTCCGAGATCAAGGTAGGCCCTACTCTTAGTTATCCAGAACAAGAATATTCTAGATCGACGGGAGAAGGTGCTGAGGAACCAGACTATACCCTTGGTTCACGTAGCTTGGAGGCACCACTCTCCAGGTGAGTCTAGCTGGAAGAGAGAGGACGAGATGCGCGGGAAATACCCTTATCTTTTTTTGCCATGAGGTATGACTTTTCTATCCTTCTCATCTATTCAGTTTTGTCCTTAATTTTGAGGACAAAATTCTTTTAAGGAGGGTAGATTTGGCACATCCATTTTTCTATTTAAAGGTATTTTGGAAATTGTGAAATTCTTTTGATTATTTTAATATTATATTATTGGTGTAGTGATTTTGGCCTTGTGATAGTATAGCCTTGGTGCAACCTAGCCTAGTGACTCACAATGAATTAGTGGCCTAGTAGCATGATTGTAGGGTTAGTAATCCTATTCTAAGGTTAGAAGTTATTAGCATATTGTTTAAGGGCTAGTTAGCAACTTTCTTTTAATTAATGTTTTATTTTTTTTTAACCATAGAAAAGAGGCCAAGTCCAACCCATAGGAAATACTAGCCCGACTAAGTGTGGCCGGCCAAACTAGGTCAAAGGGGGGGAGTACTTAATATCTCTTATTGAGAATTCATCTCTCTTCTTCATTCTCTCTCTCCTGGAAAAACCTAAGTAAGTTTCTCTCCTAACTTTCTCATTTCTTCTCTTTTTAAATCCTAGTCTTTTGCATTAGGTTCTGATCATTGTTTATGAACCATTGTGGGTGAGGAAATTCAGATTTGGGGTGCATTCGGAGTTTGGAGACGCAAGGAGGATCTACGCAATTGAAGCTTTCTATAGGAATTCATCCCAATAGGTAAATTCTCCAAAACTCTATAATTTCATGAACTATTTTCGTAGATGCATCCATCTAGGTGTCCCCTAGCTGTAAGATAAGTTTCGTAGGAATTTGTATTAATTTGATGTCCGTATCGGACACGTATCAGTGCAAATATGCATGTGTTTATTGAAATGTCACAAAGGAATTATTGTTCATAATTTTGAAATCTAATTGATTGGATTTGTAGATCTGTACATGACTTTTGATTTTGTTTTGGACTGAGCACGTTTTCAGTCGTATTCGTGTCCAGAATCGGACACGAACAACAGCACGAGACACGCGCGCGCGTGTCCTGCTGATCGGGTGGCAATGTACAGTGTTTGTGTCACTTGGACACGTGAAACTTGGTGTATGGCTTGGGGACATGACTGACATGTCAGCCCCCAAGTGTCATGTCATCTCGTTTTGTGTTGGACTCATAAATCGAGCCACACGCATCTGAGCCTATCGTGTATGCGCATGCAAGCCGACACTGATACGGCCTTCATGTCTCATCTAGACACGTCGTGGTGATGTGTCAGGGACTCAAATGTATAGCCCTACACCTGGGCTAGGTGTGGGCATGAGCACGTGGCTCCACGTGGCCTGTGTCGTATCCACGAAGATGAGACACGGCCGCACGAGAAGACTGATACTGTGTTCACTGATTTTGTGTTTTAAGAGTTTGGACACCTTTGTGTCTGCTTGCCTGGATACGAACACTTTTCCCTGACACGTACACATATGGAGAACACCCTGATCACCCTGATTTGGATTAATAATGGATTTTTGAGTTTCGAATTTGGGGATTACCTATATCACTGATACATGTTCAGTTTTTTTAGGAATTTCAGAGTTTTAACATCACTTTTAATTGTTAATTAATGATTAATTTGTAATGTTAACATGTATATATATATATCTGAGATACATGTTTACACATTGGGTTTTGATTCTAAGTTGGGTTTATTCTCAGTTTATTGATACACATATATAAAACTAAGTTGGGTTCATTCTCAGTTTTGTTTGACAGTTTTGAATTAGATTTTAAGTTTTATATTGATGATGGATTACTTTTTGCAAGATATTAAAGTTTAGATATAGTTGATTTCAATACCACAATGTTTTCATTTCAAGTTAAATTGAAATCGGGTTGAGTGTATATATATATATATTTTTTGATGTGGCTGAACAGTGAGTTCGAAGGTTTTCGAATGTTGAGAGATGTTAATCTCATGTTTTGTTGTTCATTTTCATTCGGGTTTACATAGACTTCACATTTAATTCAGTTTCTTATTTCCATTACAGTTTTAATTTGTTTGAATTCTCAAGACTTGTGTTGGCAGTTTGGGTTTTCAAGTTAGTATCAACCTTACCAATTTTCCTTTCCCTTTCATTTCCTTTTCATTACCTATATGTTTTTCATATGTGTTATTGTATGTTTTTCCTTGTTCTGTTGTAGATAGGCTTGTGATATGGTTAGTATAGTGATATATAGGTATCCTATATATACTTGCCTATCTATTTTGAGTATCCTTTTAGTTATGACTGTGATTGTTACTATAGGATATAGTTTAGGCTTGGTATCATGTGATAAGGACCTAGAGTTGAACATTAGTTGACTTTAGCCTAGTTGAGCCTAAATTGGCCTAGTAGACTATCAAGTCGACCAAGTTGACAAAAGTCAACTTTAAGTCAAACTTGATGCTAATCAACTCAAATGAGTTTAAAATGACTAGATAAGTTGTGTTTGACCTAAATTTTGGTAGATAGACTAGTTGACTTATGGTTGACCAGGTTTGACCAGAGTTGACCAAAGGTTGACTTTGACTTAGAAGGACCTAGAATCATTTAGAATGCATTGTAGACTATTCTTATTTCATGTTAGACATGTTGTGACCTGTGTTGCTCTAAAATAGGACTCAGATACTCCAGCTCAGACTCAAATTCTTATCAGACAGCCAGAATATCAGGCGAGTACATTCTCTGACCGTTTCATACTTGTTAGGAATTATATTCTTGTCATAGTTTAATTTACTTGATGCTGACACGACATTATCATGGATTAATACTATATGAATCTTTACATGAGATGTTATCCCCTAGGGTGCATCGAATACGTCGTGTCATGTGCTTTTTATGAACACCATGTATTCTGTGGACTCTTATTATTCATGTATACTCATGTGCTCTCATGTACTCTCATGATCTCATGAGCTTCATGTATAAACTGTCATGTACAATAACATAACCTGTCTAGATCCTTGTGTATTGATTGGGGCATGGGAGAGTAGAAATGGTCATGTGAACAATTCCAAAGTAGTGTAATCATGTACAAACTCTTTAGTGTAATCATGTGCAAATCAAGCCGTTAACATGTCTATCTTGTACTCTAAATCACATAGTCACTTACAGTTCTCTTTTATCATATATAGATAGCTTTGTTTCTCAGTTTCTCTCTTCTTTTCGTGATTATTTTTACAACGTTTCATGTATCTTAGCCTATCACATGCTTTATATTTTCTGTCAAGATATGAACTGTGTGAGAAGTATTGTGCTCGTTCCCGTCCTGATTGGACTGTTAAAAATATTACAGGTGATGAGGAGGAGTTCTGTCCTACGTGTTATGGCACAGGCTTAGATGACACTGGTGACTTGGACCCTCAGGAGGATCCTACAGTTGCTGAGGACTTGCCTATTGTCTATATTAGATTTCTAGACTAGTTTCCCTAGTTATCGTATTTCTTGTACTTTCAGTTTCTGGATATTGATAGATGTTTGTATATTCAGATATTGCTCTCATTGTAGTTGGTTGGAGATTACTCTTTTATCTTATATTTCATCTATTCTTTTTATTCTACCTTAGATGTTGTAATTGAGTTGTACCTTTATATTATTCTCCTTTTGGAGTGTATATTCTTGTACAGGTTTGGTTATTGCTAGATGTTGTGACCTAGGACAGCGTTCTACTGCCGACACGGCGGCATAGGCTGAACGTACCCACTTATTATGTCCTTGCACTGGGTGCGGGTCGTGACAGCTTGGCCTTCACACTAATAAAATAAAAGTTTTCAAATGCACAAGTAGGCTTGATAATAAAAGAGACGAATCTACATAGCTAAGGGAATAGTCCCAAGTCAGGTCGGAATGAGTTAGAATATAGAAATGTCCCACGGTCGACTTAGAAGTGTTGCACGTCGTGCTTTCAAAATGACACTTTGTCCTTCGTCCCGTGGCTTGGGAAAAAGAAAGTTGGTCTAAGTTGCACAAAGTTAAGAACTTAGCCTAAGTCATAGGCGTCGCCCGCATGAATACTTGATAAAGCATGCACGGTCCTATCGTCTAAGGCTTGGCATAGCCTTTGTTCGCCCTATGGGTTAAGCTGCATTGTCCCGCGTGCACGAGACATTCCCTCAAGGCAAAGCTTGACGCAGCCTTTGCTCGTCAAGTTGTTGCACAATTAAGTTAGGAAGTTATACAGGTCGATCGAAGTTATTCCAAGCATTGTCCTGCTCTTTCTGCGGTTGTTAAAGTCACTTAGTCCCACAATCTCAAGGCTCGTCATATAAAGTATGACTTGGGCGATAGTGTTGCACAAAATGTAAGTCGGTTTAAGGTACGAGCTATGGTTGGTTCAGTAAAAAGTTAGCCACGGTCTATTGGCACATAAAAAAATACATTTTGTGCTAGTTATGCTTGAATGCTATGAATTAGCCATTCATGAGTTAAGTCAATAAGAGTATGAAAATACTAAAAATATGTCAGGACTGTAGGTTAGTCGCCGAGAGTCGGGACTGTAGGTCAGTCGCCGACAAGGAAACATGTCGAAACATCATGCTCAAAATGACTGTTATCAGAAGTATAATTTCCTACAGCAACGTTGACGCGATGCCATTTCTATTGAAAATAAAACTTCGAGATTTCCTTACATTGGCTAAATCACTCGAAAAAAAACTTTTTTTTATGTATAAAACATATAAATTTAAAATAGTAAAACAACATAGATTTATTAATAAATAAAAATTGTTCTCAATCACAAGTGAGTGTATAGTTATGATATTAGCTTATAATATACCGTTGGTTATATCCCTCAAATGAGTCATGCTAAGAGTTTGGGGTGGGATAAGATTTAGTCTACAATTTTGAACTGCATCCGTATCCAAAACAATATCAATTGATGCTCCTGGAAACAGAAGGATAATAATAACATCATACAGATTAAGTATAGTCGTTATAAACAGCATTACTTAATACTTTAATATAAGTTACCTTCATTATCACATAAACTTAAATAAGGTGTTGACATCCCGGTAATATCTTCAATTGCACCAGGTCTCACTAAGTTGGGATTATAAGGAGTACAATTTACATTTTTATCATTCTGAGTGAAAGTTTTTTGCTTGTTCGTGAACAAAATCCCATCATGCAGTTAAAATTTTTCGGGACCAAATCTAAACTTCCTTAAGGAGCAACTCGCATGTGCAGTTTCATCACTTAGATTGCAGTAAAGTTGAGGTTGTTTTCTTTTTTGATTAGCACCTGCAGTTTAGTTAAAATTAACATAAGATTGATATGAAAATAATATGTGAAGATCGATATGTAACTTTCGTATGGATGTCAGCCCGTTTTGACAAACGAAGAAACGTTGTTGCACACATGCCTAAGTTCATAATTAGTTTGTATATGTAATCAATGAAACCTACCACTATTTAACTACGTAAAGTAAATTGCCGTGCAAATTTGGAAACAAAATTAATTCAAATAAGAAAACAAAATAATAAAATATGATTGAAATACCAAAAAAAGTTGATTCATCATAATATAAATTAACAGACAAAGATAGCAATATCTAAAAAATTACCGAGACAATTGTCTTAAACATCAACGAACAATGGAAATAAAACCCCAAAACAATAATGGTAAAATGTTGTCATTCGGTTGGCTCCGTTTTGATAATCTTAACTTTTGGAAACTTTGTGCTTGAATTCTGAGAACACGCTCCTCCAACAGGGCTGCCAAACTCTTTATCAACATTGATCTGCTTTCCCTTGGTCTTATTAAAATTGTGTGTATTATCACCAGTATTAACCTAAAAAGAAAAACGTATGATTAAGTAATCCATAATTACCTTTAAAAAGTAAAAATTCAATTATTGCAGAATAGTGTATTTACAATATTTTCCTTTTCAAAGCTGTTTTTATTATCCAAACTTGTAATTCCATCATTGATAATACGGTCCTACTTTGAATATTAAAATTTTAAATATGAATGAAACAATAATCTAACATTTTTACTAAAAATATTTTTAAATGTAATAACCTTAATGTTATCATTAACTTCAGGAGAAATTATAGTTTTGTAAAACCCTAAATTTTTATTATTTTTTTTAAAAATAAATTTGGTACTGATTAATTTTTTTTCTTACTTTGTATTGTACGTAGCGTAGTTGCATTGTACGTCGTGCACAAAATTTTATTTTTCGTAATTGCTCGACGAGTGCGAATATGTGCGAGCGTACATAATTTAGAAAAACATTTTGTTCCATTTTTATATAGTTTCAAATAATAGATATAATAATTAGTTTTGCTATCATTTCTAAGCTTGTTATTTTTACGTCATTTCTAAAAAATTATTAATAATAAATAATATTTGTATACTAGAAAAGCATAATTATGTAAAAAATATTTGTGCTTGGATATATATTTCATAAATGTTTTATTAAGTTTATTCATGTATTTTCGAAATTATTATAATAGCATTTTTGGAAAACATATTTTGAAAATATTGTGGCAATTTAAATCTTGATTTGATTTTTGGATTGATTTAAATAGATTAAATTAATATCTATAATTGAAATTTGATTTATTTGATTTGATTTTAAACTAAAGGGATATAATTTAAATAGGATTTGTATTTGGATTTGAATTTGAATTAAATAGATTGAATTATCTAATTGGGTTTTAAATCTTTTCCTAATCCTATCCAAATTGGGAATTCCCACATCCTATAAATAGGCAGGTACTCCTTCACTATTTTCTCCACATTATTTCTCCACGAATTTTCTACCACAAATATATGTGCATCGTGTCTGTGTTACCCTCATCCCATATCTTATTCCAATTTACATATACATATATCCCCTCCGTGTCGACAACTCCGACACGATACATCACAAATACCTAACCCGATCACCTCCTTGTCCAATACTCCTCTCTATCCCGACTCCACCGAGGCCGAGACCCCATCTCAACACCAGCAAACCCACGCTAGAACCCCTAACGCCACTTCCAGCCCCGCTGCTTCCGACAAAAACCCGACTTCCCTGCCACTCGAAACTACCACCGTCACCGGCGTTCATCGCCGACAACCCCGAAAAACCTCGACCAACAAACCTTCGTACACCACCAGCCTCCAACGCAACCACCGGAACCGCGAAAACAACTACCGCCCAATCCCACATCCCGACCAGTCACCCCGTCGACTCCCGACCACCCTGCAGCCAACCACCACGGACCCACGACTGTCACCAAATCCTCGGTCAAACCGACCCGTCCAGTCGACCACCACCGTCACTGGCGCCAACACCGGTGGCCAAAGGAAATCCCACAGCCCGTCATTAGCAGAACCCGGCCAACTTCCACCACCACCGCCACCCAAAAAGAAAAAGTAAAAACCCATAAAATTCGACCACCACTTACCTCCGACGACCGAGACCCGTCCACCGTCGCGTCACCCCCGAACTTCGCCTGGGCGGGACAGCCCTGGCCTCTCCGCCGTAACCCACAGTGACCATCCCGCGTCCGACGACGCCGACAGCCGTCGCGACCAGAGCCGCCAGCCACCGCCGTAGCCCTGGCCTCTCCGCTGCGCCAGCGCTGGCTGAGCTCCACTGCGAACCGCGCGCGCGCAACCCGTACACCGTTGGAGACCCCCGCTCTTCCTTCCTCTTTCCTCCGCCTAGCTCCGCCGACCTCCTTCCCAGCCTCCCGTCAGATCCGCTACCGCCTGGCCGGCACGCGCGTGCCACGGCGTCCGCATCTCGCCTCCGCTCCACCGCGAGGCCGCCGCGCTGCGCCGAGCCCAGCCCCGATCGCCCCCTACTCCGCTTCGATCCGTCGCGCCTGAGTACGCCGCACAGCCTCCGCCGCCGCTCCCCTCGCCTACAATCCTCTCCGATCCGCCGACGACCCTCTCTCTTCCTCTCGATCTCTCCGCCGACTCTCTCACCTCTCTCTCTCCTCAGTTCTCTCCTCTTTAACCCCAAATTTCATTTCTCTTTCACAATAGGGAACAGCAACTTTGATGGTTTGATTTTTTTATTGTTTTTTTTGTGTATTTTTGTTGTTGTCGAGTTCTATTCATTACTTGTTTTCTTTTCTTTTTAGTATTTTACAATTATTATTATTACTATTATAATTATCATTATTATTATTATTATTATTAATATCTATTATTTTTATTATTATTATTAGATTCTTACTCTATTCTGCAAATCTTTTAGCAGCTGTGTTGTTATTAGTAATATTTTAATATTAATACCATTTTTATTTCATTATTATTGTTATTACTATTATTATTAATATTATCATTATTACTACTGTTAGTATTATTATTTTGTTGTCTTGCTAAATTTATTAATTGCATTATTTTACAAATATTTTCAAGCTAATTTCAAAAGTAGCTTTTATCACTAAAATATTATCTACAACTTATATGTATTTATATTTGACCAAGTTATAGTTTTTCGTCTGATGGAGTTAGAAATAGTTTCAAAACATTTATCTACGATATTTAAATTGGTAGAATACGGTTTGCACCTAAGAATCATGATTTACAAACTAGAAATTTTTTTGCCAAAAGAATATTTTATAATTTTGTATTTTACTTACAAAACTACTATGACAAATAGAAATATATTTTAATATTACAAATATTTTTCCTAAAATAGTAAGTATATTAGTTATTCCGTCTCTTCGATTTTATCATGTCCATACTCATCATATTCTCTATCCTCCTCCAAAAATCGAACTTCCTTATGTCCACCCTAACTAATTTGACCCTCCTAAACCCAATGGAACTATTCGTGCCACCATTCGAGGTCACCTTGCATAGTTGATACACCAAAGTCGCATTTCATGCCATATTGATTATCGTAGCACACCAGGCGCTCTACCAGGCAAGACACCTTGCCATTTGCTGTTTACTTATTTAGCTCATATTTTATGCATTATTCATTATTTTCTTTATGCAAAATAAACTGTGATACATGGCATAACCTGTTAGAACTTACTGTTCATTATAGTTCCTGCTATGTATTATTTTTCTTACACATTAAACCTAGATTTAAGGGACCACCTTGTGTGTTGCATTCATTGGCCTTGACACGTTGTACCACGAAGTTGTATGTCGCATGTAGAACACAGAAGTGCGTGATTGGCTGGCCACCAGTACGTACAAGCCGTGCAATAGGAATAACCGCTAATAGAAATTGTATGCTAGTTTGACTTAGCGGTTATAGAGGTTTACTATTGTGGATACAACATGGTAGGCATTGGGTAGGAAGAACAGCTCCTTAATGTATGGGTCATATATGCATTGTCCTGATTGTCGGTTATCTCCAGTGGAAGGTACGGTCCTGATAGCCGGTTATCTCCAGTGGGAGGTATGGTCCTGATTGCCGGTTATCTCCAGTGAGAGGTACGGTCCTGATTCCTGATATTCCTGATCCTGCCCATGCGTCAAAGGTTTGTTCTTTATTGCATATTCACTATAGTATGGTTAGGTACCCTATTGTAGGCATTCCTTATTTATTTGAGCAATATTTATTCGGTTTATATGGCATGATATTATGTGTCTTGTTACGTCCCTCTGAGGACCTGGTTATCTCGCCAGGTGTGTGCTCTTGTCTTTCGCAGGTGCTCTAGCTTTAGCCGTGACCATCTCCATTTCTTCGAGGATGATTGCACTTGGATCGTCTTCGCTTCGCTCGCCAAAAATCATTTTTTTCTCATGTATTTTTTCTTTACTTGTTGGTAGTGGATTTATCTCCGCCCAACATATTGTATCAAGACAATTTATTATCATTATATGATATCTTTTATTCATTTATTTTGTGTGGATGAGTATAGTTATGGTTCTACTATATTTTACAGCTTATGTATCCATACGAGGCCTATGTACTTCGTATGAATACAGCTGGCATGTCTACGTTCCTAGTCCTACGTATTTTGGGACTGGGGCGTTATATATTTTTGTTGTGGCCCATACAGGTCAAGATAAATTGTTTGGTTACTTTACCGTACCAAGCAAGCCTACGAATAGGATTAGAAGTCTAGGATCTCATCCACATGCTTGATCTCTTTCATAGATTTTATCTACCGTTTGACTCATCGATTGCATCTTGCTTGATTCCTTCCATCATAATTATTATCTTCACTTCGTGCTTGTTAGAGATTGACCCCACTAGTTAGATGTCCCAAACACCCTTATCTTAATTCTTTAAGTTGGATAGAATACCCCACGACCTGACACACCCTTGACCATTAAGGGAATACCCATAGTATTATCTAGACCATAGAGACTAGAGGAATTTAACCCATTTGGTCAACCAAGCCTTGGTCAATAAAACCGTAGAATGATGGTATAGGAATAATCACGACTTAGATCCTTATGACTCTTAGACTATTCATAATGGTTTTTTATTTCAATCTTAATCTCACGTGCCTATATTTTTACAATCTAGACTAATGATGCTAATGTAGCCTAGTTTTTGCAAGCTTATTCTTTTATCGAGATTGTTCAAGACATATGTTATTTGGGTCGCTTCCACTAACATATTGTCTAATCAGAACCGGTGCATGATGGTCTGATCAACCGAGTGCACTTTGGTTCGCTTTTATATCTCGTTCTACGTGGATGGGGACATAGCAAAACTTACCCTCTAGAGTTCCATCCACGACTGCTTTGAAAACTCCTTTTGAATTATTCGGTCGCCTTTGGACCACGTATTCCTATTCGATAACGCCTCCTTCGAACTCCATATTGCTTTCGCCTTCACCTATTTTGGAAGGACGATGGCGTTATACTAGAACTTCCTCTAACTGTCCTATCACCATGACCATTACCACCAATGTAACTATATCTTTGTCTTGAACTACTCGACCTTTCCCTCGACCCTAAATTTACAATCTTGACTTTCTAATCACTTGAATTTAAGAGTGATTACAATCGTCTCTTAATCATATCCTCAACCTAGACTACGACCATATGAACTTCTTTAAAACCCTTATATCTCCCGTTGTGCCTTCTCACCCCCTCCTAATTCTTAATTTTGAGGACAAAATTCTTTTAAGTTAGGTAGGGTGTAAAACCCCTAAATTTCTACTATTTTTTTTAAATAAATTTGGTACTGATTAAATTTTTTTCTTACTTTGTATTGTACGTCGCGTAGTTGCATTGTACGTCGTGCACGAAATTTTATTTTTCGTAATTGCTCGACGAGTGCGAATATGTGCGAGCGTACATAATTTAGAAAAATATTTTTCTCTATTTTTTATATAGTTTCAAATAATAGATATAATAATTAGTTTTGCTATAATTTCTAAGCTTGTTATTTTTACGTCATTTCTAAAAAGTTATTAATAATAAATAATATTTGTATACTAGAAAAGCATAATTATGTAAAGAATATTTATGCTTGGATATATATTTCATAAATGTTTTATTAAGTTTATTTATGTATTTTCGAAATTATTATAATAGCATTTTTGGAAAACATATTTTGAAAATATTGTGGCAATTTAAATCTTGATTTGATTTTTGGATTGATTTAAATAGATTAAATTAATATCTATAATTGAAATTTGATTTATTTGATTTGATTTTAAACTAAAGGGATATAATTTAAATAGAATTTGTATTTGGATTTGGATTTGAATTAAATAGATTGAATTATCTAATTGGGTTTTAAATCTTTTTCTAATCCTATCCAAATTGGAAATTCCCACATCCTATAAATAGGCAGGTACTCCTCCAATATTTTCTTTACATTATTCCTCCACAAATTTTCTACCACAAATATACGTGCATCGTGTCTGTGTTACCCTCATCCCATATCGTATTCCAATTTACATATACATATATCCCCTCCGTGTCGACAACCCCGACACGATACATCACAAATACCTAACCCGATCTCCTCTTTGTCCAATACTCCTCTCTATCCCGACTCCACCGAGGCCGAGACCCCATCTCAACACCAGCAAACCCACGCCAGAACCCCTAACGCCACTTCCAGCCCCGCTGCTTCCGACAAACACCCGACTTCCCTGCCACTCGAAACTACCACCGTCACCGGCGTTCATCGCCGACGACCCCGAAAACCTTCGACCAACAAACCCCCGTACACCACCAGCCTCCAACGCAACCACCCGAACTGCGAAAACAACCACCGCCCAATCCCATATCCCGACCAGTCACCCCGTCGACTCCCGACCACCCTGCAGCCAACCACCACGGACCCACAACTGTCACCAAATCCTCGGTCAAACCGACCCATCCAGTCGACCACCACCATCACTGGTGCCAACGCCGGTGGCCAAAGGAAATCCCACAGCCCGTCATTAGCAGAACCCGGCCAACTTCCACCACCACCACCACCCAAAAAGAAAAAGCAAAAACCCATAAAATTCGACCACCACTTACCTCCGGCGACCGAGACCCGTCCGTCGTCGCGTCACCCCCGAACTCTGCTTGGGCGCGACAGCCCTGGCCTCTCCGCCACAACCCACAGTGAACACCCCGCGTCCGGCGATGCCGACAGCCGTCGCGACCAGAGCGGCCAGCCACCGCCGTAGCCCTGGCCTCTCCGTCGCGCTAGCGCCGGCTGAGCTCCACCGCGAGCCGCGCGCGCGCAACCCATACACCGTTAGAGACCCCCGCTCTTCCTTCCTCTTTCCTCCGCCTAGCTCCGTCGACCTCCTTCCCAGCCTCCAGTCAGATCCGCCACCGCCTGGCCGACACGCGCGTCCGCATCCCGCCTCCGCTCCACCACGAGGCCTCCGCGCTGCGTCGAGCCCAGCCCCGATCGCCCCCTACTCCTCTCCGATCCGCCGCGCCTGAGTACGCCGCACAGCCTCCGCCGCCGCTCCCCTCGCCTACAACCCTCTCCGATCCGCCGACGACCCTCTCTCTTCCTCTCGATCTCTCCGCCGACTCTCTCACCTCTCTCTCTCTCCTCAGTTCTCTCCTCTTTAACCCCAAATTTCATTTCTCTTTCACAATGGGGAACAACAACTTTGATGGTTTGATTTTTTTTGATTGTTTTTTTTTGTGTTTTTGTTGTTGTCGAGTTTTATTCATTACTTGTTTTCTTTTCTTTTTAGTATTTTACAATTATTATTATTACTATTATAATTATCATCATTATTATTATTATTATTAATATCTATTATTTTTATTATTATTAGATTCTTACTCTATTCTACAAATCTTTTAACAGCTGTGCTGTTATTAGTAATATTTTAATATTAATACCATTGTTATTTCATTATTATTGTTATTATTATTATTATTAATATTATCATTATTACTACTCTTAGTATTATTATTTTGTTGTCTTGCTAAATTTATTAATTGCATTATTTTACAAATATTTTCAAGCTAGTTTCAAAAGTAGCTTTTATCACTAAAATATTATCTACAACTTATATGTATTTATATTTGACCAAGTTATAGTTTTTGGTCTGATGGAGTTAGAAATAGTTTCAAAACATTTATCCACGATATTTAAATTGGTAGAATACTGTTTGCACCTAAGAATCATGATTTACAAACTAGAAATTTTTTTGCCAAAAGAATATTTTATAATTTTGTATTTTACTTACAAAACTACTATGACAAATAGAAATATATTTTAATATTACAAATATTTTTCCTAAAATAGTAAGTATATTAGTTATTTCGTCTTTTCGATTTTATCATGTCCTTACTCATCATATTCTCTATCCTCCTCCAAAAATCGAACTTCCTTATGTCCACTCTAACTAATTTGACCCTCCTAAACCCAATGGAACTGTCCGTGCCACCACCCAAGGTCACCCTGCATAGTTGATACACCAAAGTCGCAGTTCATGCCACATTGATTATCGCAGCACACCAGGCGCTCTACCAGGCAAGACACCTTGCCATTTGTTGTTTACTTATTTAGCTCATATTTTATGTATTATTCATTATTTTCTTTATGCAAAATAAACTGTGATACATGGCATAACCTGTTAGAACTTACTGTTCATTATAGTTCCTGCTATGTATTATTTTTTTTACACATTAAACCTAGATTTAAGGGACCATCTTGTGTGTTGCATTCATTGGCCTTGACACATTATACCACGAAGTTGTGTGTCGTATGTAGAACACGGAAGTGCGTGATTGGCTGGCCACCAGTACGTATAAGCCGTACGATAGGAATAACCGCTAATAGAAATTGCATGCTAGTTTGACTTAGCGGTTATAGAGGTTTGCTGTTGTGGATACAACATGGTAGGCATTGGGTGGGAAGAACAGCTCCTTAATGTATGGGTCATATATGCACTGTCCTGATTGTCGATTATCTCCAGTGGGAGGTACGGTCCTGATAGCCGGTTATCTCCAGTGGGAGGTACGGTCCTGATTGTCGGTTATCTCCAATGGGAGGTACGATCTTGATTCCTGATATTCCTGATCCGGCCCATGCGTCAAAGGTTTGTTCTTTATTGCATATTCACTATAGTATGGTTAGGTACCCTATTGTAGGCATTCCTTATTTATTTGAGCAATATTTATTCAGTTTATATGGCATGATATTATATGTCTTGTTACGTCCCTCTGAGGACCTGGTTATCTCGCTAGGTGTGTGCTCTTGTCTTTCGCAGGTGCTCTAGCTTTAGCCGTGACCATCTCCATTTCTTCGAGGATGATTGTACTTGGATCGTCTTCACTTCGCTCGCCAAAAATTATTTCTTTTCTCATGTATTTTTCCTTTACTTGTTGGTAGTGGATTTGTCTCCGCCCAACATATTGTATCAAGACAATTCATTATCATTATATGATATCTTTTATTCATTTATTTTGTGTGGATGAGAATAGTTATGGTTCTACTGCATTTTACAGCTTATGTATCCATACAAGGCCTATGTACTTCGTATGAATACAGCTGGCATGTCTACGTTCCTAGTCCTACGTATTTTGGGACTGGGGCGTTATATGTTTGCACATCAGTATCCGCATCCAATTGATCCTGTTGCGTAAGAAAAAGTTTAAAAGATGTGCACACCATTGGATTTAAAAAATTATAAATTAAAAAATGATAACTAAATTACTTGAATCCCATGTTGCTTCTTAAAATATTTGATAAGATCACTGCTATCAGAAATCCGCTTAACAGTACAACTCTGCCAACTATTATAAATACTGTTTTGCGTAGCAAGGATCTTAAAAAGTATATCTTTATTCAAGAGCACGTCAAAATCAGATGGCCATTTTCCATCATAAGTACCCTGTTTACACATAATATACAATATACGTTTTTAAAATGACTTTACACCTATTTAATTTAAACTTACTAAGCACGTTGTGTTTAAAACTTATTAATTAAGCAAACCTTTTCAACATCAACAAAAAGAGCAGCGGCATCATCAACCAAAAATTGCGTTGCAAAACGATAAAACAATGTAAAGTGGAGCCAGTTTCGTCAATTACTTAAACATAGAATTAGCACATGCATAATAATAAATTAATATAGCACCACATCGAATCTTATAAATTAAAAGATTATGTGGTAATTAAATAAATCAAAATTGCACACATTAGGTAAGCAAGGACCATATTTGCACATTTACTACAGTAATAAAGATTTTCAACATGCTGGGTCACTTTCTTTGCACATTTTGTGCAAGCATAATAGTATCAATCCATAGAAGTATCAAAATCAATAATTTTTGCGTAAACAACACACTGAAGTTCCTGTTAAAAATCAAGTTAAAAATTTAACAAAAGTAAATAATGGTGATGTAAAGCATCTATATATTAAAATATAAAAGTACATTGTCCAAATCTATGACATCAGACATAGTAAGTCTGGGACATTGGAGAAAATTATCAGTCACTGAAATAACACTTTAACTTGAGATATAGCTGACAACTTGATTAACAGAGCCACTTGCATTTTCCAACCTTTACAAATTAAAATATTAAAAGTGATGTCATCATTTTGACCAAGTAATTGAAATGTTCCAAATATATTAATTATTCAAAGTATTAGTAAATATAAAATACAACTCACCTGTTCTTGTATTCAGTACACTCCTTAAAATTAGGATTTAGCCAAAGTTTTGTTGCATCAAAGAATTATAAATTCCAACCTTAGCTACAAAATAAGTAAACAATACAGTTATATAATTACATTAATATGTAAATGTACATAAATGATTATCTGCAATCTCTAATAAAAATAAAGTACTTACAATTCAAGATCCTCATTTTGCAGCCATGTAAAATAACTATAATAGAACCATCAAAATCTTTTTTTTCAATATAAGAATTGAAAGCAGTTGTGTAAGCCCATTTCCTGAGTTTTTTTAATTTTTTTATTTATTTTCGTTTATGTTAAATATTTTCTAGTTGGAAAAATAATTATTATTTTTAAATTCTATTATGGATATTTTTGAAAGGAAAGAATTTTTACTAAATTTATTTTTAAAAAGAGATTTTATATTACAAAAATATATTTTAGAATTATTTGATCTATTGTTATCATTTATCTATATGATTTGAATTTATAAAAATTTGTTTTAAATACTATTTGATAATATTAGATATTATGGTGTTGCCATCAATAGATTGAGATTCAATCAATCTAATTTATTGATTCAATTCATGGAAGGATTTAATATTATTATTTATGATTTGAATTTATAAAATATTTCTTGAAGTATTTGATTTATTATCCTCAATTATTTGGAATCTACTTTAAATGTTATTATATTTTATTTTAAATTTATTATTGATTTAGATTTGGTCAATCAAATATAGAATTGTATTTGATTTAAAGTTTTGTGGAAAGATACGTTCATTAAATTCGTATTCCTATTGTGATCAATCTTGATTAGATTTGATCAATCTATTATTGATTGTTTTAAATTTATGGAAAGGTTGACTATGTATCATCATCCTTCCCTAATTAGAAAATTGGGTCAACCTCCATCTATTTAATGAGTCCTTATTCTTCTCCTACAACCAAAACTCTTCAAATCTAATTATAATTATGTAATGGCAATCCATTATATATATCTATTGAATCTATATCATCTCCTATTTTTTTTCCAAAATTATTATCTTTTTCGTCTAAAATAAGCCAAAATTCGGAGTTAATTAGTTGTACCCCCTATGGTTTGTACGCATTTTGGTAACTGTCCCCGTTATTTTAAAAATAAAGAACACCCCCTGGTTTATAGAGTTAATTAGTTGCACCCCCTGGTGCATAGAAGAAAATGAGTGAAAAATTAAGCAGCCAGGGGGGGTGTTCTTTATTTTTAAAACAATGGGGACATTTACCAAAATGCGTACAAACCATAGGGGGTACAACTAATGTCATAAATTCAGCCTCGTTTTTTTGAACCTATAGCAACTTCCTGAAGCCGTTGCGATCAACTTCGAACTCCGATTTACCTCTAGTTTTTTTTTTGTTTGAACCATATCTAGGTTAGCTTTCCCAATCTATATTTTAATTACTGATATTTTATTTGTAAATTTTTGGAAATTTATTTGAGTGTCGGTTGTCCAAAACTCGATATATTGTATAGTTTTCGAGATTCTGGGAGATCCGGAACTCCGTTTTACGATCCGTTTGAATTTTTTGAAATATGACATGAAGATCTACAACATATAATTTTTCCAAAATTTTAGAGATTAGTTTTCTATTTTATTTATTAAGTTAAACACAGATTCGATCGGTTAATCACCATTTTGGTCATAGTTAGCCATAACGGTAATATCTTTCGACCAAAGCGTGATTTTGCGGCAGATCGATTTCGGTGCACTCATAGTGCTAAAATATACCAAGTTGCACTTTCCAATTCTCGAGTTCATGATGTTTGACTAAACAGTCAATGGCACGTCCCGATTTGCATGTCATGGTTTCTAAAATTGGTTTAGCCACTTATTTCATGATTTTAGAATTAGAATCTTAGAATTGACTTGTGATTTTCATGCACGGTTCTTGGTACGATGGTGCGATATGGATGATAGCTTCTAGATCGACGTTCCTCTTATTCTCTACTTGTGATTACAGTTTGTTTAAGGGTTCAGGCAAGTACAGTATTGCATTATATTTTAGTACATTTTATTGCTTTCCTTTATTGTGTCCTTGATTGATATTCCATTGAGATACGATGGTGACACGGTAGACTTATTATTTCCTTCTTATTGTATCATTGACCGTTATTAATTGTTAGCGAGTCGGAAGGAGAAATAGTCGGTAAGTACATGAACAAACACAAATACCGTTACCGAATGATAGCTAAGTCATACACTCACGTATGAGTTAGCCGTACCAATTACCGAATGATAGCCAACTATGATGTGCCGTATTAGCCCAGCCGTTCACGTTTTGAAAGGTATTTCACACGCACATAGTTGTTTTCATTGTTCATGATCTTAGTTCAGTTCTTTATCTTTATGTTCCTTTTCCAACAGTTACTCGTTCATGATCATTACTTTCTATGTCTAGTTCATATCTTGCTAGTTCTTTATACCTTCTTTACCTTTACTATTTTCTTTTGTTTCTAGATTATTTTGTGCTAACAATATCAAATGCAATATGGTTGTACTTTGCTCCTTTCCTGACTGGATCGTTGATATAGGTGAGGATGATGTGCTTCCTACTTTTGCGCTATGGACCATACAAGGGGAGATAGAGACTCGAAGGCCAAAACCCTAGAAGACTAATTAGATAGAAATGTTGATTCAATATTATGAGATGTTATATTTTTCTTCAAGTGCAAACTTATGAACATTGTAATTTTGATTTAATTGTTGTGAATGAGCAGTAAACATAGTATTTATGAGCATCTTGCTTATTGCGGGCTAGACAGCGTACTATCGTTGATACTGCGACATAGGCTGGGCTTGGACTTGCACTTGTATCCCAAAAAGCGGATACGGGTCGTGACAAATTGCGTAATCACCCCATAAAGTACAGTCTATCTTTTTATCCCTATATTAAAATGACAATAATAATGGTCACATTGAAGATAATTAATACTAAAAAAAGGGATAAAAATAAAAAATAGTATGCATAAATGAAATGTTTTTAAAAAAAATTAATTAACTCACTCTAAGTCCTCTAAAACTAAGTCTATCAACAAGCTCTTAACACCATTTTTTTGTTCTCCCTCAAAACACTTCTTTGCACCACATGTCCAATAACATCTAAACAATGTAAATAATAACAAAGAAATTAAATTCCACCTTATATTTGTGTATTTAGAAAAAAAATTAAATTAAATTATAAAAAGTAATACCTATCAGATGTGTTTCATCTAGACCAGATGATATAATAGAAAAATTAACAAAATTAAAATGCAAATAGGAATATTTGAATCATCTTATTTCATGCACATAATGGTCCTTATAAAAATAAGTTTATATTTGTGACGGGAAGCGCGAAATTTTGAATCAACATTGGCTGCAACTAATAAATTAATTCTGAATGAGATAGAAGGACCCTTCTTGGAGAGTGTTGGCAAACATTTGAAGTAGGTTTTGCTTCACAGAAGCCTGAATCTTTCCACACTGCATGCATGTGGAACAGATATTAAAATAAATAAATATAAATAATTTATTAAATTGAGAGATAAAAATGACCAAAGATAACCTTTTCACCCACCAGTATCATCTCCATTGACTTGGTAACATTGGGTTTATTATATTCAGGAACCTTCCATACTTAAAGGTTGATAGCTGTAAATTTATAAAAATATGAATTTGAAGTTGAGTAAAGAGGAAGGAAAATGTATGAAAATAACATGATAGTTAAGGATGTAGAAAAAATAGATGTTGCAAAAGAATAAGTATATAATGTTACCACTTGGAAGGTGTATAATTAAACCATATTCGATCATAAAGCAATAATGGAAAATGTATTGTAATCTAACATAAATGAGGAAGTTGGTTGAAAACTCCTACATCATAACAAATATTCAACGAATATGAATATTGTGTTTATGTATATTTTAGTGATCATAGGTTATTGATGATGAGCACGTTGTTTTTCGTCAATAAGTAGTAACCTTAATATCTGATGGATTTGTTTGGTGGATCGACTGTATATATTACTCCGAAAACAAAATAAGAACTTAAAATAAACAAATAAAAACTAAAAACAAAAGTCAAACAACAAAAAATCAACAAAGTGACTACATGCAAAACATTGGATCCTTAAAAATTCAAAAAAAAACTCCTATAATTACAGCTTATCCAACAAACAAAGCCATCGGATCTAAATCTATGATCACTAAAATCGAAATAAATAAATAAAAAAAAATATTAAAATGACGGTTTTCTTCACAAAATCAGAAGCCTAAAAAACTCGAAAATGCTAATCAAACAGTCATATTCAAGAAATATGTATACTAAAAAAATTATTAAGCTATTTCTTTCTAAAAATCTTGCAAGTCCTCATCAATATCCATATGAATCCGCCCTATAAGATTTAAAAAAAATCTATTTTTCAATTCTTTTAGAGTCGCTAGTCCCCTTTGGCATGAAGAAAATATATTTTTTACGCAAATTTCCAACCTACCCTTAGCAAATTTAAGGAGATGTTTGGTATACGGAATAGAGTCTAGATTCTATATTTTCGATATTTCAAATACCAGGTAACAAATTTTTATGAAAAATTAGATTCCCATTTTTGTCAACATATAAACAGTCCCAAAAAAATGAAAACAATTTTCTTTAGAAAGGATAAAAAAAACTGCATAAAAAAGAAATCTACAAAAAAACAAAAATAAATCATTCTTAGAAAAATAAAAACGAAATGATTTGAAAAAAAAAAATCCCTTTAGCCTGAAGACAAAATATTTTTTACGCAAATTTCCAACCTACACTTAGCAAAATTTAAGGAGATGTTTGGTACACGAAATAGG
>JANAVB010021600.1:14279133-14876633 GCA_029216955.1 Iris pallida | reverse complement strand
ATTTGACGATTTTAGAGACCATTGACTCTGGCACATTTTTTGGTGCAAAGCGGATCCAACGGCGGACACCGTTTTGGTCCGAAATTATCGTTTTGCCCTTGTGTCCAGAATTGGATTTAAGGACAAGCAATCCTAGCTAATTTGACTATTCTGAGAATGTTAGCAATGTCTATTTCAGCTTTCGGAGATAGTTGTGAGGACTTGGACTTCATGGCTTGATAATTGATTGTATTTTTGTTGGATCTGCGTGCAACCTCCAGGCAAGATACCTTGCCTCCCTCTACAGTTTATTTACATGCATATTTATATTGTTATACAGTTTTACTAGTTGATTATTTATATGTAATATGTATATCATGCATGCTAGTATATATATAGCCTTGTTTATAATTAGCTTTGTAGTTCATATTGGATATACGTATATATAGTTCTTGTTCATAGTTAACTTTGTAGTTCATATTGGATTAGTTTTCTCATGTATCGTGATTGGGTCGTGTCGTGTCATCACTTGTACTTGGACTGAGTCACATCGTGTCATAGGATAAACAAGTCATAACGGAACTGCTTTACCTCCTTGTCTTAAAATCTTGAAGCTAACCTGCGAGTCCACATCAGGGGCAAGGGTTAGTAGTTAAGCTAACCTGCGAGTCCACATTAGGGGCGAGGGTTAGTAGTTATCTGTCCACACCTGCAAGTCCATATTAGGGGCGAGGGTAATGCTAGCCTGCGAGTCCACACCAGGGACGAGGGTTAGTAGTATATGGTTCACACCTGCGAGTCCACACTAGGGACGAGGGTGATGCTAGCCTGCAAGTCCACACCAGGGATGAGGGTTAGTAGTATATAGTTCACACCTGCCAGTCCACACTAGGGACGAAGGTGATGCTAGCCTGCGAGTCCATACTAGGGACGAGGGCTAGTAGTTGTTCAAACCTGCGAGTCCACACTAGGGGCGAGGGTTTGAGTATTCGATTGGTTATCCATTGACATCGTGATATCATGTTCTCTTATTCTTCTCCAGTATTTCGTTTAGGCGTAGTGGTTCTTATTGTCGTGTATAGTCGTATTTTTGTACTGATTGGTCTTTTCTCGCCTATTTCCTGTATTTTCTTTATTGTATGATAAACTGCTAGATAGGCATATTTTTATGTATCTTGCTATGTCCTCTGAGGACCTGATGATCTCTTCAGGTTAGTTATTGCGTAGAGTTAGTTAGCAGATCTGGATGGCGGATGATTGTGACACTTGTGGGGTCCGGATGTGATGATATTGCTTGCGGGATTAGGTATTGATATCATGTTTATTATCCAGTTCATCCAGCTCATGTTTCCCTTTCATCATCATGATATATTGTATTTATTGATTCAGTTTATAGACTCATGTTATTTTTGGAGTCTAATCGGACATACATGCTAGTGGGCTGCAGACCACGACCCATACTTGTTCATTCTTGTTTATTATTCTTATTCTGAATTGAGATATAGTTTTGCCTTGCCTTGATTAGGCCCATTGCCACAGCCGTGACAGCGTTTACGTATTCGAGTCGGGCTGGAGTCCGCTTGATGCGTAGTTGGCTTGCTCACGCTCTCGCGTCCGAAAAGTGGGTGCGGGTCGTGACATCCAGCGTGCTTCGCGCGTGCCGCCCAAGCTGCGACCCCGCTGGCCAGCGCCCGTACGCCCCGTGCGGGACAGCACCAGCGTGCCACTATGCACAGCAGGCCCGCGCGCCCGTGCATGCATTTACGCGCGTCCTGCATGCGTCGCACCATTCTGCCCGTGTGCCTCCGTGCGCGTGCGTCCGAGTTTCGCCGTCGTACGATACAAGTCCGAGGCCTCCCTTCGATAATCCGTCAGCAGCCTTCCGTTAAGCCCCTGATGTCAGGCCCCGATTTCAAAGAATTGATAGTCGTCCCCTGGGCATGATGTCGTGCGCACCTAAGTTGCGATCGAACAAGGTATAGTCATAAGGTTATCTATAACACAACATCAAATAGAGTACGTAGAGAAATTGAGCAACGCATTTGAAATGGAAGAGACTTAAGTTTTTATTGATAATAAAACATCATTTACCTGACTCCATTACAATCATTGTCGTGCGGGCTACAATATGACTCGATTACAAAATAAATGCTGATGAGATAGTCGTTCCATATATTACATCCTCATTTACAATAGAATATTTCCAAAGACCTGGGATCGTGGGGAGTTGAGACATCATTTCTTCTGGACTGAGTGTGGAGTCTTCAAAAGGATCAAAAAAAGCCTTCAACACACGGACGAGGCTTCAAATGTACTTGCATAGCCTTGAGATTAAGTGGCATGCCCTTCTTGGTTCGGGGTACCTGTGGAGAGCGAGGATCAGTACATTATACTTTGTACTGGTGCGTGGCAAATTATGTTCTATGCTCTCATTTGGTTGAATGGTTTATATGACTTAGTTTGTGAATCTTTCTAACCATCCTAATGAATTTCAGACAAGCATATGACAAGCATAATATAAATTTATGCTAGAACTTACCCACGACAGAGCGTGCCGTGCAATGTGAGACTTACCATGTTCTTTTCTGTCAATCGTTATCGCTAGCATAGCGTGTGCAATTTATTGTGTTTGGTCATTAACACCATAAGCCATCTTGGACTTATAGCTTTGTTAGTCGGGACCCTTTCAACGCAAGTAGCGAGCCCCACTGAAAGTTCCCGCCTAACCCGTGCTATCATCCAGCACAGCTATACCATTTCTCCTAGGGCGAAACGGTCCCGTAGCCCCGGGATGCCGCTCGAAAAAACTTTTACCTTGTCGACAAGTTGTCTATGACCGTGTTAGAACAATTTAGTTACTAAAGTATGGTCTACATTTTTGAAAACTTAATCATTTCATCGTGTCCCGCCTTGTCGTGGCATCAATTTGTTCTATGAGTCAATCTTTTGTTCAACACAGTTTTATAAGATAAGTAGACATGTTCGTGCCCTTGCATCTATTATTCCATTCACAATAATGTTATCGATTGAACTAAGAAGGGGGTCGAGAAGAGAAGGGTCAACCACTCACCTTGATTTTTATTCGAGGCGAGAGACTTGTTGGTCGTGCTAGTCGTCGCCTACGCGATTACCTAAAATCGCACAAGCAATCAGTTAGAACACTGTATTATTCAAGGAGTTCAATATATAAATGCGAGTTCGAAAATGCAATCCATGAAAACCATCGAAAACATTCATGAAAATGCATTCAGAAAGCCAAAGCCAAAGAAGCAAGTGCGGCATGAAAAGCAGAGCAACGGAAGGTCTCTTCCAACTCATCCGCAGAGTCCATCCTCGAGGCATAACCCGCTGAATATGGAACTTTATTCCGAAGAAGACTTTCCATAACGAGAAAAGGATCTTAATTCAATCATTCCTGTTCAACCATTTCAATCGATCCCGATCTATCGGTTTCGACTGAATCGGTAGCGACAATGCTCCTTTCTCGTGCACCTCGTGAACAGAAATGGGGCACGATGTAGGAACGAGGCACTACACCATAACCAACTAAGAAAAAGTTTCGTCCTCAAAACTTAAGAATAGAACCTACCTCTAAGAGAACAATGAAAAAAATTTCTCCTTCATCTCTGATTCATACTCCCAGGTCGATTCTTCGACCAAATAGTTTCTCTAAAGAATGCGGACGAGGGGGATAGCATAATTTTGAAGTAGTTTATACTTGCGCTTCAAGATTTGCACAGGCTCTTCTATATATGACAAGTCTGTCAGCAGATTCAACTGACCAAAATCTAGCACATGGCCCGGATCGTGCACGTACTTTTGTAACTAAGAGATATGGAAGACATCGTGCACATCCGACAGTACTGACGACAATGCGATCTGGTAAGCTACTGGGGCGACTCGCTTCAATATCTCGAAATGACCTACATATCTTAGACTCAACTTTCCTTTAGCTCCAAATCTCGTGACTCCACGTATCGATTTGACTTTTAGAAACACATAATCACCCTCCAAGAATTCAAGGGGCCACCGGTGGGTGTCGGCGTAGCTCTTCTGTCGACTCTGTACAATCTTCAGTCTTTTTCGAATTAGCTTGACCTTCTCCATGGTCTGTTCTACCAGCTTCGGACCGAGTATCTGCCGTTCTTCGACTTTATCCCAGCAAGTGGGCGATCTACACTTTCGACCATACAAGGCTTTATACGGTGCTATTTGGATGTTGGACTGATAGCTATTGTTATATACAAATTCGGCCAATGGTAGATGAACGTTCCAGCTTGACTTTAAATCGATTGCACAGAGGCGTAACATGTCTTCGAGAATCTGGTTCACCCGTTCTGTTTGGCCATCGGTCTGAGGATGGTAAGCTGAGCTAAACTTCAACTTGGTCCCGATTGCTGACTGAAGACTACACCAGAAGCGTGACACGAACCGTCCATCTCGATCTGAGACGATGGATACCGGTATCCCGTGTAGTCGAACTATTTCATCAAGATAGATCTGAGCAAGGCGGTCGATACTCCAAATGACTTTAATGGCAATAAAGTGCGCTAACTTGGTTAACCGATCGACGATAATCCAGAAGACATTGTTCTCCCATGGCGTCTTCGATAGGCCAACAATAAAGTCTATAGTGATGTGATCCCATTTCTATTCTGGAATGGCAAGGTTCTGCATCTCTCCGTCCGATCTCTGATGTTCAACTTTCACCTACTGACAGGCCATGCATTGTGACACGAAGAGCGCCACATCTCTCTTCATTTCGTACCACCAGAAGGTCGTGTGGAGGTCCTTATACATCTTAGTGCTGCCGTGATACAAGGTATATTTTGCATAATGTGCCTCCGTCAATATCTCATTTCTAAGTTCTAAGTCGTCCGGAATGCATAGTCGGTCTTTCAATCGTAGCACGCCGGTGTCATCTTTCGCAAAGTCGGTCGCCTTTCCTGTTGAAATCAGCTCTCGTATCTTTTTCAGGTATGGATCATCCTTCTGAGCGGTCTTGATCTTTTCTTGCAAGCTCAGTTCTGACTGTAATTGTGCTAACTGTACATCTCTGAATTGAACTCGAAGGTCGATGCCTATCTCCTCAAGGTCTCGTAGTAGTCTGTTGTTGATGTACAATGAGGTAAGATATTTATGACTCAGAGCATCTGCCATAACATTTCCATTGTTCGGCGTATAGTCGATCGTCAAGTCATAGTTTTTGATCAGTTCTAGCCAACGTCACTGTCGTAGGTTCAGCTTCTTCTGAGTGAAGAGATACTTGAGGCTCGTGTGATCGGTATAGGTCATGCATGCCATACTATAAAGATAGTGATGCCATAATTTTAATACAAACACAATTGCCGCTAACTCCAAATCGTGCGTAGGATAGTTCTTCTAGTGCGGCTTCAACTGTTTGGAGGCAAAAGAGATCACCTTGTCTCGTTGCATGAGCACACATCCCAAGCCCTGGCCCGAAGCATCGCTGAATATTTAAAAACCCTCTACCCCATCCAGAAGTGCGAGTATAAGTGCCGAAATGAGTCGCTACTTCAGCTCATGAAAGGAAGCTTCACAGTCGTCCGACCACTCATACACGACTCCCTTTTGAGTGAGGCGAGTCAATGGCAATAAAATATTTGCAAAATGTTTCATGAAGCGTCTGTAGTATCCCACCAAACCAAGGAAACTTTGAATCTCACTAGCCGACACAGGCCGCCTCCAATCAGCAATGGCTTCAACTTTTTTCAGATCGACTGTAATACCTTCCGATGCAATGATGTATCCAAGAAAGGATACGCTGCTCGGCCAAAATTCGTACTTACTTCTCTTCACAAACAACTGATTATCTCAGAGGGTATGGATTACGGTCTACAGATGTTTTACATGTTGCGCTCCATCCTTCGAGTAGACGAGGATATTGTCTATGAAGATTACCACGAACTTGTCAAGGAAAGGGCGAAGCACCCAATTTATTAGATCCATGAAGGCGACAGGACCATTTGTCAAGCCGAATGGCATTACCAAGAACACGTAGTGGCTATAATGAGTACAGAAGGCTGACTTTGGAACATCGTCTGATTTGGTCTTGAGTTGATGATAGCCTGAGCGGAGGTCGATCTTCAAAAATACCGAGGCACCTTGCAACTGATCGAATAAATCATCTATGCAGGACAATGGATACTTGTTTCAGACGGTGGCTTTGTTCAGCTCGTGGTAGTTGATGCACAGATGCATTGACCCATCATTTTTCTTCACAAACAACACGGGCACTCCCTACGGTGAGACTCTAGGACGAATGAATCTCCTGTCGAGCAACTCTTACAATTGGACCTTGAGCTCTTTTAGTTCTGCAGGTGTCATTCTGTACTAAGCTTTGGAAATCGGTCGGGTATCAGGGAATGTGTCAATGTCGAACTCAATTTTGGTCAGGTGGCATTCCAGGTAGCTCAGCCGGGAACACGTCGAGGAATTCTGCCACAATATCGGTCTGATCCATATTTGTACCTTATCACATATCTCGAACGGACGCCAAGTAGCCTCCGTATCCTGAATGCAGCATCCTCCAAAGAGAAATTGCCGAGATCACCATACAGGTCGATGATGCTTCACCATATAAGTAGCAGAATTTGGCCACTCTAGGTATGTGAAAGGTGACCTTCTTTCCTATACAGTCAATGGTGGCGTTGCAAGGACTGAGCCAATCCATTTCCAGAATGATGTTGTAGTCCTTAATGTCTAGAACTATCGTATCGAGATAGACCTTTTTACCCCTATACAGATGATTCCGTCTTTGCAGGCTAAGTTTGTGAGTAGTGACGTGCCCGATGGTATGTGAATGCTAAGATCAAGGCCTAACGGTGTCATAGGAATTTTGTGCTTGACAGTAAAGTCCGCCAATATGAAACTATGTATGGCACCTGAATCAAACAGTACACGAGCAGGTTTATTATAGAAAAGCAGTATACCTATCATGACTGTATCTGAGGCAAACGCCTAGTATCGAGTCATGGCGTAGACGCATCCTTGAGCATTAGGATGGCTGTCTTGGCTATTGGGTTGCGTGGCTTGAGGAGGGCGGAGCGCCTGTCCTCGATTTTCTTGACGGTTTTGATGTGGCAGGGTATTGCGATTCAGTCTTCAGGTCACGCAGTCTCATGATTAGTGACTCCTTTTTTTACAAAAGAAGCATCTCCCTCGAGGACAAAGCAGTTGTTGGCATCGTGTTCGACGTGGTTGCACCTGGTGCAATGATGCAATGGGTTTTATCCCTGATAGACACCATATTTTGGACACATTGACACGTAATTGTTGCCTCCCATATAGCTAGGACGTTTATGGTTGGAATAGTGTACAACATCGGCAGCAACGGGAGGGTACTGGCTATCAAGACGGAGAGCATGATTTAGAGCATCGCCCGTGGTTTTGTACTCCAGAACTGCCACATGAGTAGCAATAGAGGGCCGTAGACCCACTTTAAACTGTCACACACAACGCTCCTCTGTATGAAGAAATGCACCAGCAAATTTGGATAATTTATTAAACTCTACGGCATACTATTGTACTGTCCAATTCCCGTGTTTCAACTGCATGAATTCATTTTCCTTCTCTTGACGAACGACTGAGGGAAGGTACTCGACTTTAAAGACTTTAAGGAACGTGGCCCAAGAGATCGGCACTGAGTTGTTATCGTGTCAGATCGCTCGTTTGTGTACGTCCAACCAGTCGTGTGCGTTCAAACATAGTTGAAGTTGTGTACAGGCGACTCACTTGGATTCTTCAATGCCGAGGAGCTCGAAGTGATATTCCAGCTCTTCCAACCAGTCGATTGCCATAGAAGGGCCTTCGGTACCGCTGAAGGAGGTGCGGTACGCTTTTTTGAATTCTGACACTTCAAAGTTGTAGATTTTTGGTGCCGCAGGTTGACGCTCGGGCTCCTCTCGATCGACTTTGATGGGTTGACCCGTCGGCTCGGTGACAGTAGGCACAGTTGCAGAGTTTCCATTAGCCACAATCGCCTGGACGATCTGTTATAGAGTGTCAAGCTGCTTTTACTGCATCTTGGTTTAGGCATCAAAGCGAGCTTCAAATTGGGCCTGTCACGCCTCCGTCTGCTGATGTCGGTTCTCGGATTGTTTCTGCTGTGCCTCCATCATGCGCAGCATCCTTTCGATGGCATTGTTAGAAGGTCCAGCCCGTGAGCTGCTCGAACCTCTCGAAGCACTTTGTTCTTGCTCGACCGTGGTTTTTGCCACGGGCTTCGTCACTTCTACAATACGAAGACAGACACATTAGTCTCAAAATATTACAGACTCATTGTATGGAACAACTTATCTCATCGATGCAAGGTCAAAGGTTTGAGACTCTAGACGGAAGGCCAAAGGATGTAAAGCTGTGCTCTAATACCATTATATCGCACCCGATTCAGAAGAATCAATAGTCACCCCCCGGGCGTGATATCATGTGCACCTAAGTTACGATCGCACAAGGTATAGTCATAAGGTTATCCGAAACACAACATCAAATAGAGTACGTAGAGAAATTGAACAACACATTTAAAATAGAAAAAACTTAAGTTTTCATTGATAATAAAACATCATTTATATGACTCCATTACAATCATTATCGCGCGGGCTACAACATGACTCGATTACAAAATGAACGTTGATGAGATAGTCATTCCATATATTACATCTCCATTTATAATAAAACTTTTTTAAAGACCTGGGATCGTAGGGAGTCGAGACATCATTTCTTCTGGACTGAGTGTGAAGTCTTCAAGAGGATCAAAACAAGCCTTCAACACACGGACGAGGCTTCAAATGCACTTGCGTCGCCTTGACCTTAAGTGGCACGCCCTTCTTGGTTTGGAGTACCTGTGGAGAGCGAGGATCAGTACATTACACTTTTTACTGGTGCGTGGCAAATTAAGTTTCACGCTCTCATTTGGTTGAAGAGTTTATATGACTTAGTTTGTGAATCTTTCTAACCATCCTAATTAATTTCAGACAAGCATATGACAAGCATAATATAAATTTACGCTAGAACTTACCTACGGCAGAGCATGTGTCACTACCATATTTTAGATTGAGGGTATTTTGGTAATTTATGAATTTTTGAAATTTATTTAATTTATTTAATTTATTTAATTTATTTAATTGGTGATTGTGATTTTGACTTTGACTAGTTGAGACCTTGTAGACTAACCTAGGTATTGACCCTAACTATATTGACTAGGTTAGCATGGTGAGACCCTAGTCTAACTTAAGTCAATCTAGGTTAGTCATTTAGAAATCAAGGTTTGAATAGGAGGACTAGTGATTTGGTGTATGACTTATGACTTAGAATTAATTTCATGACTTATGTAATTAAGCCATAGGCCCATGACTCAAGCCTAAACCCTAGCTAAGCCCACTATGGCCGGCCACCCCTAGGGTTTCCTATCTATTTAATGCCTCCTCCACTTGTTCTTGCCTCTTTTGTGCTCAACCTAGATTTTAGAAGGAAAGATAAATCCCCACTTTTCAAAATTCCTATTAAATCTATTTTTATTCCTTTTTCATCCAAATCTTTTGCATATGATTCTAATCAATCTCTACTTGCTGATTTTGGGGAGCAATCTTAGTTTTTGTGCAATTTGGGAGCATTTGGCTAGCAAGGAAGAACCCCCTATTTAAAGCTTCTTCTTGCTATTTGCACCTATAGGTAAAACTCCACAAATTGATCTAATATTCTGTTTTCTTTGCATTTAGGGCTAGATGTAGGTGTCCCCTACCTGTCCCTAAAATTTGGGTTAATTTTGTGTCCATTTGGTGTCCGTATCGGACACGTATCATGGTGTATAGGAAGGTGTTTGATTAAATGCCTCTTAGGACTTTATTTTTTATTTTTGTTAAACTAATTACATGGATCTCTAGATATAGGTATGTGTAATAATATTTGTGAAGACTAACTTGTGTTTGTGCCAGTTTTTGTGTCAGATTTGGTGTTGGACACGCTGCATGGGGCTCGGCTTAGTGTCCTGCCTATCGGGCCCTAGTACTCACTGTATAGGACACGTGGGGACACAAAATTTGGTATCAAGGAGGGGGCACTGACTGACATGTCATCCCCCAAGTCCTGGACCTATTCGTGTCGTGTCGGACACAGCACACGTGGTGCACTGGTCTCGCACTAGACTGCAGCGCGCGAATTTTGTGCCCCGATACTCTGTGATAACTTAGACACGACACCATCTAGACACGAATCAGGGCCCTAGACACTTAGACCTACCCTAGGCGAATACATAGGCAGGTGCACGTGACACGTGGTGCACTGTGTCATGTCCACGAGTGATGTGCACGCGTGCACAACGCTGTTAGTGCAAAATTTCGTGTCTGCGTGTGCTTTAGTGTCGTGGACACGAATGTGTCCACTTGGTTGGACACAAACACTCCATGTGACACGTATACATGTGTACCAATGATTACCAACCATTTATTTGGCATTTTACTATGATATTTAGATTCAAAATTATGAAATGCCCCAAAATCCTGATACTCAACTGATTCCCTGATTTCTTAGGAATTTGAATGTGTTGACATGTTTGTATGACTAAGTTATGCTGTTTTGTCACCCATATACATCTGGAATTAGCTAATATGTTAGGTTGTGATTAGCATGGATTTTAGTTTTTGAAATTTGCATTTGGTTTTGAATTGAACTGTCAAGACTGATACGTGTTCACTGTTGGGTTCTTTTACGAAATTAATAAGTTTATAAACTAATTTCCCATGTTTAAATTGCAACATTATTGATTCCCCTATGTCTGAATCTTGGTTACATGTTAGATTTCATGATTGTGAAGGATTATAGGATTTCGAATGGGGTTTTGGCATCATTAGCTGCTAATGTAAACTGTCTTCTCCTCTATGTTACCCACACACATTACTCTATTGTTCCTGTCAATTTACACACTATATAATCCACTGCTTTCCTTTACACTTTTATGTGTAGTACACACACACACACAGGCACACTGATATACTATAGTATGTACTGAATTTCTGAGAACAATATGAAATCCCAAAAACCTGAGAACAATGTAGATGCCACATTACATTATATTATTCCTGAGAATCTCTGTCACATTGACACATTACAAACTCTTCACATATACACACACATACTTCACTGATTTCACACTCATATATACACCTTGTCACTCATGAACACACACCCACACATAGCTGGACCTGACACATACTACCCAATCCTGAAAACTGACATTGCCTGAGAACTGTTATGAGAACCTACACACAGGTCTCCTATTGGATATACACACACACACATTCACACCTATCTAGACACACAAGCATTGACCCTATTCCCTAACTGTCAATTGAGTTCATAATACATGCATACACACACACAATTGCAAAACCTGTGACTTGTTACACACATTGATATATGGATACATTTTCTATCTTAAATCTGAGAACCACATTGGTTTATGTCCACACATTATGATATGTACACACTTGCACTGATTCACATTTCACACACATACACACACAAACATGACTATCTCTCTACATGTATATATGTATGTGTTAATCTAGTGCCTATACCTATATAGCTACCCTATAAATATATATATATATATATATATATATATATATATATATATATATATATATATATATATATATATATATATATATATATATATATATATAAATGTGAATGTGATATATATTGATTTGTATAATATATACATATATGGTTTTGTTATATGTGAAGTATAGTGTAGGCTATGGTACTAGACTAGTGTGTCTTGTCTGGTAATTGGTTAGAGACCTAGATTGACTTGCTAAGCCTAGGTAGACCAAACTAGACTAGTTTAACCTTGTTTGACCTTGTTTGGCCAACTAGACTAGAGTTGACCTAGTTTGCCTGTTAGAGTTGCCTAGAGTTGACCAAAAGTTGACTTTAGCCTAGATTGACCCCAAACTTCATGTAGATGCATTGTAGCAGTCTATTTTATTATTTTAGACATGTAGTGACTTGTACTGTTCTATAGGAGACAGACACCACTCCTCGGACAGTATATTCTCTTCAGATATTCAGGATACCAAGCGAGTACATTTTCTGATCATTTTATATCTTATTTAGGATTATATTTCCTGTTTTAGATTATTGTACTTGATGCTGACACGTTGGTAATACGGATTAGTACTATATGGATCCCTTTATGAGATATTATCCCCCTCGGGAGCATCAGATACTCTTGTCTCGTGTGTTTCACTTACATCATGTATCTCATGCTTCTATTATCATAAATCTTCATGTATCATCTTGTGATTCCTGTACTCTCATAAATCACAGAGCCTTCATGAATCTATTCATGAATCATTCTTGAATCACCCTTTATGGGCAAAGTAGTATAGTCATGAATCTTAACGTAACTTGACTGGATCCTTGTGTATTGATTGGGGATGGGGGAGTAGAAACTGAACATGTGAATAATTCTAAAGTAGAATAGTCATGAATCACCTCTTTAGTATAGTCATGAATCACCCTCCAACTTTTCACATGTTCATCTTGTACTCTGAATCACTAGCACTGTTTAGCTCTCTTATATATTGTAGATATTTACTTACAGTCTCTCTTTTACATTATGCTGCTCTTCAGTTTCATGTATCTTACTCTCTAGCATGATTATATTTTCTATCATATTATGATTTGTTGAGATGTATTGTGCTCGTTCCTGTCCTGACTGGACCTGTTAAAAATATTATAGAGGATGAGGACGAGGCGTGCTGTCCCACCTATTATGGGACTATCCTAGAGGACTGTTGTGACCTGGACCAGCAGCAGGACCCCTTAGCAGTGGACGACACTCCTTTAGACTAGGATGTCTTTTCATTATATTCACATTCAGGATTACTATATTTGATATTTGGGTTATTTCGGGATTATGATATCATAGACACTTAGAATTCTATCTGGTTGTATCTCTGTGGATTTATTTCAGTTCATATCTATCTATCTATCTTATCATTCTGCCTTAGATGTGATTGAGACTGTATTCTGCTATGTCACCTCCATTCGGAGTGTATATACTGTACAGGTACCTTATATATTGTTAGATGATTGACCTAGGACAACGTTCTACCGCCGACACTACGGCGTAGACTGGATGTAACCACTTCTCGTGTCCTTACTCTAGGGTGCGGGTCGTGACAGCATGCCATGTAATGCGAGACTTACCATGTTTTTCCCTGTCAATCATTATCGCTAGCATAGCGTATGCAATATATGTGTGTTTGGTCACTGACACCACAAGACATCCAGACTTATAGCTTTGTTAGTCGGGGCCCTTTCAACGCAAGTAGCGAGCCCCGCTGAAAGTCTCCGCCTAACCCGTGCTATCATCTAGCACAGCTATACCGTGTTTCCTCCTAGGTCGAAACGGTCCCGTGACCCCGAGATGCCGCTCAAGGAAAGTTTTACCTTGTCGACAAGTTGTCCATGATCGTGTTAGAACAATTTAGTTGCTAAAGTATGGTCTACATTTTTGAGAACTTAATCATTTCATCGTGTCCCGCCTTGTAGTGGCATCAATTTGTTCTATGAGTCAATCTTTTGTTTAACACAGTTTTATAAGATAAGTAGACGTATCCGTGCCCTTGCATCTATCATTCCATTCGCAATAATGTTATCTATTGAACTAAGAAGGGGGTCGAGAAGAGAAGGGTCAGTCATTCACCTTATTTTTGTACGAGGCGAGAGACTTCTTGGTTGCACTAGTCGTCGCCTGCGTGATTACCTAAAATCGCACAAGCAACCGATTAGAATATTGTATTATTCAAGTAGTTCGATATGTAAATGCGAGTTCGAAAATGCAAGCCATGAAACTATCAAAAATATTCACGAAAACGTATTCAGAAAACCAAAGCCAAAGAAGTAAGTGCAGCGTGAAAAGTAGAGCAACGGAAGGTCTCTCCTGACTCAGCCACAGAGTCTATCCTCGAGGCGCAATCCGCTGAATATGGGATTTGATTTCGAAGAAGTCTTTCCATAACGAGAAAAGGATCTTAATTCAATTGTTCTCGTTCGACCATTTCAATCGATCCCGATCTATCAGTTTCGACTGAATTGGTGGCGACAATATTCCTTTCTTGTGCACACCGTGGACAGAAATGGGGCACGATGTAGGGACGGGGCACTACACCTGACCTTTCTGTTAATTTACAGAATGCGAAATCTATTTCTGTTCTAATCGAAATTGACAGAATAAAGCTCCGTCAATTCCGGGATAGATAGCTAGTTTCCTAAGTTAGACTATTTGAATGTTAATTAGTTAATATGTAATATTGGCTTAGTGTGGTAATAATATTATTTATATCATAAATCACTAAATAATATATTTATACGTATATAATCATATAGTTTACGTGGTTTAGTTAAGTAAAAGATGGTTAATAATGTTTGGATTAATACTGCTAGTAATAATATTCACGGTTAGTTAGATTTAAATACTTAGACATGTACATATATTTACCCAATAATGCATATATTAATAAATGGATTATCGTGATAATTATGAAGCTAGATTAAAATATTATTTATTATGTTGCATATAGCTTTATGTATATAAAATATTATTTGGTCTCAAAATAAGTTTTATTATCAGAAAGAATATTTTGTATAGATTCTACCTATTGATTATTATTTATTATAGTTAAATTAGTAACTTTCACCTTATGAAAAATATTGTTTTTAGTAGTAGGTAGTTAATTACTACCCTTAATTATATTTCTAAAATTATTAGATATTGATTATCGTAATATTATAACTATTAAAATGATTTTTCTTATTATTTAAAAATATTTATTAAAATATTTCAGTTAGTTTATGTAAATAAAATACTACTTAAATTCAAAAGTATTTTTCTGGGTATTTTTATAAATAGGTAAATCTAATTATAGTATTAGTTTACGAAAAATTGTCATTATTTACTAATAAATAAAAGGCTTAATTGCAACTTGATACCCTCATTATTTCCGTTTTTCAACTTGATACCCTAAACTTTTTTTTTTCAAATTGATACCATGAATTTTTTTGGACAATAATGCCCATGCTCAAAACTAAAAACTACTACCAACCCCCTCCCACTCCTCAAAAAGTCTAAAGTATGTCTTTACACAACATGAGCTCAACATGCGCGAGAGGCGATGGCTGGAGCTCATGAAGGACTTTGATATCAATTTGCAGTACCATCCGGGTAAGGCTAATGTCGTTGCTGATGCGCTTAGTAGGTACCCGATGGCTATGTTTCTAACGAAGGGTCGGCATCTGCTAGAAGACATAAAGAAGCTTGGGCTGGAGATTGTACTACCAGAAGCAGTGATGCTGAAGCTTGGGAAAGAAGCTATTATACCAGGAATGGACTCGCCTATGATGCAATTACAAGTGCAGTCCAGCCTAACCAACAGAGTCAAGGAGACTCGGTTCCAGGATCAGACACTGTGCAAGCTGAGAGACCGAGTGTTAGCCGAAACACTTGAGGGTTTCTCCAAAGCTGAAGATGGAGCTTTGAGGCATGGCACGAGACTTTGTGTGCCGACTGGTGAACTAAGGAATGATCTGATGAAGGAGGCACATCAGTCGCAGCATTCTATCTACCCAGGAGCAAACAAGATATACAAGAACATGAGGGCACATATATGGCAGCCTTGAATGAAAAGAGACGTGGAAAAATTCGTCTCCAAGTGCTTGATCTGCCAGCAGCTGAAGACAGACCGTCAGAGGCTAGCAAGATTGCTACAACCGTTTTCCATTTTGGAGTAAAAATAGGAGCATATTACCATAGATTTTGTAACGGGATTGCCTAGATCCCAAGGAGGCAATGATGCAATCTGGATAATTGTAGACAGACTGACCAAATCTACCATTTTATTCCTTTTAAGGTTGGTTTATCCACCGAAAGGTTAGCAGCTCTCTACATGCAGAACATCTACCTGCTTCACGGAGTTCTAGTCAGCATTGTATCAGACAAGGATACCCGGTTTACTTCACACTATTGAAAGAGTCTGCAGAAAAACTTGGGTACTCAGCTAAAGTTCAGCACTACATACGACCCACACAGACCGACGGGAAGTCAGAAACAACTATTCAGATGCTTGAGGAAATGTTGAGATCATACGTCTTACAGTTTGGAGGATCTTGGAAAGATCATTTACACCTGATTAAGTTTTCATATAACAATGGCTACCATGCCAGCATCTGTATGGCACCATTTGAGGTGTTGTATGGACGTCGTTGTCGTACCCCACTAGCATGGGATGACGTAGGAGATCGAGTTATGCTGGGACCAGAGATGGTTACAGATGCTGCAGAAAATATGAAGATGATCAGAGAGACGCTGAGGATTGTACAGGACCGCTAGAAGCATTGGACAGACAGTAAGCGCCGAACATTGGAGTTTGAGGCAGGATCTTTCTTAGGATTTTCCCTACCAGAGGTACTATCAGATTCGACAGAGCTGAAAAACTGTCCCCGTTATATTGGTCCATTTGAGGTACTAAGCACAGTAGAAGAAGTAGCTTATAGAGTGGCTCTTCCATCTAGTCTCGAGGGCGTGCACTTTCCACGTATCGCAGCTGAGGTGTTACATATTGAACCCGAGCCATATTGTGGATCCAGTATCACAACGGTGCAGGCTAGACATGATCCGACTGGACCCAGTATCTTGGGATCGGATCGTGACACCTAGTGTATGACCTCACTCGATCAATAAATGATTGTTTTTGTTCCATCATTTACCAAAAAGGTTCAAGCTCCAAAGTGTTTTGAACCATATATTCTGGTTCATGCTATCAATAAAAGTTTCTCTAGGGACAGCTAATTGGTACGGTGAAATTAATGAAAGTTTATGGTGATTTAGTGTGAATCCTTGTTCTAGTGGTCTCTGCTGATTTGTGAAAACATATATCATCAAGAGCAATTTACTGGCAAAACATGAGACATTTAACTATTTTGATGATGTGAACAATAACATAGGATATATTAAGTTAGTTTAATGGAGGAAAAAATCTACTTTTCCTGCAGGCGGGCCAGCCCATCCGCCTGCGTGGTATTTCCCCATTGGCCCCTGTTAAAGTGGGGCCCATGCCGGCGACTTGCCAATGGGAAAGTGCCACATGGCGGGCGGGCTGACCGGCCCGCGGTCCAAATAGCAGGGTTGTTAATGGAAAATGGACTGGTTGAAGAAGTCCGACATTTAACATATATCATCAAGAGCAATTTACTAGCAAAACATGAGACATTATATTGCACATTTCTCTGGGTTTTTCTTTTTCCATTTGTTGTTCTGTTCTTTTTGTGCTAGTAGAAACAATTATCTTTTGCTTTAGTTAGTGCCTATGGATTAACATGTTGAAATGTCTAAGTTATACTACTAAAATCTGTCAAATCAGCAATGCCTCAGGACGTCGCTAAATAGGAAAAATACGTCGCTAATATCGATTAGCGACGTATTTAGCGACATTTACACGTAGTCGCGATTAACCTAGTCGTTAAACAACAAAACGTCGCAATACGTCGCTATTGCGACGACACTTAGCGACGCGTACACGTCGCTAATTCAGCGACTACCAGCGACGTAAAACGTCATCATTTACCGACGTAACCTAGCGACATTGAGCGACTTGACATGCATCGATGCTGACCTGGCTTGAGAGCCAAATGGCGACGTTCTGCAACTATGTTACGTCGCTATAGTACCGACATATAGCGACGTCTAGCGACGTCTTACGTATCGACGTTTAGTGACGATCAGCGACGGTATTTATCACAGTTAGCGACGTTGTGATATTTACTTAGCGACGTTACCTCCGTCGCTGAACGTCGTGAAGAGTCGCTGAACGTCGCTAATCTTAAAAAAATAAAAAAATACAGCGTTTGCAGCATCCCCTGTAGCATTTGCAGCATCCCCTGTAGCATTTGCAGCATTTGCAGCATCTCCTACACCATTTGTTACAACGACAACGGTGTGTATCACGAACACAGTATCAAACAACACAGATACACACAATCACGAACACGTTTGAAACACAATCTCATCAATCAACACAGATATATAAAAATTTGTAACAACAATGTCAAACATAATGGTCCACAACTTAATTGCCAAGTATGGGAACGAATGGCTCAGAACACAACCCAAAATTCATTCTAGCATACATTAGTGTGAATCATCTATGTTCTGTACATACGGTGTAGTATATATTCTTATCGTATCTAGTATCTGAAGAATGTAACAGAATCAAGATGAACTCACATAATGTAATACTAAGACATCATCTACTACTATATAAGATATAGTGATAGGTTGTCATATCATCATTGCCGAGGGATGAGGGTCGGAGGACAAATACCACTCGAGTGAGCCAAAGGCATGCAGCCACTTCCCTCCCTCCATTCACCCTCTCCCTCTCTCACGCTATCAACGTCACAACTTTTCCACCTCAAGTTTTGATCAAGCATCTTCCTTCTCCTCTCCTCCACCATGGCTCTGGACCCATCTGCTCCTCCCTACTTCCCTTCTTCTTATTTGAATCTCCCAGCCACATATGATATCCACCTCAAGTGTAGAGTCGGGGGAGAAGAAGTGGGCAGGAAGAGAAGGGGGAAGCAGCATAGCCGGCAGCATGACCCGGAGGAAGTACAGAGGTTTGGGTCAACATCCGTAGGAGAACTATAAGTATATATCTTTTCACAATATATCACCTTATCAGAGACCCTTAATGTGACAACCATGTTACCGCGGTATCGGAAGACTAACATGTCATAATTTTCTAAGCCGTACGTTTTGACATAATCCTCCAAACTCTTTTCTGCTATGTAGTAATACAAGATTACTACATAGGAGAAAAGAGTTGGGAGGATTATGTCAAAACACACGGCTTAAAAAATTATGACATGTTAGTCTTCCGACACCGCGGTAACATGATATTCACATTAAGGGTCTTTGACAAGGTGACATGTTGTGAAAAGATATATCCATATAGTTCTCCTACAGATTTGAAAAAAACATATGTACTTTCTCCGGGTCATGCCGCCGGCTGTGCTGCTTCCCCCTTCTCTTCCTGCCCACTTCTTCTCTCCCGACTCTACACTTGAAGTGGATATCATATATGGCTGAGAGAGTCAAATAAGAAGAAGGGAAGTAGGGAGGAGCAGATGGGTCCAGAGCCATGGTGGAGGAGAGAAGAAGGAAGATGCTTGATCAGAACGGATGGCTCAGAACACAATCCAAAATTTATTATAGCATACATTAGTGTGAATCATCTATGTTCTGTACATATGGTGTAGTATATGTTCTTATCGAATCTAGTATGTAGTATCTAAAAAATATAGCAGAATCAAGATGAACTCACATAATGTAATACTAAAACGTCATCTACTACTATATAAGATATAGTGATAGGTTGTCGTATCAACATTGCCAAGGAGGAGCCACTTCCTCCTTAACAGTAGGAGGAGCCACCTCAGCATTCACAGGGGAGAGCGGCTGAAAATGAATGAGAGAACTATCAGAGAATCACATAAAACTAACTAGAAGGCAATCTCTCATTTCCCTCCGGGTCCACTCTACTCCCAATCTCTTCCTCTTTTACACACGGATCTACAGAATCAATGCCATCCAAGGAAGGCAAAACTGAATCAGCATTGTCTTCCGGATCGTCCTCATCAAGGCATAACGGGCTGCTCAGCGTGCCCAGCTTCTTCAACTTCTCGCTGGCTGTAGAGTCGAAATAGGAACGGGTCATCTTTGTCGGCCCGGAGCTCTGACTCGCACTCGTCGCCTCGCTACCGGTTTTCTTTCCTCCTCTGACGCGGGTCATAAAAAAAAATTTCGTACCTCTTCTTCACATAAACATCATTGCCGCCTTGTATTCGAGCCTCCTCGTCCTTCTCGGTGCCTACATTGTCACTCGAATCTCCCTTCGATTCGTATCGTCCTCTTCTTCGCCTGTCTTTTCGCTCCCTGTCTTGCAATCATCTGCTATCACCGCCGACTCATTCGACTCCTTATTCGAGTCTTCCTCCTCCTCCTCCTCCTCGGAGTTATCGGAGAAGGAGTTAAGTGAGTCGGCGGTGATAGCAGATGATTGTAAGACAGGAAGCGAAAAGACAGGCGAAGAAGAGGACGATACGAGTCGAAGGGAAGATTCGAGTGACAATGTAGGCACCGAGAAGTTGGATAGCGTCACAGACGAGGAGGCTCGAGTACAAGGCGGCAATGATGTTTATGTGAAGAAGAGGTACAAAATTTCTTTTCTTATGACCCACGTCAGAGGAGGAGAGAAAACCGGTAGCGATGCGACGAGTGCGAGTCAGAGCTCCGGGCCGGCAAAGAGGACCCATTCCTAATTCGACTCTACAGCCAGCGAGAAGTTGAAGAAGCTGGACACGCTGAGCAGCCCGTTATGCCTTGATGAGGACGATCCGGAAGAAAATGCTGATTCAGTTTTGCCTTCCTTGGATGGTATTGATTCTGTAGATCCATGTATAAAAGAGAAAGAGATTGGGAGTAGAGTGGACCCGGAGGGAAATGAGAGATTAGAAGCTGGGTCAATATCCAAGAAGCGACAAAGGATACTTTGACAAAGGAGACCACCATGCGGTCAGAAACCTCTCCAGTCGTTATAATTCGATGTATCTCCAAGTGTGAGAACGGATGGCTCAGAACACAACCCAAGATTCATTCTAGCATACATTAGTGTGAATCATCTATGTTCTGTACATATGGTGTAGTATATGTTCTTATCGTATCTAGTATCTGAAGAATGTAACAGAATCAAGATGAACTCACATAATGTAATACTAAGACATCATCTACTACTATATAAGATATAGTGATAGGTTGTCGTATCATCATTGCCGAGGGATGAGGGTCGGAGGACAGTCAACTTTATCTACGCTATATAGTTTCTGCCTCGCCAGTCGAATGGCTGCAGGGACTATGTCCTGATCACCATGTCGTACCGTAGATTAATGCAAATGGAGCTGGAGCCAAAATACAGAAACCAAAATACAAAATACAGAATCAAATCCCTGGGTTCGCCGAAAATATAAAACACAGTTCTAATTCATATGTATTTTAAGTGTGAGAAAGGATGGCTCAGAACACAACCCAACCGGAGAGGATACTCTGAGAGATCCATCTGAGTAGGACGTATACTCTGAGAGATCATATTTACAAGAATGATATGAGTAGTGGGATTGAGTGTTGGAGGAGATATTATCAGAGTATACGTCCTACTCAGATGGGTCTCTCACCGTTACTGTTTTTTTCTGACAGCATGGTGGATGTGCTCCGTCAACAGATTCTTGCTCCGAGCCAAAACTTTGCCCCGGAACTCAAGTGGACATCCTTCGTATAGAGCTCGAGTGAGAGGTTCCTGACAGCATGGTGGTCTCCTTTGTCAAAGTATCCGCTAGACGTCGCTATTAGTCGCTGTTGGCGACTAACAGCAATGTCATAGATAAACGTCGCTAAACCCCCAAAAATTAGCGACGTTCTATCTTGGAGTCGCTAAATACGTCGCTGATATGACTTATTTTGGTAGTGTTACTTGCAACAACTTCCATAAGAAGAAACATCGGATCCTCGGAACCATCAGATCCCAGCGGAAGCAACGAAAGACCATAAAACCCTAACCATAAGAATTGAAATTGCGAGAGGAGGAACAATATTCATACCTCGACCGAAGAAACGTCAGAACCCAGAGGAAGCAACGAAAGACCAGAAAACCCTAACCATAAGAATCGAAATCGCGAGAGGAGGAAGAATATTGATACCTCGATCGAAGAAAAGTACGTTGACGATGGCGATGAAGTTCGACCACTCCTCCTCGATACTGCTTCTTCACTCTCTCTTTCTATAGGTTTTTGGCCTTGTGAAAGTGATATAGAATAGAGAAAGTGAAAAAAAAAGGAGGCGGCTTTATAAAAACCGCTATGAAGCAGTTATGGGAATGCTGGAAGCCACTCCTATTTTCCCGTCCATAACAGTTATGGATGGTTATGGGAGAGAACTAGGGGCGGATCCGAAAATATTTTCTCAACTAACTCCTATTATCCCGCCACTCCTACTTTTCCTCTACATTGAATCCTATTTTGCGTTATCTTTTGTATTAGATGATAAAAAATATTTTCGTAGATATAGATAGTAGACATGAACCAATTACGTTATAACCGGAGATGCATATATATCTCGTCATAAAATCTGAAGACAAATAATGTTTGGAATTCTATTAGGAAGTTATTTGACACATAATGTTTCACTCTATGACATTTTTAAAATATAAATAATCAAAACAAATTTGATCATATCTCTTTATTAATTTAATCATAAAATCTCAACTAACTCCTATTATCCGTCACTCCTAATTTTCCTCCCCATTGTATCCTATTTTCGTTATCTTTTATATTAGATGATAGAAAATATTTTAACAGTGAAGTAATTTATTTTCCTATTTATATTTAAAAATCTAGAGTGAGTTAATTCACTAAAATTATTTGGGTGAGAAGTAATTTTTTTTTTCTATTTGCGTTATCTTTTGTATTATATGATAGAAAATATTTTAGTAGTAGTAGACATGAACCAACTACGTTATACCCGGAGATGCATATATATCTCGTCATAAAATCTGAAGACAAATAATGTTTGGAATTAAATTAGGGAGTAACTTGACACATAATGTTTCACTCTATGACATTTTTTAAAATACTAGTGTCTTCGCACATGCGATGCATGCGCAACGTATTTTTATAAATGTTGATATCCTTTTATGTAGCAAAGATAACATACAACCAAATTTATTTTTTAAAAAAATTCTCTATCGATATATTTTTTGATGTTAGACATGTTAATACAATCTTATTTTAAAAAATAAAAATTCAACAACTTACTGAACAAAGATATCGACTTTCACCATAGAAAATTACTCAGCTGATAAACTTATAATAACAAAATGTTATTTGTCAGCATCTTCGAGCAGCTTCCGAGTGAATCTACCAAAAATTCTTCTATAATCTATTAAATTTAATAAGAGATCCACTACATAAATATACTGGATGAATAGAATCCCCTCTGAAACTTTAGGAGTTTTCAAGTTTTCAGTTTAATACCATATTATGTAATAGACAACTAGGATAATTAAAATATTTAAATGTAAATGACCAAATTCATGGATTGTTCATTTGATCTAATCCATAGTTTCGAATTTAAAATATAATAATATAATATACCATAATTTAAATATTATATATACAAATTATTAAACCTAATTTATAATTTTGAGTCTAGCATATGCAAAGATTTAAAATGATCTAGTGTCGGGGTACACGTAATACCTGTGCAACGTATTTTAGAAATACTGATAATATCTTATGTGCAAAAAAATATCCAACCAAACTTATTCAATTTGTATTTAAAATATTGGCACTTAAAGAAGAATACAATTTTATCACACTATTTTATAACGTTAAATTTGGTAATTGGTACTCAATTTTTTTTTTTTCTGTACTCGTTTTATAATAAATTTTATATTTTTAGTAATATTTTTAATGATGTACAATTATGTTTTTACCTTTTTTCTTCCTTTATCTTTTGTCGTCAAAGATTATTTTGTTTTATTATATAGTTGTATTATTTTTCAGATAGTTGACTCCTAAATTTTATTTAGTAAAATAGCATTGTCAAAAATTATTTAACAAAATAGCATATTTTAATGTCATGTCATCATTATTTTTAGTTTAATTTAAAACCTTTTAGTGTCATGTCATCATTATGACGCAAACTTTAATGTCTTCATTATATTTAGTTTAAATTAGTGAACCTTTTAGTGTCATGTCATCATTACCATTAAGTTAGATAAGATTTATCTAGTTTAACTTAATATACTAATTCAAAATTAATATAATTTAAAATTTAATCAAATATTTAAAATTTAGTCTATTGTTGGAAATTTAAAAGTCAATCTATCATTTAATTTTTAACTTTAACATAGTTTCAAATTTAAGTTAATATAATCTAACTTAAAATTAAACCTATTATCTAACATTAAATCTAGTATTTAAAATATAATATGAATGAATGTTATTGCTATGTTTAAAATTTAATTTAAACATAATCCAATCCAGTTTGATAAAAGTTGATGTAGTTTACTTTCATCTAATCTATTAAAAATTTAAGGTTTAACTTTACTATAATTTCAAATTGAAGTTAATCTAATCTAACTTAAAATGTAATCTATTATCTAAAATTTAATCTACTATTTAAAATATAATATGATCGAATCTTTTTCCTATGTTTAAAATTTATAGCGAAAATTTTAATTTAAACCTAATCCAATCCAATTTGATAAAAGTTTTTTTAGTCTACTTTCATCTAATCTATTAAAAATTTAATTTCATTTAAAATTAAGGATAATCTAATTTAATTAAAATTTAATCTACACTAAACATTAGAATTTGATATGGAAGACATGATAGTTTTTTTTTTGCACAATTAATATATAAAATGAAAGATGCCAAATACTTACTAACTTTCTTAGTCATAAATTTACAAGAGTGTGATAGTTTGCAAGAGCGGAGAAGCAAAAAAAAACATTGATACAAAAAAATAGTATTGATATTTTTGTTTTAATTCTTGAGACTTGGAGAAGATAATATATAAATAAAGGTAAATCACTTTGATGTTCTATGTAGAAAAATCAATAAAAGCAAGATATACTAACTAATTCGAAGTCAGCATAAGATGTTTTGATAACTTTGTTTCCTCTTCTTTCCTTATTCTTATTTCCGTAAATAACTTTGATGATTTATGTAGAAAAATCAATAAAAGCAAGATATACTAACCAATTCGGAGTCAGCCTGAGATGTTTTGATAACTTTGTTTGCTCTTCTTTCTTTCTTCTTATTTCCTTAGATGCTACAAAACACAAAACAGAAAACAAAAATACTTAGGTATGAAAAAAAATTAGAGAAGAAGAGAAAAAGAGAAAGAGAGAAACTTTCCTTCTTTTTTTATTTTCTTAGATGCTGCAAAACATAAAAAAATACTTACGTGTGAAAAGTGAGAAATAAGAAAAGAGAAGATTAGAGAAGGAGAGAGAAAGAGAAGACAAAAAGTTACGGACCTAAGAGATTAGGAAGTTAAGATTAGTTTATAATTCAAATTAGTGGAGGGTGCAAATGATTTTATTATCCCTATATAAATAATAATTTAAATAAATATCTATATGATCCAAATACCCCTGCTATTTGGATTATATAATAGTATAGATAAATAATCAAAACAAATTTGATCATATCTCTTTATTAATTTGATCATAAAATCACAACTAACTCCTATTATCCCGCCATTCCTATTTTCCCTCCCCATTGTATCCTATTTTTCGTTATCTTTTGTATTAAATGATAGAAAATATTTTAACAGAGAAGTAATTTATTTTCCTATTTATATTTAAAAATTTGGAGTGAGTTAATTCACTAAAATCATTTGGGCGAGAAGTTTTATCCTATTTGCGCTATCTTTTGTATTAGATGATAGGAAATATTTTATTAGATATAGATAATAGACATGAACCAACTACGTTATACCCGGAGATGCATATATATATCTCGTCATAAAATATGAAGACAAATAATGTTTGGAATTAGATTAGGGAGTTACTTGACACATAATGTTTCAATCTATGACATTTTTAAAATATAAATAATCAAAACTGTTGTAAGGCAAAAACTCAAACACGCCAGAGATGTGACGAAGTATACTTGTATAATATAAATCACTCAAGTGCCACATACAAGCTATCCTAACATCTCTTTATATAGGGAGAGGGGTTGGAGGTTATGAAGAAATGAAGGGCCAAAGGTCATGTGTAGGTTACAAGGAGATGAAAGGTGAAAAGCCATGAGTTACAACACTCCCCCTTGGCTCTCCAGAAATTCTTCTTGTAAACACCTCTGAGTTTCTTCGTCTGTCTGTAACTTGCACCTTCAAATTTGACCACCTACTTGTGCCTCGTCAAAACCTTGCCAAAGAAAACCTAGTGGGAAAAACTTTGGTCGAAGGACAAAAGAGTACACACAAGTCAGTGTGATGGGGGTAAACTAACCCTTGCAAAGGTGCCTCGTCAAAACCTTGTCAGGGAAAACCCAGTAAGAAAAAACCGCTGATCGAAGAACAAAAGAGTACACGATGGTTTAGAAGTATACAACTGGATACTCTCCCTGATCATAATAATCCTTAGTGAATAAGGGATTTGAATTGTGTCTCGTTAAAAAAACCTTGCCAAGGAAAACCCAATGGAAAAAAACTTGGTCTAAGGGAAAAAAGAGTACACAAACATACATCAGGATGCTCCCCTTTTCACTCGCACTCGACAGGGCACGGGATATACGCACAACAGGGCATTTGGAGGCGCTCGTTGGGGCGCTCGTTGGGGCGCTTCCCCTCACGTGCACACAACAGGGTGCAGAAAATATGTTTCACTTAGGCTAGCTCTGAAAGTTTCCTAAGTCTAATTGTTCTGACATGTTTCTGAAATGAGTGTTTCGGCAGTGACTTGGAGAACAAGTCTCCACGGTTATTCTCCGATCCAATGTGTTGCACTTCAATCTTCTGAAGCGCTTGTTGTTCATGTGTAAAGAACAACTTGGGCGATATGTGCTTGGTAGCATCCCCTTTGATGTAACCATGTTTCGCTTAATCAATAACAGCGATATTGTCCTCATAGACGACAACAGGTTCATCTGGGTCATATGGAAGATCACATGTACTTCGAATATGGCCAATAACAGCTCGAAGACATACACACTCTCTAGTCGTCTCATAGAGCGCGAGTAGCTCAGAGTGGTTCGTTGAAGTAACCACTAAGGTCTGTTTGCAAGACCTTCAAGAAATCGTCGTGTTCCCAATGGTAAAGACATAACCAGATTGGAAACGCCCCTTGTGCAGATCAGATAAATATCCCACATCGACGTAGCCAACAAGGGTCGCGTTGCTTCGAGTGCCAAGAGCGTTGGACTCACTCAAAACCGTGTAGGGATAGAATAAGCCCAAGTTTGTAGTACCCTTAAGGTAGCAGAAAATATCTTTTATGCCATTCCAATGGCGGCGTGTTGGCACGGTGCTGTGTCGAGCTAGACAATTCACAGCAAACGAGATGTCCGGTCTAGTAGATTGGGCCAAGTACAATGAAACACCTATTGCACCCAGATAAGAGCACTCAGGACTCAATATATCTTCGTCATCGTCCTTTGGACGGAATGGGTCCTTAGTAATGTCTAGAGAGCGGACGATCATGGAAGTAGCGGACGGCTTAACGTAAAAATGACTAAAGCGTCTCAACACCTTTTGGGTGTAGTTCGCTTGATGGACAAGAATTCCATCTTTACGGTGCTCGATTTGCAGGCTGAGACAAAACCGTGTCTTTCCAAGATCCTTCATCTCGAATTTCCTCTTCAGGATATCAGCAGTTTCTGACAAGTCTTTTTCGGTTCCTATGAGATTCATGTCATCTATATAGACCGCGATGATTGCTTATCCTGAAGTGGATTTCTTTATGAACACACATGGGCAAAGTTCGTTATTAATGTATCCCAACCCGATCAAGTATTCGCTTAGGCGGTTATACCATATTCGTCCGGATTGTTTCAATCCATATAGCGAACGCCTCAGTCTAATCGAGAACGCGTTCCGTGGTCGGGAACTACTTGATTCAGGCATCTTTAGTCCTTCAGGGACTCTCATGTATATCTCTGTGTCAAGATCCCCGTAGAGATAGGCTATGACCACATCCATGAGCTGCATATTCAGTTTTTCGAAAACTACTAAACTGATTAAGTAGCGGAACGTTATAACGTCCATTACGGGAGAATACGTCTCCTCATAATCAATTCCAGGGCGTTGTGAGAAGCCTTGCGCCATAAGACGAGCCTTGTATCGTACAATCTCATTTCTCTTATTACGCTTACTTAGAAAAACCCATTTGTGACCAAATGGTTTAACATTGGGTGGTGTTGAAGCTATAGGTCCAAACACGCTTCTTTTCGCTAAGGAATCTAATTCAGCCTGGATTGCTTGTTTTCATTGTGGCCAGTCCGTTCGTCGTTGACACTCGACAATGCTGCGAGGTTCCATGTCATCATTGTTCATAATGTCAGTGGCCACTGAGTATATGAACACATCATCGATGACAGTTTCATTTTGCTTCAAAATATCGTCTAAGCTAGCATACTCAACGGATATTTTGAGGTTATCGGCATGATTAGGAATATGCGTTTCATCTTGAACGCGCTCTTCTAATACATCACCGTGATCCTTAATGATCTCATGTGGCAAAACGCTTTCAACAAGATTTCTCCGCTTCCGGGGCAGAACATCTTTGGAACCAACCGGTCTTTCCTTCTTCTTGGGAATAGCGACAGACTGGACGGCCGATGGCAGTGTCCTTTGCTCGGCGGGTTCGACCGGAGCAACATGTTTCACAGGAACATGGCGTCTCTCAGGGACGTCTATCCTTGCAGGCACATTTACAACAGGTATAATTGATCTTATGACTTTTGCTAGGTCGCTAAATGCGTCTGGCATTTGATTTGCAATATCTTACAGACCTATAATCCTCTGTACTTCCTTATCACTATGTGCAGAGGGGGGATCATGATGAGCAAAAGCGGGCACATGCCATGCTAATTCACGTCGTTCCTCATCAACGTTAGTGTGCATTTCTCCCCCTAACGACGGGAAGATTGCTTCATCAAAGTCACAATCCGTATGTCTCGCGGTAAAGAGATCGCCTGTCAAGGGCTCAAAATAGCGAATGATGGAGGGGAGTTATAACCGACATATATTTCCCGTCGCTTCTGAGGTCCAAATTTTGAACGCCTTATCGGCTCAATTGGAACATTGACTAGGCACCCAAACACACGTAAATATGAGACGTCAGGCTCACATCCAGTAACCAGCTGGTACGCGGAAAGTGGTTGGGTGGCCATGGGCCTCAGACGGACCAAATTTGCAGCGTACAAAATTGCATAGCCCCATACAGATAGTGGGAGTTTGGTGCACATAACCAAGGTCCGCGTTGTCACTTGCAGTCGCTTTATAAAATCTTCCGCTAGGCCATTTTGGGTATGAACATATGCAACAGGGTGTTCAAGATTTATTTCCAAAGTCATGCAATAATCATCGAAAGTCTTTGATGTAAACTCTGCGGCATTATCAAGTCTAATAGACTTTATCGGATAATCCAGATGGTGAGCCCTTAACATAATGATCTGGGCGAGGAGTTTAGGAAACGCTGCTTTCGGGTGGACAACAATACTACATGTGACCATCTAGTCGATGCATCAATCAAAACCATAAAGTATTTAAATGGTCTGCATGTTGGTTGGATTGGTCCACAAATATTTCCATGAATTCTTTCAAGGAATTGATAAACCAATCTCGTAGGTTTCACATGGAGCGGCTTGAGATTCATCTTTCCAATCGAGCAAGCTTGGCAAAGGCTTTTCAGATTTATAACGAAATTTTTTCCTCCAAGAGGATGCCCATGCGATGCATTCATAGTGCGAAGCATCGTATTTTGACCCGGATGACCCAGCCGGTCATGCCATAGCATAAAAATGCTCTCATCAACTGGCGCTCGGCGAATGATGAGATTACTCTCGATGTGTTGTATCGTAGTGAGATACAAACCACTTGAAAGACTTTTTAACTTCTCCATGATACGCTTTTGGTCGTACTGAGTGAAGGTAATGAAAAGATACTCGAAGCCATGTTCTCGAGCAGTTTCAACATAAAATCCATTTTCTCGAATATCCTTAAAACTCAGTAAGGTACGACTAGACCTTGGAGAATATAAGGCCTCTGATACTTCAACAGGAGTACCATTGGACAACGAAAAACGGGCTTTGCCAAAACCTTGAACAAGGGTTGACGGTCCCGAAATAGTTGTCACTGAGGTTACTTTAGGCGTATAGGAGATAAAGTATAATTTATCTCTCAAGATAGTGTGAGTCGTTCCACTATCAACCAGACAATCTACTGCCCCGTGGTCCATGCCTATAAGTAAAGAAAATTAAAGTTTGTCACACATTTGAGGAAAGTGCTCGAAATAGAACTTTAATTTATCGAGAAAACAGAAAATACAAACCACCAAAAGTTTCATGACTTAAATCAAATATAGAAAGAAAATAGAGATTCATTATTCCATTTCTGCTACAAAATCGGGGGTCTCAAGATTTAGATTTTCGCACTCGTTGACCATATTTGCTTCGGCCCGGCGCCCCTTGTGATAGTTATCAACTTCTTGGGGGGTTGTCCTGCAAGTCCGTTGCATATGACCATAAGCACCACATTTGTAGCAGAGAGTAGGCGCTTAGCCTTCAACTCTCGCTTTGGGACGACTGGCCCATTGGTTCTTACCATGAGACTGTCTAGGAGTCAAAGGTCCTTGGTTCTTGTTAGAACCTCGCTTTGGGTGACGAGACTTAAACTTGCCTCTGTTCCTTGGCTGGGACGACTGGCCCTTGTCTCGTTTCCACTGTAGATTTGGTCCACGGAGAGCGTTTGCATCAGGCATTGGAATTGCCTTTGTTCCAGCAGGACAAGAATTGTTGTTTCTCATTAAAATAAGACTGTTCTTCTCGTCTAGTAAAAGCTGGGTGATGAGCTCGGGAAACTTGGTGAACTTAGACTGACGGTATTACTTCTGGAGCAAGTTGTCAGTGGAAGGAAATGTGGTGTATGTTTCCTCCAATAGATCACCGTCGGTTAATATCTCACCGCAGTATTGGAGAAGTGATCGAATCCTGCAGACTTCATTGTTATTATCAGTTACTTGAAGTCTTGGAAGCGCAGGTTCAACCAGTCATGGCACGCTTCAGGCAGCCATATGGTCTTCTGGTGGTCGAAGCGCTCTTTCAGAGAGTCCCATAGCGTCTTCGGCGAGGAGATTTCATTGAACTCCGCCTTCATGGCGTCAGATAAATACCTGCGGAATAGAATCATCGCTTTGCCGTTCATTGAGCGAGTGACTTCCACTTCGCGCTCTTCCTCGTTATAGATGACGTCCAAGAGGCCCTGCGCATCTAGATGGTTCTGAATGTCTTGCGTCCAGTCCAAATAGTTCTTGCCAGAGGCTTCAAGATGGGAAAATCAATCTTGATCGACATTTTTCTACAACAGGAGAAAAAATCTTGATCAGTCAACATATAAAACGACATGTTTATATGAATTTGGTTTGTATAAGCAACAACAAACAATCAAATAAAAACAATTTTTGTTTTTTTTAAAAAAATTCTCTTATATCGATCGACGGGCCGATATAGATAGGTCAATTAGTTTCTTGCAAAAATACATAATTATAAATACAATTTGAGCAAAAATAATATTCGGTCAACCCCTTTCAGTAGCTCTACGTGAATATGACCAGGTAGGAAAATGAGGGAGGAGGGTCACCAGGGACCGCTTAAAAATCAAGCCCCAAGTTCTTTCTGACATCATACCCAAATAGGTGAGCCTATTCGGAGAGACTTCGTAAAAAAAAATTTCAAATGTAAGAATAAATAAGATTTTTCAAGAAATTCACACTATTTGCGAACTGTGCAAAATAGGTGATAATTTAGTGTGTGCTCAAAATGAGCGTTGCTTTTGGAAAAAAATTAGCCAAAAATGTTATTTTGGAAGGCCCAAATTTGGCGGTGCCAGAATTTGTTTATGTAGCCAAAGCCATTTTTCAAATTTTTTAAGTTTGTTTTTTTTCGTAATTACGCAAAAAAAATGTACAACATAAGCAAGCAACAGCACACAAAAGAATTGGTGCCTAAGCAAGCGGCACCAATAAAATGTTAACTATTTTTCCGACGTCTAATGAAGCGACGCCCAAAAAAATAACGACAAAAAAATACAATTTTATTATTCATCTGTTACAATGATTCACTGAGCAACATAAAAAAAATGCTACTAAGGCGCTCGTCGGGGCGCTCCAAATCCATCATTACCAAAAAAATGTTAGCATTTAAATGTTAGCTCTCCAAATCTCACTTTCAGCAAAAAAAATTATATATAAAATATATATATATATATATATATATATATATATATATATATATATATATATTATAGAGACAACAAGAAGGAAGGAGCAATAATGTGACAATAGCTAAAATGGGGAAGTTGGTCTAAAGACTAGTTTAAGGTTCTGGTCCGATAGGCCCTGGGTTTAAAAACCCACTTGAGACAAAATATGTATATTTTTTTTCCTTTGAAAACATGATTAGTATTACAAACAGTAAAGACAAACAGCAAAGTTTAGTAAGTAATGTAGAATTGGACAAAAGAAAAAAAAACTTTTGTTTTCCTCTTTTTTTCTTTTATCGAATAGTCTGCTGTAACAAAGAAAGTATATTCTTCAATACTACTGTAGTTACTTGTTTTAACAAAACATATTCTTCCAAAAAATTAGTCCAAAATTTTTTTAAAAAAAAAATTTCTTCATTTGACACAAGTACTAGATAATGCATAACAGATACTCTTATATACGAGTATACGACAAAAATAAGTACCTTATTTAGTTATTTAGGATAAAAATGTCAGTTTAAAAATTACCTTTCTTACCGTACGGTAGAAGGAGGTAAAAAACGAACGATACGTCAGGTCTCCGGCGTTGCACGAGCAAAGTGCTGATAACGTGTTGTAAGGCAAAAACTCAAACACGCCAGAGATGTGACGAAGTATACTCGTATAATATATGTAATGACCCGCTCCGCCCAAGCGGAACGCCGATTCAAACGGCAAGTGCAACGACTCAAACGAGCCGTCGACCCGAAGAGTTGGCATCGACCTGATGAAGAATCGATGCAAGGCTTACATTTGGTCCGTCAAGATGAATCCAGACTTAGACTTTCAAAGGCGCGCTCGGAGTATCGCTCAGTCGATGCGAACATCGCTAAGGTGGGTGGCTCCGATGAACCCGTCTTTGCTTAGCCTAGACACTTAACAATGTGGACACTATCACGAGAATCGCTAGGCGATAACACCGTGCATGCTAATAAATGACTCAACGCACCTAGCTAAGGGATTAATCCCACCTTGCATACTTGTATAGAATATGGAAAGGAACATGAAAAATATGAGAACTATAGCACCGCGCTCCATGCTCGTGCTACGGCACAAGCTTACGTTCAAGTCCCTTACGCGTTCAACAATGAAACAATGAATGGATTACAACAATAAAACGGGAAGACTATCAACATAGTCGTTCCAAGTAGAGTATAACAACATTGAAAGATTATGGGACCGATGGGTCGCCAAGACGACTCCCGCATGGGGAGTTGCATAATATGTGAATGAAAGAATGAATGAATAAGTGAATGAATGAATCAACGAATGAAAGAATGAATACGTGAATGAATTGATGAACAAACGAACAAGTGAAAGAAAGAAAGAGAAGAAAGAATGAATGAAAGATAAGAAAGAAAGGAATGGTTAGCGACATGTATGACGGGTACGTGCAACGGGGCTCGCTACCCGCGCTGCACGGACGCCAACCTGGTCGATAACGCATTATGGCTAAGGGTTAGCCTACGGCTCAGAGACAGCCGTTAAGTTAAAAATGACAATAAAATACGAAATGGTCGTGGACGGCTCGTGCACGAGTGAAAAGGGATTCCAAGGGCAGTGAAGGACGATTTCGTGGCCGGCCTAGGTGGAATCATGGCCTACGGGCGGACAGGTGTACGGGCTTGGGCATATAACCAAACGTAGAGCCGGTTATTCAATAGTCTATCAAGGTGTACCAGCCATCACGCTTGATAGATGAGAATGCCACAGGAGAAAATGTCCAAAATGGCTGACATGCCAGCGACCGGTGCATATAGATTTAGGTGGGCCTTGCTGGTGGCAATCCACGTGCAAGTCCTTGTATTGAAATTAAAGTAGTCTAAAGTTAACTGAATGAAACGCCTTATGAATAGGCTTGAAATGTAACGCACCAAATGATAAAGAGTACTTCGTGCAAATGAATTTGAAAACACGCCTACGACGCGCTAGGCCTGAGGCAGGGACACGCCCTTAAACACTGAATGTTACGCGAACTACATTAAGTTGTTTCATATAAATTATTGACTAACTTGGTTTACTTTGGATAGGGAAGGCCGGACGGTAAGTATGGATAAGTCATGCATGTATTTCCATGCGATACTTGTATTCGGCAACACGAGATAGGCTATGAAATATGCCATGAAACTGATCCTAAGGCAAGATTAGAAAGACAATGAATGATAGACGGTGCACAAAAGTAAATAGAACGTGTTTGGTAATGATAGCATTGTGGGCGAGCTAGCCTCCCCACCAGTGCATAACAATGTACTGATAATCCCACAGTCTACTTGCAGGATGCAGGAGACGCCGGTGGGTGCGGAGCTTCCATCGAACGTGTTAAGGCACGGAGCCAACTCCGGGGCCTTGGGATGTTGCAAGAAGCTGAAGCACCCTATACAGGACATAATGTATCGGAATATCGCCATAAATCATTCCATGTTGTAAGCCACTTGGCACGCCTTTTATGTTTCAGAGAGAGAGAGCTTGAACGATTTGTAATATCGGCCTAGCGCCGCTTGTAAACTTCTTGAAAATCAATAAGGAGTTTGAATTCGCTTCAATTTGTGTTCATTTACTTTCTGCTGCAAATGGGAACACTCTGTACGACTCTGTGGCCTAGCTAAAATCGACCGTTTCTGGACATAGTCTTGCACGGGCACACCTAGGCCCGTGCGGCATCACGCCTTAGCGAGGACGATCGCTCCTGCGGAAGCAGGACGTGACAGATTGGTATCAGAGCACGGCTTTACGTCCTTGGACTTCATTTCGATTTTTTCAGTTTTGAAAGCTCGGTTTTGAAACAAAAGAAGTGTACGCTCTCTCTCGTTGTGCCTTGAGATATTCCATACAATAAGTCTAATATTTTCAAAAGCTCGTACAAGTACTCGGTCAAACGGGATCGCTAGGCGAAGGCCTTTGTGCCGAACCACGACGTACTTGAGTTGGAAGGAACCGATGCTAAGAGTTAGCAAAATGCAAGACGTGCTTGAATAACCTTACGTTGACAATGGCGAACGAGTACGCGAGACCGAAGTATGGTTCGAATGGGATAGTTATGCACGCATGCCTTTTGGTTAAGTTGTGCCGCGTGTCGCGCACCTCGACTTTTGGTGCGATCGAGTTGCGAGCGAGATTGACTATCGCTCGGACGAGAATAAGGGAGACTTAGAACGTATGTTGATAGAGACGCTACTTGACCGGCGCTAAAGCGAGCACGAGAAATGGTTCTTAGATTTTGAGGAATGAGCGAACGCGCAATTGGACATGTCGATCGGGAGTCGAATAACCTTTCGAGGATTTGTAGAATGACTTGACTCCGAGTGGTGTATGTGATAGCTTCGAAGAAGAATAAGAGTGAGCGTCGACGACCAATCGAGTGGCTCAAACCCTGAGTGGTGTATGGACGTTATAGAAATTGTTCGAGCGAGACTAAAGGATTTACGAATAGAACGAGTATGTCGGCAAGCGATGATATCGCGCAAGCCTTGGAATGAGTAACGCTTAGTTGGTTTCGACTTCGAGAGTCTCAAACGAGATATCGTTCGGACAAATTAAGAATACGTAGTGCGAATCATGAAACGAATGGAGGTCTTGGTCGAGGAAACATAGGAGATCGTGCATGCAATTTTGAATTTAGTCGAAGGGATTGAAACTTGAGTTGAGGTGAAATACCCATGGACGAGATCGAAGATAGCACGATCGGAAGATAGCGTGCATAGGAAACGTTGATTTGGAGATACGAGAATGACTAAGGATTTGGAATGGATGTTACTCAAAGACTTGAGCTAGCATGAGACAATACGAATTGAGGAATTAAGTTGCACGACTCGGAATTCGTTGCAAAAGGAAGATCGTCAGGTTATGTACATCATCGATGGTATTGAGGTGTATCAAAGATCGATGTACGATAACTCGGGGGTACTCTGATTCGATGAATGATGATCGTGTTAGAAGTTATTATTTTGAAGGATACCATGTTGGAGAATTTGGATAAAAATGAATGTTTGGAATGAGGAAGGGAAGTGACTTGATTGTTCGGTGATAACGACAACGATCCTGTCTTGTGCGAGCACAACTCTAGCCTCGCACATGCGTCACGTCGGATTTGGGACGATCATTCCGCGTGAGCGTTGGCATGGTGATTCATGTCCAACGGGAATGATCGAACTCGAAATACCTTGACATGGCAATTTTGATCGCTTCGACTTGTGGTTTGAAGCGAAGGTGAATTCGAGGATTGTTAGGACTTGCGATTGAAGAATAAGAAAACTTGAGGATTGAGTAGACCCAATCTGCGTATCAAAAATAAGCAAGTCTAGACGCAGCGCAAGAGTTATGTCCCGATGAGGACGATTATTCTACGGGAATGTCGACATGGTGATTCATGTCCGCCGTGGATAATCAGACTTGCGTGAGATCGGGGCACGACATATTGCAAGGCTAGACGACCTTGTGATCGACTACGTGGATTGGATAGGTGAATGGTAATACTTGAAGAGATAGACTACGATAATGGCTAGTGCGGACGCACGACATCAACATGTCAAGGATTTGATTGAGGACAACCTATCGTAGGATGACTTTCCTAAACGAGCTCGGACTTGGAGCAAAGAATGTGTTGATGCGAATAGGATGAACGCTGCTTGATGTTTAGAAATTTGAGCAAAACGAACTTGGGTAGAAACACCCGTACGAACAAACAAAATAGTTTGACCATAGGATTTGGGGCGAGCGTCGTGCAACGACATTGCACGATGAGCCACGGACTTGACTCGTAACTATGACCTGTGAGCTGACCTAGCGGATAGGCGGACGACCCTATGCCGATTGATTGAACCTGTGCGATTGACTTTACAATATCGTCTGGACGGACGATAAACTTGGGGCAGCAAGACTTAGAGTAGGACGGGGAACAGGGAGTGTACGTGAACGACGATGAGATTGGCCCCAAACGAAGGGAATGATAGGAATGAATGATGCGCAAGTAAAGTTGGGATAACAAATTGAATCGTTGCTAGGAAGATATACTCGATGATGGTACAATACTTGGTCTTGAATCGGACGGAAATTTCTTAGACTTGGTCGACCCCGCTAAGAAGAAATCGTATTGATTTCATTGACAAGAGCGCTTGAGAAGCGAATCGAATAATCTCGAGGACCGACATAAACGATATATGATACACACATGAGTTCGGTTTTAAATCGAAGTTAGCAAAACCATTGACAAATCGAAACTATCATGAGTAGCTTGTCCGACTTCGCTAGTCGCTAAGCTTGGTTGAAATGTACGTATTCGGGGGACGCCTTGAATGCGTGTATGATCTAAACTCAGCGATATGATAAACTCGAATGCAGCTGCAAGTGGGTGTTGAGATACGCATGAACGAATGAGTGAGTTGCCTCAGCCTACGACTTTCGTATTTGACGAATTACAATGCACCTCGTGCGACCGTTTCAGTCCCATGATACGTCGAAAAAGCAACCAAGTCGAAGAAACACTTGAATTGAATAAGTGCCATCAACTCTAAAATGAATGAAAAGTTATCCAATAAAAATCGACCAAATGTATGCTACACGGAACTTGGAAAGGTACCGAGCATGGTTCGATGCCATCGAACGATAGAGCCGTTCGATAGAATTGTCTATAAAACACGATGACACGAGTTAAGGAATGGTAGGATGACCTGCACTCGGGAAGTCTCGAGGACGAGACTTGTTTTGAGTGGTGTATTATGTAATGACCCGCTCCGCCCAAGCGGAACGCCGATTCAAACGGCAAGTGCAACGACTCAAACGAGCCGTCGACCCGAAGAGTTGGCATCGACCTGATGAAGAATCGATGCAAGGCTTACATTTGGTCCGTCAAGATGAATCCAGACTTAGACTTTCAAAGGCGCGCTCGGAGTATCGCTCGACCGATGCGAACATCGCTAAGGTGGGTGGCTCCGATGAACCCGTCTTTGCTTAGCCTAGACACTTAACAATGCGGACACTATCACGAGAATCGCTAGGCGATAACACCGTGCATGCTAATAAATGACTCAACGTACCTAGCTAAGGGATTAATCCCACCTTGCATGCTTGTATAGAATATGGAAAGAAACATAGAAAATATGAGAACTCTAGCACCGCGCTCCATGCTCGTGCTACGACACAAGCTTACGTTCAAGTCCCTTACGCGTTCAACAATGAAACAATGAATGGATTACAACAATAAAACGGGAAGACTATCAACATAGTCATTCCAAGTAGAGTATAGCAACATTGAAAGATTATGGGACCGATAGGTCGCCAAAGCGACTCCCACACGGGGAGTTGCATAATATGTGAATGAAAGAATGAATGAATAAGTGAATGAATGAATCAACGAATAAAAGAATGAATACGTGAATGAATTGATGAACAAATGAACAAGTGAAAGAAAGAAAGAGAAGAAAGAATGAATGAAAGATAAGAAAGAAAGGAATGGTTAGCGACAGGTATGACGGGCACGTGCAACGGGGCTCGCTACCCGCGCTGCACGGACGCCAACCTGGTCGATAACGCATTATGGCTAAGGGTTAGCCTACGGCTCAGAGACAGTCATTAAGTTAAAAATGACAATAAAATACGAAATGGTCGTGGACGGCTCGTGCACGAGTGAAAAGGGATTCCAAGGACAGCGAACGACGATTTTGTGGCCGGCCTAGGCGGAATCATGGCTACGGGCGGACAGGTGTGCGGGCTTGGGCACATAACCAAACGTAGGGCCGGTTATTCAATAGTCTATCAAGATGTACCAGCCATCAGGCTTGATAGATGAGAATGCCACAGGAGAAAATGTCCAAAATGGCTGACATGCCAGCGACCGGTACATATAGATTTAGGTGGGCCTTGCTGGTGGCAATCCACGTGCAAGTCCTTGCATTGAAATCAAAGTAGTCTAAAGTTAACTGAATGAAGCGCCTTATGAATAGGCTTGAAATGTAACGCACCAAATGATAAAGAGTACTTCGTGCAAATGAATTTGAAAACACGCCTACGACGCGCTAGGCCTGAGGCAGGGACACGCCCTTGAACACTGAATGTTACGCGAACTACATTAAGTTGTTTCATATGAATTGTTGACTAACTTGGTTTACTTTGGACATGGAAGACCGGACGGTAAGTATGGGTAAGTCATGCATGTATTTCCATGCGACACTTGTATTCGGCAACACGAGATAGGCTATGAAATATGCCATGAAACTGATCCTAAGGTAAGATTAGAAAGATAATGAATGATAGACAGTGCACAAAAGTAAATATAACGTGTTTGGTAATGATAGAATTGTGGGCGAGCTAGCCTCCCCACCAGTGCATAATAATGTACTGATAACCTCACAGTCTGCTTGCAGGATGCAGGAGACGCCGGCGGGTGTGGAGCTTCCATCGAACGTGTTAAGGCACGGAGCCAACTCCGGGGCCTTGGGACGTTGCAATAAGCTGAAGCACCCTATACAGGACATAATGTATCGGAACATCGCCATAAATCATTCCATGTTGTAAGCCACTTGGCACGCCTTTTATGTTTCAGAGAGAGAGAGCTTGAACGATTTGTAATATCGGCCTAGCGCCGCTTGTAAACTTCTTTAAAATCAATAAAGAGTTTGAATTCGCTTCAACTTGTGTTCATTTACTTTTCGCTGCAAATGGAAACACTCTGTGCGACTCTGTGGCCTAGCTAAAATCGGCCGTTTCTGGACATAGCCTTGCACGGGCACACCTAGGCCCGTGCGGCATCACGCCTTAGCGAGGACGATCGCTCCTGCGAGAGCGGGGCGTGACAATATAAATCACTCAAGTGCCACATACAAGCTATCCCAACCTCTCTTTATATAGGGAGAGAGGTTGGGGGTTATGAAGAAATGAAGGGACAAAGGTCATGTGTAGGTTACAAGGAGATGAAAGGTGAAAAGCCATGAGTTACAACAAAAACAAATTTGATCATATCTCTTTATTAATTTGATCATAAAATCTCAACTAACTCCTATTATCCTCCACTCCTATTTTTCCTCCCCATTGTATCATATTTTCCATTATCTTTTGTATTAGATGATATGAAATATTTTAACAGAACATGGACGTGCAAAAAAAATATTAAAAATAATTAAATATTAATTTATTATACAGAATTATCAAATTTAGGATTTAAACTTAACTAACCAAGAAAATTACCTCTTATCTTAACCACTTGAGTTAGACTATTTAGTTATAAATAAATAAATCATATTAGATAGTCAGATACTTAGTTTTTTTTAATAATTATTGGAATATTTAGATAGTTAATTAGTTATTTATTATTATTATTTTAATTTATTTAAATGATTGATGATATTTATACAGCTTAGACGGCTCACATTTGAGCCTTTTTGAAGCCTCATTATACAGTAGAAGATGATAAAAGTATGCTTCACCGTAAAAAAAATCTATTTAAAAATTGTCATCATCTATGTTTACTAATTAAAATTATTCATTACATTTAATATGGTTAGTTATGTAATTATGTATAAAAAAAGGAGGTTTGCTCTCCCAAAGTATTATAAAATACGTGCAAGGCACGTGCATATGTACTAGTCTATACCACTATATAATGAGAAAAGTAGGCTTCATCGTGGAAGTTTTTTTTTCTTCCAAAAATACTCCCATATATGTTTATTAATTAAAATTGTTGATTAAATTTCATATTGATAGTTATGAAATTATCTGTAGAAAAAAAAAATTTATGAAGACTATTATTTGCTCTTTCAAAGTATTATGAAATACATGCAAGACACGTGCATATATACTAGTACTACATAATGCCAAAATTTAAGCTTCACCGTATAATTTTTTCTTCTAAAAATATCCTTACATATCTACTCTAATAAGAAATAATTTATTGTACTGGGGTAGTAAGGTACTTACAACATCTGTCTTTTAGTATTCCAATGTATTAGTTTACTCTTTGGATGTCTTTTACTTTTTTAAGTACATATAAAATTAATTAAAAGATAATTAAAATTGTACGTGTATATATACTAGTTACTTTAATAAACACATAAAATAATTATATTTACATATTATTAAATATTTAATTTCATTATAAAATAAATATGTATGTTTGTATCTCTGTAAATTTACCAATTGTACAAAATGCAAATATTTATTTTGCGAATAGTATTTGGAGGGGCTAATTTTTCTTTCCAAATAATTCGAGATTGTGTACCTTTTCATTTGATGAAATCTAAAAGCAAGAAAGTAAAGGGAGTGCAGACTAGGGCTGCAAATGAGCCAAGTTGTTTGCGAGCTGCGCGCTCGAAGCTCGGCTCGATAAAAGCTCGTTTGAGCTCGGTTCGTTTAGTAAACAAGCCGAGTTCAAGCTTTATTTTTGAGCTTATTTAATAAATGAGCCAAGCTCAAGCTTAGAAGTACTCGGCTCGATTGAGCTCACGAGGTAGCTCGTTTATGAGCTTGCGAGCTGGCTCGTTTAGAAGCTCGTTTAGGAGCTTGTTTGTTCTTTATTGAATTCTAATTATATATATATATATATATATATATATATATATATATATATATATATATATATATATATATATATATATATATATATATAGCAACATGGTTGTGTATATTATATATTTATGTCCTTAATAAGTGATATTAAAGAACTTTTTTTAATTAATTTTTTATAAAATTGTTAATATTTTAGATACTTGAATTCAAACAATCAACCTCGTTAAGCTTGAAATCAAGCTTAATGAGCTTGAAATAAAGTTGAGTGACAAGCTTGATTTCAAGCTTATCGAGCTTGTTTATCAAGCTTGAATCAAGTTTCCTTATCAAGCCAAGCTCAAACTCAAGCTTAATATAAACAAGCTCGAGCCAAGCTCAAGCTTCAAAGTAAAAAACTTATCAAGCTTGAGCTTGTCACGACCCGGTCCCCAAATACTTGGGTCGAATCGGATCATGCCCAGCCTGCACCGTTGATGAGACGGCGGCAGTAAGCTGTAATCCATATTGCAGGTCAATCAACAACAAGTTTGAATTTAAAAGTTGCCACAACATTTATTCGATAATAAACTTGTCCAGTACAAAAGTTTAAAAGATCCAAAAACTGAAATAAGACTAGCTAACACCAACAGCATCTAAGGAGACGCCGATCCATCGTCGTCAGGTAGTACCGCCGGGTACCGAACAGGATTGTTGAACATTAGCTCTGTGCCACCAGATACTCTAGAATGATCAACCTCAGAGTAACCTAAAAATGTTGGTCTCCAGTCAGGAGTGAGCAAAGTACAGTTCATGCAAATTTTAACAATTAAAATGACAATTTATAACATGCATTTTTAAACAGTTTGAAAATGAACAATTTTGAAATAGTACAGTACAGTGATATGAATAGGTAAAGAATATGACCGGTTTGGGTACATTTGTATCCTAGCGATACGGTATGGCTTATCCCCGTGTGAGAGAGGGGTAAGCTAACACATTCATTATCCTAAGTTTGGATTTGGTCATATCCAGTACACTATTCCCCCAGTCCCCAACAGTACAATCATTTCTCCCGTAGGAGTTCGTGTATAATTGTGGTTTAAACTTGCAATGAAACAATTGTGAAAATAATTGTAAAATCTACATAAAATGTACTTGCCTTAAACTTCCGATTGAACAAGGTTGGTACTTCGGTATTCGAAAGGTCACGCTCTTCCTTGAATTCCTACATTCCGGGAAAACTTTGTCTCAGAGCCAAACTTAGAGTTATCTAGTTACAATCTCTATTTGTCTTTCCTAGTCAATTTTAGTCAACAACATCACAACGTTTACTAGTGGGTTAAAATTTAGAGATTCAGTTTATATTGGTTTTTCAAGAAAACTTGTATTTATCAAATCATTTATAAAAGCTCGGTATTCTTATCTATTTTATTGGAAAACTTTGACGTTCTACAATTATATATAAAATATATTTTCTTTTACTTAAAGATGAGGAAATCATGAGCTATTTAATTAAATTAATAATAAGAATATTTTAATTGTTCCTACGCGTACCACAATCCCAGAAAATAAAATAAAAATGCTACATTACAATATTACAGACCACTTAATAGAAACTGGGCTTATGCTCTTACAAATTTAATTACAAATTAAATAAGAGAAAACAGGTTAGTCCCGAGATTATCTACAATCAAAAACCAATAAATTCCAAAATAATATTTAAAGAAAATTATAAGTCTCAGACTCTGGTCCAAACTTTATTTTCAACTACTCTGCCTCAACGTCCGGTCGAACCGGTGCGTTTGCATTTCGTTGGGGCCCAGTGACCGTTAAGGTCGTCGCCCAATATTATTAAAATAATATTTTACCAAAAATCATTTTAAAAATCATTAAATAATTTCCCGAAAATTTCGGCAGCATTCCCTCTGTTTTTGGTCAACCGAAAAACTGGGAATTTGCTCCGATACCTGCAAAAATAATCCCAAAACTCCAATTTATATTTTTATCCCTCAAAAATATTATATTTTTTTCCAAAACCCATCTCAACAAACTATACAGAACCCAATCCAGCAATAGAACCCAAAATCCAGCATATCCGTATGACCCAAAGGAATAACCAATTTTCAACTTTCACCAAAGAAATCCAAATACTAACAGAACATTCATATAGCTAAAGAGAACAATAGCTATCAACAGAACATAAAAGTAACATAATTTCACCAAAAATCCAATACAAAAATTTCCCGTATTTCCTTCGGAAATTCCGAGAATTAGCCTACGAATAGGAAAACCCAGAAAATAATCATTCTCCAGAGTTCCTTTCGAAAAGGTTCTCGGAAACCCGACTTTCCGAAAATTTCGGAAAGAACAGAAATTGCAATGTAAAATTTACGTTGCCGAAAAAAAAAAACCGAAATCCAGCTGGATTCGGGGACCAGAGAATTCATCATCGACAGAAAGGAAAATAGAGTTCCAGAAATTATACCCAAAACCGAAATCGAAGGAAATCCCGAATTTGGGTCGCGGAACCGAACAGCAAAACGGACAGTGCTGGACATGGACAGGGGCGAGCAAAGGGTCGACGGACGAAGGCCACGCGGGGTGCCGGCGGTGGACGGCGGCGGTCGCCGGTCGGCGGGAGCGCCGGGAAGCGGCTCGGTCGCGCTGGAAAGGGACGTCGGCCTCGGGAAAACTCGGCTAGTGGTTCGCCGGGGAGGATCGAGAAGGGGATCGCCGGAAAATAGTTGATTTGGAAAGAGGATGAAGAAGATGGTGATGGTGTGGAAAAAAATGATGGGGAAAAGCCCCTTTTATAGGAAATAGGTAGTGAAGGTTACCATTTAAGAAGATGGAGAGCCACCATGGCTTGATGGTCGGCCGGTTATGGAAGGCGAGGGGGTCGACGGGTGGGGAAGAAGAAGAAAACTTCTTCGGTTCACAAAGGCCACTCACAGCACCCAACACTAAAGAAGAATGAAAAGGCTATTGAATGTTTTCTTCATCAGACACTTAATATATGTCATTCAATACCAAGAGTAAGTATAGACTTAATGGGTTGAGACATACGAATGGGTTTGAAACCCATTCAAGATTTATAGGTTAGCCTATAATTGGCTTGGGTTAGGTCCAATTGGACTTAGAAAAATAATGAGTTTGGGCCAGGATTGAAACTAATGGCCAAAGCAATGGGTTTCAATAAAATTTAAAGGCTTTGGGCTAGGAAAATTTTAGACAACTAAAAATATTTTTAAAGGAAATATTATTTAGAAAATTTTTGTACAATTTATAAAAATATTTTATGTTCAAATTTGGGTTCAAGTCCGGGCTGACATGCCAAAAATCCAAGTTTAACTATTTGGAAAATAATTTACTCTTAAATAAATATTATTAACATCTAACATTATTCTAAAGAAAAAATTTATTGCTAACAAAATTTTATTTAGCAAATAAAAAAAATTAGAAGTAAACTAAAAATACGGGTTTCACAACCTTCCCTCCTTAGAAAATTTCGTCCTCGAAATTTAAGGACAGGTAGGACAGGATTCCCACAATTCAATTAGACACGAGTATGGTGTTCAATTCAGGTTCAAACAATAAGAATTTTTAAAGGTAATCATGGATGAGACAATTTAGGGACAAAATAAAATATAAAGCGAACCAAAGTGTATGAGGTTGATCAGACCATCATTGCACCGGTTCTGATTAGACAATATATTAATGGAGGCCTCCAATAAGATAATGTCATGATCAAGCTTGAAAAAGGAATAGCTCGCAAAACTAGGCTAACAAGCATAATGTCAAATTTGAAAATGAAACAGATGAGTATGGAAAGAAATAGGAATAATGATTCAACTTTGCCTGATCTTCATCTCACCTCTGACTATGCTTGTTACTGGTTTCTCTGACACTGCCTTCTTCTACAAATTCCAGTGGTTGACAACTGTTGTCTGCCCAGTGCTTCTGTCTATCATAGCTTGTCTCTGATCATCTTCACTTCCTCTGCTGCGCCAGTTACTCTCTCTGGATCTAACAGTATTCTTTCTTCTACATCGTCCTATGCAAGTTATGTACGAAAACTACATCCAAAACTTCAATGATGTTGTACTGATGCTAACTGGATATTTATTGTAAGAAAACTCTACCAAAGATAATTGATCTTTCCAAGATCCTCCAGATTCCAGGAGGCAAGATTCTTCAGCATGTCTTCAAACGTCTAGATTGACTTCTTTGATTGTCTGTCAGTTGGAACTTCATGAATCCGGTAGATGTGTCTCTTGCACATTGCCGCCAACTCTTTCGTGAATAAAGCAACTTCATAATGAACTGACTTGGTCAGTCAGTACACAAAATCCAATTGGTGATCTTCCCTCCTTAGGAACAAAGTAATCCTAACACAAGGTCCATTTATGTGTTCCTACTTCTACTCCGAAATATCCAGCGTCTGCAGGAATCTTGCTAATTTCCACATGTTGACAGAATACCTAACCTCATTCTTGGAATTTGTCCTTCTTCATTACATAACACCATTTAATGGTACACACATCCCGATACATCTGGTTAGAGTGTGTGGGATACTGCGCTTCTTAGTTCACCAGAAGGTATACAACCTCGTACCATTCTTCAAAAGCTCCATCGTTGGCAATAAAGAAACTCCCAAATGTTCCTGTCAACACTTGATCTCTAAGTTTACAAGTGCCTTGTCTTGAAACTGCGTCTTCTTGACTTTGTTCTTCAGACTCGAGCTCACTTACAGCTTTATTGACACTGAATCAGCATCTAGTTCCATCCTTCTATCTTCAGACAGTATGCTCTCCAGCCCAACTTCCTGATGTCTAGGTGCCGCTTCTTGGTCAAACCATCGATATCAGCTTCAATCGTCTTCGTTTACCCAATATTCCGCTCTTTCTGAGTAGAAATATATTTCAGACTTTTATAGTCCGTATATAATTTTACTCCCTTTCCATAATAATTCCATAGCCTTAAAGCAAGGATACTTACAACAAGTTCCGAATTATGTGTGGGATAGTTCTTCTTATGAGTCCGTAATTGCCTAGATATGTAGACAATTATTTTTCCATGTTGTTGAAGAATACAACCCAGTCTTTTTCCTGAGACATCTCTGTAGATGGTGAAACCACCGGATCCTGCGGGTAGCGCAAGGATTGGTAAGCTTCTTCTACAGCTTCTTAAATGCGTCCAGACAAACTCTTCATTCTTTCGAGTCAGCTTCATCATCGACTCAGCAATCTTGGCGAATTCCTACACAGATTCCAGTAGTATCCCATCAAGCCCAAGAAACCATTGAACTTAGATATACGACTTCTCCACAGCGGCTATCTATCTAGAGTCTATCAAATTTTCTTCTCTTGTGACATTATGGCAAAAAAAAACCACATTGTCTAAGAAAATTCATGTCTTGATAGCTTACCAAAAACTTCTTCAAAGTTCCTAGAAATTTCTCAGATGCTCTTCATGTTCTTCTTCAGTCCTTGAGTATATCAGATTTTTGTTATCTAAAGAAAAGACAACAAACTGATTCAATTACTCATAAAAAGACTCTGTTCATGAGATTCATGAACACAACATGAGTATTCATCATTCCAAGAGACATGATCCAAAAATTCAACTACCAGTATTTGGTGTTGAATGTCGTCTTGAGAATGTACTCCTTCATGATCTTAATCTGATGGTAGTCAGTTCTTAAGTTAATCTCCGAAAACCCTTAAGTTCACTCAACTTGGATAGATCATCAGTCGAGAAAAAGTAATTCTTCAGTGCCCTGATAGTCTACTCTCATCCATATTGTTTTATCCTTCTTGGATACAAACAAGACTGATGCTTCTTAGAGTGAAGCTCCGTCTTATATGAAACCCAACACCTTTAGTCCATTGATCTAATCCTTCATTTCCTTGGCTTCCTTCAGGTCGATTCTATAGTATCACTTAGTCATAGGGAAGAAGCTAGGTACTAGGTTAATGGAATATTTCTATGCATAGGGTAATCCAGAAACTATTAGGGAAAACTTCTATCATGAAGATGTAACTAAGATTTTTATTCATATAAGAGAATTACAACAAAACTCTCATAATTGATCTAGGGACATCTTGTTACAGCTTCTTAATAGATAATACTACTCAGCAGTCCTAAGTACTATTCTTCATGGTTCTGGTTCTTGCTTGGGCATCTCCATTTTCTTCCTCTTCTATGATCCTTGATTCTGCTTCATCCCTTCCTACGGTCTGTTGGATAGAGTCCTGAGGTTGTGGCATAATAGACGCTCCGATACGATGATAAGATAAGAGGCAGTCCTTAACTTGATGTTCAGCAGATCCACACACCAAACATTGCCTTAATCTCTTGCGACAAATGTTGGCTTGGTGACCAGGTCTCTTACAGTAGGCACAAGCCAAAAGCTTCTTGCAATATGGTTGTCGGACAGGGCCCAAATATCTTCTATTCTCATGGGTATCCCTCCTAGGACGAGGTTCCGCTCCAACTTGGTTTAAAATGGCTAAGGTTGCGTCGTTGATATTCTTCATGACTTCTCTCGAGATATCCATCTGTTCAGCTTGAATCTTCTGATACTCTAGGATTTCTTGAAATAGAGCAACCATCTGAGAGGTATTCTCTGGTACTGGTGAAGCAACATGAGTGGGTACTTCCTCAAAGAAAAGTAACCCAGTTAGAGGAGAGGTAGGATTTGCCAGTGTGGGGAAAACTTCACTGGATGATTGGTGAGGATGATCAATCAGCTGGTTGGGTGAAAAGCTCTGACTTGACTGAAGAGGCGGGGTTCGATCCGGAGATGATACCACATCGCCAGCAGAGTTGGTTTTGTCAGTGGTCATTCTCTGGAAGGTTTAGGATGCAAGCATAAGCAAGGTAACCTACCAGTCTATAATAAAAATATTTATCATATATAAATCGGTCCTATGTTGTGGCAATTTTGATGTTCTAGTGTTCCTAATTGTTTCTAGTTTTCCTAAATTGTTGATTTAGTTGACCTGCATGGGCCACCACTAAAAACATGTCACGACCCGGTCCCCAAATACTTGGGTCGAATCGGATCATGCCCAGCCTGCACCGTTGATGAGACGGCGGCAGTAAGCTGTAATCCATATTGCAGGTCAATCAACAACAAGTTTGAATTTAAAAGTTGCCACAACATTTATTCGATAATAAACTTGTCCAGTACAAAAGTTTAAAAGATCCAAAAACTGAAATAAGACTAGCTAACACCAACAGCATCTAAGGAGACGCCGATCCATCGTCGTCAGGTAGTACCGCCGGGTACCGAACAGGATTGTTGAACATTAGCTCTGTGCCACCAGATACTCTAGAATGATCAACCTCAGAGTAACCTAAAAATGTTGGTCTCCAGTCAGGAGTGAGCAAAGTACAGTTCATGCAAATTTTAACAATTAAAATGACAATTTATAACATGCATTTTTAAACAGTTTGAAAATGAACAATTTTGAAATAGTACAGTACAGTGATATGAATAGGTAAAGAATATGACCGGTTTGGGTACATTTGTATCCTAGCGATACGGTATGGCTTATCCCCGTGTGAGAGAGGGGTAAGCTAACACATTCATTATCCTAAGTTTGGATTTGGTCATATCCAGTACACTATTCCCCCAGTCCCCAACAGTACAATCATTTCTCCCGTAGGAGTTCGTGTATAATTGTGGTTTAAACTTGCAATGAAACAATTGTGAAAATAATTGTAAAATCTACATAAAATGTACTTGCCTTAAACTTCCGATTGAACAAGGTTGGTACTTCGGTATTCGAAAGGTCACGCTCTTCCTTGAATTCCTACATTCCGGGAAAACTTTGTCTCAGAGCCAAACTTAGAGTTATCTAGTTACAATCTCTATTTGTCTTTCCTAGTCAATTTTAGTCAACAACATCACAACGTTTACTAGTGGGTTAAAATTTAGAGATTCAGTTTATATTGGTTTTTCAAGAAAACTTGTATTTATCAAATCATTTATAAAAGCTCGGTATTCTTATCTATTTTATTGGAAAACTTTGACGTTCTACAATTATATATAAAATATATTTTCTTTTACTTAAAGATGAGGAAATCATGAGCTATTTAATTAAATTAATAATAAGAATATTTTAATTGTTCCTACGCGTACCACAATCCCAGAAAATAAAATAAAAACGCTACATTACAATATTACAGACCACTTAATAGAAACTGGGCTTATGCTCTTACAAATTTAATTACAAATTAAATAAGAGAAAACAGGTTAGTCCCGAGATTATCTACAATCAAAAACCAATAAATTCCAAAATAATATTTAAAGAAAATTATAAGTCTCAGACTCTGGTCCAAACTTTATTTTCAACTACTCTGCCTCAACGTCCGGTCGAACCGGTGCGTTTGCATTTCGTTGGGGCCCAGTGACCGTTAAGATCGTCGCCCAATATTATTAAAATAATATTTTACCAAAAATTATTTTAAAAATCATTAAATAATTTCCCGAAAATTTCGGCAGCATTCCCTCTGTTTTTGGTCAACCCAAAAACTGGGAATTTGCTCCGATACCTGCAAAAATAATCCCAAAACTCCAATTTATATTTTTATCCCTCAAAAATATTATATTTTTTTCCAAAACCCATCTCAACAAACTATACAGAACCCAATCCAGCAATAGAACCCAAAATCCAGCATATCCGTATGACCCAAAGGAATAACCAATTTTCAACTTTCACCAAAGAAATCCAAATACTAACAGAACATTCATATAGCTAAAGAGAACAATAGCTATCAACAGAACATAAAAGTAACATAATTTCACCAAAAATCCAATACAAAAATTTCCCGTATTTCCTTCGGAAATTCCGAGAATTAGCCTACGAATAGGAAAACCCAGAAAATAATCATTCTCCAGAGTTCCTTTCGAAAAGGTTCTCGGAAACCCGACTTTCCGAAAATTTCGGAAAGAACAGAAATTGCAATGTAAAATTTACGTTGCCGAAAAAAAAAACCGAAATCCAGCTGGATTCGGGGACCAGAGAATTCATCATCGACAGAAAGGAAAATAGAGTTCCAGAAATTATACCCAAAACCGAAATCGAAGGAAATCCCGAATTTGGGTCGCGGAACCGAACGGCAAAACGGACAGTGCTGGACATGGACAGGGGCGAGCAAAGGGTCGACGGACGAAGGCCACGCGGGGTGCCGGCGGTGGACGGCGGCGGTCGCCGGTCGGCGGGAGCGCCGGGAAGCGGCTCGGTCGCGCTGGAAAGGGACGTCGGCCTCGGGAAAACTCGGCCAGTGGTTCGCCGGGGAGGATCGAGAAGGGGATCGCCGGAAAATAGTTGATTTGGAAAGAGGATGAAGAAGATGGTGATGGTGTGGAAAAAAAATGATGGGGAAAAGCCCCTTTTATAGGAAATAGGTAGTGAAGGTTACCATTTAAGAAGATGGAGAGCCACCATGGCTTGATGGTCGGCCGGTTATGGAAGGCGAGGGGGTCGACGGGTGGGGAAGAAGAAGAAAACTTCTTCGGTTCACAAAGGCCACTCACAGCACCCAACACTAAAGAAGAATGAAAAGGCTATTGAATGTTTTCTTCATCAGACACTTAATATATGTCATTCAATACCAAGAGTAAGTATAGACTTAATGGGTTGAGACATACGAATGGGTTTGAAACCCATTCAAGATTTATAGGTTAGCCTATAATTGGCTTGGGTTAGGTCCAATTGGACTTAGAAAAATAATGAGTTTGGGCCAGGATTGAAACTAATGGCCAAAGCAATGGGTTTCAATAAAATTTAAAGGCTTTGGGCTAGGAAAATTTTAGACAACTAAAAATATTTTTAAAGGAAATATTATTTAGAAAATTTTTGTACAATTTATAAAAATATTTTATGTTCAAATTTGGGTTCAAGTCCGGGCTGACATGCCAAAAATCCAAGTTTAACTATTTGGAAAATAATTTACTCTTAAATAAATATTATTAACATCTAACATTATTCTAAAGAAAAAATTTATTGCTAACAAAATTTTATTTAGCAAATAAAAAAAAATTAGAAGTAAACTAAAAATACGGGTTTCACAGAGCTCGAGCTCGACTAATTCTACTCAAGCCAAACTCAAGTTTACAAAAGCTTGGCTCGGTTCGGCTCGTTTGCAGCCCTAGTGTAGACATCGCTACATGGCCCAATCCATATTGCAAATAACGTCTTTAAAGGACCCACCAAAGTCCTAGCTAGTCTGTAATAAAAACTAGGGCTAATTAGTGTTTAGATTCTGGGTTTTATACCAACTTAGAGTTTAAGCTCTAACATGTCCAATTGGAGAGTTTGGACCCTGAATATTTTTTTTTCCATTATACCCTTCCTCCCAATGCATGAGAATAATTTTTTAATATAAAATGGAGGGTATAATGGAAAAGATTGAAAAAATAAATAAAATTTAGGATCTAAACTTTCTAATTGGACTTGTTAGAACCTAAACTCTAAGCTGATATAAAATCCAGAGTCTAAACTCTATTTAGCCCTAAAAACTAACTAGCATAATATTTTGATAGAGTACAAAAGGCAAATAAAATAAAGAATAAGGTGTGTGGGTGTGGGTGTGTACCATGACATCTCAAGGAAATGACATCTTAAGGAAAGAAGTGAAAAATAAAAGGAGAGAAAAACTATTTGGTCTTAAAGTATAAAAATAAATATACTGACTGCGCTATATTTCATAAATATTATAGGACCTATTGTTATTCCGAAAATAATTATACTGGCCCTTCTTCTTTATAAATTTTATAAAATATGAGGGAGGTTCGTGTTATTAGTTTTAGATGGTTCCTATAATAAGTGTAAAATATAGGAACAATTAACACAATTTGTCTAATGTATAAGTGCCCTTGGTACTTTCATGAATCATTTACATCCATGCTGGATGCTATATCTATGAGAAGTCCATTGCTTGTTTTAGGCTTTTTTATAAAAGAATATTTTAGCAAATATCTTCATTCAAAATATAGAAATTAATATATATCCTCACTAGTTAAAAAAATATAAGAGATACTCTCATTTTATATGTGTATAGAACAACGAAAATATTGGTTAAAATAGTAAAAATATTTCTTAGTTTTTTAATTGTTCCATACAAAAAATAAGAATATTATTTAGTTTGTAAGACTAGTAGAAATATATGTTAGTTTTCATATTTTTAATTGTGACATTTGTTAAAATATTCTTTTCCCTTGTATAAATTCCTTGAACCAACTAAATAGAGATTGCCGAATTCGAGTGACTCTTGTGGTTACCAAGAAGAAATATAAAATCTTAGCTGGATGGTAGAAGATAAGTGGTCGAACTACGGAAACATATTATTAGCTAGGGTGAGAGTTGGGGACAATATACCCAAAAGGCAGCATGGTACAGTTGGAATTCGGATCCTAGACAATGGGCGCCCACTAAGCCCAAATAATAATTTAACGGGTCTTAGATCATTTGCAACAGTAAACCCTACCCGAACCAATCTATTCCCAGCCATATAAACCACACCACCAAAATTCTCTCTCCCTTCTCTCTCGGCCGCCACTTCTCCTCCTCCTCCGAAACCCTAAAAACCCTAATTCTAATGGCGAAATCACTGAGATCGAAGAGGAAGAAGAGGCTCCGGACCCTTCGTCGGGAGATAGCCGAGCCATTCTACGACAAGAAGGAATCCGCAAAGCTCAAGGCGCAGGAAGCGGCACTCAACGCTCCGAAACTCCCGGTCCGCGTGCCGAGGAACAACCGCATCGACGCCATCGAGGAAGATCCCTCTCCCTCTGCACCCGCCATAGCCATGGGTGAGAAAAACATCCTTCCTTTACTTCAATGACAATCCCAGTTACAAAAAAATAGTTCCATGTCCATGTCGATCACGACACGGACACTTGAAAAATCAATAGGACACGTCAAAGTTGGTTCTGTGTCCGTGTCATCATGCCCATAGGTCTGAACTCATGGGTGAAAATTGATTCTAACCGGCTGTGCTGTAAAATCGAGTTTAATAATGTCTAAGCCCCGCGGGAGAGGGAAAAACTTGTCTTTACTTCACTGGTCTTAACTAGCACATACCATCACCGACTCCTTGCTACATGCAACTTCAACAACTCTGATGAAAATTAGATCGTGAGTTCATTGTACAAATCCACTAGTTGGTTTATTCAAACTTGCTAAATGTAGTCTTAATTCATCTGGGTCTATCGCTATTTTGAGTAGTATGAACCATCTTCCTCTTCCATGGATGAGAAAATGCTTGTTAGCTTCACCAACTTTTCCAATTTAGACATAATATAACAGTGTATTTTTCTAATTTCTCTTTGTTTTATGGTGCCCCTTATAGCATTATTTGTTTTTTGTTCATTCCTATATGCTGTTTACTTCATAAGCTTGCTCAACACAACCACAACAAAGCATTTATCCCGAATTTTTAGGGTATAAACTTGCTCAATATAGTTAAATTTATCGATAGTAAATTTAGAACTGCATATATAGTTTGAAAAAACCCACCTTGTTATAATATTGTTCTTGACCACTTTCTATGTTTATCTGATAAAAATCTCTTTTTACAGTGACCCTGGAATTATGTTTTATTTATTATTACCCACTGGCTTGTAACATGTAAATTAGGTGTGTTTTGCCTTTTACCTACAAGCTATTTATATGGGGTTAGTGTTTTCGGTCTAATCTACTTATAGTTCATACCTCTACCGTGCTTTTAGTGTAGAATTTTGTGTGATTGCGAAAAGGCATCTGGATTTAATTTTTATTAAAATTAAATTATTATTTTTGTCTCAATGCTCATTTGTTGGTTTATTCTAGTATTACTTGATATTTTTGTGGATGTTCTTAGTGCAGATCTTTGGCCAAAGTAGTCTACGAGTCGCCCAACACTATTTGGAGAGAGTAATTTGAATTACTGAAGAAATTAAGATATGCAGCTGCTCTACTTACTAGCTGTCTTGTACAGTCACAAATACACGAAAACGAAATGACACAATATGAACATGGCGATACTGACACAACCCTGGTTTTAGTTTATTCTTCGTATTTTTTAGTGTATTTCATGTCCAATACGAGTCTGGCACGCCTTGACACGGGCATGACTCAAATGTTTGAAATGTCAGTGAATAGTAGCTGGGTGGCAGAGACTGATGAAATTGCGACACTACCTATATGACTAGTAGCCACTGACTAGTTAGCACGTGATATGGTATACTTCGTAAGTTTATTCTTCGTATTTTTTAGTGTATTTCATGTCCAATACGAGTCTGGCACGCCTTGACACGGGCATGACTCAAATGTTTGAAATGTCAGTGAATAGTAGCTGGGTGGCAGAGACTGATGAAATTGCGACACTACCTATATGACTAGTAGCCACTGACTAGTTAGCACGTGATATGGTATACTTCGTAAGATGTTTTGCATAATATTGACATTTGTACTTTGGTTACTAATATATTGTTGTTGTAGTTTATTAGTAATTAGTAATTCATACTTTTACAATGCTTTTAAGGTAGTAGATTTTTTATGTGTTGGTTATGAAAATCCATCGTAATGCAAATTGTTGACCTTTTTAACCTGACTACTTTTTCTTTCTTTTAATACCCAAACTTGGGTTATTTTATCCTTTTTCCTAATTCCCATTTTGTTGGTATTATTATAAATATGTTTATGATGTTTCTTAAAATTACGAGTCTCAATATTTTGATTGAATTATAGTTTCACTCTGATGTATTTATCATGGTTTAAAGTATTGGCCGATACCGATCCGATACGGCCGATATCGATACGGTTTGGCATGTCCCGATCCGATACCGACCAATACCCGGTACTTACCGATACCAACATTGAGGGTCTTTTTTCCGGTCAATTCGGCAAAGAAAATTAAACGAAAAAGACAAATCATCAAGGGTTTAAAGCATAATAAGATTGTAAAAACATGTAAAAGAAGAAAATCAATCTATTATATGTAAACCAATCGCTTAGGGTGATTACAATGTTATTTAATTTCAAAAGTACTACGAAATAACACTGAAAATACTTAAATTATGCCTAAATGTATAAAATATATGTTTTAAATGTAAAGAATTTATTAATAATTATTTTTTTCCGATACCAAAAAACCCGATACTTCGATCCGAAATCGCCGATACTACCGATATCGCCGATACCAATACTCGTAGGAATAGTCCGATACCGATTCCGATTCCGATACTGTGAACCTTGGTATTTATACAATAGTGGAAAATCTGTGTTCCTTGTATGTTTTTGTCATGGGTCCATTTGTTACCATTGCTCGAATCAGGCGTTCTTGTGGCTGCCATTATTTGCTAGTTGATTATTTTGTTATGGCTTTATTATATTCTATTACGACTTTATTATATTCTATATTCTTCGTTTTGTTCATAACCATCTGTTTACTCCAATGACATATCAGATGCTATGTTTTCTGGAAGATAATTTTTTGCCTTTTCACTTGTAGTTTTGTCTATTTTTTACCCTTACACGTGTAGCTTGGGAATCAAAATAAGGTCTCATATTGATACCAATACCTTTTCTTTTTAAAAATCCACATGTTTCTTTCTCTTGTTGTATGGAAGCTGGTCGGTCTGATGCTAGGAAAGCATAGATGCTCCAAAAATGTGGGCCATGTCGTGTCGGATACCTATTTAGAACAACACGGACACTCCAAAATACACTAGGCCTCACCAAAATAGGTGGTCTGTCCATGTTGCTTTGTCCTTGCACTGTCATACTGTGTTGTATCTGTGTCCATGCAACACAGGTCTGATGTCTTGTCTGCTCATATGCATGCTCTTGACACGAGTTTCAATCTACATGGAAATCTTTAACCAACCTTCTGTGTGAGGAATTGGAATTCAATCATGTTATGAGCTCAATTGAAGTGAGGAAATGGAAAAGCACTCACATGACATCTACGGGACCGTATTAACTCAACTCTTCACATTTATAGGGTGAATATATACCAAATAGGATTTTCCTTGCCCTTTTAATGGCCTGGAGGTAACTTAGGTGACTATAACCATGATTCAATGCAACCAAACACATGGAAAGAATTGGAATTACATTTCATCGAAGTGCTGAATGCCAGTAGAACAATTGCAATTCTGCGATTCTCAATTTATGAAATGTGTTTACTCATTAAATATCAACTCACTTTCATGATTAACTTAACCACCAGGATAGCCCATACCCCATCGTCTTCAGTCAACACTTGCAGTACCAGTAAATTTGCTTTGCTTTTGGACACTTCAAGTGATGCTTGCCAGTATCATAGCGATACTGTCAACTTTTTAGTGATGATTGCCAGTATCATTTGTAAACTCTAATCTGATTCTTCAAATAAATATCATGCTGTGTTTGCCACTGGTCACAATTTTTCTATCTTTGTTGTCTAGCAAAGGCTTAAATCTTTAATCCTTGGTTCTTGGTTAAGATTAATTCTTGTTGGTAACTTTCCCCCAGATCGAATTCCCTTGAAGGTGTAGCAGATTTTGGTCTGGGGAATTATCCGAGTATATGATATCATTTTGCAGGATAGCTATAGTGAAACATGGTTTATCTGGTGATTTGGTTGTATATTGATATGCCATTTCTTATTTTTGTGTGTAGATGTGGAAATGGCTGATGCAGGCAAATCTAAGTCACTATTGAAGCCTGTTGGTGGAGTAGGAAAGAAGCAGCTGAAGAAGAAATTAAAGCTGAAGAAAGACAAGCGGAAAGGTAAAGGGAAAGGAAAACTTAGGAGGAGCAACATATGACTTCAGTTTGGAGCAGGACTAAAAGAAGCTTTGTTAGGAGATCATAACATTTCTAATTCGGCAGTAAATGCCAAGCAAATGTTGTGTGTTACCAAGAGCTTCCTACGTTTGTTTCATCAAATTACTTTGATGTTATTTAGGATTATGTATTATGTTCACTCCGAAAGTTTGTATTGTAACTAAGTTTTGCTTAAGTTGGTAGTGATATTAAGATCTGTTATAATGATCAGCTTTCTCTGAGATCTCTTTATTAAGAAAAGACGTCTGTTCTTTTCAGTAGGGCTTGCAAATGCATGTCCCTGTTGTTGACCTATTGACGATAAATTGATAACTAGGACATTAACTGGCAATTTGCTGTCTGTTCAACCTTGTTTACTTTGATATTTTGCAAATGTTTGGCGAGAAGGAATCAAAGAAATTCTGAAGAAACTGCTGGCAGTTTGCTTGTTGCTTTAACCTTTACAGTAAGCAGAGAATTTGTGCAAATGCATGTCCCTGTTGTTGACCTATTGACGATAAATTGATAACTAGGACATTAACTGGCAATTTGCTGTCTGTTCAACCTTGTTTACTTTGATATTTTTGCAAATGTTTGGCGAGAAGGAATCAAAGAAATTCTGAAGAAACTGCTGGCAGTTTGCTTGTTGCTTTGACCTTTACAGTAAGCAGAGAATTTGTGTACTAATGTTTAGGTAAGTGATCTTTCGACAATGATTCTTACATTTACTTTTCCCCTGCATATGGGTATATATGCTATATCAATGTCTATCATCATTACTATCTAGGTTTCTTTTAGAACCAGTTTCTATGGCTTATAGTTGCTATTACTCTAACATTTCTGTCATTAAATCTTAAACTTGAGACTCAGACTTGTTGTGTTTATTTGATGATCTTGGTTTCTGACTAGTCCCAATTGTCGCGGTAATACTTGGGATTTACATCTGGATGATGCATGTGTCATGAGCTTCCAGAATCTTGATCCTCCCGCTACTCATTCATCGACTTCACTAATTATTTAACCAATGGTTGATATGTCATCGATCGTGCACCTAACATGGAACTTAATGTTTTCTTCTGCTCTATTGAGTTGGCAAACAATGGGATGACAATTAGATTGGCCAATGAGCAGTAGTTTGTATGTGTGACAACAGTGATGGGTTAGTTTAAGATGATATAGGTTTACTTCGATGTACAGTTTGTCTTATGATCGCACTATTTGGATCTCATGATCCCGTTATATGGAGAGTCTGTTTCTATGACTATTAAATAGCGTCACTTGTCCATGTTAATCAGAGGTGGGATGGGGTGATAGGGGAAACATATTTAGTTATTTAGGAAATTGAGTGTATCTTGACCTGTTGTTGTGCCACCTAAACCTTTCTCGAATCCCTAATTAACAACTTGGAAGGCCAGGGTAGTTGAGAAATTTTAATTGTAATTACTAATTAGCTAGAAACTAATTAAGTTATTAATTGGCTAGACCCAAGTAAGTTGATCATATTATATTAATGAAATTTTTGGGATCCCCATTGCCTCTTGGTACATTGTGAAGAAGAAGAAGAAAGACTTCTTATTTGGAATTGGAAGATTTGGCTGGTGAGTCAAGTCAATGCCCCCCCCCCCCCCCCCCCCCCCCCCCCCCCCTCTCTCTCTCTCTCTCTCTCTCTCACATCCTTGCTTTGCATTTCCACACAAGTTTATGAAAAATACTAAATCTACAACCAAATACTTACAACCTTCTTACAATCTCTCTCCTCCATCCTTTACACATGGGTCTCGCCGGATCCCACCTCCCCTCTCATCCTCCTGCTACATGGGCTCCAACCGACCCCACCACTAACCCCCCCTCCCCCCCCCCCCCCCCCCCCCCCCCCACCCCCACCCCCAATCGAAATCCGACACGTGACGATGTAAGGGGATTATAAGCATTTGGTTGTAGGCATAGCAAAACTCCAAGTTTATTTACCATACATGGTTTCTGCAACGGCCATTTAAAAAATAAAGAAAAGAAAGTTGCACTTGCATGCAATATATAACTCTATTTTTAAGGCGAGCAGGTAGTCCTTAAATCGCCACTCTTTTATGTTTTCTGTCTGGAGTTTTGCGATTTTATTTTCCTGATATGGAAAGTAATTATTTGGAAAACAAGAAGGTGACATGACCTATTAAGTTATGTGCATAAATAGATTTTTTTTTAAATTTATATATATATATATATATATATATATATATATATATATATATATATATATATATATATAACTAAAATCATTATTCCTATTAGATTATTAAAGTGCCAAATTTCTAAAAAGAAAAAATTGGTTTTACCGTGAACTTTTTTCTTCCAAATATAGCCTCATCTAACTTTGCTAATTAAAATTATTCATTAAATTTAATGAGGGCAACTAGGTAATTACGTATAAAAAAGAGAGGATATGTAGTTTGCTCTTGATCCCTTTTGCTCTTTCCAAGTACAGAAAAATGAATTAAAAGACAGTTGAAAATTAACTAAAGGACAGTTAAAATACATGCAACACACGTGCATATATACTAGTATATATAATAAGAAAAGTAAGGCTTCACTGTAAAAATTTTCTTTCCAAAAATATCCTTCAATATATTTACTAATTAAAAAGTTAGATTAAATTTTGAAGGGATATCTAGGTAACGCTGTTAAAACTTCTGAAGATGTTAAAGCTTCCTAAAGTATGCGCCTTTCCATTCATTATTCATTCATTTAAAAAAATTAAATGACTGCATTCATTAACTATGGAAGTAAAAGTTGGTAAAGTTTCTTAAGCACCACATGCATCGGTAGAAAAATGTGAGTCTTTCCATTAGCATCATTTATTCATTTAAAGAATTAAATGAATGTATTTATTAACTATGTAAAGAAAAATGTATTAGCATCATTCATTTGTTTAACAAATTAACAGTTGTTGAAAAATTAACACACTTCTAAAGTATTTGCAACGTACATACATTTATACTTAGCATATATATCATATTTATACTTAGTATATATATAATAACCTATTAATTCCGCTGTTTGGATTGTCCAATTATGTTTTTAGTTAGTTTCTATGAATTTGGAGGGATTTATAATAATTGGTTCTCCCATATTTCTCAATCAAATAATACAAAATGAGAAACTATGATAATATTCTTTTTGTCCATTATAATAATACCAAACGAACGGATTGGGGGTGGGAATGTACGCGTGAACCGATGACATGTGGCGGCTCCCATTGATTCGGATTCAGATCCACAAAATTAGAGTCCCTTGACAACATCGTGGTCTGGATCCGGGCCAATGGAGTACCGTCACGTGTCCTCGATTTACGTTACAGTTTCTGTCGATCTGTGTATCTATACTTATTATTAAAATATTTATTGACTTGACTTGCACTCCGCAAGGTTTTGATAGAGACCTTGTGGAGATGACCATAGCATTCACATGTCACTTGATTTATGAGATGACAATAACAATTAAGCCCATAACAACCTTAAGAAAATAACAACCGACCATTAGTTAATATTAGTTTTATTTTTAGGTCCAATTTCATATTCCCAACATGTTAAGTTAACCATCCCTTTCACCCCTCTACTATTGGCTTTGCTTTCTTTCATATTCTTTCCATCTTTCCTAGTCACAGTGTCTTCTAAGTTAAGAAAAATATATAAATAGAGTCATTAGCCTTTTAAACCTTCAAATTAAAATATTTGTCTTTTTTGAAAATGGATGATAGCACATCTAATTCTTCATTTTTTCATATGTTTTAAAGGGAATCATTATGAATTTTAGGGTCACGTACGTACTTACGTTTGCATATACTACGTGAAACATAAAATATTTTCTACTGATATTCTGATTAATTATACATCCAAAAAGGAGCTGTTTACTTTGATACAAATTTTTTAGTCAGAATGGATTTGGATGTTAAAATAAAATTGGAACAAAATTTAGGGTTGTAACTTTTGTAAAATAAAATAGGAAACACATCTTCTCATGAATTTGGTCAACTCGACTACCTTTTATGAGGTGTCATTTTCTTCAACTTGACAAATGTCAACGAAAAATTCGAACTTGTATCTTTTGTGCTGGAGCCGTTGCTACCACTAGGCCACAACCCACGGACGGTCAAATGGACTACTTGACAATCACAAGGACTCTTGATATTGCTGATAACAACATCAAGAAAGTGATATGATTAAAAATAAATCAAAATGTATGTAATTTTACTCTAAACTTATGACAAACCTATGTTTGCTTCTCGAATATGCATTATTTAAGGTACAACTGTTGAACCTCACAAATTTTATTTAAAAAGAGAGCAAGCTAATGCCATTATATTTTCAAATATTTTGAAGCATGGGCTATTTGCTAAATTAACTTGTGCATGGTCCTTGGAGGGGAAAAAAAAAGGGATTTGTACTTTACTCTTCTAAATAGATATTTAAATGTGCAATCATTTTCATCTAAAAGGAACTCAGGTTAGGTTCACCTAAAAAGAGCATTTTATTAAGAAATGTTAATTAGAATCTCAACTCACAGTTCAACTAAAGAAACTCAAAAAGGAACTAAAAATAGAAACCTATAATATAGTTATGACACTTGATCAGTTTTTTTTATTTACAAAAGATAAAATACATGTAATTCAAGGATAAGTTTAAAAAAATTAGGAACTCGTGAGTTCCTTTAATATTTTTGCATGTTAAATTTTTTTTTTATCGTAACCATTATTACCAAGTTATTATTATTCAAGCCTTCTTTTATTTTAAACAAAATCTATGTAGCTTAGAGTAATGAAAGGCACACGTGTAGCATATTCATAAATACAATTGTTTGTGAAATAATTTAACATAGGTTGCCACGTGTTATTTGGGACCAACTTAAAATTAGTTTGGGAGTGACTTGGTGAACATTCACTCTAGTTTTGACCACTAAATTTGATACATGATAAGTTTTGACCGGAAGGGTGAACATCTAGACTAGTTTGGTGGGTGAATAAAAATAGACTCTACACTTTCATATTTTTTTTTATTTTTCGTACTAATAAAAGAAGAAAAATATATATGAAATAATGTAATATCTTTTATGTAGGAATGCCACTTGTGGTGAAGGGACATGTCTAGAATGTTGAGGCAGTCGAGTCCGAGTGACTCTTATGACGAAGAGAGATAAAAGTTTTAGCTGGATGGCAAAAAATTAGTGAATCGAACAAAAAAAAGTATTACTTCTTTTATTTATGATGGAAGTTGGGGGGACAATGGACACAAAAGACACAAACAAAAATTCTAAGCCTTACTTGTGACACCGTAAAAAAAAATATTCTACTATATAATAGGAAATGTAAAACCCCTAAATTTCTAATATTTTTTTATTAAATTTGGTACTGATTTAAAATTTTGTATTGTACATCGCGTAGTCGTATTGTACGTCGCGCACGCAATTTTATTTTTCGAAATTGTTCGACGAGTGCGAATATGTGCGAGGTACATATTTTTGTAAAATATTTTATTTGAGATTTTATATATATATAAAAAAATTAATTTGAAAATAATATGTGATATATATTTTTATTTATAAAAGAGTTATTTTATTCGTCTTTTAAAATACAAGTGGTGATTTGAAAAATTGTGATTTATATAAAATATTTTCAAATGTTTTGCGAAATGTGAAGTTCGCTTACTAATATATTTTGTTATTTATAAAAGCTAGTTCATGAAATAAATATTTAAGTATTTATCGTGATTTTCAAAATTAATTATTACTATATTTATTTAATCAGGAAAAGGATATTTGGGATTTTGTTAATTTTAATATTTGATTAAATATGGTAATTTAATTTGGAAAAGATTTTATTTGCCTTAAATTAAATGGCTTTTAAATTAAAGATAGGTTTGATTTATATTGAATTAGATTTTGAATAAATTTAAATTAGTATGGAATCTATCTAATTGGGATTTAATTAATCCTAATACTTATCCAAATGGGAATTCCCACTTCCTATAAAAGGAGAGGTACTCCTCCATGTATTTCTACCATTCACAAATTTTTCCAAAAATTTTCTAACAAAGTGTCGTGCATCGTGTCCGTGCCCCTTTTCCATCCATTATATTTCTTACTTATACAAGTACATTGTTCATACCGTGCCCGACAACCCCGGACACAACCCATTTCCATCCTCGTGTCTGGTAGGACACCAACTCAGCTTGTGTCGGACACCCCGACACACCCCGAAACCTTAGCCCTAAACCAAATCATGTCGCCACCTTCGCCACACACCACCACCACCACCACCACAGTCATCTTCCCGAACCCGACCACACCCGGAAATCACCACCGCCACCGTCGCCACGACCGACCCCAGTCGCAGCCTCCACCACCTCTTCCGCGGCAACTACGTCGCCAACTCCAGCCCAGTCCACCTTCAGACCACACCACCACTGTCATCAACCAATGCCACCACCATCAATGTTTCCGGCAACCCCGCCACTCCGTACCACCACCACGCCCATCGCCGGCATCCAACAGCGCCGTCACCACCACATCAACCCCAAATTTCCATCGAACCACCACAAGAAAAGAAAAAAAAGGGGTAATAGCCTCTTACCTAACCGCCGCTGCCCCGAGCCGCCTCCGACAGCATCATCAGTGGCCGCCCGGTCGGAAGCCGAGCGCCGCCTGTGCGCCAACCCCTCCGCCGCGGCGAGCCCGTCCTCCCGCGCCACCGCTGGAAAACCCTAAATTCTAAATCGAACCGCCGCGCGCGTCGTTCCCTCTGCCCGCCTCCGGCGAGCCCCACACCTCGCGCTGGTCGAACCCCCTGCCGCCGCCCCGGGCTCCGACTCAGTCGCTCCGCAGTGCGAGAACTCCGCTGGACCGCCGGCGTCAGCCTTCCACCCTCGGCGCCGACCACTCCTCCGCAAGCCGGCGCCCGATCCCCTAGCTCCGCCGACCCTCCTCGGTAAAACCCTCTTTCTCCCTCACTCTCTCTCCCTCTCTCTCTATCTCTTCTGTGTATCAATTTGGAGGGGGGAGGAAGGAAATCAGTAGCGAATTAGGGTTAATACGATTATATTAGTTACATTGTTATTATATTAGTATTATTATTATCATTATTATAACTATACTGTTATAGGTATTAGTTAATTAAGATTTTTATTACTGTTATTATTATTATTATTATTATTATTATTATTATTATTATTATTGTTATTATTATTATCAATTTTATTTAATAAATATATTTTTACTATGCTTACGATATGGGATTAGTATTTTATTGATAATAATATAAATAACATTTTTGTCATTAATATATGTAATATTGTGGGAATTGCCAAAAATATATTATTATAGTAATTTTTAGCTAATTTCAAGAATATTTTCACCTCAAAACTTTATTTTGACAAACGAAAAATTTCAGTCCAAAACCCATTTTTTCTGTTACTAAAATAAATTATTTCCTCAAAAATTATTTTAACTAATAAAATGGTAGTTTCTAAATTAAAAACTCATTTTTAATTTATGTATTTATCTAAAATATTTGGACTAATGAAATATAGTTTTCAAAGTATTATAAATATTCTTACAAAATAATATATGTATTATTTATACAAAATCCATCGGTTATCAATTCTTGATCATGAATAAATCGTGCCTCTCTATTTTCTCATGGACTTCGGACCCTTGTACATCAATCATGGCTAATGGACTACTCGGACTTGTTGGATCATTGTAGCACACCAGACGACACACCAGGCAAGACACCTTGCCTTTACTGTTTAATTTTTTGCTCAATATCATGTATGCTTTGTCTTTATGTTGTTCTTTCAAAAACATATATAGATGCAAATTATTATACTTATACAATTGGCTTAGAGTTAAGGGACACCGTAGGTTTAGTGCATCTCATAAAATGTCACGATGTGCCACGGATTGTGTGTGAGTTGTGAGTCGCATATGCGGACTTGCGTGCTGACTGACCATTGGCGCGTACAGGCCGTGCGTTAGGATATAACTGCTAATAGATTTGTGTAGAAGACTTGACAGTTATTAAAGATTAAACAGTGTCGTGGAGTCGACACATGTATAGTATCATTGGGGGGAGGGGACAGTTATTAGCGTAGGGGCTACATTTTATTTTTACACACATTTTGGGCCGAGGGTGACTCTCATGAGCACTACCTTCTGCCCAGGCCGATAGCGTCTCGGATGAGCGATACTTGCTGGCCACTCTCTATTACTTGCTTGCGTGAATCCGTTACAGCCCCTGCGTAGGACGTTGTCCTCAAAGTACATATCACCAAGAATGGGTAGGAACCTTTACTCATGCATACTTTTCTGTTGAGCTTATTTATTCAGTTTATCGGGATGATATTATGTGTCTTGTTACGTCCCTCTGAGGACCTGGTGATCTCTCCAGGTGTGTGTATTTGTGATTTCTTGCAGGTGCTTTAGCTAAGGCCATTCCTTCCTCCGTGATGATTGCTCTTGGACTCGTCACTTGCTCTCGCTTGCTAAATTCTTTCCTTGTATATTTTTCCATATTTAATTTGGTTGGTAGTGGACTTTGTCTCCGCCCAACTATTATGTACATGACAAATTCAAAGTTGCTTTTATATTATTATTTATCTTGTGGATGAGATTTAGTGTCTTGGCTTTCTACATTTACAACTTATATATATATATATATATGAGTCGTATATTTACTCGTATGTATACAACTGGCATGATACGTATCTAGTCTCAAGTATTTGGACTGGGGCGTTACATGTTTTTGTGGTGGCCCGTGCAGGTCAAGTTTGTCAATTCGGTTACGTAATTGTACCGATGTGGGACTGCAATATAGGATTAGAATCTAGGAATCTCATCCACATACTTGATCTCCTTCCTTGACCTTCCTTGATTTCCATATTCCGACTCCCGTGGCTTTCTTTGATTTTTGCATCTTGCTTGAACTCCTTCTACCAATACCCTATCATCTCGTGCTTAAACATGGTTAGAAAGATGACTACACTACTATATACTTATTGGTCAACCCTATGGCTAGAAGGATTATATTGACTAATAATATTCATTGAGGTTATATTTGAGTATAAAGGTATTTATTTTTCTAAAGATATGATCTTAAGGATTAGTTAATTTCAAGTTGGGTAGTAGCATATTACCGCCTTCAAAGAACAGTTAGAATTTTATTATTTACAAGGTGGTATACACAAGAGGATAGCTAGATCGAGAAATTTTTTTTTATGATTTTAAAATTGTGAAATAGTTATGATTTATTAGGGATATGAAATCAATTTGAGAAATATCTTGAGTTTTTATATTGTGACACTTGATTTACGGTAAACCTTAAGTTTGGATATCTCGAGATTATATAAAAAAAAATTTAGATGACTAGAGAGACGAAAGTTTAGAAAGGAGAGAACTTGAGGTTTTAAATTACGCGTACAATTTATAAGTTTATTAAATTTTGAAGAGATGAAAAAAAATATTTAAATTTTTTGGAAGATATCGACTTTGAAGGAAAATTCAAATTTCAAATTTTGTCCTATGATCTATGATTTATAGAGTTATTTAAATTTCGAATTTAAGGCCTTTTTATGGATATTTAAATTTTGGTAAAAAGTATGTTCATTTTGCGATATACAAGGACTATTTCGAGATTGATTAGAGATTTCAATTAAATTTGACAGTCTAAGATAATTGATAATTGAGGCAGAGTATCTTGAAAATTTTATTTAGCAACTTCGAGAAACTTAAAATTTAGATTAGATCATATTGGTAGAGGACCAAGAAGCAAGAAGGGTCGCCCTAGTGGGATACAAGTATTCCTCATTAATTTCATTAATTGTCATATCATCCATGACCATGATAGTTGCACATACACAAGTAGAGTTAGTTATCTACCAACCATGTGATTATATTTCAACCTTGACTCGCTCGGCCTTCCCTCAATGCTAAAACTTTCATCTTGACCTTCTAATCGTTGGACATTTGGAAACGATTAGAACTATTCCTTGACTAACCCCAACCTAGAAGGGTACCTTTTCTCTAGAAACTATGTCCCTAACTTATTTTACTTTTGTCTTGCCTTAATTTGATCCAATTTATTCGTGCGTAAATATCACCTTGGTGAACTCCCACTTTCTATTTTAGATCTTTTGGTGTCCCTAACCGTGACATTGATATTCGGAACACGAGACCAGCTGTCTCATCCCAACAGATTACACATACAAGATCTAGACAAACCCACCTTCATATAGGTATATCACGTGCCACCAAAACACGTCTTCTTGTACTCTAATTTCTTGATACGACTTTCGGGTCGAACAAGCTAAACTGTAACATTTACCATGATACCGATATATTTACCGACCATGAATTTCGATTCAATTCCTTCAACCCGATATGTGATAGTATTCTACTTAATTCCTTAAATGCTTAGCCTGTGCTTATTGTTAACCCGTGCCTTTTATTTTTGTGCGTTATCTTAAATTGCTTAGGCCCATAAATTTTAGTTTCGTGCAGGAATTAGTAATTATTATCCATACCCTATCACGACCATTGAGCCTAACAAATACTTACTTCTAAATCGTTTTGATTTTCTCTTCGAAAATTTTACTTTACTATGCTATTATTCATGCAACCTTGCTCTTGTGATTCCTTGGGCTTAGATAAAGATTTGATCATGACACCCTTTGGTTAGACAGGGGCTAGATTGGAAGGCATCATAAAGGAGATTAGTGGCTTAATCAAGTAAAATGATACGTGATTATGAGATATTAGTTAAATGTACTATTTGATTAAGAGGTGTGATATTATGTTTTGGGGAGATCAAAGGATAATATATTTACGAGTGCCAAAAGGTTTGAGATTAATATAAAGTTGAAAAGAAGTGTATGTTTGGTGCATAAGGGATAAAATTTTCTTTATGTTGATAAATAAATCTAAATTTCCTAGAAGAGTTGACTTTTACTTCAACTACCTTGATTAAAGATTTTGAAATTTGAATTTCAAGAAAATTTAAGCTCGAGGAAATGCGCATATTTATGTTGGAAAAGAAGGATAGAGATTCATGGAATATCTATTTTGAGGAGAGTATGAATGTCGAATTCTATTTGGAGAAAATATCTATGCATATATAGATATGATTAAGAAAAGAAAATTTAAATTTATTTTGGGCTTATTTAATTTCGATCGTTCGGATAACGGATTCGATATATAAATATAATAGGAATTCAAGATTTTACGAGTAAACTTTGGAGGTAAGAAAGAAAAAGAAAAAAAAGAAAAGAGGTTGGTTTATAAAATTTTGTGAAGAATAATAAACGAAAGGTTGAATGCGAAAAGACATTGATGATTATATCGAGGGTTATGACAATATCGAAAACACAAGTTGAAGTTTGAAGATTGAATATAGAAATGCCTTGATGATTATGCCAAGAATTATGGCAATATCAAAAACAAATAAGATTTGGAATATATTGTAAGATCATGGTGGAAGAGAGTCCTGCCTATATCGAGTACACATTTTGTTGATCGAAATTGATAGTTGTCATGAGATGTCTTCCAAACCATACCCATGAATTCATTTTTCCTAGCTATCGTAATATTTGATTATGCAAATCAATTCCATTGTATGCCTTTTAACTTGATCAAATTTCTATTACCTCAACCCTGCCTATCCTATATATTCCTAAATTTCGAGGACGAAATTATTGTAAGTTGGGTAGGATGTAAAACCCCTAAATTTCTAATATTTTTTAATTAAATTTGGTACTGATTTAAAATTTTGTATTGTACATCGCGTAGTCGTATTGTACGTCGCGCACGCAATTTTATTTTAAGAAATTGCTCGACGAGTGCGAATATGTGCGAGGTACATATTTTTGTAAAACATTTTATTTGAGATTTTATATATATAGAAAAAAATTAATTTGAAAATAATATGTGATAAATATTTTTATTCATAAAAGAGTTATTTTATTCGTCTTTTAAAATACAAGTGGTGATTAGAAAAATTGTGATTTATATAAAATATTTTCAAATGTTTTACGAAATGTGAAGTTCGCTTACTAATATATTTTGTTATTTATAAAAGCTAGTTCATGAAATAAATATTTAAGTATTTATCGTGATTTTCAAAATTAATTATTACTATATTTATTTAATCAGGAAAAGGATATTTGGGATTTTGTTAATTTTAATATTTGATTAAATATGGTAATTTAATTTGGAAAAGATTTTATTTGCCTTAAATTAAATGGCTTTTAAATTAAAGATAGGTTTGATTTATATTGAATTAGATTTTGAATAAATTTAAATTAGTATAGAATCTATCTAATTGGGATTTAATTAATCCTAATACTTATCCTAATGGGAATTCCCACCTCCTATAAAAGGAGAGGTACTTCTCCACGTATTTCTACCATTCACAAATTCCTCCAAAAATTTTCTAACAACGTGCTGTGCATCGTGTCCGTGCCCCTTTCCCATCCATTATATTTCTTACTTGTACAAGTACATTGTTCATTCGTGCCCGACAACCCCGGACACAACCCATTTCCATTCTCGTGTCTGGTAGGACACCAACTCAGCTTGTGTCGGACACCCCGACACACCCCAAAACCTTAGCCCTAAACCAAATCCTGTCGCCACCTTCGCCACGCACCACCACCACCACCACCACAGTCATCTTTCCGAACCCGACCACACCCGAAAATCACCACCGCCACCGTCGCCACGGCCGACCCCAGTCGCAGCCTCCACCACCTCTTCCGCGGCAACTACGTCGCCAACTCCAGCCCAATCCACCTTCAGACCACACCACCACTGTCATCAACCAACGCCACCACCATCAATGTTTCCGGCAACCCCGCCACTCCGTACCACCACCACGCCCATCGCCGGCATCCAATAGCGCCGTCACCACCACCATCAACCCCAAATTTCCATCGAACCACCACAAGCAAAGAAAAAAGGGGGGAATAGCCTCTTACCTAACCGCCGCTGCCCCGAGCCGCCTCCGACAGCATCATCGGTGGCCGTCCGTCCGTAAGCAGAGCGCCGCCTGTGCGCCAACCCCTCCGCCGCGGCGAGCCCGTCCTCCCGCGCCACCACTGGAAAACCCTAAATTCTAAATCGAACCGCCGCACGCGTCGTTCCCTCTGCCCGCCTCCGGCGAGCCCCACACCTCGCGCTGGTCGAACCCCCTGCCGCCGCCTCGGGCTCCGACTCAGTCGCTCAGCAACGTGAGAACTCCGCTGGACCGCCGGCGTCAGCCTTCCACCCTCTGCGCCGACCACTCCTCCGCAAGCCGGCGCCCGACCCCCGAGCTCCGCCGACCCCCCCGGTAAAACCCTCTTTCTCCCTCACTCTCTCTCCCTCTCTCTCTATCTCTTCTGTGTATCAATTTGGAGGGGGGAAGGAAATCAGTAGCGAATTAGGGTTAATACGATTATATTAGTTACATTGTTATTATATTAGTATTATTACTATTATTATTATCATTATTATAACTATACTGTTATAGGTATTAGTTAATTAAGATTTTTATTACTGTTATTATTATTATTATTATTATTATTATTATTATTATTATTATTGTTGTTGTTGTTGTTGTTGTTATTATTATTAATTTTATTTAATAAAGATATTTTTACTATGCTTACAATATGGGATTAGTATTTTATTGATAATAATATAAATAACATTTTTGTCATTAATATATGTAATATTGTGGAAATTGCCAAAAATATATTATTATAGTAATTTTTAGCTAATTTCAAGAATATTTTTCACCTCAAAATTTTATTTTGACAAACAAAAAATTCAGTCCAAAACCCATTTTTTCTGTTACTAAAATAAATTATTTCCTCAAAAATTATTTTAACTAATAAAATGGTAGTTTCTAAATTAAAAACTCATTTTTAATTTATGTATTTATCTAAAATATTTTGGACTAATGAAATATAGTTTTCAAAGTATTATAAATATTCTTACAAAATAATATATGTATTATTTACACAAAATCCATCGGTTATCAATTCTTGATCATGACTAAATCGTGCCTCCCTATTTTCTTATGGACTTCGGACCCTTGTACATCAATCATGGCTAATGGACTACTCGGACTTGTTGGATCATTGTAGCACACCAGATGACACACCAGGCAAGACACCTTGTCTTTACTGTTTAATTTCTTGCTCAATATCATGTATGCTTTGTCTTTATGTTGTTCTTTCAAAAACATATATAGATGCAAATTATTATACTTTTGCAATTGGCTTAGAGTTAAGGGACCACCGTAGGTTTAGTGCATCTCATAAACTGTCACGATGTGCCACGGATTGTGTGTAAGTTGTGAGTCGCATATAGATGCGGACTTGCGTGCTGACTGATCATTGGCGCGTACAGGCCGTGCGTTAGGATATAACTGCTAATAGATTTGTGTAGAAGACTTGGCAGTTATTAAGGATTAAACAGTGTCGTGGAGTCGACACATGTATAGTATCATTGGGGGGAGGGGACAGTTATTAGCGTAGGGGCTACATTTTATTTTTACACACAGTTTGGGCCGAGGGTGACTCTCATGAGCACTACCTTCTGCCCAGGCCGATAGCGTCTCGGATGAGCGCTACTTGCTGGCCACTCTCTATTACTTGCTTGCGTGAATCCGTTACAGCCCCTGCGTAGGACGTTGTGTGGAAAATAATAGTTGGGATGGTTTTTATTGATGGACTACTTCACTACTTATAGGGAGTCTAGCTCCTCTACATACTACAAATTCCGATGTGGGACTAAAAGTCCCTTATTGATTCTCAACACTCCCCCTCAAGATGGGCGATAGATATTAATCATCCCCATCTTGTTACATAGCTTTGACAGACTCAATGAACTAAGACCCTTAGTCAGACAGTCTGCCACTTGTTCTTCTGAGCGAACATAGTCAATCTTCAGTATCCCTTGTTCCAGCTTTTCCTTGATGAAGAATCGATCGATCTCGATGTGCTTCATTCTGTCGTGCTGAACCGGATTGTTCGTTATACTTATCGCAGCTTGACTATCGCTCCGAAGGTGCAATGGTGTCCCCTTGTCTAGCTTCAACTCTGTCAGCAGCGCCTTTACCCATAGCAATTCTGATACTCCTAGAGCCATTGCTCTGTATTCTGCTTCAGCTGTCGACCGTGCTACCACTGACTGTTTCTTTCTTCTTCATGAAACCAGGTTTCCTCCTACAAAAATACAGTATCCTGTGGTAGACCTTCTGTCGTCTATGCAGCTTGCCCAGTCTGCATCGCAGTATCCCTCAACATATGTGCATCCATTCTTCTTGAACCACAGTCCTTTTCCCCGGCGTCCCTTTCAGATATCTTAGGATCTGAAATACTGCATCCATATGATCCGTTCTTGGATCATGCATATAGCGGCTTACAACACTTACTGCAAATAAGATATCAGGGCGAGTATGCCCTAGATAAATCAGTCTGCCTACTAGCCTTTGATACCTTTCGCGATCAACAGGCTCTCCTGCTTCTGCTCCCATCTTGCACTTCTGGTTAATTGGAGTGACTGCTGCTTGGCATCCCAACATTCATGTCTCCTTCAGCAGATCTAGTGCATATTTTCTTTGTGAGAGAATAATTCCTTGTTCACCATTACACACCTCGATACCCAAAAAGTATCTCATCTCTCCCAGGTCCTTCACCTCAAACTCTTTGGCGAGTTTCGTCTTCAGCTTAGTGATCTCATCAGCATCATCACCTGTGATTACTATATCATCCACATATACAGCAAGTATAGTTATGTGGCCTCTTGCATGCTGGAGGAAGACCGTGTGATCTGCATTTGTCTGATGGTACCCCATGCCAGTGACAGCCTTTCTGAATCTGTCAAACCAGGCTCGAGGAGATTGCTTCAGCCCGTACAGCGACTTCTTCAGTTTGCACACTTTTCCATGTGACGTTCCTTCACCTGAATCTGACACAGAGTAGCACCCCGGAGGAGTCTCCATGTAAACTTCTTCTTGTAGGTCTCCATGAAGAAATGCGTTCTTTACGTCTAACTGGTGTAGCTTCCACCCATAGTTTGCTGCAATGGAGACCAGTATTCTTACGGTACTCATCTTCGCTACTGGGGCAAAAGTCTCATCATAATCGATACCATATATCTGGGTATAGCCTTTTGCAACCAGTCTCGCCTTGTATCGTTCAACTTTTCCTTCTGGTGTCTCCTTCACTGTGTAAACCCATTTGCATCCCACAGCTTTCTTCCCTTCAGGTAATGGCACCAGCTCCCATGTCTTATTTTTCTCTAGTGCCCCAAGTTCTTCCATCATTGCGGCTTTCCATCTTGGGTCCTTCTTTGCTTCCTGCCAATTCTTAGGTAAAGAAGTGGATTCTAACGAAGTGAGGAATGTTTGATAAGTCGGAGAAATATTAGAATAAGATAGGTAGTTGGCGATATCATGTTCATAATCTTTATAACGAATAGGAGCCTTTCCCGCATTAATGTGAGAAGACCTCCTTAAGGGAGCAATGGGTGGTGGAGAAAGCATATCATCCTTATCGGAGAGATCCGCTTCCGAATCCGAGCGATCCGGTGCGGGAGTAACATCTTCAGGAGTCGGGGCAGGAGTAGACGAGGGACTTGGCACTATAGGCACAGGGTACGGCACAGTACTGACCTCTGCTGTCTTTTTCTGTAAACTTGGAGCTCCTTTTCCCTTGTCTGCTTCTCCCCATGCGTAATGTACGTATTGTCTTCTTCATCCTCCGTATCAGTATCAGTGATGTTGTCTCCCCCTTTCTGCCAGTCTGTCACGACAGGACAAGGTACCGATCCGACAACGACGTTTGGGCGTACTACCTCCCCCTCACGTCTAACACCCGCTGTGTGAGGCGTGTTCCCAAACGCAGAACCTTCGTCCGAACAATAATAAGGTTTCAGCTCTCTGAATGTAACGTCCATGCTTACAAACATCTTCCATTCAACCGGGCTCCAGCATACGTAACCCTTCTGTGTCCCGGTGTACCCAACAAAGACACACTTAAGTGCTCGAGGATCCAGCTTACCAACACCAGGCCTGTTATCGTGGACGAAGCATACACAACCAAATACTTTCGGAGGAACGGTGTACGCAGTTGTCCCCGTGAACATTTCCAAAGGCGTCTTTCAGTCCAGTAATTGAGAGGGCATCCTGTTGATGAGATAAGAGGCTGTCAAGACAGCCTGCCCCCACAAAAATTTAGGGACATTCATAGCCAGCATCATTGTCCGAGCCACCTCCAGCAGGTGCCTATTCTTTCGCTCGGCAACACCATTTTGAGCCGGTGTATAAGCACAAGAGGTTTGATGCAGTATACCATGAGAGGATAAATATGCAACAAACCTCTTATGGGTATATTCCGTCCCATTATTCGACCGAAAACACTTAACACGAGCATTATACTGTGTCCGCACCCGTTGATGGAAGATTTGAAATGCCTCGAAAACATCACTTTTATTCTTCAGCAGGTAGACCCACGTTACACGGGTAGAGCAGTCAATAAAAGTAACAAACCATCTATAACCGTTAACACCGTTTGTAGGACAAGGGCCCCACACATCGGAATGAATCATATCAAAAGCAGCAGAACATCGATGCCCAGAATGCACATAGGAGCGTCTGGTATGTTTCCCCAACTCACAAGAATCACAAACTAACAACTCTTTATTTGCTTTTTGATATAATGACGGATACAGTCGACCAATAACGGGAAAAGAAGAATGTCCTACACGCTGATGTTGGAGGAGCAGCTCGGCTTCGACACTTCGACTTCGGACTTCCGGTTGGGTGTCTGCAACCAAAGATGCTAGTGCTCTATCCAGGCCGTTCCTGTCCAAGTACCATAGACCCTTATGCCATGTGCCAGTGCCTAGTCGTCTCCCCGTTCCCGTCTCCTGAAAAGTTACCTTAGGAATATCAAAGGAAACAATACAGTTTAGATCAAGGATAATGGCGCTAATGGAAATAAGATTGACAGGAAAGGAAAGAGCATGTAAGACATTAGATAGAGTGATGGAAGGAGTGCAATCAACAGTGCCTTTACCCGTAACCGGCCTGTAGGTACCATCAGCAGTCTGAATGCTTTCTGGCGGCGTTAGAGTAGAGTATTCCCGGAACTCTCCTCGGGACCCCGTGACATGGCAAGATGCCCCAGAGTCCATAATCCAAGCTGGCTGAGAGACAGATGCAAGAGCACGCGGAGGTATACCGGCACTGGTTTGGGAGAAGTAAGTGCAGTAATCTCCTATAGCGGACGGCGCCCCAGGAATGACTTGTCTTTCACCAGAACCAAGCTTTGAGCCGCGCATCTTCTCGAGAACTTCCCTCTCAAATGGAGTGATGTCCGCCAGCTGATTGTCCCCACCTTCATCCGCCAGATGCGCCTTATTGCCTCCAGAGTAAGTGCCCCTTCCACCACCGTAGCTGCCTCGACCACCTCGTCGTCCATCGCGACCACGACCCCGACCATTCGAGGGAGTCCGTGTCGGTTTTGGGCAAAAGCGGATGTAATGCCTTGTGTCACCACAGTTGTGGCAAACGCCTCCCGTAGAAGGAGGCTGTGTGAAAGTGGCAAGAGCAGATGTGTCAACTCCGGCCTGCTCCCCCTGGGAGATACCCTTGGTAGGCATCAGCTTCAACCGTGCTTCTTCTTGTGCCATGGCAGCTATGGCGTCCTCTAATGTCGGCAGCGTCGGTTGTGCGAGAAGGACATTCCGCCGTTGCTCAAACGCTGGGTTGAGCCCCTTCAAAAACTTCATCATCCGTTGCCGCGAAATATAATCCAGAAATTTCTGGAAATATTTGGCAAAAGTCGGTTCAATCTGAGCATCCTCCATGCCAAGAGGATCATAATGGTCAAGATCAGACCAGTACTTCTTCAACAAGGCATCGTACTCAGAGATGGTACGATCGTCTTGGATTACCCTATCGAGCTCATCCTGCAGTTGGAAGACTCGCATGGGGTTACCCGAACCGGAGTACATGTCCTTCAACGTTCTCCAGATATCAGCAGCTCCCTCCATTGCTTCAACGATACCCGACACTTGGTCGGTCAAAGAGGCTGTCAACCAACCAGCCACGACATTGTTGACAATGTCCCATACAGCAAACTCCTTCGAGGAGTGATCTTCAGGGGCCGTAGTGTGGCCATCAACATAACCAACCAAGCCACGTCCCTTCAGCGTCCGCATCGCCTGCCGCGACCATTTCAAGTAGTTGGTCGTGCCTTCCAACTTCGTCTCCAGCTTGTCCAACTTCTCCATTTTGTACGGTTACGGATCCACATCAGTATGGGTCACGCGTGGGGTCGCCTCCGGTAATCTCTTGGTCAGGAGATCCTCGACCAGGGCCTTCATTTCTTCTGCTGTCAACTTCTCATAGATGGAATCCATGACTTCTGCAACTGCAATCAGTGAGGTGTTGTTGTTTCTGGAGTCGTCTTCTTTGGAGTCGTCTTCGTCTTAGTCAGCTACCGGAGGGAAACAACAAAACGAGATCCCTCACTGATATGTCGTAGTTTATACGACCAACTAGAACCGCGTCATGATAACGCGTTCGGACGGCTCAAGGATAACCAACGTAGTTGTGCCTCCTTGCATGAGACAAACCAGAGGTATACCAGCAGTGCAGAAACGATTGTAAAGACAACGTTTCTGAGATACGAAGATCTAAAGAGATTTCGTATTCGTAGCAGAGCTTCTAAAAAGAAGGTACTAATTCTCGAAGGCAACTACAGAGATCTTCTAAAGAGAAGGAACTCTGATTCTCGAGGCAACTACAGAGATCTTCTAAAGAGAAGAAATCTGTTTTTTTTTTTTGGAAACAGCAAAAGAAAACCCTAAAAAGGGTGATGTAGCAGCAGTAAAGGGGCGGGTTGGGGGGGCGGCGGGGGGGGGGGGGGGGCGGCGCTGGAGGGGGGGAAGGGGGCCGGCGGGTCAGCGGGGGGGGGGGGGGGGGGGGGGGGGGGCGGCGGGTCAGCGGGGGGGGGGGGGGGGGGGGGTGCGGGTCAGCGGGTGGGGGGGGGAAGGGGGGGTCGGGGGGGACTGCTCCGGGAGGGGGCTAATTTTTTTTTTTTTTTTTTGTGTGGAGAGAGAGAGAGAGTTATGGCTCTGATACCATGTGAAAAATAATAGTTGGGATGGTTTTTATTGATGGACTACTTCACTACTTATAGGGAGTCTAGCTCCTCTACATACTACAAATTCCGATGTGGGACTAAAAGTCCCTTATTGATTCTCAACACGTTGTCCTCAAAGTGCATATCACCTAGAATGGGTAGGAATCTTTACTCATGCATACTTTTCTGTTGAGCTTATTTATTCAGTTTATCGGCATGATATTATGTGTCTTGTTACGTCCCTCTGAGGACCTAGTGATCTCTCCAGGTGTGTGTATTCGTGGTTTCTTACAGGTGCTTTAGATAAGGCCATTCCTTCCTCCGTGATGATTGCTCTTGGACTCGTCACTTGCTCTCGCTTGCTAAATTCTTTCCTTGTATATTTTTCCATATTTAATTTGGTTGGTAGTGGACTTTGTCTCCGCCCAACTATTGTGTACATGACAAATTCAAAGTTGTTTTTATATTATTATTTATCTTGTGGATGAGATTTAGTGTCTTGGCTTTCTACATTTACAGCTTATGTATATATATGAGTCGTATATTTACTCGTATGTATACAACTGTCATGATACGTATCTAGTCTCAAGTATTTGGGACTGGGGCGTTACAGGAAAACTTGGTGGTGAAACTTTTGAATTCTTAAAATACCCTTGAGTATTTTATAAACATGATATTATTATATCAACTTGCATGCCATTTATGTTTAAGAGTCAAAACAATAAAGTTTGCATGCAAGTTTCATTTTTTTTATACAACTTTTCATGTTCCAATGGTAATAGACTTTTCTATCATTACCATTTTTTAAAGATTATTATTCTCAATAGAAATTTTAAAAAAAAGAACAAAATTTGTACTTTAAATTTTTTGGCATTGTAAAAAATAAACACACACATGAATAATCACCTGAAAAAAAAATAAAAAGACGATAACTGACCTTATGATATTTAATTAAAATACGTGCAAAGTACGTACATGTAAACTAGTAATAAAATAAAATGAATGTTGAGCAAGTAACGACTCTCTCTCTAAACAATTCCCTCCTGTAGAGACCGTTGGCCAAAAAGAATCGATCTTTCCCTCTCTAGAGCTCCTCTTCCTCTCTCTAGACTCTCCAATGGTTACGACCATGGCGAGTTCTCTCCCAATGCTCACCACCACCTTCCTCCTCCTTCTCCTCCTCTCCTCCTCCGTCGATTCCCGCTTCGTGGTGGAGAAGAGCAGCATAAGAGTCCTATCTCCGGAGCACATCCGAGCCAGGCACGACGGAGCCATCGCGAACTTCGGCGTCCCGGACTACGGCGGCACCATGACCGGCGTCGTCGTGTATCCCGACAAGGCCACCAGCGGCTGCAGCAGCTTCGACGGCCCTCCTTTCATGTCCAAGTCCGGGAGGCCCGTCGTTCTTCTGCTGGATCGAGGAGGTAACGATCGATCGAAAAGCTCTTACTTTTTATTATTATTTCTAATTTCGACGGTATTTTGTCGGAATTTGCTGTCAAAATTTGATCTTTCGGATCTTAGGATCATGCGTTTGTGTCCAAACGTGTGAGCTGATTCTTCTGATAGCCCAATGTATGCTGCACGGATTACGATTCGGGCACGGAAACACGGATTCGGCACCTATTTTGGAGTGTCCTAGTGTATTTTGGAGTATCCCTGCCGTGTCCGACACGATGCAACACGTGCAGTTCTAACAGAGCGAATGGGTGCCTGAACTTTTGAGGTCTAAAATTTGATCTTGGATGTTGTTGTGGTTGTTGGAAGGATATTTTGGATCATGGGTTTGTGCGAAAATTGCAAGCTGCTTGCTCCAATAGACCAATTTGGAATGATGGGAAGTAGGTCTACATCTGTTGCTACTGAATTTGTTGCCAAGATATGATCTTGGGTTTTCTTCTGGTTATTGAGAGAGTGATTTTTTGGATCATCAGTACTTGTGAGCAAATGCAAGGGGAGTGGTGGGTATCTGTCCTTCTTAGGTGTCTAGTCTCTATTCTTTTCTCTAAGTTTGTCAGTAAAAAAGTGATATTGGGCTTTGTTGTGGTTGTTAGAGGTCTATTCTCTATTGTGTCGTCTGAGTTTGTCGGTATAAGTTTGATCTTGGATTCTGGTTTGGCTATTAAGGAAAGTATTTGGATCCAGAGTCGTGGTCAAATTTGAGTGGTTATTGTTGGTGTTTTTTGCCTTTGGACTAGAAAAGATAGTCCCACATCGGCTACACCAAATGGTGAGTATCTCAATATAATGCATTGCTTGTGTTGAGGTGTGCACATGAGGTGTAGTGGGGCACAAGTTTGTGCCATGTGGAAGTATTTTTCTAGAAGGAAAAAGGATTAAATCCAACAAGGATGAAAGTTAATTTTTGTTGTGCGGACTCGGACTCGGACACGGACTCCAGGATGTCTCGTGCATGCACGGGAGTGTTCGGGGGGTAGGCGTGGACTGGCACACTTCTATGCTGATTGTGGGATGATCTAAAATATCAAACTCTATTTTTGAGTATTGGTATTTTAGTCCCACATCGGATAGGAGAAGAGGTGAAGTCTCAACTCCACTCTATAAATAGAGCCCCTTGGCCTCCTTTGAAAGATGCACCAAGAAGAGAGTTGAGGGAGTCTGTTAAGTCCAGGAAGCCCGTTCAAGTCTCAAATATTGACTTACGAGCGTTCCAGAAGTTCTCCTGAACTTGCTGGTTCCTGGGAGCTTATCCGTACTGCGGGTATAGCTTTGAGCGCCGGTGTTCTACACCCCAGCGAGATCCGTTCTTCTTCTTCCTCCCTCTTTCTGTTGCCTTCGAGAATCTGAGACTCAACTGTTGTTGATCATCTCTTGTTGCCTTCGGAAATACCGTCGCTTCTCTTTAGAAGTAATACGGTTCGGTTGCCTTCGAGAATACCGTCGCTTCTCTTTAGAAGTTATACGGTTCTGTTGCCTTCGAGAAATATTACGAAATAATCTTTTTAGATTCTCGTAAAACAACTTCACCTTCTTTAGGGTGTTGTTGCCAGAAACATTGTCTTTACAATTGTTTCTGAACTCGTGTTTTTTTCCATCGATTGTTCGTCAAGGGACTAACAATCTCAAAGCTATACGATTCGATGGAAAACACTCGTGCTTCGCTTGTCGATACCGGTTTTAACAAGTTGGAGAAATTCGACGGTGAACACTTCCAGATCTGGAAGCGAAAGGTGACTCTGAACCTTCAACTCGTGAATGTTGATCACGTGTTGGATGAGGAAGAACCAATCGTTCCAGCAACAGGATCTGCTGCTGTTCTGGCCGCTGCTACGAGCAAGCAGACGAAGTGGAAAAAGGATAACAGCATATGCAGGCTGCTGATCCTGAATTCCATGGAAGACTCTCTGGCCGAGTCCTACACAAAGAAGACTTCTGCCAAAGAGATCTGGGAGTCCGTGGGGAAGCTGTATGACGACGACGAGGCCCGGTCGAAGATGTTCATGGTTGAAAAATACCACAAATGGGTCTTTGAAGACGAGAAGACCATGCTGCCCCAAGTGAAAGAGTTCCTGAAGCTGCGCCAGAAACTGGAGGACGATAGCATGCCCCTCGTCGACAAGTTCGTCGTTGGAGGGATCGTGGCAAAACTTCCTCCAGGATGGAGCAACATCTATGCAAGGATGCATAGGAAGAAGATGGAGATTAGCCTGGATAATCTCCTCAGCGAGATTCATGTTGAGGACGAGATGCGCTCTCAACAGAAGTTGGACGCCCTGTCCAAGCAACTAGCAACGGCGAATCTGGTTCAAGCCACCAGAGAGAACAAAGGGAAGCAGGCGGCTTCTCACCACAAGAAGAAGGACTTCTCGAATCTGAAAGTGAAGGGTCCAGGATTCAAGCAACAGAAGTCCAAGTCCCATGTGACTTGCTTCAACTGTGGCAAGAAGGGTCACTATAAAAGTGAATGCAAGTCCAAGCCCAAAGAGCAAGGTGAGCCTAACAAGGTTTCTTTGGTTACTAATCAGGTTGCCATGATAGCACAGGTTGCAACTGTGGGGGCAGACTTGGACTGGTGGATAGACACTGGCGCGACATGTCATGTCTGTTCAGACAAGGACTGGTTCGTCTCCTATGAGCCTACTTCCGAGAAAGTCATGATGGCGAACCAGGCACAAGCTGAAGTACTGGGGATCGGGACGGTGGAGCTGAAGCTTATATCGGGGAACACTCTGACGCTTCAAGGTGTGAAGCATGTTCCAGTAATTGCTAAGAACCTGATCTCTGGAAGTCTGCTCTGCAACGCAGGCTTGAGGATGGACATCAATGCTGGCCAGTTGGTGATGTCCAAGAAGGGTACATTCTTCGGGAAAGCTTTCCAAACTGAAGGAATGTACAAGATTCAGCTTGTTGTAACCCAGCATGATAATATAAATGCTATCACTTTATCTGATTATTCTCTTGAGTTGTGGCATAATAGGCTAGGACATGTTCATTGTAAAAGAATTAACAGAATGTCTAGTCTAGGACTTATCTCCAAGTGTGGGGGTAAGGTAGAGAAATGCGAAGTATGTGCTCAGACGAAGATCACTAGGAAACCCTTCCACAGGGTCCATCGAAGCACAGATCTTCTGGAGTTGGTTCACTCAGATATCTGTGACTTCAAACAATTCTCTACAAAGGTCGGGATGAAGTATTTCATTACTTTCATCGATGACTTCTCAAAGTATGCTTTCGTCTACTTGCTAAAATCTAAAGACGAAGCATTCGAGAAGTTCAAGGAGTTCAGGGCCGAGGCTGAGCGGCAAACTGGACAACAACTCAAGAGGTTAAGGAGTGATCGAGGCGGGGAGTATCGGTCTCATGAATTCTTATCATTCTGCAAAGAACATGGAATCTTAAATGAGACAACGGCTCCGTACTCTCCTCAATCCAACGGAGTAGCAGAAAGGAAGAACAGAACGTTGACAGAGATGATGAACTCCATGCTGTTGACTGCGGGTCTTCCAAAGTGTTACTGGGGAGAAGCTGCACTAACGGCAACGTTCATTCTGAACAGAGTGCCATATGCAACTTCCGACATAACTCCTCATGAACTCTGGTTCAAAGTCAGACCTAACTTGAATGTCATTCGAGTGTGGGGGTGTCTGGCTTATGTGAAGCTCCCGGATCTGAAGATTCAGAAGCTGGGGACAAGGACTACTAAGGCGATCTTCCTGGGGTATGCCGAGAAGAGTGATGCTCAGAGATTCCTTGATATTGAGTCAAATCATATCATCGAATCTCGCGATGCTGAATATTTTGAAGAAAAGTTTGCAAGGCACAAGAACATTGTTCTCGCGGATATTCCGAAGAATAATGAGGGTGCGAAGCAGACAGAGGTCTTTATCGAACCGGTAGTCCAAGATGGAGCTGTTGTCGAGGAGACATCAGCTGAACCAGAACTCGCTGAGCCGTCAACTAAGCGAGCGAGGAGGCCGAAAGACTTCGGAGATGACTTCGTCACCTATCATGTGGAAGCAGATCCGCTTACCTATGATGAGGCGATGAAGACCAGAGATGCTATATTCTGGAAGGAGGCGATTGACAACGAGATTGACTCAATCACCTCCAATAACACATGGGTATTGGTTGACCTGCCAGAAGGAGCAAGACCCATCAGATGCAAATGGATCTTCAAGAAGAAGATGAAAGCAGATGGAACTATTGACAAGTTCAAGGCCAGGCTAGTGGCCAAGAAATTTGCTCAGAAGCAGGGGATCGACTACTTTGACACTTATGCTCCAGTAGCTCGGATGACAACTATCAGATTGTTAATTGCTTTAGCAGCAATACACAAGCTGGTGATACATCAGATGGATGTGAAAACGGCATTCCTTAATGGCGAGCTGACCGAAGAGATCTACATGCAACAACCAGAAGGTTTTGTCGTCAGAGGTCTGGAAGACAAAGTCTGCAAGTTGATGAAGTCTCTGTGATAAGGTCAAATGGCTACAGGGTCAGTGAAATAGACAAGTGTGTCTATACGAAGTTTGCTGACGGAAGAGGAGTAATCGTTTGTCTATACGTGGACGACATGCTAATCCTAGGTACGGATTTAAGCTGCGTCACAGAGACAAAGAAATTCCTCTCGACCAAGTTCAGTATGAAGGACTTGGGGGATGCCGACGTAATCTTGGGGCTCAAGATCATCCGAACAGGCACTGAAATAGCGCTGTCACAGTCTCATTACATTGAGAAGATGCTCACTCGCTACGGGTATCAAGATCTTCCTATTATTGATACTCCGTACAGGAGTGATCTGAAACTGGAGCCAAATTCGAAGGAGAGCGTCAGGCAGTTGGAGTACGCTAGCGTCATCGGAAGTTTGATGTACGCTACTACTGCCACAAGGCCTGACATAGCCTTTGCAGTGGGAATGCTGAGTCGATTTACGAGCAATCCAGGCGTAAAGCATTGGAAAGCTGTGAAGCGTGTTATGAGATATCTCAAGAAGACTCAGACATATGCACTATACTACAGCGGAGATCCGTCAGTAGTGGAAGGCTTCAGTGATGCTAGCTGGTGTTCAGAGGTGGAGAGCGAATATTCCACAGGTGGATTCGTATTCGCCATGGACGGAGCTGCTATATCGTGGAAGTCGAAGAAGCAAACCATGTTATCTCGCTCCTCCATGGAATCTGAATTCTTTGCATTGGATGCTGCTACAGAAGAAGCAGAATGGCTTCGGGAGCTCATGTATGATCTTTCGGTGGTTGGAGCTCAGATACCGGCAATACCGATATACTGTGACAACCAGGCGGCAGCAGCAGTGGCATCAAATGAACTCTTCAACGGGAAGAAGAGAACGGTGCGGTTGAAGCACAGAGCAGTACACGATCTTATCAAGATAGGTGTTATTGCAGTGATTGATGTTCGGAGTCAGGAGAACCTGGCGGATCCGTTCATCAAGGGCCTCAAGCGCCAGCTGGTCGATGACACAGCTTGTAAAATGGGCTTGAAGGCATTCTGATATTGTGTTATTACATTCCTACCATAAAGTTTTATGCTATTAGTTCAAAGAGAAATCTACTAGGCATCTAGCTTTTGGTTCAAGGGAGGACTATTAACCAGAAGAATATCAGGAACGGTGGGTACTTGTCCTATGTGACATGGAGAGGTTACGGACCTACAACCACTGTTGTCTACTATTGTTTTCTGCGAAAAACGGATCCTGTGGGAAGGTTGGCTTAAACGCCTTAATGAGTTCTCAGGCAGAGTGAATGCCTGGTGTGCTTTACAGGAAGCACGGTAGAGCAGCACTACAAGGAGTGAAACTCCATGCTACAGTGGGGTGACTCCACCATGAGGTTCCCAGGTAGGGATAATGCCTCGGCTTTGCAAGCTAAGTCACAGCGGAGTAGCACCGCAAATAGGCAGGTAGCCTAATGCTGTATGATAATCGTAATAAAGAGAGGTAGACAGCACTACAAAGAGGACGATGTCCTCATGTTACAGTGGCATGACACCACGAAGAGGTACCGGGTAGGGTAAAGCCTCGGCTTCGCAAGCCATGTCATAGCGGCGTAACACCGCACGAAAGCGCAAGGCTTCATGCTGGGTAGTTTGGCACTACAAAGGGGCTTGTGACCTCATGCTACAGTAGTATGACACTACGATGAGGTACCCAGGTGGGGTAAAGCCTCGGCTCTAAGCCATGTCATAGCGGCGTAGCACCGCAAAGAAGCGCAATGCTTCATGCCATGACTCTTTATAAAGAACTCACCTATAGTGTATGGAAAGAGATATCAGGCCGTCTCTTGAGGGTAAGCTTGTAGACGCCCAAAATTATACACTGAAACCAGGCTGGCACAAGGCCTTCAATGTGCAGCCAGAAGCACAGTTGATGTCATTATGTGAGTAGGAAGAATTGCAGTTATGGTACAGAATTCAAGGCTTAGTCCATTCTTGTATCATGCTGTTATTTAACCTATGCGGGAAGATTCAAGTCGTAGCGACATCTCTCCTAATGCATGATGGACAATCACTGTGGGGAACGCTCAACCCATATATTGAGATATGTGGGAGATTGTTGGTGTTTTTTGTCTTTGGACTAGAAAAGATAGTCCCACATCGGCTACACCAAATGGTGAGTATCTCAATATAATGCATTGCTTGTGTTGAGGTGTGCACATGAGGTGTAGTGGGGCACAAGTTTGTGCCATGTGGAAGTATTTTTCTAGAAGGAAAAAGGATTAAATCCAACAAGGATGAAAGTTAATTTTTGTTGTGCGGACTCGGACTCGGACACGGACTCCAGGATGTCTCGTGCGTGCACGGGAGTGTTCGGGGGGTAGGCGTGGACTGGCACACTTCTATGCTGATTGTGGGATGATCTAAAATATCAAACTCTATTTTTGAGTATTGGTATTTTAGTCCCACATCGGATAGGAGAAGAGGTGAAGTCTCAACTCCACTCTATAAATAGAGCCCCTTGGCCTCCTTTGAAAGATGCACCAAGAAGAGAGTTGAGGGAGTCTGTTAAGTCCAGGAAGCCCGTTCAAGTCTCAAATATTGACTTACGAGCGTTCCAGAAGTTCTCCTGAACTTGCTGGTTCCTGGGAGCTTATCCGTACTGCGGGTATAGCTTTGAGCGCCGGTGTTCTACACCCCAGCGAGATCCGTTCTTCTTCTTCCTCCCTCTTTCTGTTGCCTTCGAGAATCTGAGACTCAACTGTTGTTGATCATCTCTTGTTGCCTTCGGAAATACCGTCGCTTCTCTTTAGAAGTAATACGGTTCGGTTGCCTTCGAGAATACCGTCGCTTCTCTTTAGAAGTTATACGGTTCTGTTGCCTTCGAGAAATATTACGAAATAATCTTTTTAGATTCTCGTAAAACAACTTCACCTTCTTTAGGGTGTTGTTGCCAGAAACATTGTCTTTACAATTGTTTCTGAACTCGTGTTTTTTCCATCGATTGTTCGTCAAGGGACTAACAGTTACTTCTGATAAGCAATTGGGATTGTTCCAATGAAGCTATTGTAATTCTAAAGCTTTGAGTCTTTTTCCGTAGGTGTATGGATTTGGTATCAAAATAATATAAAGTTCGATGTTGAGTTCTAAGCTATTGATAGCAACAGACTTCTTCTTTATCATTATTCGTTTGCTTTTGGTACATTCAAGCTGAAGAATTTTATAATGTAAGTAAAGGCAACCAAGAGTTGACCAGAGGTTTTATTTGTGTACAAGAGACAAGTTCTGAATGTGTAATGGCCAAGTTTGAAAATTTTGGAATTACACTGATTAGCTTAGCAATGAACCAAAAACTCTCTTTCTTGGATACCAAATTTATCGTTGGTAATATGGATCAATGGGTTGCTTCTGTAATTACCAAGGATTGATTGAATCTGATTTCTTTTTTCCTATTAGACCAATATGATGATCTAAGTAGAGATGAATAATCAAGAATAAGTCATTTTTCTATTTGATGTTAAAAAATTATGAACTTGTCCCTGATCGTGAGTGATTGTAGTTTTTACTCGAGACCTAGAATTTGGGCCTGACTGTCATTTTACTTACATAAATATTTTTAATGCATTGTATGTAAATAAGGAGGAGTTGACTTGGAAGGTTTCTTGAGTAGTTGTGTGTGTTGGAAATTCTCTTCTTCCATTTTCTCTTTCTTTGCAGTTTCATGATTTCATAAAGAAAACTAGGAACCTGACTTGTTGGTTTCAGTTTGGTCAAAAATATGTTTATCACTTGCATGCAGTATGTGAGGAAGCTCTTTATGCCGATAGCAACTTCTAAGTGTGGTTTAGATTGGGTTTGTACTTGATATTTAATTATAGAATATGTCTCATTTACATGACCATTGGGCATAGTATATTGTCTGCTTCATGCTCAATAAATGGAAGCTGCCATGCCATACATAATTTGATTTGTCTCTCTTGCTTGTGCTCTTTCACACTCTGCTATTAGTCTACATTCTATAAGTACAATATTTAACTATAAGAGCTTCCTTTCCCCTGAAAGATGGTGCTTTTAAAGTCTAAGAACATTCCCCTTTCAAGAATCACCTTGTCATGTCCACATCTGGGAAGTAATCAGAGTGCTATTCTTTTTTTTTTATTTGCTAAGCTTTAATGCTGAACATATACGAGATTATGGGGGACTTCTAGTTTTAGGATTGGGAGCTAATTCCCTTCTTTTTCTTAAATTATCTGTCATTGAAAATGAGCTTTTAGTAAGACAAAGCTCTAGGTGACAACTTCACATACGGTCCAATCCTACTCATCTCTCTTTTCCATCTATAAAGTAGACTGTTGCTATTGTTACTTTGGATTGAAGATTCTCAATTCAGGTTTATTTCTGCAAGAAGTTACCTTTTCACATTCCACTTGCAATTTTGTTGATATTACTTCTTTCTGTTTCCAGCTGCATGAACTAATGAACAAATCAACATTATCTTATAAAAGTTTTCCTATATAGATCAACCTCCTCCGAGAATTTGAAATCTTCATTCCAACTACTTTATAAAGATATTTGTGACTGTTGGCTTCAAATAATTTTCTTGTTTGCTCAACAAGCAAAACATTTTTCTATATTAAGCCGAGTCTAACATGGAATCATTTAACATACCTTTCTCTTTACTCTTTTAGATTGCTACTTTGCTTTGAAGGCATGGAATGGTCAGAAAGCAGGGGCAGCTGCTGTTCTTGTTGCTGACAGTATCGATGAGCCTCTGATAACCATGGACACTCCAGAAGAAAGCCGAGATGAGGGCTACGTCGAGAAAATCACCATCCCATCCGCTCTCATCGACCGAGCTTTTGGTGATGCCCTCAAGCATGCTTTGGAGAAAGGAAAGGAAGAAGTTGTTGTCAAGCTGGACTGGAGAGAGGCCATGCCTCACCCGGATGAAAGAGTTGAATACGAGTTCTGGACCAATAGTAATGATGAATGTGGCATCAGGTGTGAGGAACAAATGAACTTTGTTAAGAATTTCAAGGGACATGCTCAGTTACTTGAGAGGGGTGGGTTCACTCAGTTCACCCCCCATTACATAACTTGGTACTGCCCCGAGCCTTTCTTACTAAGTAGGCAGTGCAAGTCTCAGTGCATAAATCATGGGAGATATTGTGCTCCGGATCCGGAGCAGGACTTCAGTGAAGGTTATGATGGGAAGGATGTGGTGGTCGAGAATTTGAGGCAGCTTTGCGTGCACAGAGTGGCTAATGAGAGTAACAGACCATGGCTTTGGTGGGATTTTGTGACAGATTTCCATGTTAGATGCTCCATGAAGGAGAAAAAATATAGCAAAGACTGCCCAGAGGATGTTATAAAGTCTCTTGGTAACTCTACCTTTCTCTTGTCTTCTTTCATCTTTGTTTGGTAACATCTTTTAGGAAGCCTATCAATGTATAGAATGAGTCAGAGATTATATCACATCCAATTTAACTTCCATAAACATCACATCCAATTTAACTTCCATAAACTCCAAATCATATTATGACAGCTACTAAATAAACTGTAGAGCCTTATTACAGCTATTCTCATAGAAACAAAGAGAGATCATATTTGAAATGGACTATTTGGCTTCACGCCCCCTTTTTTGTTCACTTTGGATAATTAGTACTTTTATCTTAATTTTCTTGCTATGTGGTTGCAATGTCATGATTTAGGTTTGCCACTTGATAAGATCAAAGAGTGCATGGGTAACCCTGAAGATGATGTCGAGAATAGTGTCTTGAAGGCGGAACAACAACTCCAAGTATTCCATCTCTTTCTATTTGAGCTACTGATATGGTTATATGACCAACCTCTGTAAACATGGTTGGAAATTCTGACATATTGGGATGTAGGTTGGTCGAGGCTCTCGTGGTGATGTTACCATCTTGCCAACTCTTGTTATCAACGATGTCCAATATCGAGGTTAGTCATTATCTGGCTACTAGTGCTACATGGAATTACTTGGTTGTTCTTTTGTATTTTGTATAAGAGATGGATCATCATATGGTGTCTAGTTGAATCATTAAATAATACATAGGCCTTTGATAGGTCTTTATTATGTCATCTACGAAAGAATATAATGTTGCTTCACGTAGAGAATAGTAGTGGTTTCATAGTTTATATCTGCTATCAGTTCTAAATTGACTCGTTTCTCAAATTTTCTAAGTTCTGTGACTTCATATTTCATTGTCTAAAAGAATACTTTATGCACAAAAAGAGCGCTGTCTAAAATTTCTTCACTAGGCCGGGCTTGAATATCACATAAGTTCTTTTATATAACTAAGTTTTGGCATTTTACACCATCTCATGAACTGTATTCTCAGCATACTAAAACACCTTAGTTTTCTTTCTTCAAAGGTATATTGGAGAGAACATCTGTCTTGAAGGCAATATGTGCTGGGTTCAAAGAGTCTACTGAACCTTCAGTTTGCTTAAGTTCAGGTCAATTCAAAATAAGTCTCTAAGTCTCATGTTCATACATGCCTTTTTTAACTTCGTCTCTTTGCTTTGAATTTATAGATATCGAGACAAATCAATGCCTTGATGATGATGGTGGTTGCTGGTGCGACAAGGACTTAAACATAACTGCTTGCAAGGTAATTTCTCATGTTAACTGGTTTCCTTCGGTATGCTTTCTGAAGAGCTACCCTTTCGCTGTCCCATTAGTATGCATCAACTTCAATTTGGAGGATCTTTTAATGGACTTAGCAACATGCTATTGATTTCTCTTCAGGATACATTCAGGGGGAGAATCTGTGAGTGCCCTGTAGTAAATGGTGTCCAGTATAAGGGAGATGGTTACAGTTTTTGCAAAGGTATTTCTTTGTAGGCAGTCTTGCCTACTCACTCGTACTGCTAAAAATTATTGGTAGCATAGTGTGGAATATACTATTTCTTAATGTGGAATATAATATTTCTTAACAGAGAGCTGCTATTAGAAAGGAGAAGAACGGGTCCCTCTTTCCACCAAAATATTAACTATACTATGTTTGCCTCTGCTAAATCCTAGTCTCTTCATATGACCACATCCTAAATTCCTAATATGAGAGGGTTGAGATTGTCATATTCTCATTCTATAGATTGATTTCGATCAAGGTCACATCTTGGTCAAGTTGATGAGCCCTGCCAAGCATGTGCAGGAATATCTTCTCATGTTATGTATTTTCTTCATTAAACTAAGGAGACAAGTATCTTAATCTTGACAATTTTTGTAGATAGGCTTTGCTTCTATTTCACTTCTTCTAAGAGGGGATATTTCTGACATTGTTTAATAAATAGGGAAACATGAAGTGGTGAATGTTTTGAAGGGAAAGCCTAGAGTTATGATTTTCCTTAGTATGATTGGAAAATTGGAAATAATTAATCATCAATTGCTTCATTTTGTATGATAGAGGAATGCAGATATTCTCAGTTAAGCTCAAAATATTTGGAGGTGAGGCAAAGAATTTCCTTGAAGGTGAACTGAATGTGTCTCAATTTCAGTAGATGAAGAAAGATTCCATAGAATCTATTTTAAAAATGAAGAACTCTAGGCTTCTCTCGTCCAAAAAAGAGAATAATATTCAAACTTCTTGAAAAAAGTTCCTTCATCAACATAAATATTTTAAAAATTAACCGATTTCTTTCTTTCCAAACGCACCATATTAGAATAATTGAAGCAAAGTTAGATAGGAGATTCTTAAGCAAACAAATGAGAAGAAGCCCTCATATTACTCCAAAATTCAAAAGGAGAAGTGTCTTAAAACTCTGAATCCCAAGGAGTTAAAAATGTGGTTCCAACAATAGGATGTCCAATAACAATCAATAAATATGTGAAATGCAGACTCTTCACAAGAATCACAACTACCGCATACAGAGCCGGCCCAGGGGTGAGCCTGACAAGCCCCTGGGCTTGGGCAACCCCCCGGGCCTGGGCAACCACCTGGACTTAGGGCAATCCTTCCCAAAAAAAAAAAATTCCTTCATCCACATCAGCCCTGGACCTATTCCAATTTCTATATTTCCAGACGGCTGCACCTCTCCGCCAAATCGCCAAAAGTCCAATTTCTACCTTTCTTTTATCTGTCCTCATGCACTCGAAAGAAGCAAAGAAATCAATATATTCAGTCTAAAAAAACATTACTTTGCTTTCAAATGCATAGTGTCTAAGGAGCTGTCCAGTGGGTTCTTCCTGCTTCATACTTGGATGTTAAGAACAATGATTATGGAGGTTGGTGATAAAGTATTTCATTTTTAAATATTACGATTTTTTGACAAGTGAGTTGTTAGATGCTAGATTTTTTTTATTGTTTTCTTCCACTGATATTTTAGCACTATTAGACTTTTTTGCATTACATGATACTTCACTGGAACACAATATTGACAAATCTAGCTTGTCTTGCTTATCATAACACAATATTAATAAAATGTATTATTTTTTAATAAAGTTTAAGGGCAACCAAAATTATTTTCGGCTAGGGCAACCCAATCCGCTGGGCCGGCCCTGACCGCATAGAGCATATCCATTAGAAAGCGGAAGGCCTCTTCTTTGCAGATAGTCACAAGTGAGAAGTTTGTACTTTCGAGCAAGCCATACCAACAATTTGATTTTTTGTGAAACGCACGATTTCCAAATAAGATTTGCAAGGGGCCACAAAGTACCGGAGGCATTAAGCTTTTGTATGTAGACTTCACACTGTAATTACATGTAGATGTCCATCTCCATTTTCTAGAGTTGGGCCATCGGCATGGTGGTTTAAGACTCACTGAAATCATTGAACTCTTGAAGAAAATCGTCAGCGATAACTCTATTGAATGTTAGATACCAGTACCGTCTATCTCCCTCCCAAAAACGTTGGGAAGAAACCAGTGAATCTCTTCTGACGGCTAAATTAAAGAGGTTAGGGAAGAAAGAGGCAAAGTTTTTGCCTCCAACCCAAATGTCCTTCGATAATTTGATAGTTGCAACTTGCGTCATTGCCAAATTTTAGAAAGACACCATGAGAAAGAACATAATCAACATTGGTCATGCCTTTCTGAAAGAAGGAAATTGAAGAAGATGATAGAGAAGTTGAAAGATCCCAATAAGGTCTTGTAGTATAGTAGTTACTAAGGACTAGTTGAGCCCATGGAGCACTATGTCCAGATAAGAGTCTCTATCTCCATTTTTCGAGTAAGGCCTGATTAAAGTGATATAAGTTAAGGATGCCAAAATATCCTTTTTTTTACTTCTACAAACAGATTTCAGTTGACAAGACAATTCACAAAAGATACAACTTCAACTCCCTTTCAAAAGAAAGTTCTTCTCAGAAAATCCATTATTTTGATAACTCATTTAGGAGCACGGAACATAAAGAACATATATAAAAGAATAGCCGAGAGAATTGAACTAATAAGAATCAACCTTACTCCCGTTTATAAGATACTACCCTTCTAACGAGCGAGACGTTTCTGAACCTTTTCTACGACATACAACCAATCAATTCTCCTCCGACATCCCAATCTAAGAGGCAAACCCAAATAAGTTGTTGGAAGTCCTTTTTTTTTTGCAATTGAAGTTGGAAGTCAACTGATCATTCAAATTATTAGAAGCCCCAACAAGCAACAAATATGTTTTCAAGTAACTGACTCTCACACCAGAAACAACTTTGAACATGTACAATAGGTATTTGAGGGAAGTCAAAATACCCAAAGATAGGGGATGGAAAAATAGAGTATCATCAGCATAATGAAGAATCAATATTTGGCCCGAAGCTCCCAAACCTGAGATAATATCTTCATGCTTAGCTTTAGTGAAAATTCTAGAGAGGACATTGATGGTAAGAACAAACAGTAGGGGAGAAAGAGGATCCTCTTGCTTTAAACCTCTCTTGCTGGCATACAGTTACACTTAACTCCATTGTTAATAACAAAATAACAACTCCTTTGTTAAACAGAACTAACCCAATTTATCTACTTTGCGCCAAAGCCTCTAGCCAACATAACTTTGTTCAGGAATCCCAGTGAATTGAGACAAAGGCCTTCTCTAAATCAACTATAATTAAGGCACCAAAAACCCCTCTCCTATGATAGTCATGAATAACCTCTTGGGCAGCGACAACACAATCAAGAACTGATCTCCTTCTAGTAAATGTCGACTGATTTTCATCGACCAACAATGAAATTTTGCTTGATTAATCTGTAAGCAAAGACCTTTGTAGACAACTGAGAACTGAATTAAGCAAACTGATAGGCCTGAATTGTTCAGCTTTACTCACACCTTCTACTTTTGGAACAAGTATAAGAAGTGCATCATTGAATCTAAATAGTTCATTATGACCATTGTAATTTCATCAAACAAGGCTATTAAAAATCTCTTTCAGTGACGTCCCAAAATTTTTGGAAAAAAAAAAAACTGTGGGAAGCCATCAGGTCCTGAGCTCTCATCTCCAGCCAAGTCAAAGACTGCCTTCTTTATCTCCAACTTCTCCTCAAGTTCCATAACGCCCAAGTCCCCATTATCATAAAGCAGATCCCAGTTACGACTACAAAATCCATTAGTTGGGTGCCAAAGATATTATGAAAATGACGATTAAAACTCTGATAAAATTTTGTGTCTGAATACTCAGAATCGTCGTCCTCCAAAAGAGTCATCTGATTTTTCCTTCTCCTAGTATTGGCAATTGCGTGAAAAAGAAGTATCATTATAACCTTCCTTTAGCCATTGGAATCTTGATCTTTGCTTCCATACAACTTTCTCTTTATGAATAATATCCAGGTAAGTAGCGTTCAGAACATTTCGCAACTGGGTCCGATCATCAGTCAAAGGGTTGATTTCTTCTAAATTATCTAGCTTGATGATTTGGTACAAGTCTGACTTTTACCTTGTGATATTACCAGAATTTTATTTTCTCCACTTTTTATCTCTTACATATCTTATTTTGTTCAGCAGCTTATGTGCGCCATCCCTTGTTTGCCTTCAGCCCATTAGACTGCCACAAACTCTGGGAAAGAATTGTCTTTCAAGCGAACTTTCCCGAATCTAAAAATACTGGTTTTCTTAGGAGCTTCACCATTTTCCAAAATAATTGGACAATGGTCAGATAGAATTGCTGCTAACCCCGAACGATAAGACAAAGTAAAAGCAGCCTCCCACTGTGCAGAGCACAAAAATATGTCAAGTCTTGCTATGATCGGCATCTCCCTCATATCAGACCAAGTAAAAGATCTGCCTTTAAGTGGATAGTCATACAGAGAAAAATCTGAGATAAATTAATTAAAATCTGTCATATTGGAATATCTGGAAGGATTTCCATTTCTCTCGGATAGAAGCTTAACAATATTGAGGTGACCATCCAATAACCATGCTACACCATAAGATTTCAAAAAATAGATATATCTGGTCACAATAGAAGTATTATATTGTTAGTTCAGGGTAGAAAAAAGAAGAATATATCATAATATGATCTTCATTCCATAAGTGATGAAGTTTAGAAGTTAGAAAAGAGTCATCCAGCTCATGCTCTTTATGGTGCTTTTCATTTTTACTCTTCTGAGATTTCAACATTTATAGGGCATGAATATGATTGTAAATACGGGTTTTATATATTTTATGTAGACCCTTTGAACAATTTTTCGCATTGATACATCTCATTATTTTCTTTCCAAGAATCAGTTATTTAAATTCATTGTTTGCAGCTGTCGGACCTGCCAGATGTGCAGTGGGCAATGGAGGTTGTTGGTCAGAAACGAAGAACGGACAGACGTTTTCCGCTTGCTCAGTTCTGTCATGTTGCCTTACGCTTGTTTTTTCCCCCCTTCTTTCTTTACTTATTATATTTCTTGATGTGAATATAGGAATTTGAGTTGAGTGGGTGTCATTGTCCACTTGGCTTCCGCGGCGATGGCCATACATGTGAAGGTGCTAACTTGTTTGCATTTTATTATTGCCAAGTTTTTCAGTCAGTGTCAAATTTCATGCAATTTATCACAAAAATGTCGATATCTTACACTTTTCCTGTGCATCAGATGTCAATGAATGCAAGGAAGGACTTGCATGCCAATGTGATGGCTGTACTTGCAAGAACACATGGGGTGGATACGACTGCAAGTGTAAAGGGAATCACTTGTACATAAAAGGAGAGGACACGTGCATCGGTATGAATACTATTTTGAATCAAGAAAACTTACTGCATTTGAACTGAAAGATAACCTTATATCATCCTCACTCTTATAAAGGCAATCTGAAGGGTCCTCTGGATTGCTCCTTTATTTACTTAAAATTAACTTGCATGCTATTATCTAGTTCTCTATAACAGCAATGGCCTATCAAGGGTTGGGATCTGTTGTCCCCATTTTGGTGTCATCAACCATGTCCCCTCTCACAAGTAGAGTTGGACCCCACCAATTTTGAGCATTATTTTTTTTTATAAAATTGGTGAGGTCCACCTCTACTTGTGAGAGGGGACATAGTTGGGAACACCCAAATGGGGACAACAGATCTCAAGCCCTTATCATAGAGGCCAGATATGTTGTCCCATTTATCTTGTCCCAATTCTGTCCCCCTCCCTATTACATGTGGGCCACCATCTAGTTACCTACTCCCATGGCCCACATGTAATAGGGAGGGGGGATTGTGACAGAATAAATGGAACAACATATCTGCTCCCCTTATCATAATACCCCCTCTTAATGACAAGTCATAATTATGTTGGCTTTTGACCAACTTATTATGAAATGGCATGAATGCTTAGTTAGCCCATGGCCTATTTGTTCGATGTTTAACCCAGTTTCCGATTTATGACCTATGCAGCCAAGAACACTTCAGCATTCGGGTGGTTTATCACACTAGTGGTTCTCGCTTGTGTGGCTGGCGCCACAATAGCAGCTTGTTTATTCTACAAATACAGGTTTAGGGTACGTTTCTATGCTCAATCAAGAAGGAAACTGACCCTAGAAATTTTGTTTCAAGAGAAATCGAAAAAGGGGTTTGTTTCCAATTCCTTGACCCGTGCATGATTTTAAGATATACATAACATAGTACAGCTCCTCCTCTTTCAGTCTTACATGGATACGGAGATCATGGCCATCATGTCGCAGTACATGCCGCTTGACAACCAGCACAATGTTGCTCAACCTCTACGACCAGATTCAAACATATAAGAAGGTACTCTCTTTTTAAGTTCTTGTACATTTTTAGTTTAGTGTAAATTACGAAGTGATACCCTCAACTATTCAAGTTTTTCAACTTGATACCCTCAACTTTTATGTATCAACTTGATATCCTAAAATTAAAAAAAAGGGGGGATAAAACTACCCCCTCCCCCCCCCCCCCCCCTCCACACCGGTTGCTCCACCGCCCGCCCCTGCTCCTGCAGCCCGCCCACCCCTCGCGTCGTGCCCCCAACCCCGCCACCCCCCCTCTCTGCCGCATGATGCTATTGTCGCCGCTACTGGTGGGAAGAGAGAGGGGGGCGAGGGCGCGGCGCGCGCACGGGGGTGGGGGTGGAGTGGCGGTGGGGGAGAGGGGGGGGGGGGGTAGCCGCGGGGGGAGGTGTAGTTTCGTCATTTTTAAATTTTAGAGTATCAAGTTGATACCTATAAAAGTTGGGGATATCAAGTTGAAAAAAACTTGAATAGTTGATGGTATCAAGTTGTAATTTTGCCTTTAGTTTATGTTGAACATATAAATGATTTTTGTTTTCCATTGTAGGTCGAGTTGTAGACTTAATATTGAAATCTAGCACAGAAGTTTTCCTGAGTTGGGTAGGGAGTGGCCATGAAATTTCAACCGCGAGATCTCAATTTGCATGCATGAAATGTTTTTACTTGTACATGAACTATACCTCCGAAATACTGAAGAATACCCTCTGGGATTCCATTTTTTTGTGTTTGCTGATACTGATACATGTAAAGGATAGTGTATAAGTGACCAGAGGTTGATGTTATCTAATCAAGAAAAAGAAACGGACACATTGATATGCTTCCTTTTATTATAGTGAGACAGGTGAATCTCTTTTTGGAAGGGAAAAAAAAGTTGTACTTTGTTTCTTATCTCTTGAAATTGCTTGCAAAATGTAATTTGTATCTCCATTTTGTCTGGACATTCTATGAAATTGCTTGCTAGAAATTTATTCTCTTCAAATTATTGAATTGGAACAGATTTGTAATGAAATCTGGTTGCGATCGTTGTTTGTACCTTCAATCGTGCTAATTTGTAGACATGTTTGTGTTCGGCTTCTTAAGATGCATGAAAATTTGGCTAATTTGAGCTTAATATTGATTGCTAAATTATTCGGTTCTATTATCTAACAAAATCTTTTTAATTTTTGTTGTGAAAGGGATTGTATTGATATAACAAACTAATCTAAAAGTATCAAGCTCGGACTCAAAAATATTTCGGATACTCTGAAAACAATTTGTCGAAACTGATGTTTCGTTCACTGTAATGTAATCGTAATTGGAATATAATAAAATGAAAAAAATCAATATTTTTCATTGATTACATTCTGATTACGATTACATTACAGTGTACCAAACGAGGCTAGAGTCCTAACCTCCTTCCGGTAGATCGGGTGTGATTGGGCAGTCAGGGGTATTCTGGTAACTTCAACCTGCCTCCATTCAAAATTTCAAATTCTGAGTCCCATTCCCTCTATTTTCTGTCTGCTAAACTCACTCCCACCAACAACATAACCGTACACATGTTTCAGTACATCCATAAAAATTTGGAGTGACGCTCCAATCTGAGCGTTTAAATATCTTTTCCCCCAAATTCTAAGGTTTAATTGAAAGAACCTTTCTTGGAATGGAATGAAATTGAACTAAAAGTTGGCTTGGTTACTAAATTTGAACTGTTCTGCACACATTGATATGTGAAATACTCGTCCGTGGGTTGTGGCCTAGTGGTAGCAACGGAGGCCCCGACACGGAGGCACAAATTCGAATTCTTCTTTGACATTTGTCAAGCTGGAGAAAAGGACACATAAATTAAAAAAAAAGTGAAATATCCTATGATAGAAAGAAGAAGAAGATAATGCTATTATACCATGTGAAATTAGGGTATATTTACAAGAGATATTAGGCTATGATCAGTACCGGACTTTAGATTTTGGGGCTTGAGGCGAACTCTAAAAGTGGTACACCCAAAGTTTAATGTTTATTTTTTTTCTGCTACAGCTAATTATTTTCTTATAGGAGACATGTTTGCTTCTCTAGTTTATTAGTGTTATGCAAACATTTTTTTTTTACCAAATGATATTATTACAATTTTCCAACAAATGATAATAATTAATGACACATAAACAAATCAGCAACAAACATAAAAAAAAGTTCTTTCTTATTTTCTCTATTAGTTGATTTCAATCTCAATCGGAATAACTATGCAATCAAATGACAATAACATATTTTTTAAATAATTAGTCAAACACAAATAAAGATAATCAACAACAATTTTTAGGCGACAACATATTTTCTCCAATAAATTATAATTTATAAGTTCACCGATATTTTAGACGCTTACTTGTGATTGTAAAAAATAATTATGAGACTTTACTGATAATGTAAGTGGTTCCTTAAAATGTAATGTGACAACAGGAAGACATCATTGACACGACAATTAAGAAATATATCAAAGTATGAGTGCACAAAGCAAAATCTATAATCAACAGTAATTTATATTATTATAAAAAAAATCAAAGTCTTACTTGTGGAAACATGTGGAAAGGGAAGGACTGACTGATACGTGGCTTGTAAAGAGAATTATTCCACAGTCGACCATAAACAAGTGTCTCTCTCTAAAAAAAATTAAATCCTAAAAACCAACTCAGTCGGCGGCCACAAAACTCTCTTCTAATATTTGTCTTTTCAAATCGGGTCACAAGAATAGCTTACAAATCTGGACCTTTTTAGTATCATGTGGACATGATATCACTTGTCTCTTCAATTGAAATATAGTAAGCATAAGTCCACATGATAGATACTACTTGTCTCTTCAGTCGGCGAGCCTTTTTACTTGCCATATCCACAACAAGTTCTCTAAAATTTTAAATCCGGATCTTTTTAGTTGGGCTTATATACACTATTTTTTTTAAAAAAAATTTGGGCCTGAGGCAACTGACTCACGGACCTCATATTAAGTCTGGACCTGGCTATGATCAGTTCAGATTCTAGGGTTCCAAAGTGTTTTAGGACCGTGCCGCCGCATCAAAATTCTAGACACACTCATGCATGTCAGGTGACCATTATACAGGTAGAAAGTTGGATTCATGTAAGGTCTTCTTTTTTTCTCTCCCCCCTAAATCCTCATAAAACGTGCGGGGGATGAGGTTTGAACTTGGTTAGTTAATACCACAATTCTAGTATTGTAGTGATGAGGATTGAGCATTGCATTTAATTATTGATATTGTCCTGATAGCAAGATATTATTTTTGTTGAGAAATAGCGAAGTTCACTAAGAGAATGAGGATAGAATCAAAATACAGCTATTAATAAGAGAATCAATAGTAGATGTGCTCAAAAATGCATCTAGGGGCCCAAATTTGTAATAAAAAGAATAAATGTAGAATGGGTTGGATTTGTATGAGAATAGTATACAAATAAATGTTGAGCTTAAATGAGCGAATGGATATAGATCAAAGTATCATCATTGTTTCCTTTTCAAAAAATAATCTAAAAATCTAGAATATAGAAATTGGAACTCCAAATTGAGTCTTATTGTTCTATAAAATGAGTGTTGAGAATCAATAAGGGACTTTTAGTCCCACATCGGAATATGTAGTATGTAGAGGAGCTAGACTCCCTATAAGTAGTGAAGTAGTCCATCAATAAAATCATCCAACCATTATTTTATACATGGTATCAGAGCCATAACTCTCTCTCTCTCTCTCTCTCTCTCTCCTCTCTCTCCTCTCTCTCCTCTCTCTCTCTCTCTCTCTCCACAAAAAAAAAAAAAAAAAAAATTTGCCGACCCCCCCCCCCCCCCGGAGCAACAGCCCCCCCCCCCCCCCCAACACCCCCCCCCCCGACCCCCCCCCCCCCCGGAGCAGTCCCCCCCCCCCCCCCCCCAACACCCCCCCCCCCGACCCCCCCCCCCCCCCCGGAGCAGTCCCCCCCCCACCACCCCGACACCCCCCCGGAGCCGCAGCGCCCCCCCTTCCCCCCCCCCCCCCCCCCGACCAGCACCCTTCCCCCCCCCTCCCGCCCCTCTCCAGCACCTTCCCGCCCCCCCCCTCCCTCCAGCACCCTCCCGCCCCCCCTCCTCTCTCTCCCTCTCTTGTAATGGAAACCCTAGCTCTAGCAGCCCCATCCAAACCCTAACCATAACCATAATCGTCTTTATACAAAAAAAAAAAAACAACGGCGTATTTCGAAGACAGACGGCTGCCAAATACTTTATTTGCACCAACTCTGATCATCGCTTACGCCGTTTGGAACTAACAAATGCTTTATTTGTTATTCCTTCTTCACATTGGGATCTCTACAGAGACTGATCATGTCTTCTATGGTGTCCTGACGTGTTCACTTTACATGCGCGTGCCGGTGCTGGCCATGTTAGTAGCGCATTCGTAAAGTCTGTGACATCGAAGAAAACGACGAAGACGACGAAGACGGAGAAGACGAAGACGTTGGGGAAGTTGCCGACTCCGACGTCGAAGAAGCCGAAGAAGACGACGAATAGGGTTCACAGTTGAAGAAGGCATGGATTCGATCAGTGGCAAACTGACGGCCGAAGAGATGAAGGCCTTGGTTGATGCTATCTTATCAAAGAGATTAACCGAGGCAACCCCACGTGCGATCCATACTGATGTGGATCTGTCACCTTACAAAATGGGAAAATTAGAAAAGCTGGAGACGAAGTTGGAAGGAACGTCCAACTACTTGAAGTGGTCGCGGCAGGCGATGCGGACGCTGAATGGACGTGGCTTGGTTGGCTATGTCACTGGCCAAGCCAAAGCGTCAGCCGATCACTCCGCAAAGGAGTTTGCTGTTTGGGAGATTGTCAACAACGTAGTGGCTGGGTGGTTGACTGCCTCATTAACCGACCAGGTGTCGGGCAATGTCGAGGCAATGGAGGCTGCTGCTGATATATGGCGGACTCTAAAAGATATGTACTCCAGCTCCGGCAACCCTATGCGAGTCTTTCAACTGCAAGATGAACTCGATAGGGTGGCCCAAGACGAACGTACCATCTCTGAGTACGCAGCCCTGTTGAAGAAGTACTGGTCTGATCTAGTTCATTATGATCCTCTTGGGATGGAAGATGCACAAGTCGAACCGGCATTCGCGAAGTACTTTCAGACGTTCCTGGCTTATATTTTGCGGCAGCGTATGATGAAATTTCTGAAGGGACTACACCCTGTATTTGAGCAGAGACGGAATATCCTCCTATCCCAATCCACGCTTCCGACCCTGGAAGAAGCTATAGCCGTCATGACACAGGAAGAAGCTCGACTGAAGTTGATGCCCAACAAGGGATCCTACCAGGGGGAGCGAGCCGAGGTTGAAAAGTCTGCCCTTGCTGTCTTCAATCAACCTCCATCTGTTGGTGGTGTTTGCCACAATTGTGGTGACTCTGGACATTACATTCGATTTTGTCCAAAACCCTTGCGAAATCAGTCTACTGATCGAGGACGGGGTCGTGGCGGCCGACGGGGTAATAGAGGAGGATATGCTGGTAGACGGGGAGGACACAAAGCGAATCTGGTGGAGGAAGGGGGAGAGAATCTACTGGTTGAAATAACCCCGCTTGAGAGGGAGTTCCTTGAGAAGTTGCGAGGCACAAAGCTGGTTTCGGCCGACAGTCCTGGGGCGTCTTCGACCTCGGGAGATCACATCACTTATTTTGCCCAAACCGGCACCGGTGATTCTGCACGTGCTCTTGCATCTGTCCATCAGCCAGGATGGATAATGGACTCTGGGGCATCTCGCCATGTCACGGGATCCCGTGGTACGTTTCAGGACTATACTCAGCTACCATTGCCGGAGAGTATTCAGACCGCTGATGGTACATCCAGACCTGTAGTGGGTACAGGCACTGTCGCATGCACCCCTTCCATCACTCTAACCAATGTCTTACATGCTCCATCTTTTCCTGTCAATCTTTTATCCATTAGTGCCATTATACTTGATCTTAACTGTACTGTTTCCTTTGACATTCCTAAGGTGACTTTTCAGGAGAAGGGGACAGGACGACGACTTGGGACTGGCACATGGCATAAGGGGCTGTGGTATTTAGACAGGACTGGACTGGACAACGCATTGGCATCCTTGGTAGCAGACGCACTACCAGAAGCTTCCTGTCGCAGTGTTGAAGCCGACTTGCTACTCCACCACCAGCGTGTCGGTCATTCCTCTTTTCAAGTTATTAGTCGAATGTATCCGTCCTTATATCAAAGGGCTGATAAAGAGAAGTTATTTTGTGATGCTTGTGAGTTGGGAAAACATACCAGAAGCTCGTATATAAGCTCGAAAAATAGGAGTTCAGCTGCTTTTGACATGATACATTCGGACGTATGGGGACCTTGTCCTACAACCGGAATTAACGATTTTCGATGGTTCGTCACCTTTATTGACTGTTATACCCGCGTGACATGGGTCTACCTTATGAAGAATAAAAGTGACGTCCTTGAGGCTTTTTGGGACTTTCATCGCCGGGTGGAAACACAATATGGCGCTAAAATTAAGTGTTTTCGGTCTGACAATGGGACGGAGTATACTAATAAGTAGGTTGCTGAGTATTTTTCTACCCATGGAATACTACATCAAACTTCATGTGCTTATACTCCAGCACAAAATGGTGTGGCTGAACGAAAGAACAGACACCTGCTGGAAGTCGCACGGACGATGATGCTGGCTATGAATGTCCCGAAGCACTTATGGGGGCAGGCTATTTTGACGGCCTCGTATCTCATCAACAGAATGCCGTCTCAAGTATTGGACTGGAAGACACCATTGGAGATGCTTACTGGGGCAACTACATACACTGTTCCACCAAAAGTTTTTGGATGTGTGTGCTTTGTCCAAGATAATAGGCCCGGCGTTGGCAAACTGGATCCTAGAGCAGTTAAATGTGTCTTTGTCGGTTACACGGCGACTCAGAAGGGATATGCCTGTTGGAGTCCAGTCGAACGGAAGATGTTTGTCAGCATGGACGTTACATTCAGAGAACTCGAACCATACTATGGTTCGGATGACGGTTCAGCATTTGGTGACACATCTAACACAGGTGGTGTTCGATGTGAGGGGAAGATAATAAGCTCAAATGTGGTCGTCGGATCGGTTCCGTGTCCGGTTGTAGAAAACTGGACGAAAGGGGGGAGAGCACAGTGACTCAGATACAGAGAATGAAGAAGAAGATACATATGTTACGCAGGGGGAGCAGCAGACAAGGGAAAAGGAGCTCGAAGTCTACAGAAGGAGACAACAGAAGTCCAGTACTGTGCCTATGCCGTGCCCTGTGCCTACTGTACCAAGTCTATCGTCTACTCCTGCTCCAACTCTTGAAGATGTTGCCCCCGCACTGAATCACTCGAATTCTGATGCGGATCTCTCCGACTCGGATGGTATGATCTCTCCGCCACCTATTGCTCCCTTAAGGAGATCTTCTCGCATCAATGCGGGTAAGGCTCCTAGTCGTTTTGATGATTATGAACATGACATTGCCAACTTCTTGTCTGATTCTAACATTTTTTTGAATTATCGAGCCTTCATTGCATCGTTAGACTCTACTTCGTTGCCCAAGTGTTGGCAGAAAGCAAAGAAAGATCCAAGGTGGAAAGCTGCAATGATGGAAGAACTTGGGGCACTGGAGAAAAATAAGACATGGGAGCTGGTTCCATTACCCAAGGGAAGAAAGCTGTGGGATGCAAATGGGTGTACACAGTGAAAGAGACGCCAGAAGGAAAAGTAGAGCGGTATAAGACGAGGTTGGTTGTAAAAGGATTCACACAGTCATATGGCATAGACTATGATGAGACGTTTGCCCCAGTAGCAAAAATGAGCACCATGAGAACTCTGGTCTCCATTGCAGCGAACTATGGGTGGAAGCTATACCAGCTGGATGTGAATAATGCCGTTCTTCATGGGGACCTACAAGAAGAAGTGTACATGGAGCTCCCGCCAGGGTGCTACGCGACGGAATCAAACGGAGGGACGTCGCAAGGAAAGGTGTGTAAACTGAAGAAGTCGCTATACGGGCTCAAGCAATCTCCTCGAGCCTGGTTTGACAGATTCAGAAAGGCTGTCACAGGCATGGGATACCGTCAAACAAATACAGATCATACGGTCTTCCTCCAGCATGCAAGAGGCCACATCACTATACTTGTTGTATATGTGGATGATATAGTGATCACAGGTGATGATGAAGTCGAGATCGCTAAGCTGAAGTCAAAACTCGCGAAGGAGTTTGAGGTGAAGGATTTAGGGGCGATGAGGTACTTTCTAGGTATCGAGGTGTGTGAAGGCGAATAAGGAATTGTTCTCTCACAGAGAAAATACACACTAGATCTGCTGAAGGAGACAGGGATGCTGGGATGCAAAGCAGCGGTCACTCCAATTGACCAGAAGTGCAAGTTGGGAGCAGAAGCAGGAGAGCCCGTTGATCGTGAAAGATATCAACGACTTGTAGGGAGATTGATTTATCTGGGACACACTCGCCCTGATATCTCATTTGCGGTGAGTGTAGTGAGTCGCTACATGCATGATCCAAGAAAGGGTCATATGGAAGCAGTATTTCAGATCTTGAGGTATCTGAAAGGAACGCCGGGAAAAGGGCTATGGTTCAAGAAGAATGGATGCATAGAAGTTGAGGGATACTGTGATGCAGACTGGGCGAGCTGCATAGACGACAGAAGGTCTATCACGGGATACTGTATTTTTGTAGGAGGAAATCTGGTCTCATGGAGAAGCAAGAAACAGTCAGTGGTAGCACGGTCGATAGCTGAAGCAGAATACAGAGCAATGGCTCTGGGAGTGTCAGAGTTGCTATGGGTGAAAGCATTGCTGACAGAGTTGAAGCTGGATAAGGGAGCACCATTGCGTCTTCTGAGCGATATCAAGCTGCAATAAGTATAGCTAACAATCCAGTTCAGCACGACAGAACGAAGCACATCGAGATTGATCGATTCTTCATCAAGGAGAAGCTGGAACAAGGGATACTGAAGATTGACCATGTCCGCTCAGAAGAACAAGTTGCAGACTGTCTGACTAATGGTCTTAGTTCATTAAGTTTGTCGAAGCTATGTAACAAGATGGGGATGATCAATATCTATCGCCCATCTTGAGGGGGAGTGTTGAGAATCAATAAGGGACTTTTAGTCCCACATCGGAATATGTAGTATGTAGAGGAGCTAGACTCCCTATAAGTAGTGAAGTAGTCCATCAATAAAATCATCCAACCATTATTTTCTACAATGAGTTCCTATGTTCTGAATGTAGAAATTAAATTTCGAGGCCCAGGTTCTAGCTCATGTGGTTGGGATGGGATGGGACTATCATGTAATCCAATTGAACCTTATTATCCTACATTCTGAATCTAGAATATAGAAATTGGGATGGGGCTTACTATTGATGCTCTAAGAACGTTGAACTTGTAGGGAAGTTGTCACCCCGCATTTTTGTGTATTTCAGACGAATCTTCAAGGAGGCTATCGTCATTGTTAAGATTCCTTGCATTTGATTTATACCAAATATTCAAAGTCTATCTCCAACCCAAGTCCTCAAATCTCAAATTGAGGAAATCAAAATCCATCTCCAACCAAGTCTCAAATTGAGAAAATTTTCTCAAATTTTTTGAGAGAAGGAGGATTCATCCTCAAATTTGAGGGAAGAGAGAAAATCCTCAAATTTGAGGATCCACTATTCATGACCATTTTTTCTATAAGTTGTAGTTAATTACTACTATATCCTACATATGTTAAACACTAAACTTAATTAACTTATAATATTTTCTAATTTATAATTATAAATAATATAATAATTATACTATTAAAATATTTTTGTTGAATAGAATCTAATATTGAATATATTTGTAGTATTTTTTTTATTAGATTCATTTGATTAATAAAATTATATTTAAATAATTTGGCAGATATTAATAGAATAACATCAAACTTTCAAAAATTAAAATGCAAACATAAACAAGTATATCGAAATTTAAAATAACGCAATCAATAATATAATATTTTCTCGATAAATAATATTAATAATATAACATTAATGTACATGATTATATTAAATATTGTGAAGAAATAAATTTATGTAGAAATAAATAATAGTTGTTTATTATTTGAGGATTGATGGGTTGGAAATGTAAAATTTTGAGGATACCATAATATAAAAATATCTGGAAATTGCTGAGAAACCAAATTTCGGGGTGGGCTTTTATGAAATGCCCACCCGCTGGATAAGTTTTATGAAATACCCAGAATTAAGTATTATCACGTTAAATATTCCAAGATTCCCTTTTAGATGCCACCCGCTAGAAACTGCTATTTTTATAATACCGAAACTACCCCTCCGCGCGAATTGGTCATCTATATGTATTTGAATTCAAAAAACTCAGATCTGGATTGCGATTTTCGTCTTCTTCTTCTCCACGAGAAATCTGAATTCCATTGCTCTCATATTCAGCAGAGATCGCAAAGATCGTTCGTAGTTCGGTGTATTTTTCTTCAGTCGAACTCAGATCATCGCTCGTCATCATCATCACCATCATCATCATCTTCATCGTGGAGACATTTGAACTCAGATCTTCAATTGTGGAGAGAAGATCTTTCTTCTTCTTTTCCATAAGAATTATCATCGCTTTGAAAGAAGAACGAAACTCTTTATTCCTGAAAAAACTAAATTACACGTTTTAACACTGGAAATGACCATTCTCCGTCCTAATTAGGACGGAGAATGGCATTCTCCGTCCTAATTAGGACGGAGAATGCCATTCTCCGTTTTATTTAAGACGGAGAATGCATTCTCCGTCCTAATTAAGACGGAGAATGACATTCTCCGTTTCCGTCTTAATTAGGACGGAGAATGGCATTCTCCGTCTTATTTAGGACGGAGAATGGCATTCTCCGTCTTATTTAAGACGGAGAATGCTATTCTCCATCCTAATTAACACGGAGAATGGCATTCTCCGTCCTAATTAACACGGAGAATGGTCATTCTCCTGCGTTTTAACACTGGAATGACCATTCTCCGTGATAAATTACACGGAGAATGGCATTCTCCGTCCTAATTAAGACGTAATTAAGACGGAGAATGGCCATTCTCCGTCTTAATTAGGACGGAGAATGCCATTCTCCGTTTTATTTAACATGGAGAATGACATTCTCCGTTTCATTTAACACGGAGAATGGCATTCTCCGTGTTTCTAACACGGAGAATGGTCATTCTCCTGCGTTTTAACACTGGAATGACCATTCTCCGTGTAAATTAAGGTCCTAATTAAGACGGAGAATGGTCATTCTCCGTGTAAATTAAGACGGAGAATGCCATTCTCCTGCATTTTATGGTTAGCTGAAACTTTGGAGGGCCATAACTTTTGACTGGGAGGTCGAAACGAGGTCCCGTTTGTCGCAAAATGAGCGTATCGTCGAGGAGATCAAAAATAATAGCTTCACCATTAGACGGCCTTCCGAAATTTTAGATTCGCAAAAAAATGATGTTTGGACCTCCGTTTTAGCACTTTTGCCGTTCGTCCCGGTCTTTCCGAAATTTTTCGACGAGTTTTTGAAGATTTTTGAGGAGAAAACCTAGATTCGAAAGTGAGCAGCGTATGGAAGAAGATGGAGTATTGAAACGTTTTTTTAAGAGCAGTTTTGTGGGTGTTTCCAATAAATTAAAAGGAAGGGCAAAAGGGTCATTTGGAACCCGCTTTGGATAAGTTTCTCTAATTCTGGGCACGCGATGAAAGTTTTTTTAGCGGTGGGTTTTACATAAAACTTTTTTAGTTTTTGGGCATTTCATAAATCTTCTCTAAAAATATTCTTTTTTGAGTCCTCAAATTGAAAAAAATTTTAAGGATGGGTTGGAGATGGCCTAATGCATGTCACTGATGTGGACGCGAGCATGAATGAATGGAATGTTTTGAAATGAATAATAATTCAAACTACAAACTAAAAATCTAGATACCTTTTACCATTATGTAGGATTCTCATTTGTGCATATTCTAATACTTTTTACCATTGGTATGAATAATAATTCAAACTATGGAATCATTTTTTCTCCTAATTTTTCTTCCATTAGGTATTATATATTTTTTTTTTCCTCAATTCATTTGGCACCGAAATCACCTTTCTTTCCCAACCTCATAATTCCGCCATCCAAACCAAACGAGGCTTAACATCTATGATCCTTCTAGTATTATGAATGAGTTTGAATTTGAAAAAAAAAAAAAACCTCTGCGCCAGACTTTTTCTATACTAAATTCAATCTTTTCTTGTTGCTTATAATATTTTGCGGACTTCAACCTTCAATATTATGTTAATCTTACTGTCTTAGCTCTCTTTTTCTCACTGAGACTTGTTGTCTGTTCTGTTAGTCATCTACACATTTGGAAACTTCTGCTTGTTCTTTCTATAACCGCCACTTCTATTGAATTATGACCCATGCATCCATCAACCGAGCAAATTTCCGATGGGCAAAGTTACAGTTATGTCATCCCGTTAAATTACAATCTTGACTATTGAAAACTGCGATTTATTCTTACACTAATATGGAAACTATGTCAACAAAGGTTCTTTGGAACCTCCAAATTCCTTGCACCTCTATTCAGCATTTTATTTGTTGCATCATGTAATTTCACATATTTGAGGGTCTCACTAATAATATGATCGTACAGAAGTGTACACAACCAAAAGCTAAGTTGATTATATGGGTCATATATCAAAATGAACATTAATGTTGTAAACATGTGAAGTGATGTGCTAACAACGTTTAAGTTGATTGACATATACATCTCATTGTTAATCCCCCAGAGTTCCTCATACCAAGTTATGTTGTGCGTATATATACAGTGCTTGTGTCATATTTAAGAAAGATTATACAGCAACGTATTGATTCTCACTAGTGAGTTAAACCTGATCCATGTCATAAGCATTAAAGATATTGATTTTCTTCTCTTAGTAAAGGGGCTCAAATTTCACATGATTTTTAAAAAAAAAAAAATTGAGTTGCATCCCACTTGTTTTACCCAAATTCAAGGTACATCCGACCAAATTACCATAATGCAATACACCCCCCACTTTTGAAGGAAACCGTCCTTCACAAACGTAACTCTTTTGACTAATTTTTTTTTTTACAGTAATACCCGTCTTCTTCCGCGTGCCCCCTTTGCTGCCCTCCTTCCCGCCGCCGCAGCGGCAGCCACGGCACCACCAGCGGTGCTAGCAATAGCAGTAGCGACGCCAGCATCAACAGTCGACGGGGGCGCACGGCGAGGGGGGAGGTGGGGCTCCTGCGCGGCTGGGTAGGGGGGCAGTCGGCAGGGACGTGCGCTGGGGTGGGCGTGGGACGAGGGTCGCGAGAAACAAGATACAGTCATTTTTGTCAAAAAAAATTGGTCAAAAAAATTGATCCTTAGTGAAGGGCAATTTTTATCAAAAGTTGGGAGCTGTCTTGCATTATGATAATTGAATTGGATACAACTTAAATTTGGGTAAAACAAATATGATGTAACTCAAAATTTCTCTTAAAAAATGTTTGTTTCATAGAACTAACAAGACTGGAGAAATCATCAACTTCGGAGTCAGTCTGACCAGAAATCCAGCATAGAACTCTCATAGCATTCTAGTATTTTAGAAGAACAATTTCTGAGGGACTGCTTGGGGTGCATACTGATCTCATAGAAAGCATGTCCAAACTAATCATATGAGAAGGCAACGGAATATCTACTAAAAATGGAAATTATGTGTATTGCATCAACGTCAAAAACCCTGTAGACTTTCCGATCAATTATACTAAACTCAGTTTATTGCGTCAACGTCAGTCAGCAACCTAAAATCATATCATACATGAAAGATCTATTGGTTGATCACATGTCGATTCGCGATATTGTCCAACTCTTACCACCATAAGAGTTTCCTGATGCCAACATTCAGAAAACCTTGGCTCGCATTGAAATCAAATACATGACAAACTTGCTTTCCCTCTTCAATTGTGATGATTAAGCAGTCTCCTTGCGTTTCCGCCCCCACCTAGGGGTGGTCTCGATCAGCTGATGAGGAACCAGCTGCCTCTCCTTCCTTGTGAGCTTCTTGTAGTTGCTGACCCTTAGCTTGGCGATCTTTGCCTCCTCTTCAGGAGTGGTCTCCCTTACAACTACAGTAAGCCGGCATCTAGGTCTCATCATGATCCCGCACTTCCCTCTTGCGTGATATGATAGCCGCTTCAAATAAAGCCCTTTGCCGACAAAGGCTTCAGCTACGAAACCAAACAAAGAAAATGATTAATCCAGAGGCACATAGAGACTTCAGCTATGAACATAAAGAAAATGATTTAATCCAAGACATGCAATTCCTACCACACGACAGTCAATGGAGGTGTTATGCTGGATACTCGCATACTCTGCATGTTCTCTCTAATATGTCGGATCCATCTCTTTAAATGTTATATAATTTCTAGAACACTAATTGCTGTACCAGAATGTATCCATGACATATTTGCAACCTTATTATGTCACTATCATGGAAAAGTAATATTAAGAAGATGAAACAATGACTGAATAATGAAGTTCAAAATCCAATTTTTGATGGATTTCTTCAATCAGAATGGCATTATATTCAGTAGCCGTGAGAAGAAAATGTGAAATGCTTGTATTAATAAGGGTAACAATGGAGTTAGACAACCAGATAATATAGTCCAAATGCTAAGTTTCACTGTCAGAATCCTAAATACTAATATAGCTTATAAGGTTCCAGATCAAAGCCGATCATCCTGAACTGAGGAATGAATTGTATATATCCCATTCTGCCAATGTACTCAGTGCTTGGGAAACTACCATGGAAACAGGTTCTTTGTGTATATTACAACATTTATGTGGAAGACATTACAATAGCTTTTAAGACATTGCCATGTTCTGATTGCATTATATATAGTTAATGAAAGTTGAGGAAAAGAACCAAGACAAGTATGCGAGTCCATCCTATATGGTTATCTTTTAGCTTAAACATGATTCATATGAAACCAGGATCCAAGAATTTAGATGATCTTCTGATACAGTCAGATTAATGTCTTGGATTTTATTTACTAAACCAATCCTGACTTTAGCTATAACTGTGACATTGACACTGGATGTTGCCTTAGAGAATGACTAGAAGGTTTTACACATCCAAATTGGGAAGGATTGATGGCCAAGGTTTACGAGTGCGTAATGCAAATAAACAATAAGAGTATCTTACCAACAAGAAGTTTGTCGGGGTCCAACCCATGATTATGGCTTGCATTGGCACGGGCAGAGTGGATAACCTGCAGCAGTAAACCAACGGTCTGGTGCATGATGCCCCATTCAACTTAGAATTAACCACCAAAACATACACAAAAGGATAAAGCATTACCTGATAGACATCTTTGGCAGCTCTTTTCACTGTTACTTGCAGTTGCATGAGAGCATCTTCAACACGCATCCCTCGCACAAGTTTAGCCACCAGATTCATCTTCTTGGGACTCTAATGCCATAATACACATCAAAATCTAGTTAAGGATGTGAAACTTTCATGATATAACAAAGAAATGAATAATATCGACGAATTGAGATATAGAAGTTGTACTCATGTATCATAAATTGCAATTCAAATTGAGGTATAGAAGTTGCACTGATGTATCATAAATTGCAATTCAGTTTCACTCCTTTATTACCTCTTCATAAATGATCAAGAATTCAAGGTTCTTTCTGGATTAAGAAAATGTTTTTCAAATACATCTTTATAGGCAATGTTGTTAGACATAGGTCCACGCAGTGGCGTAGTCAGAATTTTAATCTAGGGGGTGCGACGCTTACTATTAAAAAGTAATAAGTAATAATAAATATGAAAAATAATGATGATCTGGTTGACGGTTTCAGAAGTGGACGAAATTTACAATGTAGGACAAGTTCGACGTTGCACATTCAACGACGCATGTCTCGTCGCGATTCGAAGTGTGCTCGAAGAATAATTACAAATTTTCGAAAAATATCATTACGGTAAAAATTCGACGAATTCGGACCAAATTTGCTGTGCACAGTCGATGCATTCGAGTTTCGTCAATATCCACATGTCGAGTATGACTGTACGCATCATAAATAATGATATTTTTATGCAAAAACTGTTACATGACAAAATTAGTAATATCACCATTTTGGTATGGATATTTTTTTCCCCCTCAAACTAAGCATATCCTAACCCAAGTAGACCCTAACGGAATTTTCGTATTTTGTATTGTTTATTCTCTTTTTAGGGTAGTGGATCTGTCTCTCAAGGTTCAAACAACAAAATGCTTTTGGTTGCATATTAAATGTTTATGTACATTGGATTGCATGTATAGAGCTTCTTTGCACTGACATTCATTCCGACTCTAATCCATTTGACATTGATGTTTGAATGAAAATTATACATATAAACTTTATAAATAAAAAAAATCAAAACCAGGGGGCGCAGCTGCACCCCCTCGGGATCAACTGGCTACGCCACTGGGTCCAAGTGCAAGTATCAGAAACCTCCCTCCAATTGTCTTTTCATGGTGCAAGGTTCCTTCGCATGCCTCTTACACGAGGAAATCTTGCCTGAAAAAATGACCTAGTGACAAAAAGGGAGCAGCAAATAGCTAGAGCCTTGATACGTCCAAAAAGATGCAGGGGATTGAAGGGGATGATGAGACATGAGATCAGCCAAAAGACTCACTTAAAGAGTGGTATCTTCTTGATTCCAAGCAAAGTAGCAAGCGAACGTGGCACATTATATTAGAAAGATATTGAAAAAAGAGAGAATAAAAGGAGGAAACATAGTGAGAGGTAGTCACAACACACATCTCGGGTGCTAATAAACATATCAGTTTGCCCTGAAGTAGCGGATATCTATCAACGCTCGAAAAAAGCATTTTGATTGAATAGAAAGGAGAGGTTATCTTTTGTTACAGGCCTGATGAATTAAAGCATGAGACTTTTCCTCTTCTTTAAAGCTCAAGCAATAAGTGCATTCAATAATTACCTATAATGAATAATAACTTGTTTAAGTCGTACATAGTGCTATATATAAGAGCTAAATATAAGAGCTACTCAAGTGAGGTGTGCACAACTTTGACGCGGCCGCTATTTAGCTTGCAACAGGGGCCTGACCAGAATTCTGGTCACTGGCCAGAATTCCGGTCAGGACAACCGAAAAAATTCCGGTTCTCGGCACTAATTTGGTTCTGAAAAAAACCGAAGTTCCGGTTTGCCAAACCGGAATTCTGGTTCTGACGGGCCAAGGGCTATTTTGGGAAAGATTTTCGAAATTTCACTAATCTCTTTAATTAGGAATTTTTTTTATTGCTTTCCTAGTTTGATTAGACTAGTTTCTTTGGGTTTAAGTCAGCTTTTCCTATAAATAGATTGTAGGTAGAGAGCAGCAAAAAAGTTGGTTGCTATTATTGAAATTTACTGTGGTCATTGAGTTATTTCTATTTTTAATTATCATGTTTGAGAGTTGAGATACTAGTCCTCGTATCGGGTTCAACGATCGATATTTTCGTGCTGTCAGGTGGTATGAGAGCCTCGATGTGTCACAATGCATGCTTGGAACCAAAGACGAAAACGACGACTTACATCTTCCTAAAGAAAGGATAATGAAAGCGTCTTTGTAGCTATCCGTCACATTAAAGTCTCTTTGCGGAGAATGAATCTATGTGTCCAACAAGTTGAGCAGGTTGTAGATTTCCAGAAAACCACCGATAAAACGAATATGGATCCAAAAATGGCGTCATTTGTGAGAAACGTCCGCGACCTCCCAAACGATGGCCATGCATCGGTGCGAGGATAATCGTTACGGAGGACGTGTGGATTCGTCTAGCACGAGCAAGGAGGGATATGATGATCTCGTCAAACAGGGTCATGATGACGATCGTAGTGATGACATGCCGACTGACCACGATGTTATTGGGATTGGGACGTCATAGCTGACACTGTCTATGACGACTATGGGAGGAACGACCTTTGCGACGACTCGCGCATAGACGATCGGTTAGGAGACGGCTACGCTTACCAATGGTAGTCGTATGGAAGAATTCAAGAAGGAAGAGGCATTCATCAGTGGGGTATGAAAGATCTCAATACTTGATTCCGAATCCGTTGTACCATCAATGACAAAAGCAAGGTTCGCAATCTTCGTACCTAAATTGGTATCGGTATCAGATTCTTCCTATGAGTATCAGTAGTATCGGCGGTTTTGGATCGAAGTACCCAATTTTTTGGTATCGGAAAGTAAATAATTATTGAACTTTAAAAAAAATATATATACATTTAGGTATAATTTTAAGTATTTTCTATGTTATTTCGTAGAATTGAATCAAATATTAGTCAACATTGTCAATTTATTAGTCTGCGATAGATAAGTTTTCTTCTTTTACCTGATTTTACAACCTTATTATGCTTTTACATCATTGGTTAATTGGTCTTTTTTATTGAATTTTCTTCATTGAATTGACTGGAAAAGAAACCCACAATGTCAGTACCAAACCGTGGCCGTATTGTATTGGTATCGGTCGATACTGCAAAGTATGAACAAAAAGATTGAGTGTTGTAGTCGATAGAAGTAACCAAGAAAACATCATCAACTGACGACCGATCTAAGATTCGGGGTTGACATTAAAGAAGCACCCGAATGCATACTTTGTTGGGTGGGCCCAGAAAGTATCGTGTGTCAGGGTGATCAAGCGGTATCGTTTCTATTCTCTATCAAAGCCTACAGGAACGAGGCCTGCTATGACGTTATAGAAAGACTCAACATTTATCATATGTTGCTTAGGAGGTCGTGGCAGTTGATGTTGATGCAAAGAACAACAAATGCAACAACACGTCGGTTGGTGAAGAACGACGTGAAGTACACTTATGTCCTTGCAGAAAAGTATCAAACCGAATCTTGACAAGGGTACGGGAAAGCTTTTCTGTCATTGACTTTATCCACGAAAGAAGCAGACTTCAAGGAGGCCCCATAAAATGCATGACTTGGTATCGAAGGGAAGCATAGAACCGAAGAGTCAATAAAGGAAGGAATTAGTCGAGCAGAGGTATGATTGGTACTCGACATCCTCCTGTATGAACTTCTCGGAGGGCTACCACCCATGCGCGACATCCAACATTGTATTGATCTTGCTCCCAGGACGAATTTGTCGAACTTGCCACACCACAAGTCTAGAAAACGAGATTCTTTAAGAAGGTGGAGGACTTTATGAGAAGAACTTATAGTCGATTTCTCTACAAAAGAAGGAAAACATTAGGAAGAGCAAGAGCTGGTGCACGGTTCATGCCTAGTGACACCAGATAAAGACGGTAGCTGGAGGATGTGAGTAGACAGTCATGCGATTAACAAAATCACAACTGGCTACAATTTTCTAATAGCGCGACTGGATGACACATTAGACCAGACGAGTAGGCATGTCGTCTTCTCTAAGATAGATCTTCGAAGTGGCTACTACCAAATACGCATCCGATCGGAAGACGAGTAGAAGACGACATTTAATATGTCGGGTGGAGTATTCGAGTGCTTGGTCATGTTGTTCGGATAATCCAACGGATTCACACATTGGCAGTATTATAAATGGCGATCGAGACGGGCGCTAGGCGGCTGCTATCTGCACCGCTTTTGCCGTTGGCGGTGGAGTAGGCGGACAATAGAGGTTTGGTGGCGTATGCGGAGGTGAGGCGGCATAGGCGGAGCAATACCTGACTAGATGTTTTGGCAAAACAATTTTGCAAGCATTATGGACCCACGGTTTACTTTTACAAGACTGAAACTTCATAAATCTTTGTACTGCAACTTATTTATGCATAAACACCATTAAAATCATGGTTTAAAGTATCGGCCGATACCGATCCAATACGGCCGATACCGATACGATTTGGCATGTCCCGATCCGATACCGACCGATACCCAATACTGACCGATACCGACATTGGGGGTCCCTTTTCCGGTCAATTCGGCAAAGAAAATTAAACGAAAAAGACAAATCAACAAGGGTTTAAAGCATAATGAGGTTATAAAATCATGTAAAAGAAAAAAAATCAATCTATTGTATGTAAACCAATTGGTAACGGTGAGTACTATTTCATTTAATTTTAAAACTACTAAGAAATAACACTCAAAATACTTAAAATTATGCCTAAATGTATAAAATATATTTTAAAATGTAAATAATTTATTAATAATTATTTGTTTTCCGATACCAAAAAATCAGATACTCCGATCCGAAACCGCCAATACTACCGATATCGCCGATACAAATACTCATAGGAGTAGTCCGATACCGATTCCGATACCGATTCCGATACCGATACTGTGAACCTTGATTAAAATATGCATATAACGCCAAAAAAATGATAAAATAGTAAAAATGTCAAAAATGTATCAAGCGCCTAAGTTGCGCCTAGGCAGTAGGCGGACCCTCTCCGCCGTGTACCCGCCTACCGTTGTTTAGAACATTAAACATTGGGGCACTACTTGAAGTTTCAATACAAGCTCATGCATAAATTTAGAGCTTACAACCATGTGGCAAGTGGCCTACGCACTTATTAGGAGGAGCTTTGTTGCTAACCATGGTTAACCAGAAGGTGGTCGGGTTGGAGTTCATCAAGAAGCTTTACGCAGAAGATGAAGATATTGAGGAATGGAAGCAACTTCGTCAAAAATAGGTTATTGACAACTTTTGCATCCATGATGAGTTCTTGATGAAGGAAGATAGGCTTTGCGTCCCATGTAGACCCTTGAGGAAGAAACTAATTACGGAAGAGATGAAGTTGTGAGACTTTGCTTCAGCTAAAGCGGAATTCATTTTCAATAGTGTGGTTCATTCATCTACATAGGAGTCTTCGTTTGCTATTGTATATTCAAAAACCACCTAATTATGTTCTGGATTTGCATGTTTTGCTAAAGGGATCAAAGCAGAGTACAACAATAAAGAATTTGGCGAATCAAATCCATGGAGTTCACGAGAGTAGGGAGTGACTACATAAGGCCAATGCGAGGTGATTCAAATTGCTATAGAGATTTTTGTTTTGAGCACCATAAGCACAAGATTTTCAAAGTCACTGACGACGTCATATTGTGCTTTCGGAAGGAGATGCTATCGGTTGGGATTACAAAAGGCTTCAACCGAAGAAGTTTGAGTTGTTCAAAGTGCAAAAGCTATGCAGTTAAAAACAGTTTTTTCATGATAACGGTCCAGTAGAGTTATTGATATATCACTGATATCTCGGATTTATAACGGTAAATATCGGTTTGCATTTTTAACACAATTTTTATATATGAACAACACACTTAATAGTTATCTATTATAAAATATGCAAGAAGAGTTTCTTAAAGTATTAAAACTAAAATGTTCATACCCAAACCAACATTACAATGTAAAAAGTACCACTTCAAAACGATTCAACTAATATGAAAACAAAAAAGATCCCAATTCAAGTTTCAACATCTAATAATCTTCATTAGCCTCAACTTCAACTTCATTTTCTTCGTTTTCACCATCACCATCTTCTCCACCTTCTTCCCTAGTTTGTTCATCTTCATCTTCTTCATCCTCCATATATTCATCATTGTGAACAAGTGAGGAGAATGAATCTATAACACCTCGTGACCTTATACTTCTCTCTCCCCGACTTTTGGTTTTAACAAAACCTAACCATTATATATCGGTTTTTTTCAAAACCGCTATATATTGATATATCGGTCATATCGGCCAATAATATCGGTACCGATATTTTACCGATTTTTTCTCAAAAAAAAAAAAAAAATCAGCACCGGACCGATACCGTTATATCGGTTATATAACCGATATAACGGTTTTTAACTGCTTAGTGCAAAAGTAAGGAAGCTCGGTTGGAAAGAAAAAGCCTCAACGAGCTTTGCGGTGACTGACGACGAGGCACTTTATCCAAACGGCGTAACAAAGAACTCGGATCCATTCTCTACAAGAGAAGGGAAGTGATTAGCTTGCAACAGGCCCTGACCATAATTCTTCACTCATCAGAATTCCTGTCAGGCTAACCGCAATTCCGATTTGATTGTGGATAATTCAGAATTCGGTTTGACTGGCTAGGGCTATTTTAGGAAAGATTTTGGAGATTTCATTTCAAATCTTTTTATAGGATTTCTTTTATTTTATTATTTTCCTAGTTTGATTAGGCTTAGTTTCTTAGGATTTAAGCTAGCTTTTCTTATAAATAGACTGAAAGGAACAAACAAGTTTATTAGCATTAATGAATTTGCTTTGAACATTCAGCTCTCTATTTTAATTCGCGTGTCTGAGAGTTGAGGTGCCACTCCTCGTATCGGGTCGTTGGTTTCAGCGATTAATGTTTGCGAGTTGTGACAAACTCATAACGATGAGGAGGATCTATAAAAACTAAAATGATCAAGAGAACAACAACAACAACAACGCAACAACAACAACAAAATCAAGAGAACAACAAAAACATCGAACTGAGACTCAACAAACACAAGTCAATAAAGAACACATGATCGATGATGCGTGTAATTCCTTTTGCCATTATTATCTTTGGAGTGAAAATTGAGAGGGAAAAAGCTTCAAATATGTACATGCTAAAACTCTATTTTTCTCCCTTTAGTACTTCCCTTTTAGCATTCTCTCTTATAGTTCATCCTCAACAAAAATTCAAATGGACTATTAAAACATGACCAGATCCTCATTCTGTACCTTTCTTGAACTTTTTTTATGAAAGACATAGCTTCACAAATTTATGAATCTGCCTCAACCAGTTCCACCAGGACCATCAAAGGACCCTATAATCTTAAACCTTCCATTGATCAATAAAAAGAAGAAAGCACATTCAGCTTTATATCTATTCTCGTCTCCTTGATACTTTATCAAAACTAAGTATGCGATCCTTGTCAACAAAAATACAACTCAAAACCATCAACTTGTAGTTTTACCACTCCAGAAAGCTCAAGCCAAACATAATATACCAATTTCCTCTTTCGATCCACATAATTATTTGGTGTTATTAAGTTCTTTGCTTACCACATAAAACAAAGGTGATCTATGCTTTATTGGCACTCACAAAAGTCACTGCAATAGATGTATCAAGCTGTCATTATTACCATTAGATGTATGGTGATGTTTCATCTTCATCATCATTTCATCCAAGGACCATCACATATTCTTATAAAAATGGGCTATGGCTATGATGCATGACTCTAAACTAAGAAGGGTCGACAAAAAAGGTTTACTAACTTACAACTGCATTATATCTGCCATTAGCTCTTTGGGTTTGAGTGAAAAATATGGAGAATTAAAATATCTCAATATGAAAGTTAAGCTCATGCAACCAATGGGAAGCCTTTAAAAAAAAATCCCACGTACAAGGGAAACCAGAGGGAATATCTGAAAAATCCTCGGACATTAAGAAAAAAAAGTTCTCCATTTTCTGAATCTCACCAGTGTAAGAACCTTGAATATTTGTAACTGTTGGGTCCATGAAGTAGCTACAGATTCAAACAGTTTTGCCCTTAGGAGTGAATTGCAATGACTCCTCCAGGTCCACTCTCATTAGATAAGCTATTCACCACAAAGGCACAAACTTATTAATGACAATACACATGATCTCCATAAGTTTACATATGAGAAGATACTTGGCAGATAAATCAAAGATCAATGTAATCAATGCCTAATTGCAATCCAGAACGACTGCAACATTGAAGATCAATTGCTTCAGCTGACAAGAGAAATTTCTTTTGTCAATTTGCTGAGTCAAAACCAACAGCAAATGCTACAACTGCCAACAAGAGGGACAGGTCTTCCCCTGTCTGCTGAAAGTCCATTGTAAACAACTGATTAGGTGAAATTTCTGATCATATATGATAGCCACCCTCCGAAAGGTTTCTAGGTTGAAAGAAACTATCCAACACCCTAGATACCTATTTGGCGATTGTAAATTGTCCAAGACGAACTTGGAAGAATTAAGAATGAGGATGGACCACGATAAATGCACCAAGGAGTACAAAAAATAAAGCAAAACAACATTACATAGAAGGGGCTATTCCAAAGTCCATTAGCATCTTGTCAATGAACACAGTGGAAAGTGATTCAAAGGTATCTAAAAGAAGCTAGTCCGAAAACAGGTATCGTATAATAATGTCTGGAATTTCCATAGCCCCACTAGATCGCTAGACTCAATCTCCAGGCACGCTGACAACACATAATTTGGTAGGAGACTAGGAGATACTATTTGTACATACAGAATCCTTATCATAAACTTTTAACTCTATGTGAATGAAATCTCAACTCCAGCTACAATTACATTCTATATCTTACCATTAGCCTCTTTACCCGGTCTGGTTCCGGTATCATACAGCAGTGATACCCAGTTAGATTCAGACATGATATGTAGAGTTGTATCAAGTGTTCTTAAGAACACTGTATCAGACAAAACAATATCTCAATGTTACACAAGGGTGTTTGTCCTTGAGTATCCTCTTGCTTCCACAGAAGTTGCTACAACTTCAATTCCTCAAATGCCACATTCTAGGAAGCTCTCCAGTCAGCTGTATTGTATGTGTTGCTCAGAACTATCTCCAGTGTAGTACATTTTTCTTGTGCACTTTCATTTTTATTTCCGTCAGGCTTTGTTTTAATCGTGAAAAAATGTTCAATCAGTATTGAAACCTGAAGCTAAGAAGAACCCCCCATAGATCGAAATACTGAAACTAATTAGTGTATAAATATTGAGCAAAAGGAAGGATGAATGAGAAGAAAAATAATAAATTTCTAAATTTCACCTAAGAATTCCTACCAATTTCACAAACTTGGACATAGTTATGACTAACATAATATAGTGCAGAGATGAATATACTAAATTGAGAGGCTCAAACTTTCCAACTACAATGATCCCAGCCATCTTTTTGAACACTTACTTTAGGTCAAAAGGAAATGAGGGAGGACTACACATGATGGACAAGAAATATCTAGGAAGAATAAATTTCGGTGTTTATGATCAATCATTCATCAAATGATGGAGAGACCGGAGAAGAAGTTCATAAATTAAAACAAGATGGATGAAGTGCTTTGTGAATTCAAGATATTGTCGAAGTTGGAAGGAAATTTTATATGACAGCTATAAAACTGAACATGCTTTATGGATCAAAATTTTAGGCAGTCAAAAGATATGCCCAGAAATAAAATGAGCATTATTGTAGTGACATGCTAAGATGGATGAATGGCAATACATTGAAAGAGAGGATAAGAAATGGGTGCAATTGTTGGAAGTTGGAGGCGGTCAAGATTTAGGATAAGAAAAGAGAAAATCCTCAGGTAAGAAAAATCCTCTCAAATGGTTTGAACATGTGGAACGTAGACCAATACATGCAGCGGTTAGATGGAGCGGTAAAAAACTAGTCAAAGGAGCTATTGGATCTAGGGGGGCCTAAACCGACTTGAATTGAAGCTGTAACATAAGATATGGTTTTCGGTAAGCATTTAAAAGAGATGAATGGAAGAAAAGGATCCAAATAGCCGAGCCCAAAATTTTGGGATGAAGGTGTGTGTTGTTGTTGTTGTACTACATTAGTTCAGGTCAAAAAACGGATGATACCAATGTGTATCAGTCATATCGAAGGGACTGACAAGAATTACCAGTAATGGCTGAAAAATAAAAATGGCAGCACTGTGCCGGCAAGTATCCGATCTGTATCGAGTTGATATTCTGGTATCAGATGAAATTTTTCCATAACTACTGATACATTACCTAAACAAGCTAATTTATGGCCAATACGAGCTAGTACATAGCAAATTTTAGCCAATATTAGTGAAAAATGGCTGAAATTTGATGCAAACATGCAAAACATACCAATACAAGCTGAATATGCCTATACAAACAGAAGTTTTGACAAAATTGGTGAGAATGGGCTTTAAAATTTGGTCAAAACTTAAAATTGAAACCGTAAAAATTGAAACCGATACAAAGCAACTTTGGCCATAATATAATAGGTGAAACAAGCTGAAACTTGGTCAAACTTGCAAAAGTGATAAGAGTTTCAATAAGTTCTGTAAAAATTGAAGTGTCGAAACTCTTCCAATACTCAGTTCCAAAATGACTGAAACTACCTATACTGGTAGTCACAAAATGGGTATGATACCAATAGTGAAACTGACTTTTTGAACTTGCTTCTGGGATCCTTTTAGTACCTATTCAAGCTCTGATAGAAAGAGGTCATTATTGAAGTATGTGATTGATCAATACCAATTTAAGATCGATACACACAATAACTTAATTCTTACTCTACAATACATTTCTTGCAGGCTTGCAGCCAACTAGCATAACCCGCATTGAACTTCTTCTGACATGGACACAAGCCGAAAGTGCACCTCCGTGTCCAAGACCTTTACAGTTGACGCACCAAAAGAAGTGTTCAATGATTAATTCATTACGCATATAATATACAATTTCCACGTGGAACCCATCAGATAGGGCCTATATTGACCTAGTGAAAAATGTTATTACACATTATCCTTAGAACAAGTAGTTGAACAATAAAACCATATTAGTATCATCCTATGAAGCATGGATGCTCCAAAATGTGGCCGTGTCATGTTGGCCACGTATCGGACACTCTACAGACACTCCAAACTACACTAAGACACACCAAAATAGGTGCAATGTCCGTGTCACTGTGTCGTGTCATGTCCGTGCAACACTGTCAATCTATATTAAAAGTCCGATTGAACAGAATGGATGATAATCAATTTGTGTAGGGCACAAGCAATCCTACCATTTTATTATACAAATTGGTAAAAGTCAATGCAATAAAATTTTGCAATCGCCCTGTTATCAGTGCCAATCCAAAACTATCAGAAAACATCGAGCCTTAGCTAAGCCCATAAGCTCCTAGAAATAAGAAAGTTTCACCGTTAATCTACTATCACATTAAGAAATACAATAGAGCACCCGGCAAAACATATAGTTTTCTAAAGTATAACCTTCATCAAAGGTTTCAATCTCCACCAAGTACATAAATGCAATAAAGAAACTAGATTCTAAAACAAAAATGTTAAAGCAATATTATCTGCAACAAAGGAGCATAAAGAGGAATACCTGTTTTATTCCCTTTTAATAGCTTGAACTGTCAAGGGTTTGGAGCTTCCATCCTTGGCCTTAGTTTTCCCATCTCCCAGAAGTGGCATCAAAGGGGACGACACGGGCTCCATGTTTGTAACGTCTTCTGCAAACAGGTTACATGTATTGGAAATTCCTGCAATCAAACAGCATGAAGCCAGAATTCCAGATAACAAAGTATAAACTCTATGCTACACGTATCATAAACAATCCAGTAGAAGGCGAAATATACAGGTTTTGGAGAAAACAGTCAAGAGCACTCCATTAGAAGAAAAGTAAGAGCAGTATAATGAGATTTTTCCCTTCAAGCACCATGAACCTTGATTAATGTTCCAATCTAGGAAGCAATTAGCATGAAGTTTCTATTTTTCCTAACCATATTGTGAAGATAACTGAAATCAACACGACGATGAGTTATCCATCATTTTTTTTTCAAATACATATAAGGCATTCAAGTAGTTACTAGTTCGTTGAAGCGGCTACGAAAAAAAATCACGTCTTCTAAAACACAGATAGTTTCTTAATTAAATTTATTCCAGAACATGACAGTATATTACCACTCGTTGCAGATATTGATGAAAAGGGCTCAGGATTCTCCTGGAGGGAAAATCTGACACTCTTTGAAGACGCGCTAATTGGCCTGCCATAAAATAATAAATAAAAGAGTAAGCCACCGACCACAGACCCCAAAACCCTTTCTCCCCCACTGAAAAAGAAAATAAATGTATCACTCCAAAATGGAATTTTAAGTGCCAAATCCAAAAACCCAAAACTATTGGACACGGCTATACGGACACAGCACATATTTTAGAATTCCCGCATCGTCCATCGTGTCTATTGTCCCACACGACGCAAAATGGACACGGCGCCGACTTTATGGAGTGTCAGTGCTTCCTAGCTAAAAAAGAGAGAACTTCATCGTTCCACTCCAATGTCCCATTACACGTAAGATCCAGACTTGGCTATTTTCAGCGAGTATGTCAAAAAATCGTTCTTGGGTCGATTTGGGAACTACGGTTTTTAGTAATAGAAAATGGAGAAAAACAATTGCATGATTTGATTACAAGCAATTGAGGAAATAAAAAAATATAACCTGGAGATGGGACGGATGTGCAAAACTGACGCGACCGTGCTCGATTCTGGATCCGACTTGGCGACGATCGAACGGAGATGCCTCGGCCATCCCGCCATTGCTGAAAAAAAAAAAGTTTCAATCTTTCAGTATATAAATACAAGATCTCTAAAAGGAATGGTTGTTGTGCAAAAAGGAGGAGAGCTTTAGAGAGAGAGAGAGGGAAAAAAAAACCTAATCGGAGTTGGGACCGGCGGCGAGCTTCTCTACTCTACGCAGAGAGTTTAGGAGAGAGTTTAACTCTAATGGCTTCAACACAACAGGTAGGACCGGGTCCTGTTGGATAAAACCTGAACCCGTTTAATTCTCAGTTTGGACTGGGCCTGCTTGATTCTCTCTCTTAGGATTTAGAAGGTGATTTTTTTTACTTTAATTAGATAAGAATTTAAATTATATAAAAATAGTTTAATATAATTTTAATAATGTTTTAATTAAAATTTGTTATATATATGTTTTTTAGTGTATAGAATTAGAGCCTGAATTTTATACAGTTTAGGCCCAAAAATGTCCAATTCTCAGTTTGAACCTTGATTTTTTTTTTCTTCTCATTATACCCTTACTTTTATCTTATGTTATTTGTTGTTATTGTGCACATGTTCAGGATATTATGGAAAAAAAATAAACAAAAAATAAAAATCAAAGGTCTAAATTTCCAATTGGACAGGGCTTAAACTCTAAACTAGCACAATATCCAGCATGTAAACACTAATTAGCCATATATATATATATATATATATATATATAGAGAGAGAGAGGAGAGAGAGAGAGAGAGAGAGAGAGAGAGAGAGAGAGAGAGAGAGATTCTCCTACGGGAACAATTTACGGGATGAGAAAATATACGTATGGTTCTTTTCTAATCTCTTTCACTTAAAAAAATAATTAAATATTTCCTTTGAAAAACAAACATATCTCTATCTTAAAGATAAATCTATTCATTTTTTAAATAGTGAGATATTTATTTATCTATGTTCAAAAATAGAGATAGATAAGTTAATTTTATATTTTTTTAAAATAGCGATGGATTTTTTAATATATCTTTAAAAATAAATATACTTTAAAAGTTACAATTAAAAATATTAACTTTAATGTTAATCTTAATATTAATATTAAGTTTAAAATTTGGTGTTAATATTATTGTTGATATTAATTTTAAATTTTAACATTAACATTAAAAAACTTATATTAAAATTAAATCAAAGTTAAAATTAAAATAAAATAAATATTTAAATTTAACATTATCATTAACACTAAGATTAACTTTAGCATTAAATCTAAAATTAATGTTAAAATTAAAAATTAAAATTAATATCAACATTAATATTAAGATTAACATTAAAATATAATTTTTAAAGGTATATTTATTTCTAAAGATAGATTGTTTTTCAAACAAATATATTTCTATTTTACAAATAAAATAATTAATCTATCTCTATTTTAAAATAAATTAATATCTCTTTGTTTAAAAATAAATAGATAGATAAGCTTTATCTTTTTAAGATAGAGGTATGTTTGTTTTTATAAGGAGAGATTTAAATTTTTAAAGAGAAAGAAATTAAGAAGATAAACATGCGTGACCGGATATTTTTGAGTTTTTCTGAGTTATTTTTTCTCTCCGGCTCTCTCTCTCTCTCTCTCTCTCTCTCTCTCTATATATATATATATATATATATATATATATATATATATATATATATATATATATATATTTTATATATTATACAAAACACAAATGTTTTTGAATCCTAGGGCTGACTGTGCCAAGATAAAGAGTGGTTGGGATTTAATCTTGGTGAATCAACGGTTGTGGAGTTTTATGGGGAATCCAAAGAATGGAGTTTGCACTCATAATGGTTGTGGATGAGCATTATTGAGAGTGGGATTTTATGGGAAATAAACATTATTGAGAGTGGGGTTTTATGGGGAATTCAAAGAGTGGGGTTTGCACTCATAATGGTTGTGGATGAGCATTATTGAGAGTGGAATTTTATGGGAAATCCAAAGAAAATTCACATCCAGCAGTGGTTGGGAATGGGATTTAATATTTTGATGGGGGCCTCATAATTATTATTGTTCATTTAAAATTGGGGGTCCAAGATTTTGAGGGGGAATACCTTAAATGAACCATGCCCTATGGGCACGGGTTATGACTAGTATATATATATATATATATATATATATATATATATATGCACTCGGTCTAGCGGTAAGACCGTTGGCATGTTGGGGGATGTCTCAGGATTGAGCCCCAACGGAGGCGACTGGGTGGCGTTTGTCCACGAGCTTTGGTTTCCGAATATATATATATATATATATATATATATATATATATATATATATATAGTTCACATATGATTTAAATATTGAATAATTTAGATTTGTTATAGTATATTTATAGATTTGTTATATATACCATAAAATTAGTTTACATATGATTTAAATATAGAATAATTTAGATTTGTCATAGTATATTTATAGAATTTTAGATATATGTGAAGGATTTTAGAAATTTTCTTATGTGAGGTATATACATACAGTGATTTTAGAAGAATTTAAAAAATAATTAATTACGTGAGGATATACGTACAGTTAGGCAACTCATTTCTAGTCGTTTTCTAGCCTAAGATAAAAAATTTTATGGATTGTAGTAAGTGAAATATATTATTCCATAAAGAAATTATAAATTTTCAAGGGATATTTAAACTTTAGGTACCGAATAAGTTATAAAATTTATATTTAGGTCTTCATAATAGACATAGTATGTGGATATTGTACTAACGGTTGACCGACCAAGATCCAACTAAACTGTTAGAAAAATAAAATAAATAAATAATTTTAATTAATGTTAACTTTCTGTCCTCACGTGACCTTTTGCACTGTCATGTGAGTTCACTTAAGTTGTATCCTCGACCATGATTAGTTGATGATCCAACGCTAGAGAATAACTAGTCGTTGGAAAGTCGTAGGGTAGCAAGTTTAAAACCACGTCATCATCATCTTCTTCTTCTTCTTCTTCTTCTTCTTCTTCTTCTTCTTTCATGTTTCTCTCATCTTCAATCTCCATACAATCTATATGAGAGGGAAAAAAAGCAACTAAATGATCTCTTTAATGAGTTCAAGTTTAAGCTTAAAGTACTGAGTGTTATAATTGTGACTCTACCGAACATATGGCTAGGAAATACCTATAGGCTGCACATGAACGTCTCGTACATGGATGCAGTGGCAAGATAAAACTACTGATATCTACAAGACAATGAGCTTGGGTAAGAAATTTCTGAAATATGAAAAAGAGATGTTAGAAGCAAAGTAATGAGTTAGTTACTGCTATAATATGTAATAAGCTACTACTATAACGTAAGACTACTACTATAATGTAATGAGATGTGATTCATGGACCCAAAATGTGAGTAATGTCAACTACTCTATTCTACTATATAATGCCTAAAGTAGACTTCACCGTAAAAAAAAATTATTATAAAAATACCCTTTACTATATTTACTAATTAAAAAATAATAATTAAAATTAGAGAAATTTTGAGTCGCACCCCACTTGTTTAATCCAAATTCAATGTGCACCCCACTGTTTTACCATAATGCAAGACACCCCCCACTTTTGACGGAAAACGTCCAAAACTGACGGTCAAAGGGTTTGACCAATATTTTTTGACGAAAATGCCCTCGTCTCTCTCAAACCCAAACTCATTGTTGCTGCTGCTGCTGTGGGGGGGGCGGCTGCGGTCGGGGAGGGGGGGCGGCGAGGTCGAGGACGGGGGCGAGGCCGGGGAGGGGATGGCGGCGGCGACGGTGGGGGGTAGGGTGGGGCGGCGAGGTCGGGGGAGGGGGGACGAGGTCGAGGAGGGGGGGCGAGGTTGGGGAGGTGAGGGCGGCTGCGGTCGGGGAGGGGGGCGAGGTCGAAGAGGGGGGGCGAGGTCGGGGAGGGGAGGGCGGCTGCGGCGGTAGGGGGTTGGGGGGGGGGGGGGGGGGGCGAGGTCGAGGAGGGGGGGCGAGGTCGGGGAGGGGAGGGCGACTGCCGTCGGGGAGGGGGGGCGAGGTCGAGGAGGGGGGCGAGGTCGGGGAGGGGAGGGCGGCTGCGGCGGTGGGGGGTAGGGGGGCGGTGGTGATGGTGATGGTGATGGTGGTGGTGGTGATAGTGAAGGTGGTGATGGTGGTGGTGGTGGTGATGAACGCGGCTGCGGCTGCCGCCCTCCCCTCCCCGACCTCGCCCTCCCCCCCCCCCTCCTCGACCTCGCCCCACCCCCCTCCCTCCTAGACCGTAGCCCCCCCTCCCCCCCCCCCACCCAGCAACAGCAGCAGTGAGTTTGGGAGAGACGAGGGCATTTTCGTCAAAAAATATTGGTCAAACCCTTTGACCGTCAGTTTTGGACGTTTTCCGTCAAAAGTGGGGGGTGTCTTGCATTATGGTAAAACAGTGGGGTGCACCTTGAATTTGGATTAAACAAGTGGGATGCGACTCAAAATTTCTCTTAAAATTAATGGGAGGTATCTAGATAAATACAAGAGTTGTTCTTTGATATTTCTTATTACAACAGCTCTTAAATGCACCGTGTATCTAAAAATGAGGCCTTGAAAAATTGACTTTCTTTAGCATAATTCATTTATTGAAAAATGAACAAACTTTGACTACGAGTGTCTTTATATATATATATATATATATATATATATATATATATATATATATATATATATATATATAAAGATATATATATATATATAATGCCAAAAGTTGGGCTTCATCGTAGAAGTTTTTTTTCCAAAAATGCCCTTGCTTATATTTACTAATTAAGAATATTACTTAAACTTAATAGGTGTAACTAAGTAATTACGAGAGGTGTCATTTGGACTTTCTAAATAGCCTTACATGCATGTATAAAATAATATAGAAATAGCAATATAATAATAAGTTTAGACTAATTAATGTGGATGACTTTTAGTCTTTCTAATAATAATATACTACTATTATTTGCTCTTTTCAAGTAACATTATATATATATATATATATATATATATATATATATATATATATATATATATATATATATATATATATATATATATATATATAAATATATATATATACATGCGTTGCACGTATTTTATATATATATATGGAACAAGGTAATTGTGTTAGAGACTCTTGGTTCGGAGGCCTACAAACTCGATCGAAAGGTCCGCACCGCACTGCACTCGCATCCACAGGGACAGATCCACCTTAATGCTGGGGTGGGCTGGAGCCCACCCCAATTTTTTTTTTCTTTTTTTTTCATATGCTTTTTTCTTTAACTTTTGATTTATTATATGAGTTAGCCAATCTCTAGCCCACCCCAATTCAGTCAGTCCGACCCAGTTTAAATTTCTGGATCCGCCCTTGCGCATCCACTTCCGGTCCGCACTCACATTTATTCCTTCACAGAAAATTAAATCTGACTAATTTCTTAAATCGATTTTACTTTGTCGAAATGTTATATATCCTAGTTGTTTTACTAAAGATGCTTTCAAGTCTTTACGGATATTTTATAAGGTATCATACAATTAGGCAAATGTTAAAGGCACCCCCAAATTACTAAGGACCACCAGCTTCAAATTTTAAAAAAAAAATTACAAGTTTACCATTTTGAAAACACTAAGGGCCACCAACAGTGACTGCAAGATTTGCCTGCAGTCCAAAGTGAAGCCATGACTGCAGGACTTGCCTGCAGTCCTCCAATAGCCTTTCGTAAATAGGACTGCAGGGCTTGCTTGCAGTCCAGAGTGAAGACAGGACTGCAGGACTTATCGTGCAGTCCTTCAAAATTTGTTTGTTACATGGGATCGGGTGTCGTAAGCGAACCAGACGGTGGAGAAGTGTCCCCAGTCGAGCTTCCGTTGGGCGATATATCGGCCGCCACCGAACTGGTCGTCGATCCGGACGGCGTGGTACCCTCCTTTTCTGTACTCGTCCAGACCTTCGTCTTCTTCTCCGGAGGACGAAGAGCACGACATGGCTGCTCTCTTCTCTTTGCTTTTTTTTTTTTTCCTGTTGCTATTATGGATGGGGATGACAAAAGGGAAACCTACAGAACCACCACCACCTAAAAATGAAGAAAGACGAGTTCTTACTTCTTCCTCTCTTTTTTTCTTCTTTTTATTATATATTTTTTTTTTATCTTTTATCTTTTATTTGTTTTCCTGTTACATGCGGCTTCTTCCATTTACCTTGCGGTAATGGCGGCAGCGTAGGCAGAATCGGAGGGGCCGTCCGCGGCGGAGGAGGAAGGAGCTTCGGCGTCGAGGTCCCCCGCGGGGGAGAATGAGAGGGCGTTGACGTCGCCGGCGCCGTCGTCGTAGGTGCGGAGGAGGCCCGGGAGGGAGAGCCCGGCGGTGCCGGGGAGGACGAAGTCGGAGTAGGTGCGGAAGACCTCGTCGTGGATGGCGGACTGCAGGGCTTCACAATTTTTTTTTTCTCGGTGGCCCTTAGTAAACTTGTGCAACTTTGGTTGCTCTTAGTAAAAAAAAAAAAAAAAAAAAAAAAATTCATGGTTCCCTTAGTAGGAGGGTTGCCCTTAGTAATTTGGGGGTGGCCTTTAACATTTGCCTACAATTATTATTCAAGGAGTACTAAGAGTCAAAGATGTTAGTATGTTATGGCTTACGATTTATGATATATTGCACTCTTTATTTGTATTTTTCTTTCTCTATTAAAGAAAAGTAATCAACTCTTTATTGTGTAAAATTATGATAATATGGTTGATTCATGCAGTCATGGGTGAGCATTATTCGATTTTGGAACGAGAGCCGGATCGAAATGAGCCGAATAAGTGATTCGATTCATTTTGAAAAAATATGGTTCGATTTTGAAAATACTAAAAAAAAATTTCGATTTCGATTTTTGGTTTATGTTTCGGTATAAAACTGACAATCGAATAAGATTTAAGCAATTACAATTTTATGAATATTATGTGATTAAAAATTTGTATACAACAATTGTGTATATATTTATTTTAAAGCCTAAATTCGATAATTTAATAATTAGTCAAACTTTGGATCTAACTTTGAAAAAAAATAATAGTTATTTTTATATAATTTAACCACAATTCCATTTTTGGTCGGCCTATTAAATGTTAATAGTTCAACCGAAAAATCGAATAAACTGAATCGATTAACGGTTTGGTTTTATTTGGCTAATTTCGATTTTACTTCGGTTTTGGTTTAGTAGAAATTGGGTTTATTAAATTTTGATTCTTTTGAAATTGAACCACCTATACATGCAATGCAGAACTTGTGTGAAATTTGAGCTTTTGTTATTCCGCACCGCATAATAATCATATTGTCGTAATAATGGATTTGTGCTTGTATATTGTAGTTGGTAAGTAATAAAGTAAACATCCGTTCATCCTTCTTCTACTTCTGCTGTGCATCCCCATCTCCAACCCTGTGCTCTGTTCATCATCAATAGTTCCATATCCTTCTTCCCTTCCCTATCCCCTACAGAAACCTTTACTTATTTCCTCCAATGGCTGTCTTACCAATCAATGATTTCAATGAGGTTTTATCCAAACTCGCCAATCTCCTTTCCCCTTCATCTGACAATGATAACAACTCATCAATTTCTCCTCACAATCCCCAAGCAGATTGGCATCTCTATTTATTTTTCAAACCCCTCACCCATAAGAGCTATCCTCCACACATCATCATATCAATTATCCCGAAAATTTGGAAACTCAAGGGCTCTGTTCGTATTTCAGAATACTATGGAGGGTCATTTGCTGCAAAGTTTGAACTATTGGAAGATTTGGATTATGTCAACAACAATGGTCCATGGAAGATCAACAGCCATTTATTGATTATGGAGAGATGTTCCCCCAACAAGATTCCTACTGATTACACTTTTACAGAGAGTGAATTCTAGATTCAACTCCATGGATTACCTGTCAATCTCCTCACAATTGAGTTCATAGCATCAGTGGCTTCGCGGATAGGTGCTATCAATCCACCAACTCAACAGGAAGCTTTGAAGTGGACTATGTTTGCAAGAATCAAAGTGAAGATTGATATCTCCAAACCACTTCTTCGTCTTCTACAAGTGAAGATAAACAACAACACCGAATGCACAATTCATCTGAAGTATGAACGTCTTCCAAAGTTCTGTTTATTTTGTGGTCGATTGGGACATAGTGTGAAGAAGTGTAGTTGGCATCAAGAATTCACCAAAAAGATTGATACATCATGGTCTGAATCTCAGCTGGAGCAGTTCAAATCCATCCTGGACAAACGTCTTGATCATGTAGGAACGATATAGTAAAGCGTAATACTCTAGAGGGGGGTGAATAGAGTTGGCAGCGGAATAATGCTAATTAAAAAATTGTTAGCAACACAATCACAGTATATAATCACAATTGAAATAATGTAAAGGCAGAGTTCAGAAAGCAAACGCAAAGACAACGATGTATACTGGTATCCCTCTGTTGAGGACTAATCCAGTCGGTAGAACTCTTGCTACCAGTTTGAATCCACTATAGGAAAAACCGCAAGTTTTCTTACGAAGTCCTTGCAACTTCTACAACGCGAGCTTTGATACGAAGAACTCGTCCAACTTCAAATGTGAAGAGGTATTCTTCAATCAAGCCTTCCGATTACAATCTCTCAGAAACTTCTAGACCGTACCGCACTAGCAAATCGACTAGAGGATTGTAACTGGCTTGGGATCTGAAATTGAAAGCTCTAGAAAACTCTTTGGAAGACAGAAAGCTTTAGATAGAGAGAAGATTGAAAGTGAATGAGTGAATTAAAATGATCGAAATCCTTCTCTATTTATAGGAATTCCAAAGGGAGAACTCTGTCAGAATTCGGGCAGAATTCGGGCAGAACTCGATGAGCAAATCTCGGTCAAATCCGCAACTGCAGGAGGACCAAGTTCCAGAGAATTCAAAAATCAAAACGGCCACTAACCGAACTCTGGCCGAACTCTGGCCGAACTCTGGCCGAGTTCTGTCAGGGTTAGGTTAGGGTTTTAAAAATAGGTTTTGGTGATTTTTGAAAACCTTTTTGAAAACCTTTTTGTAAACATTTTGATAGGTCATTTTAAAACATTTTTGAACTATTTTAGGGATAGCCTATTTGCCAGTATGACTTGGTGTACAACGTATTCCTAGACTCAAATAAAATAAAAATTACATTGCATAGGAAATACAGACTCAAGTAGGCAAACAGATCTTCAGTCTTGAACGAAGTGAATATCCAATCTTGCTTATGTCTAAGAAGCCGAGATGTCCCAACTAGCTTTGTATATCCAGACAGAGTTTTGATCAATTATTAAAATCAGGTTTGACCATATGACCAATGGGCCAACAATCTCCCCCATTTTGATAATTGACAAACTATGAATGATATAACATAAAGCTTGTTCAAAAGAATATCAAAAAGTAGGAATAGTTCATAACCTGTATTCAACTCAAAAACAACTCAAAAAAAATGTTAGATCTTTTAATTTTCTTCCCCTTTGTCACTTAGCAAAATAAATTCACAAGAGAAGGCTCCCCCGCATGAAATGCAGAAGGCTCCCCCGCAATCGATGCATAAGTAACAAACAGCGAGAAAACATAAAAAGAAATAAAGCATATTAACTAATTAAATAGCATTACAGGCATGTAAATTTTTTTACAGATTATCATCACAGGCATGTATTGTTTAAAAAAAAAACTCAGGCATAATATTTCACAAGCAGTTTGTAATGAAGAAGCAGTATAAAAAGATAGTGCTAAAGAAAAACAAAGTGCTGAAATAAACTGAAATGTCATAAATGAAACATCATAAACATGTCCATGAAGATAAAAAAGATAAATACTGCAAGCAGACTACAAAGTACTGAAAGAACTAAAAAAATAATGATAAAAACTTGGAATGTCGGAGCATTTCCAAGTATACAATAGAATATCACTAATAATCAAATCAGATCTCATCATCACTATCCTCATCAATGTCATCATCAGCAGCACGACCAGCATGACCGGAAGTACCAGCACCAGAAGTACCAGCGCCAGTAGGATGAGTAGGGGCGCCAGGATAGAACTCACCGACATAATCTCGAGGAGCACGATACCAATCATAGGCGTTACCTGGCTGGAAGTAGGCATGGACAGCCTCATCCTCACAGCGATAACCCGAAAAAGCTGGATCTCGAGGGATGGAAGCGGCAGAGTGACCAGTCTGTGCAAAACGCAGATCGGCCAAGGAGTTTGCCATCGCCTGGTAACGGATGACATCGCGGAACTCACGCTCGCGAGCCATGTCCGTCATCGAGACGTGCAAAGCTGATATGTGCTGATGTATGCCCTCAAAAGTCATGGCATACGGCTGATATGGTGGAGGAGGTGCAGGTGGAGCTGAAGCAGTCCGGCTGCGACGAGATAACTGGAGAAACTTGGGCTCAGAGTCCTGAGTACAAGTCGATAGATCGATCTCGAATCGCTGGAAAATACGAGGGAGAATCATCGCGTAAGAGAGATTTCGATCTCTAGCACGACAACGTCCCATCATCTGAATGATAGTCTGAGGGGTGGAAAAAGGAATCCCCTTGATAAGATGATACATGGCGGACAGCTCAAGCGAAGTCACATCATCCTTGGAAGTGGATTTGGGTAGCAGAGTAGAGTAGATGATGCGATGCAATTCGTAGTTAAACAAGTTCAGGTTGTTAGCCTTGAACTTTCCAGAACGTACTCTGTCAGGAGCACAGAGTTCCGCTTTGAAACTCGTGAGTGTTGTGCCTTCGGGGAAAGCGAATTCCGTGATGTCAACTAGCGGTTCACCTTCATTGGAAATCCCAAGAATCTCCGCTAGGAGGGCATCATCGAACTCGATGTCGATGCCTCCGACACGTGTGCTCACATCAAAAGTGTTTACTACGAGATTGCAATAAAACAATCTAATGGCATTAGTAGCTATTGGGAAGCACAGTTTAACAAATAGGTGTAACCCTAATGCCTCAAATAAGTGACGATGATCAGGAAATACCGTCCATTTAATCGGAGCGCCGCCGCATATGGATCGGGTGGAAAAGTTACCGTACCATAATAAGGCTTGATCGAGGGTTTGAAAGAAGAACCCATCGAAAGCGCCATCGCTAGTTTGGATCGGCGAAAACAGTGAATCCGTATGAGGATTCGAAGAGGACCCTTCCTCACTAGGAGTGGCCTTCTTCTTCCTCTTGAAAGGATTAAATCTAGGTGCCATTGAAATAAAAAGCACTAATGGAAAGTGGAGAAAGAGGGAGTTATACCTCATGAAAATTGGATATGTTGTAGAGAAGAACGATCTCCGCACGATTCCAGAATTTGGAAGGATTTCACCAAGTAGATAGGGAGCAATGGGTTGGTGAATACCTAGGGTTTGGAGGTCGGGGTCGGCTGCTGCTGCTGTTAGGAATAGTTTGGAAGCAATGGAAGAGAAGGAGCTCTCGGGTTCTGGATATATACGCAGATACCCTCAACCGAACTCGGGCCGAATTCGGTCAGAGTTCTGGCCGAATTCGCCTAGGGTTCTTCAAAGTTGATTTTTGCCACTTCTTTTTCATTGACTCGTTTCAAATATTTAATTCAAAGATTAGTTATTTTAGCCTTCAAATAACATAATTAATAATATTTTATGAATTAAATGTCATTATACAGTGACTGTCTCAGATTAGCTGTAGGAGTACTGTCCCAGCTGGCGGAGGTTCACCGGGGAACTCTTAAGTACCGCTTCGCTTCAACCGTAGTTGTGGTGACAGACAGACTCTTTATTAGCTTGTCTCTAACACAGTTTTTGCATAATGATATACAATCATAAAATAACATCAATTAATATTATTGACGTCCAAAATTCCTAATTCTCGACGTAAATAATTGAAGCGATCTTCCGCTAGAGGTTTAGTGAAGATGTCAGCTAATTGATTTTCAGTATCTATGTACACAAGGTTTATATCTCCATTTTGATGATGATCTCTAAGAAAATGATGTCGAATCTCGATATGTTTAGTACGAGAGTGACATACAAGATTCTTAGTCAAATTAATAGTGCTAGTGTTATCACAGAAAATGGGAATATGTGTGTAAAATAAGTCAAAGTCTTCTAGGGTTTGTTTCATCCACAAAATCTGAGCGCAACAACGTCCTGCGACGATGTACTCAGCCTCTGTTGTTGATAAGGCTACAGAATTTTACTTTTTACTAAACCAAGAGACTAGAGCCTTGCCTAAGAAATGACATGTGCCACTGGTACTTTTTCTATCAACCTTGCATCCAGCAAAATCTGTATCCGAATAACCAATAAGGTCAAAGGATTAATTAGTTTTGGGATACCATAAGCCAACAGAAGAAGTGCCCTTAAGGTATCGGAAGATACGCTTAACTGCGGACAGATGTGATTCCTTTGGGTTAGCTTGAAAACGTGCACACAAGCAAACACTAAACATTATATCTGGACGACTAGCAGTTAAGTAAAGTAAACTACCAATCATACCTCGATACTTACGTGTGTCGACTGGCTTGCCTTGTTCGTCAGAATCAAGCTTTGTTGAAGTTGCCATCGGAGTGCCAATAGGTTTGACATTGTCCAGATCGAACTTCTTTAGCAGATCTTTTGTGTACTTGGCTTGATTAATGAACGTCCCATTGTCGGTTTGTTTGATTTGCAATCCGAGAAAGAATTTCAGCTCTTCCATCATGCTCATCTCAAACTCATTCTGCATACACTTAGAAAATTCTTGACAAAGAGATTCATCAGTGGATCCAAATATGATATCATCAACATAGATTTGAATTAAAAGCAGCTTGCCATTAAAAGATTTAATAAAAAGTGTAGTGTCAACATTTTCTTTTGAAAATCCGTTGTCAAGTAGAAAAGAGCTTAGACGATCATACCAAGCACGAGGGGCTTGTTTCAAACCGTATAAGGCTTTCTTCAACTTGAAAACATAGTCAAGATTTTTGAAATCCGTGAAACCTGGAGGTTGTGCTACAAAAACTTCTTCTTTTATAAAGCCATTTAGAAAAGCACTTTTTACATCCATTTGAAAAAGTTTGAAATCATAAAAACATGCAAATGCACATAGCATGCGAATGGATTCTAATCTCGCAACTGGGGCATAAGTCTCATCGTAGTCGATACCCTCTTCTTGATTGTATCCTTGAGCTATGAGTCGAGCCTTGTTACGAGTTACTAAACCATCCTCATTCAGTTTGTTTCGGAATACCCAACGGGTGCCAATGACCGGATGATCAATAGGCTTGGGAACAAGTTCCCAAACTTGATTCCGTTCGAATTGGTTCAATTCCTCTTGCATGGCATCTATCCAGAAACTATCACTACATGCTTCATCAATAGATTTGGGTTCTAGTTGTGAAATAAATGCAACATTAGAAACAATATCTCTACTGGATGATCGAGTACTTACTCCTTTGGTAATGTCACCAATTACCAAATCTTTTGGATGATCAGCTGTGAATTTTAACCTTTTCGGTAGACTCTGTAGGTAGCTGGTTCCTGGATCTTCTCTAGGAAGTTCAGCTGGTGCAGAGCTTGGTTCAGCTGATGTTGAGCTTGATGTAGGCAGATCTTCATCACTGTCATCGAGTGTGTCATTTGGTTCATTTCATCAAAAGTGACGTTGATTGACTCTTCGATGATCATGGTACGTTTGTTGAAGACTCTGTACCCTTTGCTCATGGCCGCATAACCTAGAAAAATACCTTTATCGGCCTTTTCGTTAAACTTTCCCAAATTGTCTTTAGTATTAAGAATAAAGCATTTACAGCCAAATATCTTAAAGTATGAAACTGAAGGAATTCTATCAAACCATAACTCAAAAGGAGTCTTCTTCGATTTGGGTCGAATTAGAACTCTATTGAGCACAAAGCAAGCTGTATTGACAGCTTCAGCCCAGAAGTATTTGGGTAGGCTAAATTGATTTAACATTACTCTGGCCATTTCGGTTAGAGTTCTGTTCTTACGTTCCACAACTTCATTTTGTTGTGGAGTTCTAGGGCAAGAGAACTCGTGTATGAAACCGTGTGTGTCACAAAATTGTTCGAAATCAGCATTCTCGAATTCGCCTCCATGATCACTTCTAATTCGAGTGATCATGTAACCTTTTTCATTCTGTACTTTCTTGTAAAAGGCGACAAATTCGGATAATGCGTCATTCTTGCGTGTCAAGAAATATACCCACGTGTATCTAGAAAAATCATCTACAATTACAAATGTATATAATTTACCTCCGAGGCTAGCAACTCTGCTAGGACCGAATAAATCCATGTGTAGCAATTGTAGAGGTCTAGTAGTACATACTGCGTTTACAGACTTGAATGTGGATCTGGTAGCCTTGTTCTTTTCGCATTGGCTGCATACCGAATCCTTCTTGAATGTTATGTCCGGTAAACCGCGTACTAACTTCTTTGTGGATAATCTTGAAATTGTATCCATGTTTGCATGACCGAGTCTCATATGCCATAAATGACTCTCATCACTTTTGGCCATTAAGCATCTACCTGAAATGTTAGCTTCTTCCAATAGATAGAAAACATATATATTGTCTTCCCTGATTCCTTCAAAGATAGTACTACCAGTTGAGCTATCAACTATAGTACATTTGTCTTTGCCAAAGTTGATACCATAACCATGATCAGCTAGATGACTTATGCTGAGCAGATTATGTTTCAACTCGGTAACCAGACAGACATCTTTAATCACGGGATAGGGAGATTTACCGACATCACCGATACCAATAATATACCCTTTTAAATTATTGCCGAAGGAAACATAGCCTTCCTTCTTCTTCTTCGACAGTGTTGTAAATAGAGTAGCGTCACCGGTCATATGCCGTGAGCAACCGCTGTCGAGGATCCATTTAATTGCTTCTAGCATGTGAAAGGTGTTCCACCTACAAAACAGTTTGCAGATGAAACTCTTGGTACCCATTTCTTGTAGGGTCCTGAATTGTTAGCTTTAGGTATCCAAGCATAAACATTTAAATCAACTAGCTTTCTCATTCTACATGCAGATGAAATATGACCAATGAGGCCACAATAATGACATTGTGCATGTTGAGTGTTGAAAGCAGAGTGATGTGCATGGTTGGTAGGTTTAGGTTTTCTAGTATAGAAGAATGCATACCTATGATCATGTTTGGGCTTAACCTTTTGGGGTAAAGGTTTTATATGGTTTGGTCTGACAGTGTTTGGCTTGGGAATGTTCCGATTTCTCGGTAAGTGACACGTGTTAGGATAGGAAGCAGCAAGCTCAGGCTGTTTTCCTAACCTAATTTCCAACCTTTTGGAAGTGTCATATAACTTAGTATAATCAGAAGTGAGTGATTCCATTCTGATTTGTGCAGATTGAAGACTTTTCTTTTCTTTGGAAAGATCTTCTCTCAATTGGTCTATAATCTTATCTTTCTCTTCGGATGACTGTTTAGTCTCGTGTAATAAGAGCTTTATAGAGGAAAGCTCACCAGACTCACTAACACTAGTTCTAACCTCAGCTAGTAGGTCGGTAAGTCTTTCTATTTCTCCTTTGTACTCTTTGAGTACCTTCTTAGCGGTCTGATATTTACTACGCAGTTTCCTGTAGTCAAGCATCAGGTCACTGAAGGCATCTCCTAATTACTCAAAGGTAAAGTCATCATATGTTTCTACAGGTTCAGTAGGTACCTGATCAACTGCCATGAAGCAGATGTTTGTAGCGTCCTCTGAATGTTCGTCTTCTGAGTCGTTAGCTTCATTCTCATGCCATATGCTGGTGTTGGCATATTTTCGGGATGTTGATCTCTTCAAGTTGCCTTTTTCATACCTGTTGTTCTTCTTGCTCGATGATGAGTTGGTGGGACAGTCCTTCTTTATATGTCCCTTCTTCTTGCAGCCATAGCAGACAGCATCTTCTTGGTACCAGCTGTTGCTGTTGTTCTCTTTGACTCTTTTCTCATGTCTCATGAATCTTTTGAACTTCCTTGCTAGGAGAGCTTGATCTTCAGCGTCAGATCCACTGCTGTCTGAGTCATCTTCAGCAGCCTTTCTGTGCTGAGCTTTGAGGGCGATCGTCTTCTCCTTTGGTGCAGGCTCTTCAAAATCTTGCAGCTCCAGTTCATGAGTGAGTAGCTTACCCATGAGTACTTCAAGTGACATTGTGGTGAGGTCGTTTCCTTCAATGATAGCTGTAGCCTTCGGAATCCAGTTCTTGGTGAGAGCTCGCAGGAGTTTGCGAATCTTTTCGTGGTTACTGTAATCTTTGTCTAAGGAGGACAAAGGATTTACAATATCCAAGAACCTCTCGAACATTTGTGTGACTGTTTCGTTGGGCTTCATTTTGAACGTCTCGTACTCTTGAGTAAGTCTGCTGACTTTTGACTCCTTGACTTGAGTCGTGCCTTCATGTGTAACTTCGAGAAGTTTTCATACACCATTTGCCGTTGTGCATGTAGATACCCTGTTAAATTCTGTTCTGTCTAAGGCACAAAAGAGAGCATTAATGGCACGTGCGTCAAGACTGGCCTTTTTCTTTTCCTCCTCTGTATAACTGCTTTGGGGTTTTTCAACCAAAACTCCCTCAACATTTATACGAGGTGGCTTTTGATAGCCATCAAGAACAATAGCCCATAAGTCAAAATCAAGGGATTTCAAGAAGAAACTCATCCGTGTTTTCCAATAAGTGTAGTTAGTACCATCAAACAGAGGGGGTCTGTTTGTGGCCTGACCTTCACTTGTGAATTTCATAGTAGCCATGTGATGTGCTGTGATCTAATAAATAATGAATAAATAATAGCACTGTTACCTTGCTTTACCTTTAACACCCGCTCTGATACCAATTGTAGGAACGATATAGTAAAGCGTAATACTCTAGAGGGGGGTGAATAGAGTTGGCAGCAAAATAATGCTAATTAAAAAATTGTTAGCAACACAATCACAGTATATAATCACAATTGAAATAATGTAAAGGCAGAGTTCAGAAAGCAAACGCAAAGACAGCGATGTATACTGGTATCCCTCTGTTGAGGACTAATCCAGTCGGTAGAACTCTTGCTACCAGTTTGAATCCACTATAGGAAAAACCGCAAGTTTTCTTACGAAGTCCTTGAACCTTCTACAACGCGAGCTTTGATACGAAGAACTCGTCCAACTTCAAATGTGAAGAGGTATTCTTCAATCAAGCCTTCCGATTACAATCTCTCAGAAACTTCTAGACCGTACCGCACTGGCAAATCGACTAGAGGATTGTAACTGGCTTGGGATCTGAAATTGAAAGCTCTAGAAAACTCTTTGGAAGACAGAAAGCTTTAGATAGAGAGAAGATTGAAAGTGAATGAGTGAATTGAAATGATCGAAATCCTTCTCTATTTATAGGAATTCCAAAGGGAGAACTCTGTCAGAATTCGGGCAGAACTCGATGAGCAAATCTCGGTCAAATCTACAACTGCAGGAGGACCAAGTTCCAGAGAATTCAAAAATCAAAACGGCCACTAACCGAACTCTGGCCGAACTCTGGCCGAGTTCTGTCAGGGTTAGGTTAGGGTTTTAAAAATAGGTTTTGGTGATTTTTGAAAACCTTTTTGAAAACCTTTTTGTAAACATTTTGATAGGTCATTTTAAAACATTTTTGAACTATTTTAGGGATAGCCTATTTGCCAGTACGACTTGGTGTACAACGTATTCCTAGACTCAAATAAAATAAAAATTACATTGCATAGGAAATACAGACTCAAGTAGGCAAACAGATCTTCAGTCTTGAACGGAGTGAATATCCAATCTTGCTTATGTCCAAGAAGCCGAGATGTCCCAACTAGCTTTGTATATCCAGACAGAGTTTTGATCAATTATTAAAATAAGGTTTGACCATATGACCAATGGGCCAACAGATCATTCTATATGTGTCAATCATGCAGACAGATTCAAATCTAAGGGAATTTATCGGGATTCTTCTCATAAGCCTGTCATTGCCAACAAAGGTAAATCTCCAATCCTAACATCCAAACCTCAGACTTCTGTTATTGAAAATCCGTCTTCACATTCTACATCTGCTCCAATTCCTATGCCTATTGATCCTCACATCATTACTTCATTTCCTGATTCCGATATTCCGATCATCCACCACATTACCCAATCTCCGACGTCGGGGACGGTTACTCAGTTATTGGCATCCCCTGTTTTTGTGCAATAGTTATCTCCCACTATCCCTACATTTCTGGATATTCAAAACTCCCCTAAAGACTATGACCCTCAACCAACTCAGTCTCACAGGACCATTATTCGTAATATATCCGATCCAGATCAATTAATACCTGAACCTACCACCACATCTATTTCATCTTCTACTTCAATTCAAGTCCCTATCTGCACAAATGTTCCAAATATTCCCAGTATTCCAAATTTTACTAATCCTCAACGTCTTGATATCCCTGCCCTAACTATCACATTATGATCCACTGCTAATCTGGCTGTCCCACAATATGCAATTTGTTCCCTTGCAAACACAACTATCAATCCTATCAACTCAACCACCTTAACAGTTTATCATCATACCTCACAAAATTCCACATTCTTTAGTGTCTCCATTAATAAAGATGAGCTTCCCACAGCTCAATCTTTACTCCAGACTACATATCCATCCCCGATTACCACCCTTACCCCTCCTTTCATTAACACCTATTCACAATCTTCTGCGATATCATCCCAAACTATTCATTCTCTCTCCAACAGAAAGACATTCACTTCTCTAATCAATTCCCTCACTCCTATTAGTTCTTCTGATACTGAGTTCCCTCTTAATGATATTTCAAATCTGATGAACAACCAAATTTTGTCTATCACTGGCAAAAGAACACGGGGAAATACAGATTCATATGAATCTGATTTTGATGCTGAGAGTGCTCGACCAAGTAAACGATTGACTACAACTGAGAATGAAGGCGCGGCTGGCCTTGAACAGCCTCTATCACCATGATCCTATCTTGGAATTGTCGGGGTTTGAGGAATGACCCGACGATTCGTACACTAAAGTCATTCCTCCGTGCATCTAAACCGAAAATTCTTTTCTTATCTGAAACAAGATGCTCGATAACAATAGCAACATCCATTGCTACTAGTCTTGGCTATAATAGTTGTAAAGCTGTTTCTTCTATTGGACAGTCCGGGGGTCTATTACTATGTTGGGATTCTGATCTCCCATTACAGATTATCTCAGTGTCTCACAATTGTATTCACTCAAGTTTGCAGATACAACCTAACTCCCAAACCTGGCACCTATTTTGTTTGTATAGACCTCCTACTATTTCAGACAGAAGATATTTCTGGGAACATATGGAATCTATTATTGTTTCTATATCTCAACCATGGATATGCATTGGCGATTGTAATAGTATCCTTTCAGCAGAGGAAAAGTATGGAGGCAACAAATTCAACTATCACCACCATAAGTTCTTTATTAACTGGTTTCAGAATGTTGGAGCTATTGATATTAACTATCAAGAACCGGCTTTTACATGGAGCAATCGGAGACAACTTCAGTATAATATAGCAGAGCGACTCGATCGAGCTATGGTGGATATTCATTGGAGATCGAGTTATCCTAAAGCAGGCGTCCTCCACCTCTCCAGCTTAAACAGTGATCATAACCCAATTCTACTATTATTCAGTACTGAATCCAGGAGGAAGCGTTTTCCTAAACGCTTTGAAGTTGCTTGGGCTCACAATACTGATTTCAAAGACTTCCTCACTGAAACTTGGGATACTATCAGTTCTCCAAATCTTCCTTGTAAACTCAGAACCCTTCTACCAAAACTTCGCACCTGGGGACATTCTAGATTGGATAATCTTTCCAAAGATATTAAATACTTTGAAGCAAAACTACTTTCTATTCAGAATCAACAGGCCTCTGATTTGAGAATTACTGAGGAAAGAAGACTTCAACTATTGCTCAATAAACTCCATCTTCAACAAGAGCTTTACTGGAAACAAAGATCATGTATATCATGGATGAAAGAAGGTGATAAAAATACCAAAATTTTCCACTTATCTGCAACTATCAGGAAGCACAATAACAGGATACATAGTGTTCTTCAGCCCAATGGTAATTATGCTACATCCCAAGAAGAAATTGCTGCTTCCTTTGTGAATCACTTTAAAAGTATGTTCCAATCCTCGACTACCAATCCAGTTCCTATGCACATCATATCTGAATTACATACTATCTCTGAATCTGAGAATAATCTTCTGTGTATTATCCCTACTGCTGAAGAAATATATAGCACTATTAAGGAAATGAGTCCATACAAGTCTCCAGGACCTGATGGATATCCTGTGTTTTTCTATCAAAGATGCTGGGAAATTATTGGAAGTGAGGTTATTCTTTTGATCCAGGAGTTCTTCAAAACTGGTATTATGCCTTCTACTCTAAACCATACTTACATCACTCTCATTCCAAAAATTCATCATCCTATACGACCTATTGATTTCCGTCCAGTTGCTCTTTGTAATGTCATCTATAAAATTATCACAAAGATCATTGCAAATCGGCTTAGACCACTCTTGCACAAACTTATCAATCCACATCAAAATGCCTTTGTGCCTGGTAGAATTATTGGCGATAATGTTGTTATTGCACAAGAACTTTTTCATTCTATTTCAAACTTAACGGGCAGAAATTCCTCTTTTGCTCTTAAGGTTGATATGTCTAAGGCCTATGATAGATTAAGTTGGGAAATTATTAATCAAGCTCTGCTAGGCTATGGTATTACTGGGCAATCTCACAAGCTCATCATGCAATGTGTTACTACAACATCTTTTGCCATTCTTATCAATGGAGAACCTACTGAAACTTTCTTTCCTAGTTGTGGCATTCGCCAAGGCTGTCCCCTGTCACCCTACTTGTTTATCATGTGTATGGAAATATTTTCTACATTCATTTGTATCATGGAAAGAAACAAACTCTATGATAGTATCACTCTTCCACATTCCTCTATTTCCTACACACATTTAGCCTTTGCTGATGATCTCATTATTTTCGGAAAATGCTCTCTGCATAATATGAATCAAGTAAAGATTATTCTCCAGACTTTTGAAGTTTGGTCAGGCCAACGAATTAATTTTGAGAAATCCTCAATTTTCTTCTCAAAGAAAGTGGACATCATAATGAGGAATCTATATCTCAACATATTAGGTGTCAAATTGATGACTCCTAATGATAAATATCTTGGCCATTCCCTACTCCTTTCTAAGAACAGAGCATCAACATTCCACCACCTTCTCAATACTACTGCTTCCAAGCTTCAAGGTTGGAAACGAGGTTGTTTATCTCATGAAGGAAGAACTGTGCTCATTAAATCTACCCTCTCTTCCATCCCAACTTACTACCTTTCCTCATATCACATCCCTTATAAGATAACCTCTCATCTCTCCAAACAACAACGGAATTTTTGGTGGAATTCAACTGAAAAAAGGAAGATTCACTTTACTGCTTGGTCAAGGCTTACACAGCCTAAATTCCAAGGAGGTTTGGGCATCAGGGATCCAGCAATTGCTAATCTGGCTCTTCTGATGAAACTTACATGGAGATTTCTATCTGGGTCGAAAGAAACGTGGATCTCATTACTTAAGTCGAAATATCTACTTCTACTTCGTTTTGGGAAGCTACTCCATCCTCTTCTTCTTCCTGCATATGGTTGAGTATCCTTAGAAGCAGGGAATTTCTTCTTGGCAATGTTATATGGTCTGTTGGTGATGGCTCAAATATCAATATATGGTTAGATCCGTGGGTGCCTTCTCTATTCAAGTTCAGAGTTTCTGGCTACTATTTTGCTAAAAGATGGGTCACTCATGTGAGTGATCTTATTAATAAAGAAACATTTGGTTGGAAGGTTAATCTCATTCATCTACTGTTTCCACCTATGGAGGCCTATGCTATCTTGAAGATTCCTTTGTCTCCCAACTGTCTGCAAGATCGATTAAATTGGATACACACCAAAGATGGCATCTTGACCACTAAATCAGCGTATAGAGTTATACATGAAAGTTCTCCACTGAATAGAAACAATATCAATGTCTGTGAATTCAAGGAATGGCGAAAGTTATGGTCTCTTTCCTATATCTGTCCAAGAGTTCTTATGTTCTCCTGGAGATGCCTTACTAATTCTCTACCTACAAAGCATAATATCTATCATCGCCTCAGACACATAGACGCAATGTGTCCACTATGTAAGGTACATATTGAAACACTTGACCATCTTCTTTTTCATTGTCAGGTAACAGGAAATTCTTGGCAGTTTCATCAACTACTCGCAAATGTTATCAAACCCGATACCACAGTCTCCAAGTTTATTACTGATCTATTGAAGGAAGGCAACCATGAGAAGATTGCACATAGCTTCTATCTAATGTGGATGATATGGAAGTCAAGGAACAAATCAATTTTTGAAGACAAAATTATTTTTGCAAACCACATCTTCACTGAGGCTTTGCGACTGAAGAACAAATTTGAAGCTTGCAATACTGAAGCTGTTACCTCTACAACCTCTATTCATAATCACCAGCAAGTTATCAATTGGACTCCACCCATTCCTGGTACCATGAAGATTAATTTTGATGGCGCCTTTTTAGACGACAAGATGGCTGCAGCGGCTATTTTGAGAGATGATCATGGACAATTCATTACTGCAACTGTTATATATGAAGAAGGCGGTTCACCAATTGAAGCTGAATCTAAGGGATTGCATTTGGCATTGGAGATTCTAATCAAACGTAATCTTCATAGTGTTATCATTGAAGGTGATTGTAAAGTTTTGATTGACTCAATCAACAACGATAACACTTCTCCACCCTGGCGAGCAAGACATGTCATTGAAGATGCAAGAAAAATGAAGGAACAAGCTCCTGCTATTGTCTACAGTTTTGCCAACAGAAGTTGTAATCAAGCTGCTCATCATTTAGCATCCCATACTCTTCTCTCCAATCAATCTTATGTAATTTCTGTTTATGAAGAAATTCCATCATGTATCTCGACTCATATCTTTCATGATATGAATCTTACTCTTTCTTAATACAATTGTTCTGTTTCCCTCAAAAAAAAAAGTATGTTGTATGGTGTTAACCATCATAACAAATATAGACAGTTGCCGAATCCAAGATAGAGATGGATGTAAAATAGAATATTAACCAATAATAGTTCATGTATAATTACATGAATAAATGTATATTACATTAGTGATTGAATCAAAAAAACAAAAATAGAACAATTTTTTATTATAATAGTAGCTATAAGAAATAGTAAGAATTGATGAGAAATGTAATTTTATTAGGACGTGTGATGACCCACTTTCGTAATCGAATATCAGTACACAAATAGTCTATGTTTCATTATCGACGCTAGTACGCTGTTTGTATCTCAATTATCATAAGTTCATTCAAATATGCAAGATCACAAACAATTTAATTCAATCACAATAAACAACTATGTAGGAAGACAATGAAACATAATATAATTTCGTAGAGAATTACCGCAAGTCTCTCTCACATAAAAATAATTCAATCCAAAAGATAAGAAAATAAGGTTTCTTAGGAACAAAATCAACAAACAAGATCATGACTGAAACAATATAGTAGACGTAGAGCCTTCAGCCTTCACATACAATGAAAGAAAACTACACTTCACTATCTGGTCATCAACGGTAGTGTCAAGTATTACACACTGAACCTTCACAAGTCGTCAGCAATATTTCATTATAGAACCTCAGTAGCATTGAACTATCAGTATCATAGTTCAGTAGTATCAAGTTCATTATCTTAGTATCAGTACTGAGTTGGTCAATATCAAAGTTCATTTGACAATGCACTATCATTATCAGACTTAGTTCAGTATCATAACACTTAGCGGAATTCACTTAGCCAGTATCAGAGAAGTGGACTCTTATCAAAATCAGAAGCAGGGAACCCAAGTGGCAAGCTAGAGCATAGTCGGTTAGGGTGGTTACATTTAGTTATGGCCAAGTCATCTAAGGTGAAGTATGAAGAGAATGTAGGTTGTAATCTTGTCATTTTCCAATTGTTTCCTTTTTTCTATTTTTTTCTTTGTAATTTTATCTACAATAATCTTTAAAGTAATAAAACCCTAGTTCCATTTCTTTTATCTCGTTCACAAAGTGTCTAGTCTGAATCGGTGAGTTAATGAAGAATTTTCCCATCTCTCCTTCTACGTCCATCTAAGACAACATCGACTTCTCTTACTGCGTACTCCCCAATACCGTAGTGCGACCTAAATATTAACATATATAATACTAACTATTAAATTACTTTTAGTTTCCTCTAATAACTTATATTATCAACCATTGTTTTCCAAATAAGAAAAAAAATAGAAATGAATTTTATAATAATTTGTCTACATTTTCATTATGTTAAAACTATGTACATATAAACCTATAAATAATATAGGGGAAATTTATGAAATGCCCAAAAACTAAAAAAGTTTCATGAAAAACCCACCGCTAAAAAAACTTTCATCGTGTGCCCAGAATTAAAGAAACTTATCCAAAGCGGGTTCCAAATGACCCTTTTACCCTTCTAATTTATTCAAAGCACCCGCGAAACATACTCTTCAAAAAAAGATTTCGATTCTTCATCTTCTTCGTTACGCTGCTCACTTTCTATTCTTCCTCTTCTTCGATACGCTGCTCACTTTCGAATCTAGGTTTTCTTCTCCAAAATCTTTCCATGTCAAAACGGAGGTCAAAACATCATTTTTTTTGCGATTTTAAAATTTCAAAAGTCCGTCTAACAGAAAATCTATTACTTTCAGGCTCCTCAAAAATACGCTCGTTTTGCGACAAACCGGACCTCGTTTCGATCTCCCAGTCAAAAGTTATGGCTTTCCAAACTTTCAACTCGCCATTCTCCGTGGTAAAATTACGGAGAATGGTCATTTCTAGTGTTAAAACGCAGGAGAATAGTCATTCTCCGTAATAAATGACGGAGAATGGCTATTCTCCGTACTAAATGACGGAGAATGGTCATTATCCGTGTCAAAACCACGAAGAATTGCCATTCTCCGTGGTAAAATCACGGAACGGAGAATGGTCATTCTCCGTGATATTAACACGGATAATAATCATTCTCCGTGATCTTTACACGGAGAATGGACATTCTCCGCCACTCTATACAACGGAGAATGGTCATTCTCCGTCTTTTTCAAAATGGAGAATGATCATTCTCCGTGATATTAACACGGAGAATGACCAATCTCGTGTTAACATGGAGGAGAACGGTCATTCTTCGTATTGAAAAAGACGGAGAATTACCATTCTCCATGTTAAAACCACGGAGAATAGCTATTCTCCGTATTAAAATGACGGAGAATGGCCATTCTCTGTCAATTTACCATGGAGAATGGTCATTCTCCGTGATATTAACACGGATAATAATCACTCTCCGTGATCTTTACACGAAGAATGGATATTCTCCGTCATTTTTTTACAACGAAGAATGGTCATTCTCCGTCTTTTTCGACACGAAAAATGGTCATTCTCCGTGATATTAACACGGAGAATGACCAATCTCGTGTTAACATGGAGGAGAATGGTCATTCTCCGTATTGAAAAAGACGGAGAATGACCATTCTCCGTGTTAAAACCACGGAGAATAGCTATTCTCCGTACTAAAATGACGGAGAATGGCCATTCTTCGTCACTTTACCACGGAGAATGGCATTCTCGTGTTAAAACCCATAGAAAATTATCATTCTCTGTGGTTTTTAACACGGAGAATGCCATTCTCCGTGGTTTTTAAAATGGAGAATAGTCATTCTCTGTCATTTTAGCACGGAGAATGGTCATTCTCCGTGGTGGAGAATGGTCATTCTCCGTGGTGGAGAATGGTTATTCTCCGTGGTTTTAACACGGAGAATTTTTTTTAGAAAATTTTTGTCAGGAATAAAGAGTTTCATTCTTCTTTCAAAACGATGATAATTCTTATGGAAGAGTAGAAGAAAGATCTTCTCTCCACAATTGACCTAATCGTCGAAAAACTTCGAATATCTCCACGATGAAGATGATGATGATGGTGATGATTATGACGAGCGATGATCTGAGTTCGACTGAAGAAAAGCACACCGATCTACGAACGATCTTTGCGATCTCTGCTGAAGATGAGAGCAATGGAATTCAGATTCCCCGTGAAGAAGAAGAAGACGAAAATCGCAATCCAGATCTGAGTTTTTTGAATTCAAATACATATAGATGACCAATTCGCGCTGAGGGGTAGTTTCGGTATTATAAAAATAGCAGTTTTCAGCGTTTCCAGCGGGTGGCATCTAAAAAGGAATCTTAGAATATTTAACGTAAAAATACATAATTCTGGATATTTCATAAAACTCATCCAGCGGGTGGGCATTTCATAAAAGTCCACCCCGAAATTGGGTTTCTTTTATGAAATGCCCAAAAACTAAAAATGTTTCATAAAAAATCCACCGCTAAAAAAACTTTCATCGCGTGCCCAGAATTATAGAAACTTATCCAAAGCGGGTTCCAAATGACCCTTTTACCCTTCTAATTTATTCAAAGCACCCGCGAAACATACTCTTCAAAAAAAAAGATTTCGATTCTTCATCTTCTTCGTTACGCTGCTCACTTTCTATTCTTCCTCTTCTTCGATACGCTGCTCACTTTCGAATCTAGGTTTTCTTCTCCAAAATATTTCCATGTCAAAACGGAGGTCAAAATATCATTTTTTTGCGATTCTAAAATTTCGAAAGTTCGTCTAACAGATGATCTGTTACTTTCAGGTTCCTCGAAAATACGCTCGTTTTGCGACAAACCGGGCCTCGTTTCGATCTCCCAGTCAAAAATTATGGCTTTCCAAACTTTCAACTCGCCATTCTCCATGGTAAAATTACGGAGAATGGTCATTTCTAGTGTTAAAACGCAGAAGAATAGTCATTCTCCGTAATAAATGACGTAGAATAGCCATTCTCTGTACTAAATGACGAAGAATGGTCATTATCCGTGTCAAAACCACGGTGAATTGCCATTCTCCGTGGTAAAATCACGGAGAATGGTCATTCTCCGTGATATTAACACGGATAATAATCATTCTCCGTGATCTTTACAAGGAGAATGGACACTCTCCGCCATTTTTTTACAACGGAGAATGGTCATTCTCTGTCTTTTTCGACACGGAGAATGATCATTCTCCGTGATATTAATACGGAGAATGACCAATCTTGTGTTAACATGGAGGAGAATGGTCATTCTTCGTATTGAAAAAGACGGAGAATGACCATTCTCCGTGTTAAAACCACGGAGAATAGCTATTCTCCGTACTAAAATGACGGAGAATGGTCATTCTCCGTGATATTAAACGGATAATAATCATTCTCCGTGATCTTTACACGAAGAATGGACATTCTCCGTCATTTTTTACAACGGAGAATGGTCATTCTCCGTCTTTTTCGACACGGAGAATGGTCATTCTCCGTTATATTAACACGGAGAATGACCAATCTCGTGTTAACATGGAGGAGAATGGTCATTCTCCGTATTGAAAAGACGGAGAATGACCATTCTCCGTCTTAAAACCACGAAGAATAGCCATTCTCCGTACTAAAATGACGGAGAATGGCCATTCTCCGTCACTTTACCACGGAGAATGACATTCTCCGTATTAAAACCTATAGAAAATTGTCATTCTCCGTGGTTTTTAACACGGAGAATGCCATTCTCCGTGGTTTTTTAAAACGGAGAATTGTCATTCTCCGTCATTTTAGCATTGAGAATGGTCATTCTTCATGGTGGAGAATGGTCATTCTCCGTGGTTTTAACACGGAAACAATTTTTAGAAATTTTTTGTCAGGAATAAAGAGTTTCATTCTTCTTTCAAAACGATGATAATTCTTATGGAAAAGTAGAAGAAAGATCTTCTCTCCACAATTGACCTAATCGTCGGAAAACTTCAAATGTCTCCACGATGAAGATGATGATGATGGTGATGATGATGACGAGCGATGATCTGAGTTCGACTGAAGAAAAGTACACCGAACTACGAACGATCTTTGCGATCTCTACTGAAGATGAGAGCAATGGAATTCAGATTCCCCGTGAAGAAGAAGACAAAAATCGCAATCCAGATATGAGTTTTTTGAATTCAAATACATATAGATGACCAATTCGCACGGAGGGGTAGTTTCGGTATTATAAAAATAGCAGTTTCTAGCATTTCCAGCGGGTGGCATCTAAAAGGAAATCTTGGAATATTTAACGTGAAAATACATAATTCTGGATATTTCATAAAACTCATCCAGCGGGTGGACATTTCATAAAAGTCCACCCCAAAATTGGGTTTCTTTTATGAAATGCCCAAAAACTAAAAAAGTTTCATGAAAAATCCACCGCTAAAAAAACTTTCATCGCGTGCCCAGAATTAGAGAAACTTATCCAAAGCGGGTTCCAAATGACCCTTTTACCCTTCTAATTTATTCAAAGCACCCGCGAAACATACTCTTCAAAAAAAAGATTTCGATTCTTCATCTTCTTCGTTACGCTGCTCACTTTCTGTTCTTCCTCTTCTTCGATACGCTGCTCACTTTCGAATCTAGGTTTTCTTCTCCAAAATATTTTCATGTCAAAACGGAGGTCAAAACATTATTTTTTTGCGATTCTAAAATTTCAAAAGTCCGTCTAACGAAAAATTCGTTACTTTCAGGCTCCTCGAAAATACGCTCATTTTGCGACAAACCGGGCCTCGTTTCGATCTCCCAGTCAAAAGTTATAGCTTTCCCAACTTTCAACTCGCCATTCTCCGTGGTAAAATCACGGAGAATGGCTATTTCTAGTGTTAAAACGTAGGAGAATAGTCATTCTCCGTAATAAATGACTAAATGACGGAGAATGGTCATTATCCGTGTCAAAACCACGGAGAATTGCCATTCTCCGTGATAAAATCACGGTGAATGGTCATTCTCCGTGATATTAACACGGATAATAATCATTCTCCGTGATCTTTACACGGAGAATGGACATTCTCCGCCATTTTTTACAACGGAGAATGGTCATTTTTTGTCTTTTTCGACACGGAGAATGATCATTCTCCGTAATATTAACACGGAGAATGACCAATCTCGTGTTAACATGGAGGAGAATGGTCATTCTCCGTATTGAAAAAGACGGAGTATGACCATTCTCCGTGTTAAAACCACAGAGAATAGCTATTCTCCGTACTAAAATGACGGAGAATGGCCATTCTCTGTCAATTTACCACGGAGAATGGTCATTCTCCGTGATATTAACACGGATAATAATTATTCTCCGTGATCTTTACACGGAGAATGGACATTCTCCGTCATTTTTTACAACGAAGAATGGTCATTCTCCGTCTTTTTCGACACGGAGAATTGTCATTCTCCGTGATATTAACACGGAGAATGACCAATCTCGTGTTAACATGAAGGAGAATGGTCATTCTCCGTATTGAAAAAGATGGAAAATGACCATTCTCCGTGTTAAAACCACGGAGAATAGTTATTCTCCGTACTAAAATGACGGAGAATGGCCATTCTCCGTCACTTTACCACGGAGAATGGCATTCTCCGTGTTAAAATCCATAGAAAATTGTCATTCTCCGTAGTTTTTAACACGGAGAATGCCATTCTCCGTGGTTTTTAAAACGGAGAATAGTTATTCTCCGTCATTTTTGCACGGAGAATGGTCATTCTTCGTGGTAGAGAGTGGTCAATCTTCGTGGTTTTAACATGAAGAATATTTTTTTAGAAAATTTTTGTCAGGAATAAGGAGTTTCATTCTTCTTTCAAAACGATGATAATTCTTATGGAAAAGTAGAAGAAAGATCTTCTCTCCACAATTGACCTAATCGTCGGAAAACTTCAAATGTCTCCACGATGAAGATGATGATGATGGTGATGATGATGATGAGCGATGATCTGAGTTCGACTGAAGAAAAGCACACCGAACTACGAACGATCTTTGCGATCTCTGCTGAAGATGAGAGCAATGGAATTCAGATTCCCCGTGAAGAAGAAGACGACGAAAATCGCAATCCAGATCTGAGTTTTTTGAATTCAAATACATATAGATGACCAATTCGCGCGGAGGGGTAGTTTCGGTATTATAAAAATAGCAGTTTCCAGCGGGTGGTATCTAAAAGGGAATCTTGGAATATTTAACGTAAAATTACATAATTCTGGGTATTTCATAAAACTCATCCAGCGGGTGGGCATTTCATAAAAGCCCACCCCGAAATTGGGTTTCTCCGCAATTTCCAGAATAATATATAATTAAGAATTGTGTGTAGCAGGGATGAGACCGCGGATATGGGTCATGGATTTTGAGAACTGGAATAAAGGATAAGAAGCAAATATATTAAGAGGATAAAAATGAATTATATAATAATTTGTCTTCATTTTAATCATGTTAAAACTTTGTAGATATAAGCCTATAAATAATATAAAATTCATGAGAATTGTGTGTAGTAGGGATGAGGCTGCGAATATGGGCCATGAATTTTGAGAACTGGAACTGGGTTTCAGTCCAAATAGTCTAGTTTTGAACCCAAAACATTTTCACAGAGCCAGGTTGGGAATGTTGTTGCTCTTTATTAGCGTGGTGTGTTCCAAATCTATCGTCTCGTTCCATGTAAATAATATTTTAGAATTTATAAATTTATTTTTTGGAATGGTGTAATAGACACATGTGGTTGTAAGTTTTTTTTTAGGTAAATAAAAATTCATTGTTTGGTTGCCTTTTGACTTTGAATGAAAATAGAATCATTAAGAATGATACAAATAGTTTTGCTTTTATTGTCGTAAGTGATGTTGTGGCATTTGAAAGAAATGATACATTTATTGTATTAATTCTACTATTTTTATAAAAAAACATATTTAAATTGGTGGAAATGATGCTAACAAATGATCTACATAATTTCTACTTACAACCGACTAAACTCCGGCTTGCATGGATTGAGGGGAAAAAAGAGAGCAAAGTTAAGTGGGATTAGATGAAGAGAAGTGTTAGGTTTTGACCTTTGTCATTTAGAATTTTAGCCCCACATCGTCTAAGTCAAAGGAGTTGTATCTCTATATATTAACTATGCTATTTTAGAGATGCACATGTGGTGTGGAAGTGCACATGGGTGTGCCATGTGGGGTTATTTTTCTAATAGAAAAAAGGCTAAATAAACAATTGAAAGCATTCATGCTTTTTTGCTCTTGGGAAATTTATTTCCATGGGAGCTAAGCCCCGTAGGGGCTTAGCGACTCGGACTCGGACTCGGGCTCGGGCTCATGGGCTCATGAGGCGTAATGTGGTATTTTGTTGGCACAGTTTGTCCCGAATGTTGTGCTAACCGGACAGTTGCTACTCGGGCCTATAAAAGGTCTCTTCTCTCTCACAGGCAAGAGATACAGAGCATATACAGAGAGTTACGAAAGTTTACAAGTGTTTCTTAACACAAGTAAACAGAGGCTGTGAGAGAGAAGAGAAGCTTTGCACCAGCGTTGCTTTTGCACGGGAGTACGTGTACGATCCGAGGAGTCAGAAGAGCAGAAGTGTTCCAAAGTTCTCCGACGAACTTGCTGGTTTCTGGAAGCTATTCGTGTGGGGCAAATATAGCTTTGAGCAACGGTGATCATTCACCCCAGCAGGATATTCATCCATCTACCGCATGTCATCTTCTTCGCTGTTGTGGCTTACAAAATCTTCTTAGATTCTCGTAATATCATATGATGATGTAACGAGATCTTCTTAGATCGTCGTTAAACTTGCGCAACCTTCCTAGAAGTGTTGCGTTGGAATATTATTTTTACAATTGTTTCATCTTTTCAGTTTTCCATCGAAAAATTGTGCCCAGACACTAACAATCTCAAAGCTATATTCCTACGATGGAAAACTTTAATGCTTCACTCCTCAATACTGACTTCTGTAAGTTAGAAAAGTTTGATAGAGAGCATTATCAAGTCTGGAAGAGGATGGTTTATCTCACTTTTCAACTCAGAGACGTTGATCACGTGCTTCTTGAAGAGGAACCTATTGTTCCAGATACTGGGTCTGCTGCCGCAATCACTGTGGCTACTAAACTTCAGGCCAAGTGGAGAAGGGAGAATAGCATTTGCAAGCTGCTTATCCTGAATGCTATGGAGGATTCCCTAGCAGAATCCTACAGTAAGAAGGCTATTACCAGAGACATATGGGAGTCTCTGGAGAAACTGTACGAAGAAGACAAGAACAGGAGCAAGATATTTGTGGTTGAAAAATATCACAAATGGCTCTTTAAGGACGAGAAGTCCATGCTGTCACAGGTGAAGGAATTCCTGAAGCTGCGACAGAAGCTGGAAGACGAGGCGATGCCCCTCCCCGACAAGTTTTTTGTTGGAGGGATTGTCTCGAAGCTCCCCGCTGGGTGGAGCAAGTTCTATGCAAACATGCATAGGAAGAAGCTTGAGATTAGCCTTGAAGATCTTTTGCAGGAAATTTATCTTGAGGACCAGATGCGGGCTCAATTAAAAGTGGACGCACTGTCCAAGCAATTGGCTAACGCCAATCTAGTTCATACCAAGGAACCAAGGAAAAAGCAGGCGGCTTCCCACAACAAGAAGAATGACCCTAACAATCTGAAAGTCAAGGAAACTTCATTCAAGCAAAAGAAGCCAAAGTCACATTTGGCTTGTTTCAAGTGTGGCAAGAAGGGCCACTTCAAGAATGAATTCAAAGCAAAGACCAAGCAGTCAGAGCAAGGAGAGCCTAGTAAGGTATCTATGATCACTGACGTTGTTGCTATGATTGTGCAAGTTGATGCGGTAGGGACTGACTCTTACTGGTGGGTAGACACTGGAGCCACCTGCCATGTCTGCTCCAGCAAGGAGTGGTTCACCACCTACACACCTACTTCTGAAGTGGTTATGGTGGCAAACCAAGCACAAGCTGAAGTGCTCGGGATCGGGACGGTGGTTTTGAAGCTGACTTCGGAAAAGTCTCTGACGCTTCAAGGTGTAAAGCATGTACCTGCTATTGCCAAGAACCTGATCTCGGGAGGCCTACTCTGCAATGCAGGCCTCCGGATGGACATCAATGCTGGCTAGATGGTGATGTCTATCAAGAAAACATATTTCGGGAAAGCTTTTTATACCGAAGGAATGTTCAAAATTCAACTTGTAAATCAGTCCAATGTTATTAATACAATTACTCCTTCTGCTTATACTTTTGAGTTGTGGCATAATAGACTAGGGCATGTTCATTGTAAACGAATAAACATAATGTCTAGTCTAGGGCTTATCTCCAAGTGTGGGGGTAAGGTAGAGAAATGTGAAGTTTGTGCTCAAACAAAGATCACAAGGAAACCCTTTCCTCGGGTTAATCGAAGTACAGATCTTCTGGAGTTGGTACACTCCGATATCTGTGACTTCAAACAATTCTCTACAAAGGCCGGGATGAAGTATTTTATAACTTTCATCGATGACTTCTCAAAGTATACATTCGTCTACTTGCTGAAGGCTAAAGACAAAGCATTCGAGAAGTTCAAGGAGTTCAGAGCCGAAGCTGAGCGGCAGACTGGACAACAACTCAAAAGAATAAGAAGTGATCGAGGTGGGGAGTACAGGTCTCATGAATTCGTATTATTCTGCAAAGAACATATAATTGTCAATGAGATTATGGCTCCGTACTCTCCTCAATCAAACGGAGTAGCAGAGAGAAAGAATAAAACATTAACAGAAATAATTAACTCAATGCTGTTGACTGCGGATCTTTCTAAGTGCTACTGGGGAGAAGCTGCATTGACGGCCACTTTTCTTCTGAATAGAGTGCCTCATGCAACTTCAGACATTACTCCTCATGAACTCTGGTTCAAGGTCAGACCTAACTGGAATGTCATTCAAGTGTGGGGGTGTCTGGCATATGTCAAGCTTCCAGATCTGAAGATTCAGAAACTTGGGATAAGGACTACTAAGACGATCTTCTTGGGGTATGCCGAGAAGAGTGATGCTCGGAGATTTTTTAATATTGAGTCAAATCATATCATTGAATCTCGCGACGCAGAATATTTTGAAGATAAATTTACAAGGCACAAGAATATTATTCTTGCGAATGTACCGGAGAACAATGAGGGTGTGCAGGAAACTGAAGACTTCAATGAAGATGTGGTCCAAGAAGATGTTGTTGTTGAAATAATGATTGAACCAGAACAAGCTGAGCCATCAGCTAAGCATGTGAGGAGGCCAAAGGACTTCGGAAGTGACTTTGTCACCTATCATGTGGAAGCAGATCCGCTTACATATGATGAGGCGATGAAGACCAGAGACACAATTTTCTGGAAGGAGACGATTGACAATAAAATTGATTCCATCACCTCAAATAACACTTGGGTATTGGTTGATCTTCCTGAAGGAGCGAAACCCATCAGATGCAAATGGATCTTCAAGAAGAAGATGAAAGCAGACATAACTATTGACAAGTTCAAGACTAGGTTGGTAGCCAAGGGATTTTCTAAGAAGCAGGGGATTGACTACTTTGACACATATGCTCCAGTAGCCTGGATGACCACCATCAGAATGTTGATTGCTTTCGCAGCAATAAATAAGATGGTGATACATCAGATGGATGTGAAAACGGCTTTCTTAAATGGCGAGCTGACCGAAGAGATTTACATGCAACAACCAGAGGATTTGTCGTCAAGAGTCTTGAAGATAAAGTCTGCAAGTTGGTAAAATCTTTGTACGGTCTTAAACAGGCTCCCAAGATGTGGCATGAGAAATTTGACAAAGTTATAAGGTCAAATGGCTACATGGTCAGCGAGACGGACAAGTGTGTTTATACGAAGTTTGCTGATGGAAGAGGTGTGATCGTTTGTCTGTACGTGGACGACATGCTTATCCTAGGTACAGATATGGATTGTGTCACGGAGACAAAGAAATTCATCTCGAGCAAGTTCAGTATGAAGGACTTGGGGGAAGCTGATGTGATCTTAGGGATCAAGATCATCAGGACAGATACTGGACTAGCGCTGTCACAGTCTCATTATATTAAGAAAATGATCACTCGCTATGGGTATCAGGATCTTCCAGGGATCAATACGTCGTACAGGTATAATCTGAAGATGAAGCCTAATTCAGGGAAAAGCGTCAGGCAGCTGGAGTATGCAAGCGTAATTGGGAGTTTGATGTATGCTACTACTGCCACAAGGCCTGACATAGCTTTTGCCGTGGGAATGCTGAGTCGTTTCACGAGCAACCCAAGTGTTGAACACTGGAAAGCTGTGAAACGGGTTATGAGATATCTCAAGAAGACTCAGACATATGCACTGTACTACAACGGAGATCTGCCGGTAGTAGAAGGCTTCAGTGATGCCAGCTGGTGCTCAGAGGTGGAGAGCGAGAGGTCCACAGGTGGATTCATTTTTACAATGGGTGGAGCTGCTATATCATGGAAGTCGAAAAAGCAGACTATGTTCTCGCGGTCATCCATGGAATCTGAGTTCTTTGCACTTGATACCGTAGCCGAGGAAGCAGAATGGCTTCGGAAGCTCATGTATGATCTTCTAGTGGTTGGGGCACAAATACCGGCGATACCGATATACTGCGACAACTAGACGACTGCGGCGGTGGCATCAAATGACCTCTTCAACGAAAAGAAGAGGATTGTGCGGTTGAAGCACAGGGAAGTACATGATCTTATCAAGAGAGGTGTTATTGCAGTGATTGATGTTCGGAGTCAGGAGAACCTAACAGATCCGTTCACCAAGGGCCTCAAGCGCCAGCTGGTTGACGACACAGCTTGTAGAATGGGCTTGAAGGCATTCAGATATTGTATTATTGTATTCCTACCATAAAGTTTTATGCTAATAGTTCAAAGAAAAATCTAGTAGGCATCTAGCTTTTGGTTCAAGGGAGGACCACTAATCGGAAGAATATCAGGAACGGTGGGTACATGTTCTATTGGGCATGGAGAGGTTACGGACCTACAACCACTGTTGTCTACTGTTGTTTTCTGCGAAAAACGGATCCTGTGGGAAGGTTGGCTTAAATGCCTTAATGAGTTCTCAGGCAAAGTGAATGCCTGGTGTGCTTTACAGGAAGCACGGTAGAACATCACTACAAGGAGTAAAATTCCATGCTACTGTGGGGTGACTCCACCATGAGGTTCCCAGGCATGGGATAATGCATCGGCTTTGCTAGCCAAGTCACAGCGGCGTAGCACCGCAAATAGGCAGTTAGCCTAATGCTGTATGTTAAAATAAAGAGGGGTATAGTCAGCACTACAAAGAGGAGGAGTTCCTAATGTTACAGTGGCATGACACCACAATGAGGTACCCAGTTAGGGATAAAGCCTCGGTCTTACAAGCCATGTCGTTGCGGCGTAACACCGCAAGGGAGCCTAAGGCTTCATGCTGGGTAGTTTGGCACTACAAAGAGGATGTTGCCTTATGCTACAGTAGTATGACACTACGATGAGGTTTCCGTTACGGGGTAAGGCCTCGGCTTTAAGCCATGTCATAGCGGCGTAGCACCGCAAGGGAAGCGCAAAGCGCTTCATACCATGTCTCTTTATAATGAACTCACCTATAGTGTATGGACAAAAAGATATCAGGCCGTCTCTTGAGGGTAAACTTGTAGACGTCCAAAATTATATACTGAAACCAGGCTGGCACAGGGCCTTTAATGTGTAGCCAGAAGCACATGTAACTACATTATGTGAGTGAGAAGAATTTCAGCTATGATGCAGAATTCAAGGCTTAGTCCATTATTGTATTATAGTCTGTTGTTTGACCCATGCGGGAAGATTCAAGTCTTCAGCGACATATCTCCTAATGCATGATGGACAGTTACTGTGGGGAACACTTATACCCATATAGAGATATGTGGGGGATTGTTGGGTTTTGGCCTTTGTCATCTGGAATTTTAGTCCCACATCGGCTAGGCCAAAGGAGTTGTATCTCTATATATTAGCTATGTTATTTTAGAGATGCACATGTGGTGCGGAGGTGCACATGGGTGTGCCATGTGGGGTTATTTTTCTAATAGAAAAAAGACTAAATAAACAATTGAAAGCATTCATGCTTTTTGCTCTTGAAAAATTTATTTCCATGGGAGCTAAGCCCCGTAGGGGCTTAGCGACTCGGACTCGGGCTCATGGGCTCATGAGGTGTAATGTGGCATTTTGTTGGCGCACTTTGCACTTAGCACGTCAGCATCGTCGCTAGACGCATAGTACGCTTAAGTTGCGCTCGTTGTAACGCCCCACTCCCAAAAATACGTAGGACTAGGAACGAAGCATGCCAGCTGCATATATATGGGATATACTCCAATATATGGAAGTCTTGAATATACACATAAGCTGTATTGTGAATAATAATAACAAACAGTCACAGGTAAAAGCTATATCTCATCCACAGTAAATATAAAGAAAATGGTAACTCATGAATCAAAGTAAATGTCAAAATGTAGCTGTTGACCGGGCGGAGACAAATCCACTACCGGTACTAGAATAAACTGAAGGGAAATAGAGTCCAACCTTTAAGATAAATAGAATAAGAAATGATGACTAAATAGGCTCATTGACCCAATAGGGACATCTGTGATCAGAAGGTACTACTCTCTCGAGCGTGAAGGATGAGTCTATAGTGGGGCCATACTCCTGCGGGAAGTCCTGCACACCTATACCTGGAGAGATCACCAGGTCCTCAGAGGGACGTAACAAGATACAAAAAGAACATGCCACATAAACTGAATAAATACTGCTCAATAAGAATAAGTAAGATCAGATCATAACATGGTCCAATACATACCTATTGAACTAGCTTACCATCCCCCCAACCAAACAAAAACAGGAGATAGTAAACTAATTCACGATGACGTATCTTTCCATGCTATAAATCCAATATGGTATCCAGACCCCAACAAGGTTCAATACCTTCTCATCGAAGTAGTAAGTCACACCTACAACTAAACAAGGACAAGATGTGACGAACTAATCCGCGACAAGTTATTGTTCCAAGTCGTGGTCAGATACAAGTACCCAAACCAAAGGTACTCGTACCTAACGGATAAGGTGCCTAACCTGTGCTACTACTGATAGTTTTCATTGTCTTGATATCTGCTATACCCAAACCAAAAGTACCCAAATCTACTACAGACGAGTACATTCACTGATAGTTTTCATTGTCTTGATATCTGCTATATCCGATTCAGTCGTAGTGTCTTACTTGATTCTCAGTCACGATAGTTCACGGACTAGTATATACCGGATTCCTGTCATGAGATGTCATTCTTGGATTTTCTTGGGATACTGGTACTTGTTCGATCTTGTTCTTGTACATGTATTGACACTGATTCCTGAGAAGGAGTAGCTACCTTCTTATGAAATCTCGTGCCATGACGTGCTATGTCCGGATCCGTATACTATTCGGGGAATAGGGAATTTTATAGATAGTGTGATCAATGCCCACCTTGAGTTACTACTTGTATCATAGCTATACCCTCACCTCACGATGGGTATAGCCTGACCTGTGCTACTACTTGCTCCATAGCTTACCATCCCGGCCGGGCCGAGTCCACGTACTTGTAGCCGGTCGGCTGGAAGCCTGATCTTGACCCATACCGATCACATTATGCTATAATATTCGAGACACATTTTATATTTACTTTATCTTATCATATATCTTGTTCTGTTCTACATTCAGTACTTTCTCACCATGCTATGATATTCAGATTACTCACATGTTCTACATGCCATTATATTGTACCTTGATTGGAGACTAAGCTCTGTTCGGGAGAAGAGTTACAACCCCGGTCCTTGTTTGGTTTAAGGGTTGTAACTTAGCTTTCGAACGGTTCCCAAGTCTTCATATATCTTTGTCTTGTAGTTCATTATACTGTCTCTTATAGAATTTGTCAATTCACATGGAACTGCTGTTAGTGCTTGTACTTGCTCATTTTCCTGACAGGATACCATTGATAATATTTTAGGAGTTGTTATACCATTAGTGGACTTCATGATGTTGCTAGCTGAGGTGGATCTCACTATTCTTCTATGTGAGTTGCCTGGTAGTTATCCTTAGTTCGTCTTATTTTTCCTTCTTTATTTTTCTGTCTTATGATTCCTTCTAGTAGTTTCTAGTTGTTCGTCTACTTTGGTTATCTTTCTTGTCTTATCATCCTTAGCTGTTGTGATGTGACTAGAGTATATTTATAGTTGTAGACCTTCTAGATGCAATATATATTTATTGGGTACTAGACAGCGTTCTACCGCCGATACTGCGGCGTAGGCTGGGCGTGGCCTACGTATTTGTATCCATATATCCGGGTGCGGGTCGTGACAAAGCTGAACATCAGAGGCCAGCTGGGCTTCTTCAGCCCTTGCCAATTCTAGAGTGGAAGTTGGAGCATATAACCATGGATTTCGTAACTGGATTACCTAGATCTCCGGCTAGCAGAGATGATATTTGGGTTATTATAGACAGGCTCACGAAGGTGGCTCATTTTCTTCCGTTCAGAGTTGGTCAGTCGACGGCTCAGCTAGCAAAGGTGTACCTCAGGCAGATCGTCAGGCTTCATGGTGTACCAGTCAGTATCACTTCGGATAGAGATTCCAGATTTACGTCGCACTTTTGGCGTAGCTTACAAGAGAGTTTGGGGACTCGCCTCCAGTTCAACTCAGCATATCACCCACAGACAGATAGCCAGTCAGAACGCACGATCCAGACTCTTGAAGATATGTTGAGATCATGTACACTTGACTTCGGTGGTTCGTGGGAAGATCACCTGCACCTGGTGGAGTTCTCGTACAATAATAGTTTCCAAGCTAGTATCCGGATGGCACCGTTCGAGGCACTGTATGGTAGGAAGTGCCGATCCCCGCTAGCATGGGACGATGTCGGAGAGAGACAGATACTCGGTCCGAAAATGATTGCTCAGACCATTGAAGTGGTCAGAAGAGTCAGAGATCATGTTCGAGTTGCCCAAGATCGCCAGCGTCATTGGGCCGATTCTCATCGGCGCCCTCTTGAGTTTTCTGTCGGCGACCATGTATTCCTGAGGATTTTGCCTAACCGTGGCATCATTCATTTCGGTGTACGGGGAAAGCTTAGTCCTAGGTATATAGGACCGTTCGATATTCTGGAGCAAGTAGGAGATGTATCCTATCGTCTTGCTCTTCCGCCATCGCTATGTGAGGTGCATAATGTGTTCCATTTATCCCAACTACGACGGTATATTCCGGACCCGAGCCACATCCTAGATCATTCGAAATTGGTTGTTGGTACCAACCTTTCGTATGAGGAGAGGCCCGTGTCTATATTGGACCGAAGAGAGAGGATATCAAGAACAAGACTATCAAGTTAGTCCGAGTTGCTTGGGGTCATCACTCTTTGGGTGAGTCAACATGGGAGTGTGATGATGATATCCGATCGCGATATCCCGACCTGTTTGAATCGTGAGGTATAATATCTTTCTTATGCCTCATGCCTTCGGTTCCTTGCTTGCATGAATAATTAATTGATTGCTTGATTAGTATAGCCTGCCTGTGAATAGTATAGCTTGTTCTTGTCCCTCTAGCCTCTTAATTAAATTCCGAGGACAGAATTCTTTTAAGGTGGGTAGAGTTGTAATGCATGTGGTTCGTATTGCATATCTTGGTATACGTATACGCAATTTGACCCGTATTGCATGTCTTCCTGCTTGATTTATTCTAGCATTTCATTGATTGGTTTATTCTTGGGTTGGTTCGGCTTGGCTTGGTTTGCTTTGGTGGTGAACCCTCCTACCTACCACCACCCTCCTTATTTATAACCCCTTCCTTTTCTCTCTCATCATTATTTCCTTCCTTCTTCATTTACTCTCCACCATTACTTCTTCAACCACCAGGAAGGATAGAGAGAGAGAGATCTTAGGCAAGTGCAAACTTGCTTCATGATGGATCTCAAGTTTTATTGTTCCATTCTCTTCCTTACTTGATTCTAAGCCTCTTTAGAACTTGGCATTTTTGGATTTGATGGATGGACTCTTGTAGATCTAAATTTGTAACTTTTCAGTTTTTCTTGGTTTTGATCTCTAAAACTTACTTATTTTCGAAAACTAATGGTTCTATGTTGTAGAGAATTCAATTTCATGCAGTTTTGGCTTTTGTTTCGCTTGATTTCGACTTCGGATGAGTAAGTTATGGCCATTACAAGTTTTCGGAACTTTTATGGCTGAACTTGATGATTGGGGACGTTGACCCCCATGCGCCCGGGAGGCCATGCGCCGGGAGGCCATGCGCTGTGAAGTCCCGACAACGCATCCCTTAACTCCGAGCGTGTCATACGCGTAGGTTCCCTACGCGCATGTACTGAAGACGCAACGTGAGTTTTTTTCATGCGCCGATTTGTGCAGGAATCCTATGCGCCGATTGTGCAGGAATCCCACGCGCCGATGGTGCAGAAATCCCATACGCCGATTGGTGCAGGAATCCTATGCTCCGATGGTACAGGAATCTCATGTGCCGATTTGTGCAGGAATCCCATGCGCCGATTGTACAGGAATCCCACGCGCCGATCGTGCAGGAATTCCATGCGCCGGAATTGCTCTATTTTACTGTTTTTGCCTGTTTAAGTTGTTTTGTAGCTAGAATCTTGAAAAAATCAAAACATGAAAGTTGTAGATCTTTTCCTTGGCTTCAAGAATATGTCACTAGTTATTTTATGTAAGTTTTTCTCATTCATGATAAGGTAAGAATAGAACACGATAGTGGCCCGCTGTGGCGCACTCTTGACAAGTAAACTGACATGATATATCTCGACATGCTGTTACGACAACTAGCCTGTCATGACAAGTATGAAAGACCTGGACACCGTGGACGATTGTGATTGTACAAATAAACTGGTACTGTCTTGCATCATGTCTATGATGGGGATCCCTGAGTACCACGGTCAGGGGTACCTACTGAAATTGACTAAGGCTAATTAACTAGAATGATTCAGTAGTCATGAAGAGATTTTCAGCTACACGCAATCCCGTTATCTGGGCGCATTCAGTGGACTTGTAGCCTACCGACGAGTAGGGCACATTTCCAGCACACAGTCACGTGTTGCATTCTTCATAAACGGGCATTCGACCTGGATAACCGGATGGTCTGCAGGGCTTGTGGATGTTGGGATAATCTCATTGTATCTTGCTAGTAACTAGGCCTGTGATAACCCTACTTAGTTAAAAGTATCAAGCCGTACTCTTGATTGGCCGTGATTGATTGGATGGAGTTTATTCCGGCTTAGTCTTATATTGATCCTGTGCAAGATTGTGACATGACATGATTATTGATGCTTGCCTTAACAATAATGATCGGAGGTCCAGTTCTGTTCAGACGAAGGGTTACAACCCCGGTCCTTGTTTGGTTTAAGGGTTGTAGCCTGGCTCCCGGAGCAGTTCTGTGTCCCATCTTCGTTTATTGTCTTATTGCAACCCCATGCCATGATTGTCATGTTTTACCTTACCTTCAATAGCACGATTATCTATACTGGCCTCAACAATAAAGATCAGGGGTCCAGTTCTGTTCAGGCGAAGGGTTACAACCCCGGTCCTTGTTTGGTTTAAGGGTTGTAACCAGGCTCCCGGAGCAGTTCTGTGTCCTCTCTTCGTTTATTGTCTTCACTGTACCAATAGTATTTGAGACGGGTTTCTATTCAGGTGAAGGGTTACAACCCCGGTCCTTGTTTGGTTTAAGGGTTGTGACCTGGCTACTTGAATGGTTTTCTCGTACTCAGTTTACTGTTGTTATCTCTATTATTATCAGTTCTTTATTTATTATCTTTAATATTATATTGTGATATGATGGTTTTAGTTCCTAAGTGAAGCCTCCTTTGTGGCACTTGCTCTTTCTGGGGTCTGACCCAGCTGGTTTTGTATGGCCAGATATCGGAGCAGCACCAGAGGATCTACCTGTCTTCCAGTCCGATGGTGACCACCAGGCGTAACCCTGGCAACGAGTGGGTTTCTTTTTGTCCTCCCACTTTATTGTAAAATTATTCTTTTGAGGCGTTTAGCCGACGAGCACATGTTAGCTCGTATAGTACCTTATTTACTGTCTGTCTATGGACTGTAACATGATTATCAAATCCTAGGGTTGATCATGTATGACTGAAACTCTTGCTAGTCCTGACATTTTGTACGACTAGCTTCATGATCATCCAATATGTAATGTATGGGACGCCTTGCTATTATATATTTGGTGCTCTGACATCTTGTAACTATTATTGCTTGGTTGAGATTGAGACAATAGGCTTGTTTATGACCATAGGAGACTGTCGGCTTGTAGTTAAACCCTCATGTATCTAGACAGCCGTGACCGTATAGCGAGGTGGGTTACACTTCAATATACGTAGCTGGCTATGTACGCTCCGCTCTCCAGTATTCTGGTTCTGGGGCGTTACACTCATCCACAGTAAATATAAAGAAAATGGTAACTCACGAATCAAAGTAAATGTCAAAATATAGCTGTTGACCGGACGGAGACAAATCTACTACCGGTACAAGAATAAAATGAAGGAAAATAGAGTCCAACCTCTAAGATAAATAGAATAAGAAATGATGACTAAATAGGCTCCTCGACCCAATAGGGACAGCTGTGATCAGAAGGTACTACTCTCTCGAGCGTGAAGGATGAGTCTATAGTGGAGCCATACTCCTGCGGAAAGTCCTGCACACCTATACCTGGAGAGATCACCAGGTCCTCAGAGGGACGTAACAAGATACAAAAAGAACATGCCACATAAACTGAATAAATACTGCTCAATAAGAATAAGTAAGATCAGATCATAACATGGTCCAATACACACCTATTGAACTAGCTTACCATCCCCCCAACCAAACAAGGACAAAAGATGGTAAACTAAGTCACGATGACGTATCTTTCCATGCTATAAATCCAATATGGTATCCGGACCCCAACAAGGTTCAATACCTTCTCATCGAAGTAGTAAGTCACACCTACAATCAAACAAGGACAAGATGTGACGAACTAATCTGCGACAAGTTATTGTTCCAAGCCGTGGTCAGATACAAGTACCCAAACCAAAAGTACTCGTACCTAACGGATAAGGTGCCTAACCGTTCTAAGTAAAATATAGTTAAGAACAATCCTTACTGCGCATGGGCCCTGGCTAAATAGGATCGGAGTAGTCCCCCCTTGGGGTACCAGAGGCCCAATCAATAAGAGCATAACGTTCCACAGAACGTCAGTGGCCGTCAGTAATCATAGTAAGCTGACCCGCGTCTCCGGCGGAGCTCACGGGTTACAAAAGGGAAAGTGCATCGAAGCCCATACGCTAAGGAATTGTCCTCCCCGTCCAATGCCTATTATATTGTATCCACAACACAAAACCTCTACTAACAGCTAAGTCAAACTAACATGCAACCTCTATTAGCGGTTAATCCTATCGCACGACTTATACGTACCGGTGGCCAGCCGATCACGCATGTCCGAGTACTATATGTGACTCACAACTTTGTGGTACAAATGTGTCAAGGCCTATGGATGCAATACACACAGGGTGGTCCCTTAACTCTAAGTTGAATGTGTAAGAAAATAATACATAGCAGGAAATATAACTGAACAGTAAGTTCTAACAAGTTGTGCCATGTATCACAGTTTATTTTGCATAATAAAAATAATGAATAATGCATTAAATATGAGCTAAAATAAATAAATAGCTGGTGGCAAGATATCTTGCCTGGAGGTAGTGTGCAGAATGACGACGCCTGGTAACTCAAATCATCAGAATAGGGAAGCACTGAAAGCCAACTTTTACGAACGACCTCGGATGCTGAAATAAACATCACAAACAGATTTGGCATAAAAAATACCTAGGAAATGCATGTCCAAAAGTCTAATTCTGGAACAGGGGCAAAATTATAATTTCGGGTCAAAACGATGTCCGCCGTTGGACCCATTTTGCATCGAAATGCGTGCCAGAACCTACGGTCTAAAGTCATCAAACTATATGTCTACAGATCCGGTTTGAGGAGAAGAACCCAATTGTATCTCCAAAGCTGGATTTCGGCGGACCGTGCACAAAATCGCCCATTAGAGCGGGTCGCGGGCCCGCCAAAATGGTGTTCCGATCTGACCTTCTCAGAATCGAACCAAACTTGGCATAAAGAACAAAAAATGATACGGTCCTGATGGCGTAAGTTTCATCTCGATACGACGAACGTGCACAAAGTTTTGGTCAAGTTTGCAAAACGTCGATACGGGGGTATCTCGACGGATACACACTGATTTCGTCGCGTACGCTCAACGAAATCGAGTTCCGTCAGTTCCTACACGTCGACAACATCCATACGCGCCTTTCGATGCATATAGTGCGCGACCACGTCGCTCGGTTTGTCGGGGCGCACGCCATATTGGTTAATTTTTCCTAAAATTTTAGTTTAAAAACTAGTTTTTATCCCAACTTTGAAACTCATTTAACAACAGTATAAACAATGAAAAATAATTCTAAAAACTAGGTTTCCATCTCGTTTATGTTGTGAATGAATCTGTTGAAATAGGTTTTTGAAACTGTCGAGGAATCGACGGGATTTCTCCTTCCAAATTAGGGTCTGTGAACAGTTCATCCTCTGTTTATGAACAGATTTTTCTCGATGTTGGTATCGATTTCCTGGAAAATTTTATTATCTCTGTGCACAACTATCTATCAGGATTTCAAGTGGGTCATATAGACTTTCTATCGGATCAAACGAAATTGAAAACGATCGTTTATAGGAGGAGTAATTGGGTCGCAAAGTTGCATACCTCGCTGCTGATAGCTGCGGTTGCAAGGGCGGGTTCTGGCGAACTCCGGCGTCGCACGGCCGTGTCAGGCGGTCGACGGTAGCGTCAGGCTGCCGTGGGGACGTGGGGTGATGGAGGAAAGTCTTCGGTGTGCGAGATTAGTCGAATTTCGAGAGAAGTTTAGGAAAATCCCTTACTTCTCGTTCGGCTGAAACCTATAGGCCGAAGTTTAATCTCTAACGAATTTAAATTCAATTTTTAAATATGGATTCAAACCAATCCTGTGGGGAATCGAATTTGTGGTAGGTTAGGAACAAGTGGTTTAAAAGATTTGCGAAGATTTGTTCAGGAATTTGATTCCATCCATCTCTTGCAGTTCGCGGAAAGGAGACTGGGGCTCTTGTTCGCGGAAAGAAGTGAAGGGTCGGGATCGAACAGTACACCGGGGTGGGTCTTAGAAGCAGAATGGGGTCTTACTAGCAGAATAGGGTCGGGTCTCAGGAGTATGGGGATCTTAGTTGCAAGGGTCTTAGCAGCTACTGTTCTGTGGTATTAATATTATTACAAGCTAGTACATGGGGTCATGATCAGTGTCACGCCCCGATCCCGGAGGATCAAAAATTAGCCACTGGGCGTGATGTCGTACAAGTCTAGATTGCACTTGTACAAGGCAAAACCATTACAGTTCCTGGTATTTCTCAGAAAATATCGACAACGCAGCAGAACCAAGCAGATAAATTGAAGTCACACAAATAATGAAGAAATGTATCTCTTTATTGATAATCAAAATGGATTACAAGACTTGCAGCAGAATATAGAGTTTACAATTGATTACAAGACTTTTGAATAGCCAACTGAATGTATACACTTGCCTTTTGGGCTACAACTGAATATACCGACTTCTTTACAATGAACTTGCCAATTTGGCTACAATCTCACTGGTACAACTGAGTTCCACTGTTCCATACATTATGTCCCGTATAGCAGAAGACATCGTCTTGAAAGAAGAGCTTCTGCACACCCATCCGATTCATCTATGCCAAGCATTGATTCACAGGATTTTCCCAAGCATACACCTGTAATATTGCCCACAACGTGGGTCAGTACATCATCAATGTACTGGCGAGCGGTGCTGGCCCAACTCACCTAAGAAGACAACACTAAGTAATCATGTTACAGAATATTATTAACAGTGATCTTTCTCGTTGCCTTAGGGTCAATTTCATGTTATAGCCGACAAGAACTAAAGCATACAAATCTCATAGTCAACATAATTTAAAGCATACTGTTATCACCCTTTGGTGATTCTTACCCACGGTCGTATAGCCATCCCTGTACATTTATAATACTTACTCTGCCTGCATAAGACATTGTTAGAAAACAATATCATGATTCAATATGAATATCACCGTTCAGGTGATTCTTACCAACAGCCGACATCCTTCTCTGTAATTGAGTAATAACTTACTCTGCCTGCATAAGACATCATTAGCACCTGACCTATCTATATGAAGGTCACTGGCGATACGCCATCTTGGACCGTCTTACAGGTATACAGCGCCCTTGCCAGTGCAGGTAGCTAGCCCCACTGCAAGTCCTGTATACCGTGCCACTACTTCGGTACCGCTACTACTTCAGTACTGGTTTCCCCCAGGACGAACCGGGTTCCTTGGCCCAGGAATACCGTTCGAGAAACCACCTTGTCGACAAGTTGTCTATGACCATGCAACTATATGCAACTTATCTAAGAAGAAACATATAATGCATGATAAGAAAAACTAAATAATTCAGCCACCATACTCATTCATCCTGCCATCTTGCCATCTAGCCATCTTTCCAGGATCTTGGCGTAATCAACATTCTACATCGGCGACTGGATAATAGAATGTTATTACCCAATCCTTAGTACCACATCTTTGATACCAGTACCACATCTTTGATACCATCTATCTTTCCAACCAAACTCAAGGTACTCACCGCCCAATTCCTGGGACTTAGTATCTGTTTATCATACATTCATTCGAATGCAAATCAAGCATACTCACTGCCCAGTTCTTGGGTCTTAACATCTGTTTTGCCATCTATTCATTGAGCCAAAGCTCAATATACTCACCGCCCAAGTATTTGGGACTTTGCCTTCACCTGTCATGTAATTCATCGCAACAGCATACAAGCATACAATTCATCTAGCCACAACAGTTTATGTTCAGGTGATTATTATCTTTCATTATCTTTCCAAATTCCATGCAAGGTGTTATTGAGCAACACAATAAGAAACATAGCACACTATCCTTTATTTTAAGCGTGAAGCTAAAGGATCTTTGAAGGGTTCAACACTACTCACATTCAAAGGACGATTCCCGCCACGATCGTATAGCCTTCCAAGCAATCCCTTGCATAATCCCAAGTCCAACAAGGCTTCATCGAACCAACCATCCATCATAAGGCATCTTGCGGGTCGGGGCACTACAATATATACCACTCAGAAAAAGTTTCGTCCTCGAAACTCAAAACAAAACTCATCTCCAAAACTTCAATCGACTTTTCATGAAACTTCTCAACGATCAACTTGCACCATTTAATATTTCTCCACAATCTCTCGATTGATTTCAAGTAATGTACCGTCTCGATATAGCATCCTATTTGATTCAAAATGGTTTACCATCTTTGATCTTTTCTTCGATACTCGTGCAAATCCTTAGCATATAATAATCCTCCCCGTGGCTTCGTTTGAATTCAGCATATCACTTAGTTGGAATCATACACATATTTTAGGCGTCCCCGAAATACATGCACTTCAGCCAAGTTCAGCGATAGAGAAAACAAGCGAGCTACGGTGTAACTTCCTTTCCGAACATCATTAATTCCTTTTTGAGCATCTCGTATAATCCCACTTGTTTATTCAATATTCCAACCAATTGATAACACAATAGATATTGCCAATTCCAACTCGATAAATATTCCTCAATCGATCCCAACGTTTCCAAAATATTCAGACTTAGATGTATCAAGTATTCCTTTCAAGTTCATTGTCATCCATGCCACCAAAGTTGATAATTCTTATTGCCACATTTCATTTTGATACCCCAATTATCATCGATCAAATCTTGTACTCATCATCGTTCGCATCCATACACTTTGTTTGCAACTAGTAAATTTCTCGATCATGATCCATCCATCAAATTGTACCATCATTCCATTCTAGTAACATTTCTCGCTGTACTCAAATATTTTCTTTTATTGTTCAAGCCAACATATTATCCTCTCGTATAAGCAACTCTTATATTCCAACAACATCCCGAGGGTCATTCATATTCACATTCTCTCTCGCCGATCTCGGCTACATGTACTATCCAATTCCGTCGTTACACTTATCCTCGATTTTGATCCGATCAATGAAATTATCCCAACCGTCCCAAAGCACTACCATCAATCTTCACACCTTAATATAAATCAACCAAATCCAATCAGCTTTAGCAATTCCCAACATTCCAACAAGGCAACCAAAATTTCGAAACCAACATGATCTGTCATCCCATCCAATATTGTAACATCAAAATTTCCAATCTTTATTCCATTCCAAAGTTTACTTTCCGACACATCTTACTCATTCCGACCATACTCACACAACATCAATAGGGACATCCTACGGTTTTCCAACAGTCAACTTAGCATACAGTCAAGTCTCTATGGTCAGCTAATCTAAGCTAAACCAGACATTCAGCTAACACATGTGAGATGGATAGCTATCAGGGACATACTTATCTCTTATCTTAGAGGCAACCAATTCTCATCATAGGGCAACTCTATGGTCTGACCAACTTAGGGACATGGGACACCACCCCAATCTTATGAACTTATTCCCAACACGGACAACTGAAGGATATAGCCAACCAATCTGAAACTTAAGCAACCAACCAACATTCTAGACAACCAACCGACCATCTAGGCAACCAGTCAACAATCTAGGCAACCAGCCGACACTCTAGGCAACCAGCCAACAATCTAGGCAACCAGCCGACATTCTAGGGTCAAGTCTTTCTACCCGTACTCATACTCGGGCCATACCCAACGAAGTCTCATTCTAGACTTACCCGCAACCGACAAAATCTATCCGACAATTCTATCCAACAATCCTTATGGTCAATCTCGAAGCTATCATATAAAACTTATCAATCGAATATCCAGACTTTCTAATTTCCACTTGTATAGACATAGCATCACTTGTTCAATCCGACTTGCATCCTCATATTGTACTCAAATTGTCTATTCAATCGAGCCATCTATTCTGAGTCATAATCCAACATTGTTACCTCAATAGTTTATCAATTTCGATCTCTTCTTACGGTCTCTTTGCGACACATTCGTTTCCCACATTTTAAGATCATCGATACGGTCTGTACTCCTTTAACCAACAAAATAAGGCAACTACATAATCGTATTTCTTCCGAGGCATCATTTATAAAATTTTTAGCACCAATACGGGCATCTCTTAGCAATTCATATTAACCACCAATTTTTGCTTTGCATCATCTCCCTGTGATCCCATAAGAAGATTTACTATTCATGTACCGATCCAATCTCTATAGCACCAACCATCTAGCATTCAACATCGGTCATCTTAATGGACATAACATAACTCATTAGCTAAGTCATAATCCAACAATTCTATATTTCACCAAACTTGTTATTCATGCGACAACGTCATCTACCGACAGGGTCTATTATATCTCGCTGCACCTCGATACTTATTTGTATTCTAGCCATTCAACTCACATAAGGAACATCTATTCTTTCATGCATCAAAGGACAAGTATTCATTCTCTATGCCTCAAATAGTCAAGGGTCATAACTTGTTAATTCGGGATACATCAATTTCTCTCAAGCACACTGCACCACGTGTTAAGATAATCTATTCCTCAATCCCATTCTTTAACTTTTCGATCGTGGATGCAACTCTCTGCATCTTCTAAATCATTTGTAATATCCCGATAAGCGTCTAACATCACCGTCAATTCTGTCGATATCCAACATGCAATTTCTTTCACTTCAATTCCAACATCGTTCAATATTCGGTCCATAGTTGTTCTCGCAAAATCTTTCGATAGCAACACCACACTATCGTTACCAAGCCTACAATCCTCTTTACCCAACTGATTCAAGTCTTCGCCTGAATCTAAAATTTATTTCATTCCCAACCAAGGCATTCATTTCCTATTCTCAATTCTCTTATTACCCAACTTAATGCTAACCGACAAGGTCTAGCGATGGTTCATCTGAACACATCAAAATCTCACAACGGGTCATCCAACTTAATCATCAAGGGACATTCCTAGCCGTCATGTATCAATCGTAAGCCCAGCTACGACTTAATACCACCCAATACCTTATAGGTAAAGCAATCACAAAATCATAAACACACCAAGGGTCAAGGGACATCTTATCACGACGAGGGTATATACAATATACCACTCAGAGCTCAAGCCATTCCGACATAATATTCCCTCGCACCACCAACGTCCAACACGGACTATCCATCCTGCAGTGGTTATGCTGACCACAAATATCGACTCAAGATTCTATCAATTTCCATTCACTGAAATCCATGCACATTCCGTTCCAACATATCAAGCCATCACCCACGGTCGATTGCTGCATTACAATCGACTCCATAAATCCCACACCTAAGACATCCAGCATACATCACAAACTTATTATCACATCGCATCATTATTATTCTTTTTGGTATCTTTTAGAAATTCAACAAATCACACATATCACAGCCCACATATTTAGACTTATTGTATGGAACACCCAGTGAGAGGTTAGAATGATCAATGGACTTTCAGTCAAGGGAACAACATAGAATAGTTTGGAAGCAACACGGAATAATCGCAGAAGTACTATGATTCATCATAGAGGCAACTTTAATTTCATCGCGGAAGCAACTTTGAGTATTCGCGGAAGCAACTTTGATTCACCGCGGAAGCAACTTTGAATAATCGCGGAAGCAATCTTTGAATCATCGCGGAAGCAGCTTAGAATCATCTTAGTAGCAACATTGATTCGAAACAAATCGAATAGGAATCAAAGGACGTAAAGCCGTGCTCTGATACCATTATGTCACGCCCCGATCCCGGAGGATCAAAAATTAGCCACTGGGCGTGATGCCGTACAAGTCTAGATTGCACTTATACAAGGCAAAACCATTACAGTTCCTGGTATTTCTCAGAAAATATCGACAACGCAGCAGAACCAAGCAGATAAATTGAAGTCACACAAATAATGAAGAAATGTATCTCTTTATTGATAATCAAAATGGATTACAAGACTTGCAGCGGAATACAGAGTTTACAATTGATTATAAGACTTTTGAATAGCCAACTGAATGTATACACTTGTCTTTTGGGCTACAACTGAATATACCGACTTCTTTACAATGAACTTGCCAATTTGGCTACAATCTCACTGGTACAACTGAGTTCCACTGTTCCATACATTATGTCCCGTATAGCAGAAGACATCGTCTTGAAAGAAGAGCTTCTGCACACCCATCCGATTCATCTATGCCAAGCACTGATTCACAGGATTTCCCCAAGCATACACCTGTAATATTGCCCACAACGTGGGTCAGTACATCATCAATGTACTGGCGAGCGGTGCTGGCCCAACTCACCTAAGAAGACAACACTAAGTAATCATGTTACAGAACATTATTAACAGTGATCTTTCTCGTTGCCTTAGGGTCAATTTCATGTTATAGCCGACAAGAACTAAAGCATACAAATCTCATAGTCAACATAATTTAAAGCATACTGTTATCACCCTTTGGTGATTCTTACCCACGGTCGTATAGCCATCCCTGTACATTTATAATACTTACTCTGCCTGCACAAGACATTGTTAGGAAACAATATTATGATTCAATATGAATATCACCGTTCAGGTGATTCTTACCAACAGCCGACATCCTTCCCTGTAATTGAGTAATAACTTACTCTGCCTGCATAAGACATCATTAGCACCTGACCTATCTATATGAAGGTCACTGGCGACACGCCATCTTGGACCGTCTTACAGGTATACAGTGCCCTTGCCAGTGCAGGTAGCTAGCCCCACTGCAAGTCCTGTATACCGTGCCACTACTTCGGCACCGCTACTACTTCAGTATTGGTTTCCCCCAGGACGAACCGGGTTCCATGGCCCAGGAATACCGTTCGAGAAACCACCTTGTCGACAAGTTGTCCATGACCATGCAACTATATGCAACTTATCTAAGAAGAAACATATAATGCATGATAAGGAAAACTAAGTAATTCAGCCACCATACTCATTCATCCTGCCATCTTGCCATCTAGCCATCTTTTCAGGATCTTGGCGTAATCAACATTCTACATCGACGAATGGATAATAGAATGTTATTACCCAATCCTTAGTACCACATCTTTGATACCATCTATCTTTCCAACCAAACTCAAGGTACTCACCGCCCAATTCCTGGGACTTAGCATCTGTTTATCATACATTCATTCGAATGCAAATCAAGCATACTCACTGCCCAGTTCTTGGGTCTTAACATCTGTTTTGCCATCTATTCATTGAGCCAAAGCTCAATATACTCACCGCCCAAGTATTTGGGACTTTGCCTTCACCTGTCATGTAATTCATCGCAACAGCATACAAGTATACAATTCATCTAGCCACAACAGTTTATGTTCAGGTGATTATTATCTTTCATTATCTTTCCAAATTCTATGCAAGGTGTTATTGAGCAACACAATAAGAAACATAGCACACTATCCTTTATTTTAAGCGTGAAGCTAAAGGATCTTTGAAGGGTTCAACACTACTCACATTCAAAGGACGATTCCCGCCACGATCGCATAGCCTTCCAAGCAATCCCTTGCATAATCCCAAGTCCAACAAGGCTTCATCGAACCAACCATCCATCATAAGGCATCTTGCGGGTCGGGGCACTACAATCAGTATATATATAGATATATATATATATATAGATATATATATATATAGATATATATAGTATGGTATTAATATATATATATATATATATATATATATATATATATATATATATATATATATATATATATATATACTGAAAACTCAATATCAATATATATATACAATCCTAGTAACAAGTATATTCATACTTGCTTTTTAGTCCAAATAAAATTTGTAAACTTTTTTAGGAGAAAAGAAGAATAAAAATTATTTTCTAAAATATTTTAATAAAGACTTTCTTGTACCAAATTACCTATAGTGTAGCCACTACTGCTACTCTTAATATTAAAATAATTTCAGTGCTTAAATTCAAGGCTATTCAATACGTAAAATTTAAAATAATAGAATTCCTTAAAATCCAAGAATGTTTCTAATATCCTTGAACAAAGGTTGTATAAATTGTTGGAATTATTCAATAATTAAGGGGCCACACATGTAAAATTAATTGTGTTTGGGCTATCTAAATAATTAAGCCAAATTAAAGTGGTCTATTTGGAAATTGGCTTAAGGGTATAATTGTCATGGAATTAATACCGGAGATAATTCTAATTTGATGAGGGGCCAAATTAGAAATATCAAAACATATAAATATATGTATTTATTAGGGTTATGGTCCCCAACTTATACGGCCACCAAAAGAGAGATTTCTTTTTTTTTCTCTTCTACATCCCCATCAACAGAAAGAGAGGGACAAAGGATTCAGATTCCTCTTTGTCATTAAGGGTCGTAGCAAGTTGGAAGATCGAACCCAATAAAAAGACGTTCGCTTCAAGATCCATCAAGTCTAGCAATGGATTCAGGTACGCTTCCGCAATTTAATTTATGTTCTTTATCTCATGAATCGACAGGGCACAATAAATTTTATAACAAGTGGTATCAGAGCCTCCTTATTTGATTTATGAGATCGAAGTTTCAGAATCAATTTTTTATTGTTTTTGTTGTTCAGGAACCTAATTTAATTTAGAGTTTCGATTTTTTTTATAATCAGTTGATTAAATTAGTTTAAGATTCTCTGAGTTTGATTCTTTAAATCGTTAAAAATAGTGGAGAATCTAGGATGCATGATACTGTTGAGAGATATTATTACGTCTAGTTGAATATGGCCAATCGATTTTGTAGATGCTGTTTTTTTTTGAATTCTTGTCGAAAGAATTCAACTATTCGTGTATCATAATTATAGGCTCCTTTCCATCTCTATCAACCTACAAGTAAATCTGATTCTTTGGGTTACTTTGGGTTTTGTGGTTTTTCTTCAGAATCAATGTTGTTTCGATTGCGGTGATTTATTTGTATAAGGATCACTTGGATGTGATGTTCTTAATAAGATTGTAGGATTTTATATGTCAACTTTTGAACTTCTGATATGATGGAAAATCGAATTTTTTATATATTAAAGAAACCATTTGTATTGGAATTTGTAGAATGCACTTTTAGCAACTTAATCCAATCATCTGAAGTTTTAGTTACTAAAGAGTTAATCTTGATCTTTTCGTTATGGTTTGATGCTGAATCTATTAAATCTAGAATAATTTATGTACTGTAATGATCTCTCAATAAGATATGGAGACATGTGATGATGACGGTATAAATTTGTTATTATATTAAATATGCATGAATATGCTTATTGCTGGACATGTGATAATATGGAATGTCGGTTAGATTCCAATTACTCATGCTGATAGATATTTGGCGTTACTCAATTTAGAGTGTTTTCCAATCTAAGTTGATCATGAAGGACAAATTGGAATCAAATATAGACAATTTTATGTTTGGCATAAATTTAGTTTCCAATAAATTTATATTCTAAGTCATATATTTGATATAATCTATTAACGTACATATCTTCAGCAGATTATTTTAATATAATCTTTTTGGGTTATTTAAAGCAATCTATTAGTCCATATCTTCAGTAAAATATTACGTGAATTTTATTATGTTGACAATGCTTAGTTTAGTCAAATTAAGAATATATGTTTGAATCATGTAAAGAGATTCACATACTTATGATTATCTTATTTTAGTTGTAATATTTTAAATATGCAAGTACATAAAGATTTATGTTTATTTAATTTAAATAAGCATAAGGATTTGGACATGATTCAGTTTTGTAAAATTTAGTCAACATTCAAATTTTTTGGTGCCTTTTGTGACTAGCAATAGTCGTCTAGTATTCTAAATAGACCCATTGAAACAAGATGTCGCCAAAGTGACCTCTCTTGCGTAGATGTTCTATGAGGGATGTTGGATGTTTGTGTGTGTACATTCATGCGGGTATTAGCCGGCCCAAAGGAAGGTGAATACTTGGCCGAATTGCACACATACTTGTGGTGATAAATGTGTGACAATTATAAGGTTTACATGTGAATAATAACCCGATCCAAAGATAAGCTTATTATTTGATATGACTTATTGTCAACGTTTGATCATTACACCAAGAATATCACTTGCACTTAATATCACTGTCTAAAGACTTGATATTAATGATGTAGGTTCATTAAGAAATACGAATTTGAATTTGTTTGACTATATTTTACGCTTTGGTTATTAATTAGAGCATATTTGTTTATTTATTTTTTGTTCTCTTTTCAGTTAATGTTGCTATAATATCTGCCAATACGAATTCAATTTCCATGCTTAATGGAATAAATTTTAAGGGCAAAAAGAAAAGAAATACAGAAGCTGTTGAGGGCCTAGCTCAAAAGAAACAACAATATAAAACTAAGGGTTGTTTTTTTTGTGACAAGTTAAGACACATAAGAAAAATTATATTTCTCAATTTGGTTTGTTCTGAGGTTAATTTAGCTTCAGTACCTAGAAACACATGGTGGTTAGATTCTGTGCTACTACTCATATTAGTGTTTCTAGACAAGGTTGTCTGAGCTACCGAAAGCCAATTGATGGTGAAAGATACATCTATGTGGGTGACGGCAAGTCGGTAGAAGTGAAAGCAATAGAACATTTTAGGTTATTTTTAGGAACCGATTATTATTTGGATTTGATAGACACTTTTATTGTACCGTCTTTTAGACGAAATTCAGTTTCAGTTTCCTTAACGGACAAATCTGGTTATCATTGTTCATTTGGAAACAAAAAGTTTAGTCTATCTTTAAATTTAAATATTATTGGTAACGGTTCCCTTAAGGTTTATGATAACTTATATTCAGTTGAAACTATTGCATCTTATAATGAAACCTTGTAAGTGAAGTCATGTGGTACTAAAGCAAAATTAACAATATTTTTTTAGTCTCATTTTGACATAAGCATTAGGTCACTTCTCTAGAAATAGAGTTGAACGATTTGTGTCTGATGAGGTTTGGATTCCATTGACTTTATAGACTTTAAAGTTTATATTGAATGTGTAATGGGAAGATAGACCAAAGTTAAATTATAAGCAGCTACTTTATTGGTTATGCTACAGATCAAGGGGTTCATAATTATACAATCCCACACTAAGATTTTTTTTTTGGAGACGAGAAGTGTAATATTTTTTGAAGATGTTGAGTTTGAGGGAGAAATAAAATCCGGATCATTGTCTTTGAGAATGAATCAATTACGATTCCTACTATCACTTTTGACGATGTGCATGATTCTATACCTGTCATGATCAAGAAGTGAATTCGAAGTCTCAATAAGACAATGTCGAATTACCTCTATAAGTCGTTGTTGAGATACCTTAACAACGACAACGTAGCGGCACCCATTCAAGATAAGGTAATTATTCCTAAGGAACAAACTCAACAACCTCAAGAACCGGTAATATTAAGATGGTCCACCTGAGAAAGGAGAAATATAATTTTGGATAATATTGTCATATTTCTCTAGGAATGTGAGAAAGACTGTGGATACTGGAAGATGATCTAATCAACTTCCGTCAGGCCATGAAAAGTTTCAGTTCTCAAAGTGGATTGATACAATAAATAAGGAGTTTAAGTTCATGCAAGACAATAAAGTTTAAGAACTTGTCCCATTACCAAAAGGTATAAAATCTATTGGTTGCAAATGGACATTTAGAACCAAGAAGGATTCGAAGGGTCATGTGGAGAAGTATAAAGTATATCTTGTAACTAGTGACTTTACTCAAAATTTTGGGATTGATTTTAAAGAGTTTTTCTCTTCGGTATATTTGAAAAGCTGCTTTAAAACAATCATAGCACATGTTGCACATTTTGATCTTGAGTTACATCAAATGGATGTCAAAACGGCGTTACTTAATGGTAACATTGACGAAACTATTTATATGGTGCAGCCAGAAAACTTTGTGTCGAAAGATCCAAATAATATGGTTTACAAATTGATAAAATTTATTTATGGACTCAAGCAAGCTTCTCGTCAGTGGTATTATAAATTTCACCAAGTTGTTATCTCGTTTGGTTTTGAGGTTAACGTTGTTGAAGATTGTATGTATCACAAATTCAGTGGGAGTAAAATTATTTTTTGGGTTTTGTATGTTGATGACATATTGCTTGCCACAAATGATATAGGCATATTACATGACACTAAGAAATTTCTATCAAATAACTTTGAGATAAAAGATCTTGGTGACGCCTCTTTTGTATTAGGAATTCAAATACACCGAGATCGTTCTCGAGGTATTCTTGGATTATCACAAAAGAGCTATATCGATAAAATGCTTAAAAGATTTGGCATACAGGAATGCAAACCAGGTGACACCCCAGTCGCTAAAGGAGACAAGTTCAGTCTCAATCAGTGCCCTAAGAATAGCCTTGAAATTAAGAAAATACAATAGATTTTTCCTTCATGATCAGTTGAAGGGAGTCTAATGTATGCTCAAGTATGTACGCGTCAGGATATTGCGTACATATTATCATGTTAGGCAGATATTTAAGCAAATATGGATGGATCATTGGGTAGCAGCCAAACTACTTAAGTAATTAATAGAGAACAAGAAATTATATGCTCTTTGAAGGAGATCGGATAATTCTGGGGATCATAAGGTATTCTGACTCCGATTTTGTTGGATGCCAACACAGTAGAAGATCCACATCAGGTTATGCTGACTAATGGAGATATATTTTGGATGAGTGTCAAACATGCGCTCATAATTTTTTTCACCATGGCAGCAAGGTTTATAACATGTTGTGGGGCATCTATTCAGGGAATATGGTGGTAAAATTTTGTCACAAGACTGCGCCTACAGTACGGTGTTGAAAGACCACTTAAATTATGATGTGACAATAAATCAGCAGTAATGTATTCCAATAATAACAGAAACTTGTATAAGTCAAGGATATTGACATAAAGTTTCTAGTTGTGAAGGAAAGAATTCAGAATGGTTAAAGTGTCCATATAGCACATTATGACAAACTCCATTTTAGCAGATCCGCTCACAAAAGCATTATCACCCAGGATCTTTCATGAGCATACTGTTCATATGGGTGTTATCTTAATTAAGAATATGGCAATACAGTGGAAGTTTGTATTTTATGTATTTGGGTACTATTTAGTTTTGGACACATTTATGTATTAAAGTATTTTGGATATTTATCTGACCAGATATATGGAAGGTCAGTTCATTCTGTTTTTATTATGTTAAAGTATTGATCTCACTAAAGTTAAGGAGGACCAGTTGGAAATAGACATGTATTGATCACATTGTGTGTAATTTTCATGCTACACATCCATGATTGATCTATGTCATTTAGCTATATTGGTATATGTGACCATTGATGGTTTAGTTACGCTAAATGTGACGGATGTCGCTTTGATCCTATGTTGATATGGTTAATGGACGAGATTGTCCGGATATACCCTAAGGATTAAGATAACAATTTATGAGCTCACTAAGGTTAACACAATTATAAGGTTACATATGTCGCCCAGTGGGAGATTGTTGGAATTATTCAATAATTAAGAGGCCACACATGTAAAATTAATTGTGTTTGGGCTATCTAAATAATTAAGCCAAATTAAAGTGGTCTATTTGGAAATTGGCTTAAGGATATAATTGTCATGGAATTAATGTGTAGATACCGGAGATAATTCTAATTTGATGAGGGGCCAAATTAGAAATATCAAAACATATAAATATATGTTTTCATTAGGGTTATGGTCCCCAACTTATACGGCCACCAAAAGAGAGATTTTCTTTTTTTTTTCTCTTCTGCATCCCCATCAACAGAAAGAGAGGGACAAAGGATTCGAATTCCTCTTTGTCATTAAGGGTCGTAGCAAGTTGGAAGATCGAACCCAATAAAGAGACGTTCGCTTCAAGATCCATCAAGTCTAGCAATGGATTCAGGTACGCTTCCGCAATTTAATTTATGTTCTTCATCTCATGAATCGACAGGGCACAATAAATTTCCAACATAAATTTTACCTGCTATTGCTATGGCAGGACTAATAAATATTTTCTTAAATCAATTACCAATAATATAAATTCCGTAATTTAAATTACACATAATAATATTGATCTTACTAATAATAATAAAAGATAAATTAATTCCAACTAAATATTTAATCAACATATATTTAAAAAAGAAAAAAAATCCTCCAAAATTTTGGGGGATTACACTCGTTGCGCGAGCCACTTGCGCGGCCAGGCGCGCTGCCAGGTTGCACGGCCAGGTTACGCAGGCCAGGTTGCACGGCCAGGTGCGCTGCCAGGTTGCGCGACCAGGTGCGCTTCCAGGTTGCACGACCAGGTGTGCGCCCATTGGCGTAACCAGTTGCGCGCACAGGTGCACGAAGGGTGCACAGGGAGCGCAGGTGGCGCAAGTGACTCAGTGCGCATTCAGCACGTGATGTACAAGACGCACGAGATGCGCGAGGTGCGCAACTTGCTTCAGATCGTGCATGTTCATGATATGAGTGGTTACTGCACGTTCGGAGTGGTTATTACCACATTCCGAATATTGTGCTAACCGGACATTTGCTACTCGGGCCTATAAAAGGTCTCTTCTCTCTCACAGGCAAGAGATACAGAGCATATACAGAGGGTTACGAAAGTTTACAAGTGTTTCTTAACACAAGTAAACAGAGACTGGGAGAGAGAATAGAAGATTTGTACCAGCATTACTTTTGTACGGGAGTCCGTGTACGATCCGAGGAGTCAGAAGGGCAGAAGTGTTCCAAAGTTCTCCGACGAACTTGCTAGTTCCTGGAAGCTGTTCGTGTGGGGCGAATATAGCTTTGAGCAACGGTGATCATTCACCCCAGCAGGATATTCATCCATCTATCGCCTGTCATCTTCTTCGCTGCTGTGGATTACGAAATCTTCTTAGATTCTCGTAATATCATATGCTGCTGTAACGAGATCTTCGTTAAACTTGCGCAACCTTCCTAGAAATATTGCGCTGGAACATTTTTTTTACAATTGTTTCATCTTCTCAGTTTTCCATCGAAAAATTGTGCCCCGACACTAACAAGAAGTAAAGTGAGGAGGTGGGATTAGATCAATAAATATAATTTTATTTGGATTGGAGGAAGAATTAAGTGATATACGTCTAATAACTCTTATTTAGATCTGATGTTTTGAATAGGAGGAAGATTAATAAAAAATACAATAGTTACAAAAATATCCTTATTGCATATGACCTAAGATTATATTTGACTAGATTTTTATTTAAAATATGCATAATATCTTCACAAAAATACCTTCACAAATTTGATGCCTATATAAAGAAAATAACTAGAATCCAAACACAATAAAATTAAATAACATTATATGCTTCTACTGTTTAGAAGTAAGCCAACTTTATATCATCACAACCATCTAAAATCAAATAAAATAATCCAAAAAAGCAGTAGGCTGAAAGCCAGGAAGACGGAGCAACAGATTGAAAGACAGAAAGACGGAACAACATGTTGAAAGTAAGAAAATATGGAGGAGAACGTCATGATATTCCATAGGACAAATAAAGAATACTTATGATTTTGTAAACAAAATCTATTGCTTTCCCTTGTTAACCACCACCCCCCCCCCCCCCCCCCCGGCCCACCCACACACACACATCCACCCACCCACACTTTGGGGTTGAAATAATGGATAAAAGAATACTGAACAAACCATCACTTAACTCTCTATGGCTCTTCCTCCTATACTTCCCCACTCAAACCAAACAATTTTTTTTCTTCACAAAGTTAACTTTTTTCCACTTGACTCTCAATCCAAACAGACCTTAGAATTGAATATGTTTAACCCGAACCTACGTCACATAATTTTTCGTTCTGGGTCGCAGGGGCGGAGGGACTGTGCGTGTGCACTGGGTTGTAGCCCAGTGCAAAAAAAAATTTGCTAATTTTTTTTTGTAAAGCCCATCTCTTGTCACTAACTAGCCCAGGTAGCCCTCTATCTAATGTCTCCAGCAAACTTAAGCCTCTTGTAATTTCAAGGAAAAGAAAAGTTTCAAGGAAAGGCCCGAGCGGCAGTCACCCCTTCCCCCGCTGCTCTCCAGTCCGACTGGTGGTGCGCCGGTGGCTGCTCCTCCCTTCCCTCGTCCTCTCCAGTCCAACCGGCAGCGGCTCGTAGTCTTACTTTGGTAAAACTCTAGCCCTCAATTTTTTCTAAAACCCTAATTCCCAAAAAAATTTTGTTTTGATTTTATGAGTTTTTGATCTTAATTAATTCACTATTTAATATGACCCATCGGCTGCACTCCCCGTCCCCTGACCGTCTCCAGCCCGAGTCCCCGGCCGTCTCCAGCCGGACCAGCCCGATCGTCTTCTCCTCTCCGGTAAAAACCCTAACCTCCTAATTTTTGTAAAACAAACCCCTAAATTTTTTATGTTTGATTTGATGTTAATTACTTCACTATTTATTAGGACTTGGAGTATATAATGGAAAATCAAGGAAACAAGAGAAAGAAAACCCTATTTTCATTCTTTAAACCAAGGGGTGAAACATCCCGAAGTGAAAGTCTTCCACCTCCTTCGAATGTTAATATTTCAACCCCAAGTGTTGATCATAGGGATGAGTTAATAGTTGATCTAAATTCTCTTGAACAAGACCCAGGTTTACGAATTCCGATACGTGGACATCCTGTTACACTACACCAAAATTGGCATTTCCTAATGACTATACGCGTTAGGAAAAATATTGCTAACGGTTTTCTACCGTTGGTACCTGGGCGTTAGTAATTTTACTGACGCTTTTTCTAACGCTTATAACCGTTAGGAAATCCAGATTTCCTAACGGTTTTTTCCGTTAGGGAATTCAACTTTATAACGGTTATTTCCGTTACTAATGTTAATTTACCAACACTTTCCTACCGTTGGCAAATTAATTTTGTTAATGGTTTTTACCGTGACTAAAGTTTTGTTACTAACGGTGAAAAATCGTTCGTAACCATATTTTCTTAACGCCAACAAAGTGTTGGCAAAATAAATATACTAACGGTATACCATTGGCAAATTCACCGTTCTAGCAATATAATTTTCATTTCTAACAGTTAAAAACTGTTAGGAAAGTGATTTTCCTAACAGTAAAACAGTGTTGGAAACATTAATTTTCTGTAAATGATTATTGCAAAAGATGTAGCACATTGCAAGCAACTTGATATTTATTTTATTGCCAAAATCCTGTAATTCAAATTCAAGATTACCAATCACGATATACACCATCAAATAAATAACTCATTTCAATTAAACACTATATTTGTCAAAGAAAATTTAAGTTCATGTAACTTGATTGTACTTGAAAATATATCAACATTCTACATAACATAAAGTTCAATAGATCAGTCAAAAGTTTAAAAAATAGTACATATTTCGCAAACGATACTTTGGCCAAATCACAAAGCCTCCATCGGCTATATCACAAAGTTTGTAATTTCCATCTTGTGGACCCTCAAATATCGGTGCTTCCGGATCTATTACCTCAGTCACCCAAACGACACTTTCTCCATCTTGTACCACTTTTCTTTGATGACAAATGGCGCGTGTTGCTAGATATCCCTTAGCCACCTCCTTTAAATCCTGTGAAAGCAACATAACATATTTCTTTCCTTTGTAAGACGAACCAACGTTGTTGGTCGGGATGTTAAGGCTAGCAACATTGTTGGTTGGGACGTCAGGACTACCAACTGTAGCTTGACTCTGTTGTGTGTTGGAGGCTACTTCCGTCCTTGGGGTCACATTGCCTCCGTATTGATTTTGTTGCATATTCATATTTTGTAGCATATTCTGTTGCATATTCATAAAAGCAGCATTCATTGGAGCAGTCATTGAATTGATAGCATCAGTCACTTGATTTTGTATTTCCATTTTCCACGAACGCAAATCTTGAACGTCTTTTTGACTTGCTATTGCTTTAGTAGCCTGTGTCATTTTGACTTGCTTCACGGAGGAGGTAGAGCTGACTGCACGACAATAACTCTTCTTTCTTTCTGGCCCAAAAACTTCAGCAATCGGATCACTCTCAAATTCTTCTAAGCTTACAATACCATCGCTACCATCTCTTGCTTGTAATTTTTGCCTCTCTTCTGCGGCTTCAATTAGAGCCTGCATTTTCATGATAAGAAAGTGACGTTCAGTCCAAATTAATATAATACAGACAAAATTCAAAAAATAAGTATTGACTGCACACACTAAAATGCCCACTGTAAATTAATATAATACGACAATATCAAACAGAAGAACAATGAGGCCATATTAAATGTGCATTGATATGAGCATTATAAAAGGATTTGGCGAAGAACAACATTGTATTAGCTAGTTTTGGCAGAGAATCAAAGCTAAATCGAGCATCAACTGAATTTAGGTTGCATCAGCACTATAGACACATGTAGGAGAAGGACAACCAAGTTGAATCTAGTAACAACTGAATCGGTGTCAAATTGACATATCACAGATCTTTGCACAATATAGTAGAAGAAGAATGAAAATCTGAAGAGAGTGTACCTTTAAATTATCCAAAGACGAAGCCCATCAAAATTGACGAACTATTGATTAAATTTTCCAACTCAACTAGTATCAGACGAAATAAAAAATGCTAAGTAGAATCTAATTCAAAAAGTCATTTTTCCATTATAATTGAGGAGATGGATGCACTTTACTACATAATTCTGTACAGAATGGATATATTGCAGGAAACTGGGTTACCGGGTTCTAAACATGTTGATACTCCTATGGAACAAAACCTAAATCTAGGGCCTGATGATGATCGGGATGTTGCAGACAAGTCGCAATACAGATTACTTGTTGGGAAGCTCATCTACATGACTATTACTTGATCTGACATTTCTTTTGTTGGTTGTCTGGCCAACAAGTTCATGGAGAATCTCTTAAGGTATCACTGGGATGCAACTCTTCAAATACTGAAATACGTCAAGAGGTCTCCAAGCAAAGACCTTTTATACCAACGCCATAGACATCTTAAGATCGACTATGCTGTAGCAACTATGAAGCCATAGACCTTTTATACCTCAAGAGACCTTTTATACCCTCTCCTTATATAATTCAAAACAAAAACAATGAAGCCTTTATTACTATAGCAACTATGATGTACCACAACACTGCCTCAGTCCAAGGTATTATGGTCACCCTATTTATATATGCCGCACTTCGTTTCCCATAGGCATAACCATGGTACTTCTTCTGCTAGATTAATAGACTTTTGGTATCATTCAGTGTGAAGAACAAACTTTATGTGTGAACATTGGTGTTCTATCATCTATGCATGATAAGTTGCCGAATGAATGTGTTTTAGTAATCAAAGAAACTAGTCTACTTGATGCACGGGCTAGAATATTTTCTAAGCATAACACTGACACACAGGACAATACATTCTTTTGGTTTTACCGAGCGGCTTACCTTTTACTTTGGCAAGTGAGAACAAATTATTCTTGGTTATGTGTGTGTGTGTGTGTCACCTTGCACTACGACAATGTTTACCTAGAACATTTTGTCACCTTGCACTACGACAATGTTTACCTAGAACATTTTCTTAATTTTTAGACTGTTGCCAAATGAATGTGTTTTAGTAATCAAAGAAACTAGACCACTTGATGCACCGACTAGAATATTTCTAAGCATAACACAGACACAGACGATACATTCTTTTGGTTTTACTAAGCGGGTTACCATTTACCTTGGCAAGTGAGAATATATTATTCTTGGTTATACATATGGTGTGTTTGTACGTGGCCCGCGTGCGCACACGCACACACACGTTCTTTTTGTTTTACCGAGCGGCTTACCTTTTACTTTGGAAGTGAGAACAGATTATTCTTGGTTATGTCTCTGTGTGTGTGTCACCTTGCACTATGACACTATTTACCTAGAACCTTCTCTTAGTTTTTCGACTGTTGCTTACTTAGTAAATGGGCTTTAATATACTGGAAACCTATGTTGCACGGAGTAGAACTCAATGCAGTCTCAACAATACGGAGGTGACACTGATTTTGGCATGTTTTAGTGTATTTGCAGTGTTTCTATCATGTCTTTAGATGGTGCCATGATAGGATTGGTCACCAATTTTGGAGTACCTGTGCTTCCTAGTTGAAAGTCACACAACAATGCAGACCTACCTTAATACCTTTTTGAATACTACCACCTACTTCATTATTGGTCATACAGATTTATTGTAAGCTGTAATCATTCAATCAATAAGAAGTAATACAAAACACATTGTGAGTAATTGTTATATAGTCTTGTAATATTTTATTGAGCAGAACCAAATTAGAACGTATAATAGATATTTACCTTTGTGTTTATGTTTAAGACAAATAATGGTGAATACGGTTAAAAAACTAACAGTTCAGACACGTATTGTTCGACTCCACGTGCTGCGAGCAACCAATACTTAAGACAAATAATGGTGAATACGGTTAAAAAACTAACAGTTCAGACACGTATTGTTCGACTCCATGTGCTGCGAGCAACCAATGCTATGCATTGTTCGACTATAGAAGCTTATAGTATGGTGGCATCCTGAACTTTGACCCATGGCAATGGACATTTTTGTGACTAGGAGAAATCTAGCCTCAACAAATTGTGTGTTAGCTACTGCACATATTTGTTACTTTCATGGAAAACTTGGTTTCATAAAATCTCATCAACGCTAAATGAATACAAACAAAATCATCATAGAGCAAATAATAATACCTAAACAAAGCAAAAAAACATAATAATACCTAAATAAAGCAACAAACACTAGATCCAGAACAAAGAAACAAACATCAGATCATATAAAATCTCACAAACAAAAATATAAAATAAAGATGTAAATAATAATACCTAAACCCAGTCTTTCTTGGTCTCGGATCCCTCTTCTTGCGAATCCAACAGCTGCAGGACACAAAATGAACCCATTTTTAGTAATAAAAAAAATCAAACTGATAGCAGTCGGTGAGCTCGTGTGCACAACCGCCCTCTTGTGCACAACCGCCCATTTTTAGTAAAAAAAAAATCAATCGGATCTCTCTTGATTTTTAGAACAAAATGGAACTATTTTCACGAAAAAAAGAACCAGTTATAGAAAGAAGAGGAAGAAGCCATCTTGTACAGAATGGAGTAACGATTTTACTAACCAACGGTTGTTCCTTTCCACGGGAGAAGAAGAAGCAGCCACCGCCCTCTTGTGCACAACCGGCGGTTTGCTTTGTACAGAGCCGACGTCCACGAGTCCTAAGTTTTGAGAAGATGAGATTTTAAGCATTAATAGAGAAGGAGAAGAGATTTTAAGGGCTTGAGGGTTTAATTTAGGGCAAGAAGGATCCGATGATATGTACTAGTACTAGAAGAAGGAGAAAGAGGCTAGGGCTCGTGGAACCTCCCCGACCCCCAAAATACTCCTCACGGGAAGAAAGAGGCTAGGGCTCGCGGGAAGAAAGAGGCTAGCTAGGGCTCGTGGAACCTCCCCCCCCCCCCCCCCCCCCCAAAATACTCCTCACGGGAAGAAAGAGGCTAGGGCTCGCGGGAAGAAAGAGGCTAGCAAGGTCTCGTGGAACCTCCCCCCCCCCCCCAAAACAAAATACTCCTCACGGGAAAAATAGAAGGGAATGAAAAAGCGTTCCCCCCTCTAACACTTTTTCACTCACGTGATTGGCACATGTTTGAATATTAAAAAGTGTTTAACTTATTTACTAACGGTTGCATACTGTTAGTAGCTTTAAAAACTAAATATAAATATGAAATTTAAGTTTTTAATATTTATACTAACGGTTTTGTTATGTTTCTAACACTTTTAACCGTTAGTAATCGGTAACGGTAAAAAACCGTTGGTGATAAAAAAAAAGGGGGTGTTGGAAAATCACTCTTTTGGTGTAGTGGCATAAAGTCATGGGGATTACAAACTTGCTTTGTCGGGCTCTACAACAAAAATCTTTGGACATCTTGAATGCAATGGATCTAGTATCCTCAACTAAAAGATTGCTTCAAACTTTAAGAGATGATGGTTTTGGTGGTCTTCTTAGTTATGTGGAATCAGTTTGCAAAAAATATGACATTGATATACCTAATATGAGTGCTTGTTACAGAGGGGCTAGAGGTCGTTCTTGCCAGCAACGAGATTCTGTTACATTTGAGCATCATTATCACTTTGATATATTCAACTCTACAATAGATTTTCAATTGGAAGAGTTGAATAATAGATTCAATGATGAGGCAGTAGAAATCCTTAAGTTGAGCTCTGCTTTACAACCAAATGATCACTTCAAATCATTTGATATTGATCATCTGTGCACTCTTGCGGAGAAGTTTTACCCGGCTGATTTCATTGATCAAGATATGCATTATTTGAGATGTCAGCTAGAGCATTATCAGGTTGATGTACTTCACCATGAGAAGTTCCAAAATATATCAACCATTTCTGAGTTATGCCGGTCATTAGTTGAAACAAACAAGTCACAGTACTACAATCTGATCGACAAGTTGATACGTCTTGTTTTAACTCTTCATGTGTCCATAGCAACTACAGAACGAGCATTTTCAGCTATGAAGCTTATTAAAACTAATCTGAGAAGTAAAATGGACGATGAGTTCTTAGCCGATGCTGTGGTTATTTACATTGCACGAGAAATTGCTGAAGATATTGACTCAGATTCTATCATAGACGAATTCTATTCTCTAAAGAACCGAAGAGTGCAACTTCGATAGGGTATATTTCTTCTTTTTTGTTTCTTTTTGTTCACCATCAATAAATGCACATGCATTTGTTCAAATTAATGATTTGTTTGCATGTATTTGTTCATTATGCCTTACTGTCTTCTTCAAATTACACTGATAACCAGCTGCTCTTCTTCTTCTTCTTTGAGCAGAGTTTTTCTAGCTTGATGGGTACTTCACTTCTGGAAAGTGCATCTTTCTTGAAGGTCATGCTTGGTGATTTCAAGAGGAGCCTGGTTGGTAAAATTAGCTTCTCATGTTTTTTTCCCCCTTCCCTGCTGGCTAATTTGCACTTAAATATACCTTCAGTTTCTTAAACTTCTGCTGCTTACTGTTTTGTACTACTTTTTATGTGCACTTTGCTGTCATAAAACTTAAATGTTGATCCTTAGTACTTGACTAATTATGCGGCATAGTGTATATTATCGTCTCAAATTATGTGGCTCGTTTAAGGTTGATCCTTAGTACTTGACTAATACTGATACATATTTGTTTAAATTTTATATTCACTCACTTTGTGAATGTGCCTTCCTGTCATGTTGGAGCTTGCCAAACTTTAAGCAAACATATAAATGATTCCATGTTGAACTGTGGAAATTATATAGAGAGGAAAGGCTCTGTTTGCAGCAATTTTGCCAAACTTTTACTGTGGAAATTATATGCCAAACTTTTACTGTGAAAATTATATGCCAAACTTTTACTTTGTGAATGTGCCTTCCTTGGCTCTGTTTGCAGCAATTTTGGTCCTGTGGACTAGTGGGAATGACTATGGAAAGGCTTTCCATTGAATTCGTTTTGTTTTTTAGGCTGAACACGAACTTGCACATTTTTCTTTCTATTGTCTAATTTGATTAAGCATTAATCCTCGGTTTATACTGCTTGGTGTTTCAGTTTGAGTCCCACCTCTTTCTATTGTCTAATTTTGAATCGTCGAAATTTAGTCTGTTAGCTAGCCCACCCTATTCCAAAATCCTGGCTCCGCCCCTGCTGGGTTGGATCCAGTCTATTGGATCTCCCAATCGAAGACTCGCCACATTATAATCTTGGAGTAGAATGCCATATCATTTTTGTAATATGTATAATTTTCTTAACATTTTATTTAATATATATGGTTGCTGTTTTTTTCCTCACTTAGTTCACTAATTTATACTGGGATTCTGATTATTCAGTTGATAGGAAGGTCCAAGTTTAAAAGTGAACCAAATTATAATTTACTAAAAATACAGTAAATAAGAAGACTACGTTATGAAATCCTTTTGATATAAGAACATTATGCAGTTGAAGTAGTTGACGCAAAAAAAAAAAAAATTAGTTTACGCAAATTTGAGGCCCATGAACAACAAAATGAAGCTGCCCAGCCTAATCTATCAAGGCTTGGGTTTAGTTTCATTTCACAAAAAAAATGCATTAGACGTATGCATCTATTATCTATATAGGCAAGCGAAGAATTTGGTTTTAAGAATACAGTTACCATAAGGGCTAATTAGTATTTGGAAAAGTCAAGATGGATTGAGGGGGAGACCGCGGCTGAAACCGAGACGTACGTGTCACACCCCTATTGGCTGAACCGTGGGACCCACAAAAAGCTAAACGGCAGGACAATGGAGGGCCAACACGTGGTACCGGTTCACGCGTCGGTCCCCCCATGTAATTTGTAAGAAACTGTTGTTAGTATTAGACATTGGATTTTATACGAGTTTAGAGTTTTTAAGTTTTGAAGTGTCCAATTGAAAATTTTGAACCATGTATTTTTATTTTTGATTTTCTTTTTCCTGTGGTTGGTTGTTGCTCTTGTACTCATGTTTAGGATATAATGGAAAAAGAAACCAAAAAAAAAAAAATCCAAAATCCAAAATTTTCAATTGGACATGATATAACTTAAACTCTAAGTTGGTATAAAATGTAGGGTCTAAATGCTAATTAACCTTTCCAGAATATGCACAGCAATCCAACGCATGATGTACTACTACCAGTAGTAGAACCACAGGAACTAACTCAAATTAATTGCATTGGACCCATAAAGTCATAGAACGCAAAAATCTCAATTCCAAAGTATGAAGCTAGCAAATAACTGATTAGAGCATTGTCAACTTCCAATTCGTATGACAACCCCTCGTTCACAACTGGAAACACTTTTTTCCCAACAAAAACGGTACTAATTAGCGACAAAAAATGCACTGATAACATATATACACTCAGTTAATACAGTATCCTGTCCTGATATAGTTCCAATGCCTGGATGACCTTTTCTAAGAACAACTTCCTGTGCAATCTGTATCTGCAGGAATAACATTTAAGAAAAGTTGAACAACAATAGCACAACAAGGTTATTATTTGACCACATGAAATTCGCGCTATATTACTTACTTGATAGCAGCTTCTCGTGTTCTACTTGTTTCCGGATTAGAATCTGTCAACAAAAATAGCGGAGCAAAGCAGAATAATATTACGATAATATTTCATTCATAAATTGACTGATTAAAAAAGAAGAAAATTGCTAACCACTATATCCAAAATTCCAAGCTCTCAGTAAAGTGGCTAACTAACATGGTACCACAACAACACCAACTTCTAGGCTCAAGCTCAAATCCAGCTCCCGAAACTAATTCCATTTATATACATTTATATACATTGTCTTCTCATGTGTAATCCTACACTGGTTCAAGATTATGCTTATCAACGTGTGGCTTCCAATCCGGTTCCAGTAGTCTCGGAACTAGGGGCGCTTTCAGAGCCAGATTATTATTTAGCTGGTTCAGATCCGGATCCAATCACAAGTGGATAAGGACATTATTATTTTTATACAGTCGGATCCGAATCCAAATTTAATTTATCCGGATACAGGTATGGTTTCCACTCTATTATCAAAATACGGATACCTATATAAATACATAAATAATATTTGTAATATCTACACTTCTTGCACTAGGGAGCACTCTATTCGTGACTAACTCTGTTGTATTTAAAGTATATGACAATATTCAAACATAAATTAATACATAAGTAAACCTAAATTAAATCATCACTTCTCTTACGAATTCAAACTTTAGTTTTTCCCAAACCCGATTATAACTTGTATCCCGATCCGCATCCGGATCCATTTTTTCCCGGATGTGGTTATTGATTTTTTATCTGAATAATATCAATATTCATTAGTAATTAGTACAAATACGGATACGGTAATACACATATCGGATCAGTATCTACTCCGAGTGCACCCCTACTTGGAAAACATGTGAGGGGCATGCAAGGCAGGGTGTTAGGTTTCACATATATTGCAGGGCCACAAACTAACCACTCATGCTTTTACATTGGCTAACCAACAAACGTAACTAAAAAACTCTTCTTCTTTTTTTGCGATCATGATTAGTCCGAATGAATTGGATTCTGACACTTCTAAAGAGAAACCATTAATGTTTAGATTCCACACTGGCAGATGTGATATACAATATTTAGTATGCCTCGAAAGTGTAGATACCACCATTATCATCATATAAGTCATTTCTAATAAGACGGTCAGACATCAAGCACAACTTTTGTTGAGAGTATTAATGGACTTTTAGTCCTACATCGAGTAGAATAATAGGGAGAGGGGTTAGCCTCTCCTATATAAGTGTAGCTACACCTCAATAATAAACAAGTCAAATATTCTACTAAGTTCTATTTGGTATCAGAGCCACCACCCCTCTCCACCAAACCCTAGCCACCACCCCTCTCCACAAAACCCTAACCCTACTCCACAAAACCCTAGCCGCAACCCCCTCCCCCCACCCCAGCACCGCCGGCACCACCGCCGCCCCACCCCCCTCTCCGTCCAGCGACCCCCCCCCCCTCCTTCCACGTCGCCCCCCCCCCCCCCCCCCACCCTACCGGCCCTTCTCCTCCTCGTCCGGCAATGCGACCATCAGTCGCAACCCTGCATGGGACATGAGGAGCGGCTCTCAAAGACGTCGCTACCGCTGAAGGAGGAACAGTAGATGTGGAGAGGACGGTGACCAAAGATGCAGACGGTCTCGATCTACCTTGTTGATGAAAGATGAGAAGACGAAGATGATGGAGAAGATTTACGGCAAGCTGACGGTCAAAGAGATGAATGCTTTGGTAGACGATCTCTTCTCCAGGAGGCCGACCGAGACTGGTTCCCGTTTTGCACACACAGATGTGGATCCTTCACCATACAAAATGGCGAAGTTGGGGAAGCTGAAAGTAAAGTTGGAGGGTACTTCCAACTATTTGAAGTGGTCGCGTCAGGCGATGCGGACTCTGAAGGCAAGAGGCTTGGTGGGCTATGTGAATGGCCAAACCAAGGCACCTGAAGATCACTCCTCACGGAAGTTTGCTGTGTGGGAGATCGTCAACAATGTTGTAGCTGGATGGTTGACAACATCCTTGACCGGCTAAGTGTCGGACAACGTGGAAGCAATGGAGGGAGCCGGTGATATTTGGATGACGCTAAAGGACATGTACTCAGAGACGGGCAACCCTATGAGAGTATTCCAACTGCAGGATGAACTTGATAAGGTGGTCCAAGAAGATCACACCATCTCCGAGTATGCGGCTATGCTGAAGAAGTATTGATCCGATCTCGACCACTATAATCCCATTGTTGTGGAAGATGAGCAAGTGGAACCAGTATTTGCGAAACATTACCAGAAGTTCATGGAGTATATCTCGCGACAGAGGATGATAAAGTTCCTGAAGGGACTCAACCCAGCATTCGAGCAAAGGAGAAATGTGCTACTCGTACAACCCGGACTGCCATCACTAGAGGAGGCCATTGCTGCTATGGCACAAGAAGAAGCACGGTTGAAGCTGAAGCCCAGCACCACTAGCACTCCGGGCACTCCGGAAGAGAAATCAGCTCTAGCAATTTTTAACCCAAACCCTTCAGGAGGGGGAGGGTGCTACAACTGTGGAGATCCAGGACACTTCATCAGATTCTGTACGAAGCCTATGAGAGGCCAGTCAAGTGGTCGTGAACGCGGCCGTGGAGGGCGTAGAGGTGGCAGAGAAGGCTACGTCGACGGCAGAGGACATTATTCTGGAGGGCACAAGGCAAATTTGGCAGGAGGAAAAAGTGAAAATCAATCATCCGATGTGACCCCTAGTGAGAGAATAATGCTGGAAATATGAAGGAACATGATGCTTGGAACCAGCAACAGTCACGCCAACACTGCTGGGACATCGACTCCAACCACCTCCGGGGGTAACATCACATACTATGCCAGTACAAGCACATGTATACCTGCTCATGTCCTTGCATCTACCCACAAACCAGGAAGTGTAAATTGGATAATTGACTCTAGGGTATCCTGCCATGTCATCGGTGCCCGTGATGAGTTCCAAGATTACACTCACCTGATGACACCTGAAAGCATTCAGACTGCTGATGGTACTACTAGACCCATTATAGGTAAAGGGACGGTTGAATGCACCCCTTCGATGAGTCTTATTGATGTCTTGCATGCTCCATCCTTTCCTGTTAATCTATTGTCCATAAATGTCATTGTTCTTCAACTTAATTGTGTTGTTTTCTTTGACATTCCGAAGATTATTTTTCAGGAGAAGGAAACGGAAAGACAGTTGGGGACTGGCACTTGGCATAAAGGGCTATAGTACTTGGACATGGGTGGACTGGATACAGCACTGGCAGCACTGGTAGATGAAGCACAACCGGAGGAGCCGCGAAGTACCGTAGAAGAAGAATTATTACTCCAACATCAGCGCATGGGACACTCTTCTATTGAGTCGGATGTTTTCCTCTATGTATCAAAAGGCTAATAAGCAAAAGTTGGTTTGTGATGCTTGTAAACTTGGAAAACACACCAGAAGCCCTTATGTGAGTTCTGAAAATAAAAGTTCAGCTCCTTTTGATATGATACACTCTGATGTGTGGAGACCTTGTCCTACAACTGTTGTTAATGGTTTTAAGTGGTTTGTCACCTTTATTGACTGTCATACTCGTGTTACCTGGGTATACCTAATGAAGAGTAAGAGTGATGTCTTTGCATGCTTTCAAGACTTTTATCGCAGGATTTTAACACAGTACGGTGCTAAAGTGAAGATTTTGAGGTCTGACAATGGGACAGAATATACCAACAAAGCTATTGAGGAGTACTTATCAGCCAATGAGATACATCATCAGACTTCATGTGCCTATACACCTACACAAAATGGCGTGACGGAACGGAAGAACATGCACCTGTTGAAAGTAGCAAGGTCGATGATGTTTGCTATGAATGTTTCGAAACACTTGTGGGGACATGCCGTGTTGACTGCTGCATACTTTATCAACAAGATGCCCTCTCAGGTGTTAGGATGGAAGACACCGTTTGAGATGCTTACAGGTGAGAACAAGTATATTGTTCTCCCAAAAATATTTGGTTGTGTATGCTTTGTGAAGGATAATAGACCTGTAGTAGAAAAATTGGACCCTCGGACAGTGAAGTGTGTCTTCGTTGGATACTCAGGGACTCAGAAGAGATATTCTTGCTGGAGTCCAGTGGAGCGAAGACTCTTTGTGAGCATGGATGTTACATTCAGAGAGATGGAATCATACTACCACAATGGTTCAGAGGAAGGCTCCGCTTTTGGTGACATACCTAACACAAGAGGTGTTAGGAGTGAGGGGGAGATAGTCCCAAACGTGATTGTTGGGTCAGTTCCATGTCCAATTATGGAAGTTGGTCCAAGGAAAGAAGGGGGAGAGCGAAAGTGAGGAAAGTGATGCTGATGCATACAATCAGGAGGAAGGAAGTGATGCTCAGTACAGGGGAAGACTACAGAACAAGGGGAGGAACGGACTACAGAGCTCCAAGTCTACAGAAGAAGGAAGCAGTAGTCCACTACTATACCTATTGTCCATACTGTGCCTACTGTACCATGTCCCTCGCTTAACCATGTCCCAACTCCTAAAGATGCGTCTTCCGCACCAGATCCCTCTGATTCGGATCGTATGATGTCTCCTCCACTATCTCATATTCCCTTAAGAAGATCTTCTCGTAGTAGTGCAGGAAAATCTCCTATTCGTTATGGTTATGAATATAATATTGCTCATTTTCTATCATACTCTAATATATCTCCTACTTATGGAGCATTCATTGCATCGTTAGACATCACCTCTTTGCCTAAGTGTTGGTAGGAAGCGAAAGAAGATCCAAGGTGGAAAGCTGCAATGTTGGAGGAACTTGGGATACTGAAAAGAAATGGGACATGAAAACTTGTTCCATTACCTGAAAGAAAAATGGCAGTCGGATGCAAATGGGTCTTCACGGTGAAGGAGACACCAGAAGGAAAGGTGGAAGGATAGAAGGCAAGATTGGTTGCAAAAGGATTCACTCAGTCCTATGACATCGACTATGATGAAACGTTTGCTCCTGTAGCGAAGATGAGCATTGTAAGAACCCTGGTCTCCCTTGCAGCAAACCATGGGTGACAACTTCATCAATTAGATGTGAAGAATACATTTTTTCATGGAGATCTACAAGAGGAAGTATACATGGAGACGTCCCTGGATTTTGCACAAAGCAGTCAACAGAAAAAGTGTGCAAGCTGAAGAAATCATTGTATGGACTCAAGCAATCTCCTCGGACATGGTTTGAAAGATTCAGAAAAGCTGTCACGGGCATGGGGTACAGCCAAACTAATGCAGATCGAACAGTCATTCTTCCGACATGCGAGAGGTCACGTTACCATACTTGCTATATACGTAGATGATATAGTAATCACAGGTGATGAGGAAGAGAAGGTTACCCAGCTGAAGTCGGAACTTGCCAAAGAATTTGAAGTAAAGGACTTGGAAATGATGAGATATTTCTCGAGATCGAGGTAGCTCGAGGAAAATATGGGATCGTCCTCTCTCAGAGGAAGTATGTACTACACTTGCTCACAGAAACTGGTATGCTGGGATGTCGTCGGACAGTGACTCCGACCAGAAAAATAAATTGGGGGCAGAGGCAAGAGAGCCGATTGATCGTGAAAGATATCAGAGACTTGTATGCAGATTGACTTATATGGGTCACACTCGTCCTGATATCTCATTTGCTGTGAGTATAGTGAGTCGCTACATGCACGATCCAAGGAAGGACCACATGGATGCAGTTTTTCATATTTTGAGATATCTAAAGGGGGCTCCTGGAAGAGGTATATGGTTTAAGAACAATGGACACCTTAGTGTTGAGGGATACTGCGATGCAGATTGGACAAGTTGCATTGATGACAGAAGGTCTACCTCAGGATATTATGTATTTGTGGAAGGTAACCTAGTCTCATGGAGAAGCAAGAAACAGTCTGTGGTAGCTCGATTAACCGCTGAAGCGGAATATAGAGCTATGGCTCTGAGAGTGTCAGAATTGTTGTGGGTAAAAGCATTGCTGACAGAGTTGAAACTGGACCAAGGAACACCATTGCGTCTTCTGAGTGACAGCCAAGCAGCACTGAGTATAGCTAACAATCCAGTTCAGCATAACAGAACGAAGCACATCGAGATCGATCGGTTCTTCATCAAGGAAAAGCTAGAGAAAGGAATATTAAAGCTCAATCATGTTCGCTCAGAAGAACAAGTTGCGAATTGTCTTACTAAGGGGCTTAATCCATTAAGTCTTTCTAAACTATGTAACAAGATGGGGATGATTGATATTTATCGTCCATCTTGAGGGGGAGTTGACAGTATTAATGGACTTTTAGTCCCACATCGAGTAGAATAATAGGGAGAGGGGTTAGCCTCTCCTATATAAGTGTAGCTCTACCTCAATAATAAACAAGTCAAATATTCTACTAAGTTCTATCACTTTGAATTGAGAAGAACACTTTCTCTCATGAATTTTAATATTTGATCATGGTCAGATAGACCTTCAACGTTGTTAGGAATCTTGATATAATCTATGCCAGAGTGCCCTCAGCCCATTATGTAGTTTGCAGTATAGGATTTTGACATTCTAACTGTGATCACGCCTGCTGATCTTGATTCTATGCTAGAAGGCTCTTCAAGTAGTTTGCAATACTATTCCCTCATTCTACTGAGATTTACTGCATGTGCATACGTGTGTGTCTGTGGGCAGGCTTTCCCCATTACAGAATCACAAATATGGGAAGCCACATGTTTCGTGATCAACTCCATTTGTTATGATCTATATGGCATCAGGCATTGAACAGGTTAAAAGTTTTGGCAGTACTGATGCTTTAAGATCATGATTTTCTCTTAAAACAACAATCTTAGTATTCAGGAGTACCCGGCCTTGTGAGTTCTTGGAAAAAATAGGCAAATACCCACTGAATTTAACTTCTCCCTTTTTCTTTGTTTTTTTCTGTATCTGCCTTTGGACATACCATTCTCACATCTATTGTGTTCATCCAAGCCCCACCCTCCCACATACACATGTGACGTGTTTATAACGGTGCATGCTCCTTTCTCTCAGTCCATTTCATCCCCACCCTATTCAATGTATGTGCATTTTTTTGCATGAACACGTGCTTAGTGCAGTACCTAATATTTCCTGATCTTGATTGGAAGTAGTAGTAAATTCTGCAAGCATCTGACGACATTCTTCCTGCAACTCCCTTGCAGCTTTTCTTTCAATGCTTGGCACTGGAGGTGTATCTCTGTCGGACCATGTGGGTAATGTCCGTGCTGCTGCTATTACTGCTCCATCCACAAACTTACTATCTTCCCCATTGGATAAGAGGCCTGAACACATTCAATAGAACATAATGCCACTTCGAAATAAAGGTGCTAGTTAAAACTGCATAGAAACCATAACAGGAAGAGATTTTCAGCAGCTTTACCATTATGATAGTACTCTTCTGGCAGGCCAGAGATGTTGAAGACGGATAAGAATGAATCCAAATGGATCTGATTATTGCCTGAGAAGTTGATAACATCCCAAGGATTCTGCAAGATTAAGAAACCAATAAAACAAAGAAGAATCTCGATGTGTTATTTGAACAATCAGACTTACCAAACCACTGGTATAACAATTGCTATGTTGCATGAATACAGACACGGGTGCGGATACGGACACAGACACGGGATACAAACATTGTCAAACAGGTGCAAAGATAATTACCTATGTTGCACGAATACGGGCACGAACACAATATGGACACCATTTTGACAAGTCCGTGCAACATAAAACAATTGTGTCACAAAAGATTAACTCTCAGCCTCTTCTACAAAACTTCAACTTGAATCATTCCTGATGGTTACCATCAATTAGTTTGCAGTAAACTCTATAAACTAGTCTTGAAGAAGCACTACAAAAGAATACTATCATGTGCCGAGGACTATATTGCACAAGTATGGGTACAGATAAAGACACGATACAGATATGGGATATGGACATTTTCAGATAGATACCATATAATCACATATGTTGCACGAATATGAACACTGATACACATACGGACACAATTCCCTGTGTACGTGCAACATAGGCCGAGGAAAGTTATGCCTGCCTAGCATGCTGTTGTTGTCCTCCAACCTAAGAAACGGACATTTTCAAGAATATGAACACTGATACACATACGGACACAATTCCCTGTGTACGCGCAACATAGGCCGAGGAAAGTTATGCCTGCCTAGCATGCTGTTGTTGTCCTCCAACCTAAGATTTATATATGAAAGGAGCATCAGCAAGATTACTTCTGGTTCAGCAGTAGTACCAGACATGTCTGTGTGTTTATTAAGCAAATCTCTTTCGACTTAATCAATACACAGTTGAAAATGCAAAGGATGATGCAGTCTGACCAAGAAATTTGTTTAGAACTATTCCTTTTGTTTTATTCATGAACACTTAACTAACTAGGTTCATATACTTTGCTAACAATAGACTGATAGAGACAATAGTTCGGGTTTCTAGATAAGAAATTAAACTTTAAACAGTATGTCTCAAGTGTAAACAAAAAGGACCAGCTCCGAAAACTGAAATAAGTTTCTGCCATAGCAAGACTAGGAACAAAATCACTCGCTCCCTGAGAGAAATAGAAAACGTATTAACCTAGCTCAAATGCCACTTAAGCATCACCCAAGCAGAACAAGTGCAACATCTCTAGAATGAGGATCGACATTTTTCAACTTCAGCTTTCATAAAGAAAAAAAATAATTTCTCCATAAGTTTCAAGGGAAACAATATGAAGGGTACAAAATGGAAATGGGTAATAAGATACCGTAGCTGATGAAAAACCATATCTTTCCATGAACATGTCATTCTTCCTTCTGCTCATATAATTGATAGTCATCTGCAATTATAAAGAACACAATGGTCATTGGAACAGGGCGCATACCAGGAAATTGAAATAAGATTACATGGATCAATGTTAAGTGATTCATCATTCATGGAAATGGACAATTAAACTCAACTTCATAGGGAACTATTTAAGCCATACTTGCATCCAGACTATGATAATTGAGAATGAGAGATTCAATAAAGTAAGCAAATATCAAAATTCTTTGCTAAGAGATGAACAGAAGAACAGTTTTTAATAAAACCCACACTTCTATTTCCATATAGAAACAAACATTCAGGTGATTTACTTGGTATTACAATAGTTTTGTCTCATGAGTCTGCTTTGAAACCACTTAATGCAGATTTGAGGTCTCAAATCTAGGTCCACGACAGCTGAACTTTGCTGCACAAGCTCATAATAGAGAAGTTTTTGGGGTTTTCTTCTTTGTCAATGATTTCAAAACTGTGTGAGATACAAATAGGTTTCCCTATCCATTAGCTGGGCATCTAGGCTTCGTTACGATCACTTGTCCTGCTCATGATCTTTCCCGCAAGGTATTTCACAGTTAAGTTGGCGCAGATCATAAAATCTGATCAATTCTGCAGAGCCTTTTCAGTTTTGCATCGTGTCCCAGAACCAACCTCATTTTTATTGGAAAACGAGGAAGAGTAAACTGATGCATAATGAGCATGAAAAAAGCAACCTATATTTTGTTATCCTACAAATCTTTATTGTTGGTGGGGTAAGGAATATGAAGACTTGGCAATGAGTCTACAGTTGAAACTTATTTGATGAAGTCTAACTATATTATACCAACTTTTTAATGAGACACCAGAAGGACGAAAATCCACTTTCAGTAAGACCAATGGATTAAATTTCAAGCCACCCAAAAAGGAAGAAATTTTTCTCTTAGTTCTTACGCTGGAATAACATGTGATTGAGCAAAACAAGGTCGAGTAGTATCATACCTTTATCCACTGCCAAAATAAATGATTAACCCACTTATTAGGGTAAGTAAAGAGTTATATAGCTGATTCTCACATTTCTCGCTTTAGCATAGGCTATTTGCTCCCTCTTACATCAGATTTCAACATATGCTTTCTACATCATCATTTATGATTCATCACTTTAGAACTGGCAATATGCAGAACAAAAGGTTATTGTCATCATCTCGCTTTCCCTCTCTCAACCTTAAGATGGAACTAGGGTTAGGATGGCAACAATAGAAACAAAATCAACAGAACAACAAAAAGGTTCAAACGACAAACGGGCATTTAATGGAAGCAATATTAGAGGCCAGTCTTCCCTCTATTCCTACCCTCCATGTCTCTGTTTTTCTCTTTTTTAGTTTTAAGAGTTAGGGAACTCAACAAAACCAACAAAGGGTAGAGAATTAAATCCCCTCGCATCTTTCCCTTTTAGTTTCGAATTATGGATGAGGTCCAGATTAAGATTTTGAACTTTTAGAGGCAAGGAACCAATTGCAGATGAAACCAATTTTATTAAAAGACTGAATTTTATTAAGACCACAGCGCCAAGGCTTAGGGCAATCCTTGATTGCTTTGTTATGCATCAAACATTTATAAGTAGGATATATAGAACTCAGGCATGCTGATAAGTCAATATCGCCTAACACAACAGACTGATAATGTATCACCTCATCTCCTTTGTTGACACGTTGTCCAGCATTAATCATCACTTCAAGCATGCGGTCCTTAAATCGCCAATGGAGGAAACAATTCGGCTGAAAGGAATGGTTCAACATGTCTGCAACAAAGAGCTAGTTTTAAGAAGCATAACGTGTGATAAAGAAGTACTAAACATAGTAGGGAACAGAACAAAGATTTCCCTGAAGGACAATACCCATCTAAAAGATCTCACTTAATGACTTAAATAATGCAATCGAATGAGAAAGCTTTTGAGAATCCCTAAATAATGTAAAAGAGCATCTTGACTCTCATGATGGTTTCTACTGTAACTTAAATAATGCAATCAAATGAGAAAGCTTTTGAGAATCCCCAAAGAATGTAAAAGAGAATCTTGCCTCTCATGATGGTTTCTACTTGTATACCTAGATCTGTTTTAGCCAGGAACTAATGTTAGATAAATGAAATGCACAGGAGAAAGCCTATTTTATCTCTTTTTGACTCAACCAAAAGCTAATTGAAGTCCATTTCTAAAGGAAAATGTTATCTGTAGTTGAACTACACCGTATTTCAAAATTCAAACGAGTAATTTCATTGAGTGACATGCCAAACTATATTATACTTGTTATTACACGCATTGTTTCTAATTTCTAGATGATTAAGTGTATCAATTTCAAAAAAAAATTCCCGTCTTAAGGTTTGTTCGGAACAATAGGAAAAGATTGTGGAGTTTCCAGAGTTTTTTGGAAAAAGATACTTAGCAATCTTATAGCCAAGATGTCTGGATATGTATCAAGACTTTAGCTCTTCTATCTATAATATTTCCTTTTTCACCATTTAAATCCTATTTATATTATTTCACCAAACAGTTCACAAGAGAATCTGAATAGTAACCTTTCTGAACAATTGAAATCAAGAAAGTTGAAGAAGAGATAACATCTTGATCCTAGGATGGATACATCCAAATGCACCCTTCTTGCAGGTCATAACCTCTTGAAGCTTAATGGATCGAAATTTACCAGCATAGGGAACTAGCATGTTCACATCTTGCACAAGTGCACCAAGCTTTATTTGCTTGCTGAAAGAACGTGACTGAGCAATACTTAACGCCCAAAGAAATCTTTCCGGATCACGTGCAAGGCGCTTTATTTTGAGAGGGGCAGCAGAATGCTGGTTATAGTTAAACATGAAGATGATGTGTCAAAATGCTTTCAACAAGAGCCATGCAAGTTCACCAAAAATAGGAAGCACCATACCCAATTCTTTTCCCAAAACTCTATTGCACGTTGATGCTGTCCTTCAATTTTAGAAGCCAGATCTGGGTCTTGTAGCTCCAAAAGGTCTTCCTAGAGAACATGTGTTTATTACTTTAACTTGAAAATAAGTGGAAAAACTCTATAGCCAAGATGTTGTTTGCAAGTTTTGGTTGACTGCCTTCAAAATAAGAGACCTAAACTTGGAAAACAGTTAGTGGTCATGATCTTGTAAGAATAAATGCTTGGCAGCTTAATTAAAAGTTTTGTTCCTTTTAAGGAGATTCAAAATTCCCTAGCATCATTAGTGGAACCTACAAAAAGATATAAATGCACTTTTTCTACAAAGATAAAGTCCCTATCTAATTCTCCAAATGGATAATGTAGTCGCCATGATAAACTAAACAGTCACATGCCATCACATGATCATGTTGGTTAATGAAATAAATGGAGGTGAAAATGCCAAAATGTAGGGCACCTCCTGACCTAAACTTCAGTAGGTTTAAAGAAATTGTATTTCTAGATATTCAATGCTAATTCAACTTGACTACCTCCAAGCCTGATTAAAATGCTGATTATCCTCTGGATGGCCAATATCTCTTTGACTAGTTTACATGGTATACTTGTTGTAGCAAAAAAATCAATCACATAAAAGTACAAAAGTTTAGGGCTTATCATATGCAAACATCACATTCAAGTAAAATTAGGAACTCAGCTACAAAAGGAAGATGTTGACTATTGTGCCTAGATTTTTATGAAACTGAGTCAAAGTCTCGAGTATAGTTTCTTGTCAAGTTTGCATCAAACTTAGTTAGGTTTAGTTAGCTTCTAGCTTTGTACTATATTGCTAGTTCTTTATTAGTGTTATGCAAAACTTGGACCTGGTACTATAGTCAGGATTTTATATACAACACAGAGATGGTCGATTGTATATATACTAGGGTAATCAGTGGGTAATTAATGAATGATTATTACTGAATTCCTCCATAGCTTGACATTTTTCCTCTCTATGGTTACTATGTGGTACAATTGAGGTACAACAATGCCTTTATCCCAAACTTATGAGGTTCGCTACATGAATCCTTATCTTCCATACTCAACTCACATTAATAACAGCCATATTCTTTTCACGGCATTAATACCAGTTTTCTAGCAGCTCCTTTGACTGAGCCTATGTCTATCAATCCTAATTCCTACTTGGTGGTGCAATTGACTAATTGAGTGTGAACCCCTAAAAAGTAGATAGTCTCTCTTACTGGTTGTGCGGTTGTCCTGTCAAATTTGGCAAAGGAGTTTCAGATTCACCTGTGGAGTCATTATTTTCATCACATGTTCCATCTCCGTTTCATTGAAATAGTTTACTGAAATGGAGGAGCATAACGAGATTGTGGAGTTTCCGTTCGATTACAAAAATATTTGCACCACAACAAGAATCAGCTTAGTGCAGGTCGTCAACTTCATCTACCAAGAGGTGAACTCTTCCAAGCCCCGAAGAATGACAAGGACTAGTCACAATACCACAATTTCAAGACGAAAAATTATTTTTACAGTTTTATTGAATTGAGTCAAGTGGCCTCAAGTTACTACTAGAGTCTATTTTGAGTCGATTGAAAAGATCTAAGTGAATTGGTAAACATTGAGGTGCCAAGCCATATACATACATGGAGTAGGGCAACCAATTGAATAGTGATAATATTATTGAGTACCTGCATAGCTTGCTAGTTTACTTATCCATGGTAATTGTGTGATGAAGTTAAGGGTGAAATCGTAAGAGAAGGGAGTGAATCCTTCTCTTCTACTCTCGTAGGTTCGAGGTTGGCCTGCATGAAAAAAGATGAGTTCTCCACCAAATTATTGTGTTCAAGAAATTTGCATTATATGGATGATACTGTTATTATGCGAAGCACATGATTTATTAGGAAAGTAAATCTAACTCACAGGCGACCATAATGAACTCATATAAAGAACCTGTGTCAATCTCTTTAAGTATCAAATGCTTTCTGCATCTTTTTGACACTAACCTTCTCAGCAAGAAGCAAACTAGTGCATTCATCTGCACTAGGTAAGAAGTCACCATAGAGCTGCCAAAAGTTGCCTTCGACGTCAAATGCCAACAAAAGAAGGCAGGCTAACCTCAGATCCCAGTCTGTCTGAAATAAATTACTTAAAATGAGAAATTGCAATTGATGCAAAACAAAAAGAAGTAACACGTTGCAAATTTCAAATAACTGTTTTGACTTTTCTATAAAGAAAGAAGTACAGAATCAGAATGGGAAACGATTATAAAAAGTTAAAACCTTCAGCTTGCAACAGGATGTAGAAGTCCATTTCTTGAAGAGGAAGGGAGGGGGTAAAGTGTTGGAAGGGGGTAGATGAAACAAATTATAGTTGAGAAGGAACTAAGATATATCTAAAAGCTTTTTCAAATATATATGAGATTAAGATTTATTTAAACCAAGTAACCAAGATATAGAAGTCCTGTAAGGTAAAGTCAACTGTGGCATTGTCTAATCAACCTCACGATTATAACGAAAAAGAATATACAGCACATAGCAGCATAATATACACACCTCCCCACCACCCAACCCTCATGTATGGTTTCCTATCGTGTACACAAAAGAATACATGAAGACACCAAAAAACTACTTCCGATGAGGTTTAAAAAGTATGACATGAAATCTGGTTTCTTTATATCGGATTGGGAAGCCACTTTCACCTATATTTGTAAGCTTTCAGCTTGCGAGGAGATAATGTAGCCAAGACAAAAATGCAGTTATTCTTCCTACAATCTTATTGTTAAAGGTTCAATTTCAAGTCAAAGTACTTGTTCATAAACTTGGTTGTGATTCTTGTGATGCATTGCATAAGAAATATTAGATCTATATCCAGGGTGAATCTTGATAACTCTGTCTTGCAATTTCAGGTTCATTGGTTAAATTTTATATAATATGCAAATAGATCGAGCTCAATTACGAATTTATATCATATTTCATCAATTAAACATGGTAGAGAGAAATAAGTATGGACTTCCCTTACCTCTGGATTTGTCGAGCTGATGATATCAAATATAGGATGACCAACTGGCACTATGTCTGGAAAAAACAACCATGGTAACTTCTGACTTATGGTCAACATCAACTCAAGCGGAATCTCCATAATCATCTGCAGAATAAATGTAAAAGTCTTAGCATACCATATAAACAACAAAGGTAGAATGAGATAAGAACATGTCCGGTGTATGAGCATGTTGCACTGTGTGCACACATGCACTAATTGACACACACATGCACCGATTGTACAGAAGAGTCTAAATGCTGAATTAGGCGCCTTATGCTAGTATGAATAGGTGCTTTCATGGAGTTTGTTGAACTCCAAGATTTGCCAATGTCTTGGTAAAGATACCTCACTGCTCCAGCAAAAAAGACCATTAGCTAAATACTCCTCCATAACTCTATTGCCAGTATATGACCTCCATCACTCGAGCAGTGATCTTTTTGTATTCTATCAGAGATAAAATTTCCAGGAATCACTGATTTTCAAAATATTTTTCCTGAAAGACACTTGAGCTACTTTGTACTGATCATCGTACAATTAACATGTGACAATTTGCTTGAATAGTAGTGCACACAACCTTTTACTGAATGCTTTATATTGAACCTCATCCTGCCAACATCCTTCTTCAGCAGCCTGTTGGTACCCCGCTAACATCACTACAATTTTTTTCCATTGTGGCAGTCCACAATGAAGTTCTTGATATGCCAAACATCATCCTTTTTTTCATTAACACTGTCCACAAAGAAATTCTTGATATTCCAAAAGAAAAACACAAATCTGATGGACAACGTTGTCGCTGATAATAACTTGCAAGGATGGACACATAGAACCAAGTGCACTAAGAAGATGACGTCAGTTGATCAATTTATTTTCTCTTTTTTTGAATATTAACATGTAAAAGCTCTACAGCGCTTTGAAAATATACATGATTTGGAGGTACAAAAAACAATAAACTATTTTGCCTAAGAATTCTAATGTAACTTCTTTGGTTGTTCATTTCTCCTTTATAATCTTTGTGCCACAAAGATGGAGTCAGAACATTGAAGAGGAAGATAAGCGTACTCAGCAAACAACTCTTGCTCCTAGTCTCCAACAACGAACTACACTCTTCAAACCCTCTAACCTCTCCACGCCATTCTTTCTCCAATTTTCCTACCTCCATGTTCTCCCTAAACAAGCTCAATTTCCAGACTATTAGACCCATTGATGTCGATATTACCAGTGACAACAAGCTAGTCCCGATACGATTAAAGAAAACCACAACTAAGCACTAACATACTCAGGAGAACAAATTGTGCTGCATATTTGAAGTTGTTTTGCATATTTGAAGCACATCCTCATGTAGCAATTTGCATACAACATCAAAACTTACATACCAGAGTTACAGGATTAGTATAATCGGGAAAGAAAAGTTAGAAACTTGACATAAGAATTAAAGACCTCTTCAGCTAATTGATATAAATAGAATCAAATGTTTTCTTTGCAGCTACACTAATTTTGACAAAGTACTCCAAGTAATATATTAACTAAAAAACCAACTTACTCTGGCTCTTTTGAGAGGTTCAACATCCTTTGTAGCATACACCCCGAACCCATTTGGTCCCTCCATGAACTCCACCCCGTAAGCCCGAACACTCCTCACATACCCAATTTTATAAAAATCAGGATCCGCAGGCTCCAACTGCCCAAGCAAAACTCAAACTCGCATCAATAAACCCAAATCAAAACAGGTTTTAAGTAATCATATAAACTCGGAAGAACAAATTTCGGCATGAAGAGGATAATCCGCGTTTAAATGGAATAACCTCTAGTAAAGTTTCAATATGTCAACCTTCAATTATAGAAATCTTGTAAAAAAAATACTTTCTAGTGTAGGTGATGATAATTCAATGCAAGATTTTCTTTATGAACAATGTAGACCCGGCCATATGTAACTATCCAGCAACAACCTAGAAACTTCATCTTTTTTTAAAACTTAACAGAAAAAAAAAAGTATTAAATTAGACCTGAATTAAAATGGGTTTTGAATAAATATGTAAACTTTACATGTAGAAATAGCCACAGGTGATAATATCTTTAATAACACGGTGGTTATATGTAAAATTCCAATTACAATGCCAAAATTGAAATGAGTTTTGAACAAAGTTACCAACTTTATACCTCTGAAGGAGTGGATTCCACCTGTGGAGGATCAAAGAGTCTGAATTCAGAGAGAGGAGAGGCGGGGGAAGTAGAAGAAGTAGTAGTAGAAGCCCTAATTTGAGGAAAGATCCCATCTTTCTTCTTGTAATGTAGTGGGGAAGTGAGGGGAAAGTGAGGCAAAGTGGAAGTGGGGTTGCAGAAGAAGGAGGGAACTCCCAAATAGAGAGAAGAAGTAGAAGCCATTAGAGGAGGAGGAGGAAGAAAGAAGAAACGTTATCTGCTGCTTTAAAGAATGGCGCCTCCTCAAAAAAATAGCAGCTTTCAAACTAGGGTTCGACATTTTTATCCGAAACCCGGATGGGATCTGGGACCCGTTCCTTTTGCCCGATACCCGTTCTACCCAATAAAATCCAAACGCAAAAGATCATCAAAACAATTAATATATATAGCTTGTGATAATTGCATTTTTTGGTCATGCATATCGGATTAGTATCATCTACAATTCTCCTTCTCTCTTATTATTATATATATATTAAAAGAGGTAATTGTTCATGTTTGCTCCCACTGAAATTCAAACATCGTCCACTCGGCTCTTATATCTCCACTCAAGAACTATCAAGTCTTGAAAATATCTATTATACAAAACACAAAGGTTTTTGAATCCTAGGGCTGATTGTGCCAAGATAAAGAGTGGTTGAGATTTAATCTTGGTGAATCAACGGTTGTGGATGAGCATTATTGAGAGGGGTTTTATGGGGAATCCAAAGAGTGGGGTTTGCACTCATAATGGTTGTGGATGAACATTATTGAGAGTGGAGTTTTATGGGGAATGAGCATTATTGAGAGTGGGATTTTATGGGGAATCCAAAGAGTGGGATTTGCACTCATAATGGTTGCGGATGAGCATTATTGAGAGTGAGGATTTAATATTTTGATAGGGGCCTCATAATTATTATTGTTCGTTTAAAATTGGGGGTCCAAGATTTTGAGGGGGAATACCTTAAATGAACCATGCCCTATGGCCACGGGTTATGACTAGTATATATATATATATATATATATATATATATATATATATATATATATATATATAGTGGCGAACGCTCCCACCGGGAATGGATATATATATTGGTTAAGAGAGATGCATGCGGCCCAAGTGGTCAGGAGATCCATTCCCGGTGGGTGGCGAACACATATATATATATATATATATATATATATATATATATATATATATATATATATATATATATATATATCGATACATCATAAATCTGAATCATTGGATGCTGATCCAATGGTTCAGATTAAAGCCGAAGTCAAAGTAACTAGTAAAGTCAAAGTAAACATCTTTCACAATTTTCAATGCATTTTCAATGCAATTGTTTGGGATGTATTGATACATCCCATATATTGTAGAAGTATGTATATATATATATATATATATATATATATATATATATATATATATATATATATATATATATATATATATATATATATATGTATGTATAAGCTCGTGCTCTGGCGATTTGGAGAGGCATTCTTGGGCGACTCGGCGGCTTCCCTCAAGAAGGTCTTTGTCGGACGCTCCTGCGGCGAGAACTCTCTCCAGTGTGTAGGTAACTTCCCCCTTCGATCCGTGGCTCTGTTTGGTAGCTTCTCCCGCCTATATATATATATATATATATATATATATATATATATATATATATATATATATATATATATATAAGCTCGTGCTCTGGCGATTTGGAGAGGCATTCTTGGGCGACTCGGCGGCTTCCCTCAAGAAGGTCTTTGTCGGACGCTCCTGCGGCGAGAACTCTCTCCAGTGTGTAGGTAACTTCCCCCTTCGATCCGTGGCTCTGTTTGGTAGCTTCTCCCGCCTTCCGGCCATCCTCTGTTGTGGTCTGGGTCTTCTCCGGCGGGTCTCCGGTGGTCGGTGTGTTCTAATGCATCGCTTGGTGGTTCGTAGCGGCTCTCCCGATGGTAGCGGGTCTCTCTCCTCCCCAGTGGGTCAGCGTCTCATTTTTCTGGTGCCCTCTGCCCCGCGTCCTCCGGGGAATTGGGGGCATGTCTGTTTCTTAATGGACAGCGACCCCCTTTCTAGGGGGAGTTGTTCGCCGCCGACCGGTGCAGTGCCTCAGCTAGCCAACGCCCTCCTTCCCATAAATGCGGCGCCTTTTGCACCGCCCACCGCTTGTCCTGTCACGCCCCAGAACCAGAATACTGGAGAGCGGGGGCAGACACAGCTAGCTACGTATATAGAAGTGTAAACCACCTCGATATATGGTCACGGCTGTCTAGATGTATGAGGGTTTATCTACAAGCCATCAGTCTCTTATGGTCAAGAACAAGCCTAGTGTCTCAATCTTAAGCAAGCAATAATAGTTACAAGATGTTAGACCATCAGATACTCAATAGTAAGGCGTCCCGTACATTTCATATACAGATGATCATGAAGCTAGTCGTACAAAATGTGAGGACTAGCAAGAGTTTCAGTCATACATGATCAACCCTAGGATTTGTTAATCATGTTACAGCCCGTAGGCAGACAAAAAATATAAGTATTCAACACGAGCTAACACTTGTTCGGCGGCTAAACGCCTCAAAAGAATAATTTTACAATAGAACGGGAGAGCAAAATAAAACCCACTCGTTGCCAGGGTTTCTTCTAGTGTTCACCATCTGGCTGGAATGCAGGTAGAACCTCGGGTGCTACTCCAAAATCTGGCCATACAAAACCAGCTGGGTCAGACCCCAGAAAGAGCAAGTGCCACAAGGGAGGCTTCACTTAGGAACTAAAACCAGCATATTAGCACATAAGGACATAATGATATAACAAAAGACATGAGTTAGAGAAAAAGGGTGATAAACGATAAGATAACTAAAGGACTATTCCGGTAACCAAATTACAACCCGTAAACCAAACAAGGACCGGGGTTGTAACTCTTCACCTGAACAGAGCTTAGTCTCTAACCAATTATCGACAAGTAAGCATAAACTGTAAAATATCCAGAAGTAACCATGTACTGGCATTGTCTAGACAAGACTAGACTTTATTCATCAATTACGACCAAGCAAAGAGTACGGCTTGATACTTTAACTAACTAGGGTTATCACAAGCCTAATTACTAGCAAGATACATTTCGAGAAATCCAAGTCCAGTTACCCGTCTGCTGCTACCTGAGTGACCCCAGCAAAAGAAAAACAAGTATATCAGACACACTGCAGTAAGATACATGTATCCTAAGGAGGTACCCCACTCGACGGCGGGCAGGAAGTATGCTCATCATGACAGATAGCTCCAAATCCCAAGTATATATATATAAGGCCAGGATCAAAGGGGCAACAGGTAACTGGAAAAGTCTATTCATGAACTACTTGATCAATCTAGTCATTAATCCTAGCCAGATTCAGTATGAATCTCTGACCGTGGTAACCAGGGATGCAAGTCCTAGATATGATGCAAGACGAGACTGGTAGCTTATACAAGCACATACACCCACGGTGTCAAGACAAGAGTTACTTAGCAAGTCAAGATAGCCGTCGCAATAGCATATCAAGATTATCATGTTAGGTTACTTATCAAGATTACTTGTCAAGAGTGCGCCGCGATGGGCCACTATTAGGATTACTTATCATGTCAAGAGTGCGTCATGACGGACCACCATCAAGAATTATCATGTCAAGGTTGCTTACCAAGAGTGCACCACGACGGGTCACTATTTAGGAGTTATCATGTCATGTTACTTGTTAAGAGTGCGCCGCAACGGGCCACTATCATGTAGTTTTTATTACCATGTCGTGTTCAGATTATCATATCAATATTGCTTGTCAAGGGTGCGCCACAACGGGCCACTATCACGTATTATCATGTCATTAACATGTCATGCTCACATCGTGTTCATGTCGAGTTCATATCGAAAAGGCGTAAGGATATAAAATGGGTGCAAAAATCATAAAAAGGGAAAAAACTGGGGACATCATGCGCCCAAGGAGGGGGAGGGGCAAGGGGTACCATGGCCAACAAGTGGCATTAGCCAAGTTGCGCCAGGGTAACAGGTTGCGCCAGGCACTAGGGGTGCCAGGCATAAGAATACACAAGGTTGGGTCAATTTGCACCAAGGCAATGAGTTGCGCCAAGGCAAGTCGGGTCAAGTCATGTTGCACCAGGCACTAGACTGCGCGAGGCTAGGTTGCGCCAGGCTGAGCGAGGCTGGGTTGCGCCTGACTCAGGTTGCGCCTGACTTAGGTTGCGCCAGGTTGGGTTGCGCCACGCTAAGGAGCGCACGCTGGGTCAGATTATGCCGCGCTAAGAAGCGCGCACACTGGGTTAGGCTGTGTCGCGCTAAGAAGCGCGCGCACTGGGTTGCGCCGGGCACTACTCTTCTTCTCCAAACAGCAGGAAATAGAATGGGTTGAACCCATGGCTTCAAAAGTCTATAACTTGGTCAAAACAAGTCCAAATCTAACTTTTCAAAGGTCAAACTCGGATAGAATAAAATTTTCTACAACATGGAACAACTAGATTTTGAAAACAAGAAAGTTTGATAGATCAAAACAAAAAAACCGAAAATGACATAAACTTAGATCTACAAGAATCCACCTATGAAAATCAAAAACTCCAAGTTCTAAAGAGACTTATAATCATGTAAAGAAGAGAATAGAACAATAAAAATTGAGATCCATCATGAAGCAAGTTGTACTTGCCTAGAGCTCTTGGGTGTAGATGGAGAGAGTAAATGAAGAAGGTGGAGAAGTTATGAGAAATAAATAGAGGAGAGAGAATGAGTTGACTTATATAGTAAGCCCAAACCATCTCAAACCAAACCAAGCCAACATGTTGAACCAAACCAAAATAAACCAAGTCAAGATTAAACCAAACCAAGATTAAACCAGGACCAAACCAAGCCATGCTAGACAAGTCAAAATATGGGTCGGAAATCCGTACACGTATACTGGAAATATGTATAACGGAAAATAGGAGTGACAACTTTATCCACCTTAAAAGAATTCCGTCCTCAGAATTTAATCAAGAGGCTAGAGATGTCGGGGCAAGCTATACTAAAGCATAAGCAATCTACGACTAACAACCAATCAAGCAATCATTCATGCAAGCAAGAAATTTAAAAGCGTGAGGCAGAAGGAAGATATCCTGCTGGAAACCTCTCTGCCGGTTCTGTATCTAAGCTTGGGTCTAGGCATACTGATGGGGTCTCTGCTGTTGGAAGGCTTATGCCTGAGGCAACAATGGCCTCGGAGGCTGGTACTGCTGCTGTACTGGTGCTGGACCTCTAACCGATGGACTGGTTAGGTTCGATGATGATAAACTGGCTCTATTTGGACAGGACCCTATCTTGTGGTCTGTCACCCCCAGTTTCCAGAAACAGGAGTATTTTTGTCATTTTTTCATTTTTAAATTATTTTGGAATTATTTATTTATTTATTGCATTATTTTGGGGATATTTGAATCGGGTTCGAATTTTAACTCATTCCGACTTGTTTTGACTTGTTTCGGGGACCCGGGATAGTTTTGACCTTAGCGGGCCCACACACTAGTTAGCCATGGCCCACATTTTAGATATTTTGGTTAGAGACTAGACTAATTATTTTAGTTAGTATTAGTTAGAGATTAGTGGTTTCGGTTTGACTAAACTACCCCCGACTTAACCCTTTCCAATTTTTTAGCTAATTAAACCATTGGAGGGCAAACTTGTAATTAGTAAATAGGACAAAATAACCATGTTATGGCCGGCCACATATGGATAGACTCCCTTTTCATTTCACCATTATCCACTCTCTCATTCTCTTTCTTGTTCTTCCCCAAATTTATTTGGAGAGCTTCCCCATTGATTCCTTCTCCAAAACTAGGTAATTTCTTCTCCAAATTTGTTCCTCTTCTCATGTAGATTGGTTAGGAACCTAATAGGAATGATTCCTATGGTTGTGTCCCCATTAGAGACCATTTGGTGTCCATTTGGATATTTCTAGGAGTGTCCAACATGTAGGTTTGTATTCCAATAGGAAAAACCCTCTTTTGGACACATGGATATTAATGTATATTGATTTTTGTGTTGTTCTTGTTTATATTCCAGATTTTTGACATGTTTTAGAATGAGTTCTCCATGTATTTTAATGTATCATATTCGTTTTTCCATTTGATTATATATATGTGGTTATATATATATATATATATATATATATATATATATATATATATATATATATGTATATATATATATATATATATATATATATATATATATATATAAAATATATATATATATATATATATATATATATATATATATATATATATATATATATATATATATATATATATATATATATATATTGGTGGATTTATGATGTGGTGTGTTGTTGTTGTGCTTGGGGAGAGGGGCTTGATGGGTTCGGCCAAGTGGCCATGGGGTGTGTGTGTGTATGTTGTGGTTGAATGTAGGAGAGGTGTTTGATGTTGTGCTTGAGTGTGTAATTGTGTGTGAGTTTGTGGGTGAGATAGAGGGGAGTTGTGAGGAGTGTTGTAGAGTGCTAGGAGGGGGAGGAAACACATGTTATGCTGCCCAAAAAGACAGCCCATGGCTGTCCTATTTTGACTCAATAACAGCCCACAAATCCCCCTAAATTCTGTACAAAAATAGTCCACCAAATGCCCAAAACAGTCCACACATTTTCCATATTTTCTGTCCAAAACAGTCCACCCTAATGGCTGTCCATACCAGTCCTAAACACCTATAGTGGCTGTCATTTTGGACTCCAAAACAGTCCAGACTTAGCCTACATGGCTGTCCTATATCACCCCAAACAGTCCACTTGTTTTCCCACATAGCAATCCACATTTTGGCCACCAAATAGCCCTTCATATCACCACATTTGTTGTCCCATTTAGTCCCCTTAACAACCATCTAAAATCAGTCCAATTCCACTCCTAAAATCAGTCCTAAAACACTACAAAACCTGTCCATGTGTTTACCTATGTGTGTGTGTGTAGTTGTGAGTTTGTGTGGGTGTGTGAGAGTCTAGAGTGCATAGTTTAGTAACCTACAGGTAGCCTATTGTCTAAACTAGTAGGAAACCTATAGGAAACCTAGGAGAGTGATAAATATAGGAGTGTGTCATGAGAGTGAGTGGTGTAGATGAGTGTGGTATGGAAAAGGGTAAAATTCATGATATAGGTAAGGTAATGGGTAAAGGGTTAGCATGTGTCATAAGATGGCCTAGATACTTAGGATATCCAAATTTCTTGGTAGGTAAACCTTAGATAGGTTTATATCTAGCTACCCTAAGGAGCCTAGGCTAGTGCCATGGGTATTTGCGGGGTTTCCTTGGGTTTGGGCAAGGTATCGGGATTTACCTTAGAAGGGTAAATGCTAGTTTTGCCTAGGAATAGGGTATTTGTGTTAGAAGCCTAAGATGGTGTTAGAACTTGATTCCCGTGGTTGGTAATGATCAAATATGGTACTCTAAGACTAGTTTTGACGTCGATTGACCTTTTTGACCAAAAGTCAACAAAAGTCAACCGAGAGTCAAACTTAGCCTTTAAGCGACCCGATTTGACCGAAACCAACCCAGAGTTGACCAGTTGACTGAAAGTCAATAGTTGGTCAACATTAGACTAGTTTGACCTAGAGTTGACCTAGAGTTGACCAGGGTTGACCAGAGTTAACTTTTTGACCAAAAGTCAACTGTAAGTCAACCTTTGATCCCGATTGACCTAGTTTGACTTGGATTGACTCCCAGTGACCTAGTATGACCTAGTATGAACCAGTATGACCTAGTATGACCCAGTTTGACCTAGATTGACCTAGTATTGGCTTAGACTTGCATTCATGGCTTATATTAGTTTTTTTCAGCTTTGAGCCATGTTTGACTCATAGCATCTTATTTTAGGTCTGTGATCACTCTGAGCGTCTGTTCACCTTATCAGCTCAGGATCACAGGCGAGTACATTCACTGATAGTTTTTATTGTCTTGATATCTGCTATATCCGATTTAGTTGTAGTGTCTTACTTGATTTCTAGACACGATGGTTCACGGATTAGTCTACGTCGGATCCTGTCATGAGATGTTGTTCCTGGATTACTTGGTATATTGGTACATGACTTGACTTGTTACTTGTACTTGTATAGACATGAACTTGGGAGTGGGCTGATCACCTGCTCTTGAGTCTCGTATCATGACGTGTCATGTCCGGATCCAGTATACTATTCGGGAATGGGGAGTTATTAGTGGTTGTGTGATCAAAATCCCTACTTGTACCTCACACTTGTACTTGTTACTTGTTCATAGCTATACCCTCGCTCACGATGAGTAAAGCCTGACCCCACTTGTTCACAACTTGGCATGGTGACCGACCTTATCTTCACACTTGTTGCTTCATACTTGCTATTTGGTTGTAGCCGGTCAGATGGAAAGCTTGAACATGTTTTCCAAACCGATCACATGACGCACTAATAATTCAAGGCACCTTTTCATATTTATTTATCCTAGGAGGCTAAGTTCTGTTCGGGAGAAGAGTTACAACCCCGGTCCTTGTTTGGTTTAAGGGTTGTAACTCGGCTTCCGGATAGTTCCCAAGCAATCCTACATATATATTGTTGTTCTATTCAGTACTCACACCTATTATACATTTTCTGCTGGTTTTACCCTGTACTTTACATATCTTTGTCTTGTATTTCATTATACTGTCTCTTATAGCTTTTGTCAATTCATATGGAACTGCTGTTGGTGTTTGTACTTGCTTATTTTCCTGACAGGATACCGTTGACAAATTTTACAGATGATTCAGAGGCTGACTGCCCGACCTACTATGGGGTAGAGTCTGGCGGAGTAGACTTAGACTATGGCTTGTTGGTAGAGCCACTTGATTTTGCTCACCCTGAGTAGTGTAGTTTAGCTAGATTTGCCTGGCCTGCGAGCCAGCTAGCACTTTCAGATTTGTAGTACCTATTATATTTTTTCTGAGACTCTGGATATTTTGTGTATAGCTTTGACTTGTGGATCTTGGACTCATTTCCTGGTTTATCGATCGTATTTTCCTTTCCGTGCAATCTACCTTAGTTTGATATATGTGATTGAGACTGTATTGCTATGTCACCTCCATTCGGAGTGTATATACTGTACAGGTACATTTATCTGTTTTAGTCGTAGTATTTACAGACCATGTATACAGTGTTCTACCGCCGATACTGCGGCGTAGGCTGGACGTAACCACGTACTCGTGCCCCGTTTCAGGGTGCGGGTCGTGACACATTTTTGTGGTGGCCCATGCAGGTCAGAGTCGCAAATAGTGCGATCTCGTAATGGTGCTCGACTAAGAGTACTAATTACGGGCCTGCGACTAGGACGTAGGATCTAGGGTATGGTAGGAGTTACTCAATCACATTTTATAAAAATTCTGATCTTTTGATTACCATGACAGCTCTTCTTGCATTTGAATTCAATTGTCCTCCTTTGATAATGTCTTATCTTGTGCCATATTGATCTCTTGGGTTCAATTCATCTTCAGGATGACGGTGACTCGTTCTCAGGCGGCAGGGCCTAGTACAGTTCCAGAGAGGTCAGATCCGGGAGGTCTTCCACCTCCAGCTGGAGAAGCTGCAGTTCAGGAAGCAGCCACGTCAGTTCCTGCCCTTCCGGCGGGAGCCCCCGCAGCGACGGTTTCAGGAGGTCTTCCACCTCCAGCAGCGGGACCGTCCATGGTCATTCCAGACATTCTTCTACCGCCGCCTCAGCTACCGACAGACACCCAGGGGATGATGGCCCTTCTACAGCAGATGTTGCAGACGCAGAGAGCACAGGCAGAGGCACAGCACCGTCAGACAGAGGTGCTGTGACAGACGATAGAGAACTCACATCAGTTAGCTATGGCAGCAGTAGAGAGAGGTTCACCGGCTACAGTTCAGGGAGCACCAGCACAGCAGCAGGGTCAGGGGAGGCCCGATACACACCTCCACTTCAGAAAGATGAACCCGCGGGAGTTCAAGGGTACTGAGGGTATCCTATACGCGGACGACTGGCTAGAGGACGTCCAGCGGAGCTTAGAGTTGGCAGAGGTTCCGAGAGCTCTATGGGTGACTTCTGCAGCGAGCCAGTTCTTCGACATAGCGCTGACATGGTACCGTACGGATCCGCGTGCGTCGGTTAGAGGTATATCTTGGAAGGACTTCAGGAAACTCTTTAAGGAGAAGTTCTACCCAGATGTAGCCTTGACAGCTCTGGAGGGGCAGTTTGCTAGTTTGGTTCAGGGGAACTCGTCGGTGGACGAGTACGCAGTAGAGTTTTTCTGCCTGAGCAGGTTTGCACCAAGTTTGGTTCAGGATGAGGGGTGCAAGGCCCGAAAGTTCAGGAGGGGTCTCATTCATGCAGTGCGCACTCGCACATCTGGGAGACAAGACGCGACCTTTGAGAAGATTTTGATGGAGGCTCAGATTGCTGAGGAGGACTTCGGCCTCAAGCCGAAGAGGAGCAGTAATGTTTTGGGAGCCAGTTCGAGTGCGGGGCCAGTGAAGTGCCCATATTTCCAGCAGAGGCAGTTCCAGCAGCAGCAGCCTCAGTTGCAGATTCAGTAGGCACCGACGCGTGCCCAGCAGCACCCGGGGCAGGGCCAGAGGCAGGACATCCAGTGTACCTTCTACAAGAAGATGGGGCACACCCGGGAGGTTTGTAGGATGAGGCTGGGAGTTTGTTTATTCTGTGGAGCTCCAGAACACCAGATGAAGGACTGTGTTGCCCGTGCAGCCAGACAGGCAGGCCAGGGCAGAGTTCAGCAGGCTAGAGGAGGCCAGCAGGGGCATGCTTTCACCATGGCAGTTGAGCCCACTCAGGCAGTAGCAGAGCAGAGTGCAGGTCCCGATCTTTCGATCTCATTTCCGTATTTGCTTCCTTATAAACTGTTTGAAATTCGATTCCATATGTTCCTTGTCTGGTTGATGAAAGTTTGTTTTTGTGATGTGATTTTTCTGAGATAAGTCGTATGGGCTAGGTCGCCTCGATTATGAGATTTTAGAATCCTCTAGGGTCATGCTAGCAGGCAGAGTAAGGACATATAGTCGGACTATGGACGTATTTCTAGGGAGTGGAAATTTAAGGTTTTCGCTGCCAAGCTAGCGGCAATGCAAAAATTTTAAATACCATGATTCTAGAGGTATGTACCGTAGTTGAGAGCTCTGTGATTATCGTAGCCTTGCTCACTGGCATGACGGAGATTCTGAGTATCATGATTATTGGACAGACGCATACGATTATCAAATTGCATGAATTTTCTGTGTTGCTTCATTTTAAGTTTTTGGATGATTCTTTTAAGGTGGATAGACTTATATTTGAGAGTAATTTTAAAATTTATAAATTTAGTCATTTAATTCCTGCTTTGATTTTTGAGATTTTAATCATTTAAATTTTTAGCCATGACTTGTGAATTTGAGATTTTACTATTGTTTGGTTTTAATTTCGAGGACGAAATTTTTTAAGGTGGATAGATTTGTCACCCCCAGTTTCCAGAAATATGAGTACTTTTGTCATTTTTTCATTTGATTATATATATGTGGTTATATATATATATATATATATATATATATATATATATATATATATATATATATATATATATGGCTTATATATATATATATTGGTGGATTTATGATGTGGTGTGTTGTTGTTGTGCTTGGGGAGAGGGGCTTGATGGGTTCGGCCATGTGGCCATGGGGTGTGTGTGTGTATGTTGTGGTTGAATGTAGGAGAGGTGTTTGATGTTGTGCTTGAGTGTGTAATTGTGTGTGAGTTTGTGGGTGAGATAGAGGGGAGTTGTGAGGAGTGTTGTAGAGTGCTAGGAGGGGGAGGAAACACATGTTATGCTGCCCAAAAAGACATCCCATGGCTGTCCTATTTTGACTCAATAACAGCCCACAAATCCCCCTAAATTCTGTACAAAAATAGTCCACCAAATGCCCAAAACAGTCCACACATTTTCCATATTTTTCTGTCCAAAACAGTCCACCCTAATGGCTGTCCATACCAGTCCTAAACACCTATAGTGGCTGTCATTTTGGACTCCAAAACAGTCCAGACTTAGCATACATGGCTGTCCTATATCACCCCAAACAGTCCACTTGTTTTTCCATATAGCAGTCCACATTTTGGCCACCAAATAGCCCTTCATATCACCACATTTGTTGTCCCATTTAGTTTCCTTAACAACCATCTAAAATCAGTCCAATTCCACTCCTAAAATCAGTCCTAAAACACTACAAAATCTGTCCATGTGTTTACCTATGTGTGTGTGTGTGTAGTTGTGAGTTTGTGTGGGTGTGTGAGAGTCTAGAGTGCATAGTTTAGTAACCTATAGGTAGCCTATTGTCTAAACTAGTAGGAAACCTATAGGAAACCTAGGAGAGTGATAAATATAGGAGTGTGTCATGAGAGTGAGTGGTGTAGATGAGTGTGGTATGGAAAAGGATAAAATTCATGATATAGGTAAGGTAATGGGTAAAGGGTTAGCATGTGTCATAAGATGGCCTAGATACTTAGGATACCCAAATTTCTTGGTAGGTAAACCTTAGATAGGTTGATATCTAGCTACCCTAAGGAGCCTAGGCTAGTGCCATGGGTATTTGCGGGGTTTCCTTGGGTTTGGGCAAGGTATCGGGATTTACCTTAGAAGGGTAAATGCTAGTTTTGCCTAGGAATATGGTCTTTGTGTTAGAAGTCTAAATGGTGTTAGAACTTGATTCCCGTGGTTGGTAATGATCAAATATGGTACTCTAAGACTAGTTTTGACGTTGGTTGACTTTTTTGACCAAAAATCAACAAAAGTCAACTGAGAGTCAAACTTAGCCTTTAAGCGACCCGATTTGACCGAAACCAACCCAGAGTTGACCAGTTGACTGAAAGTCAATAGTTGGTCAATATTAGACTAGTTTGACCTAGAGTTGACCTAGAGTTGACCAGAGTTGACCAGGGTTGACCAGAGTTGACTTTTTTGTCCAAAAGTCAACTATAAGTCAACCTTTGATCCCGATTGACCTAGTTTGACTTGGATTGACTCCCAGTGACCTAGTATGACCTAGTATGAACCAGTATGACCTAGTATGACCCAGTTTGAGCTAGATTGACCTAGTATTGGCTTAGACTTGCATTCATAGCTTATATTAGTTTCTTTTTTCAGCTTTGAGCCCTGTTTGACTCATAGTATCTTATTTTAGGTCTGTGATCACTCTGAGCGTCTGTTCACCTTATCAGCTCAGGACCACAGGCGAGTACATTCACTGATAGTTTTTATTGTCTTGATATCTGCTATATCCGATTCAGTTGTAGTGTCTTACTTGATTTCTAGATACGATGGTTCACGGATTAGTCTACGTCGGATCCTGTCATGAGATGTTGTTCCTGGATTACTTGGTATATTGGTACGTGACTTAACTTGTTACTTGTACTTGTATAGACATAAACTTGGGAGTGGGCTGATCACCTGCTCTTGAGTCTCGTATTATGACGTGTCATATCCGGATCCAGTATACTATTCGGGAATGGGGAGTTATTAGTGGTTATGTGATCAAAATCCCTACTTGTACCTTATACTTGTACTTGTTCATAGCTATACCCTCGCTCACGATGGGTAAAGCCTGACCCCACTTGTTCATAACTTGCCATGATGACCGGCCTTATCTTCACACTTGTTGCTTCACACTTGCTATTTGGTTGTAGCCGGTCAGATGGAAAGGTTGAACATGTTTCCCAAACCGATCACATGACGCACTAATAATTCAAGGTACCTTTTCATATTTATTTATCCTAGGAGGCTAAGTTCTGTTCGGGAGAAGAGTTACAACCCCGGTCCTTGTTTGGTTTAAGGGTTGTAACTCGGCTTCCGGATAGTTCCCAAACAATCCTACATACATATTGTTGTTCTATTCAGTACTCATACCTATTATACATTTCCTGCTGGTTTTACCCTGTACTTTACATATATTTATCTTGTATTTCATTATACTGTCTCTTATAGCTTTTGTCAATTCATATGGAACTGCTGTTGGTGTTTGTACTTGCTCATTTTCCTGACAGGATACCATTGACAAATTTTACAGATGATTCAGAGGCTGACTGCCCGACCTACTATGGGGTAGAGTCTGGCGGAGTAGACTTAGACTGTGGCTTGTTGGTAGAGCCACTAGATTTTGCTCATCCTGAGTAGTGTAGTTTAGCTAGATTTGCCTGGCCTGCGAGCTAGCTAGCACTTTCAGATTTGTAGTACCTATTATATTTTTTCTGAGACTCTGGATATTTTGTGTATAGCTTTGACTTGTGGATCTTGGACTCATTTTCTGGTTTATCTATCATATTTTCCTTTCCGTGCAATCTACCTTAGTTTGATATATGTGATTGAGACTGTATTGCTATGTCACCTCCATTCGGAGTGTATATACTGTACAGGTACATTTATCTGTTTTAGTCGTAGTATTTACAGACCCTGTATACAGCATTCTACCGCCGATACTGCGGCGTAGGCTGGACGTAACCACGTACTCGTGCCCCTTTTCAGGGTACGGGTCGTGACACGGTCTGGTACCCCACAAGCCAAGCACAATCCCTGTGCTCTACGACACTTTGATACAACGTATCCTGGCTTCCCATAATGAGAGCAGCCCATTACGGAAGACTGCTTCTGCTTCTGCTGCTGAGGGTACGTCGCTGTTGAATGTTGTACCGACGTAACTGAATTCGCCCTTCGGGGAACTCCAATAGATAAGGCCCTAGCTGCCGAGGCTGGTGCTGAGGACAGACCCATCTGCCCATGGGGCCTCTTCCTGTTTCCGGTTCGGTCCACGATCCTCTGCGAGGTATACTCATGCCTCTTCGCTGGTCGCAAGACGGCATCGAAAGTCTGGTGCTCAAACTGCTCTACTGAAATAATAATCTCTAGGTGGATCCCCTGCTGGAATCGCTGGGCTCGGTCTAATTCGGTTGCCACCAAGGTGGGAGCAAACCGACTAAGTCTAGAAAACTCGACCACATATTCATCGACCGTCCTGTTCATCTGCTTTAAATTGGTGAATCTCGTCTGCAGATCATATCGAGCCACTGCATTAAAGTACTTGGTCTGGAACTTGTCACTGAATGTCACCCATGGGACAGGCGTCATCAATCCAACTGCTAACATCGCCGACCAAGTGCGGGCTAAGTCCAACAACTGTAGGCGCACTACAGCCACCTTCTCTTCCTCTGGAGTCTTGGTTGCTCCCAAGATGATTTCGATGTCCTGGAGTCAGGCATCAACTGTGATCGCATCCTCGCTACCATCAAAGAAAGGAGGGTCCAGGCGCTTGAAGTTGTTGGCTGCACTGTTTCGTTGCTAACCAACTCTGTTTATGGCTGTCTGTACTGTCTGGTGTAGGGCATCACCTCGACGATCCTAAGATACAAGCAATTCTTTGACGAGTCCTACCAGGGTTCTATTATCAGGCTCTGCAGGCTGGACGGGTTGAACTATGGGCTCTGGATCCCTAGAATGCATGACTCGAGAGGCTGAGTGCTGGGCTTGGTCCCCAGGTTGCTGTTGGGGTGCTGATTGAGCTTCTCCCAGCTGATCGGTAGGACCAGGAACAATGCTACTAAAAAATAATGACATAGGAGACAATAAGGAAGGACCAAGATAGATCGAGGATATAAGCATGTGACAGGTCAAGATTCCAGGAAGATTAGAAGACACGAGTAGAGATCAAAGGCGAATGCTGATTGAGAAATCTATTCGGTAAAACCCTCACACATCTTGATTTACAAGACCTGCATGGGCCACCACTTGTCCTCCGTCGACGGCCATACGACTGGCAAGAGAAGCCCTGGAATGGACCGCCGACCATCTTACCCTCTTGCAGAGGGGACCCACTCCTTCATCACGGCGTCCTCCTTCTCAGCGGAGCAGATCGACGCCTCCTTATCGTTTCACTATCTCTCGTCGGCTCCGACGGGCCTCGCTTGGCTTTCAGCTTCACCGCTCTCTGTGGGCCCTCCTCTCCCCTTTTGCTACCTGTCGGATGAGCAGCTCTCCTCGAGATGTGTGCCTACCAGCCTGGCTGCCACGTCTGCCTCGATGCCCTCGGGTGACGTGCCTTCAGTTCTTCATTATTTCTTGATTTCAAATCCCCCTTTCCCGTCCAGGACGGGACCCACTTCTCTTGGCGCTGGATCATATGCGTAGTCTCACCCTGCGCCATATTGCGCTCAAGTCCCAGCAGTAATGCATGGACAGCTCTCAGGATGGCGTTGAGACCCGCGCGCTTCTCGGGAATGCGCTCCATGTTCCTACGTGAGGTGCCCCCTTCCCTCTCCCGCTCCACAGTCGGAGCAGAGTTCCCCTCCGCTCCCCTAGGCGCGCTGGCTATCTTCTATGGTACGCCAACCCACCCTGCGCCCACCCTATCACCATCTTCCCTGGTGCACCCCTCGTCTACGCTTCACATCCTCGGCATCAACCCCGCTTCTTCATTCGTCACTGTAGCGCCTTCTCCCTCTGCGCTTAACCCCCTGGGGACCCAGCCTCTGTCAGATCCGTCATCAGCCTTACAACATCGTCCCGCGCTCTCTTATGCTGACTTGGTTAGGCCTGACCGACTTACTAAGAATACGCCGATTTGCACTGACATCGAGCTTCCTGAACTCGAATACTCTCCCTCGTAAGATGTCCATGACATCTTGGTCACGTTCTCCACCCATGAAGCAGCCTTCCTGTCAGAGACATTCTACCATACTTTTATTCTCAAATTCTCCATCGGTTGCCCGAAGCTATCGATTGTCCAAGAAGTGGTGGCCAGCTGGGGTCTCATCTCTAATTACATGGTGGCCCCGATTGTAATGCCTGTGGTTCGTATTACGTATTTGGAATACGTGTACGTATTTTATCTTGTATTGCATGATTCCTTGCTTAGCTTTTCCTTCAGGGCTTGGTTTATTTCTTGGGTTGGTTCGGCTTAGCTCAGTTTGCTTTGGTTCATTATGAACCAAGGGTGAACCCCCTACCTACCACCACTATTAGTATTTATTAACCCTTTCTCCTTCTCTCTCTTCATTAATATCTTCTTCTTCCCCACCATTAATTCTTCACCTACCAGAGAGAGGAAGAGAGAGGTCCAGGCAAGTGCAACTTGCTTCATGGAGAAACTCCAATTTTATTGCCTTATTCTCTTCCTTACAGCATTTTAATTTACTTTAGTACTTGGCATTTCCACTTTCCATGGCTAGATTTTTGTAGATCTAAGTTTAGCTTATTTTCAGAATTCTTGGTTTTGATCTACTTAATCTTGTTATTTCTAAGTTTTGATGGTTTCATGTTGTAGACAATTTCGTTCTGCTCCATTTTGACCTAAGGAAGTTCGGATTTGGACTCTGGATGAAGGTTCTATGCAGCTTGGTGGCCATGGCTTCTTGGTGTACTTCTTCTCGAAAATATTGGAGAAGAAGTACAGCCCCAAGCCGCATGGCAGCACTTGACCGCATGAACATTCATGCGGCAAGTCTTTTCCAGCCGCAAGGCGCATTCACTTCCAGCCGCTTATGTTCATTGTTCTAACCGCATGCACTATTGCCTTGACTTGACCGCATGAACATTTCATGCGGCAAGTGTTCTCCCAGCCGCATGCATTATTGACCGCATAAGATCCTGAGCCATCTTGCCGCATGCGCCCTCTTACCTATGCAGCCGCATATGTGCCAGCCATTCTTAGCCGCATGAATATAAATTTCCCCGAACCGCATAAGGGCCAAATCCAGCTAGCCGCATGGAACTACCCTCCATCCTGCCGCATATGCCCCCATCCTCCCCTGGCCGTGTGGGGATTGGTCAGTTCAGCCGCATAGGGCTGAGGCTCCCATTCCTAGCCGCATGCGCTCACCCATTCCTAGCCGCATGAAGCCCACTCTTCCGCTGGCCGCATGAGACCCAACTTCTTGGGACCGCATGCGCCTTTGCCTCCCTAGCCGCATGCGCCCTTGCCCTTCTAGCTGCATGCCCCTGTCCTTACCAAGCTGTATGCGCTCTCCTTATTGGCCGCATGAGTTCTAGTGACCCTGAGCCGCAGGGCTCCTTCCTGTGCCTTGCCCTGCTATTTTATTATTATTATTATTATCTCTCTATTATTATTTGATCTTACTGATAACTTGTGTCTTGTAACCCCCCTATTGTATATTTTTACGTCCATTTTATATCCTTACGCCTTTGGTCATGAACTTGATAATCACGAATTTACTTAATATGTTTGGAAATGATAATGAAACATGGCATGATAGTGACCCGTAGGGGTGCACTCCTGACAAGTAAGCATGACACGACCTGATAGTGGCCCGTCGTGGCGCACTCCTGACAAGTACACTTGACCTGATAACCGGACATGATATAACTTGATAAGCTGTTGCGACGGCTACCCGACATGACATGACCTGTATAGATAATCCTGGACACCGTGGGCGATTGTGCTTGTACAAATAATCCAGTCCTATCTTGCATCATGTCTAGGATGGGACTCCTGAGTACCACGGTCAGGAGTACCTACCAAATGGACTAGGTTAATAACTAGATTAATACATTAGTCATGAAGAGATTTCCCAGCTACAGGCAATCCCGTTACCTGGGCGCTCCTGGGATTTGTAGCCTGCCGTCGAGTAGGGCACATTTCCAGCACACTGTCATGTGTTGTACCCTTCAAGCTACCTAAGGGTACATGCGTTTCCTGGACGATGTACTCACCTGAATTCAACCCCTAATTTTCGACCTGAGTAACCTGGATGGTCTGCAGGGCTTGTGGCTGTCGAATAATCTCACTGCATCTTGTTAGTAATTAGGCTTGTGATAACCCTAGTTAGTTAAAGTATCAAGCCGTAATTTTTGCTTGGCCGTGAAATGATTGGATGGAGTCTAACCTGTCTAGCCTTGCCCTGATCTTGTTCCTGATTACTGCATGACCAGAATGCTTATATTATCTTGCCGATAAATGGTGGGAAACCAAGTTCCGTTCAGACGAAGGGTTACAACCCCGGTCCTTGTTTGGTTTACGAGTTGTAACCTGGTTATCTGAATAGTTCCATGGTTATCTCGTCGTATATCATCCTGATTTGTTTTCCTTATTTTCAGTTTTTGCTATTTATTTTATACTCTTGTGCTGATTACTGGTTTTAGTTTCTAAGTGAAGCTTCCTTTGTGGCACTTGCTCTTTCTGGGATCTGACCCAGCTGGTTTTGTATGGCTAGATTTCGGAGCAGCTCCAGAGGATCTACCGACCTTCCAGCCCGATGGTGACCACCAGGCGTAACCAGGGCAACGAGTGGGTTTATTTTTGATCTTCCACTTTATTGTAAAAATATTCTTTTGAGGCGTTTAGCCGACGAGCACATGTTTAGCTCGGTTGTACCTTTTACTTATTGTCTGCCTACGGGCTGTAACATGATTGACAGATCCTAGGGTTGATCATGTATGACTAAACTCTTGCTAGTCCTGACATTTTGTAACGACTAGCTTCATGATCAGCTGGATATGTAATGTTTGGGACGCCTTACTATTGTATATTTAATGGTCATACATCTTGTAACTCTTACTTACTTGCTTGTGATTGAGACAATAGGCTTGTTCATGACCTTAAGAGACTGCTGGCTTGTAGTTAAACCCTCATGTATCTAGACAGCCATGACCGTATAGCGAGGTAGGTTGCACTTCAATATACGTAGCTGGCTATGTCTGCCCCCGCTCTCCAGTATTCTGGTTCTGGGGCGTGACATGGTTTAAGTGGTGGCCTATGCAGGTCTTGTAAATCAAGATATGTGAGGGTTTACCGAATAGATGTCTCAATCAGTATTCGCCCTTGATCTCTACTAGTATCATCTGAATCCCTGGATTCTTGTCCCGATCATATGCTTGTATAGTTGATCTGTCCTGGTCCTTTCTTATTGTTCCCTATGTCATCTTCTTCTGCGGCATTGTTTCTGGTCCTACCGATCAGCAAGACGGAGCACCTTCCGCGGACCAGCATCAACCTGGAGATCAAGCCCAGCATTCAGGAGTAGCCTCTAGAGTCGTGCCGATTAGAGAAGAATCCCCGGTCCAGCTAGTTCAGCCTGTAGAATCTGATGATGGCACTTTTGTAGGACTCATTAGGACCTTGATAGCTTCTCAGGATCGTAGAGGAGATGCCTTGCACTAGGCAGTAACAGACGCTTTGACCAGAGGAGGTCATCAGGGTAATAGCGCGGCCAACAGCTTCAAGCGCTTGAACCCTCCCTTCTTTGATGGTAGCGAAGATGCTATCACCGCAGATGCTTGGCTTCAGGACACAGAGGTGATTCTAGAAGCAGCCAGGACCCCAGAGAATGAGAAGGTGGCCGTGGTGCGCCTGCAGTTATTGGATCTTGCCCGCAGCTGGTGGGCAGCGCAGGCCGATGGATTAGTGGCACCTATTGCTTGGGCGGTATTCAGAAAGAGATTCCAGACCAAGTATTTTGATGCTGTAGCTCGGTACGGTCTACAGACGAGGTTCACCAATCTGAAGCAAGGAGGCAGGACGGTCGATGGATATGCGGCCGAGTTTTCCAGACTCAGTCGGTTTGCTCCCACCTTGGTGGCAACCGAATATGATCGAGCCTAGCGATTCCAGCAGGGGCTTCACCTGGAGATCTTGTTAGCTGTGGAGCAGTTTGAGCATAAGACCTTTGATGCAGTCTTGAGAGCATCCCGGAGGCATGAGTATACCTCCCAAAGGATCGTAGATAGGGCCGGAGGTCGGAAGAGATCTCACGGCCAGATGAATCAGTCTTCAGCACCAGCCCCGTCAGCCAGGGCCTTGACTATTGGAGCTCCGAGGCGAGCGACCTCAGTAACGTCGGTTCAGCATTCCACTCCGACGCACCCTCAGCAGCAGAAGCAGAAGCACTCTTCCGTAGTGGGATGTTCTCATTGCGGGAAGCCAGGACATGTGGTAGCAGAGTGTTGCAGGGCGCAGGGATTGTGCCTGGCTTGTGGAGCACCAGACCATAGGGTTGGATCCTGTCCGAATAGGGGTGGTTCATCATCGTCCAACCTTTCTAGCTCTTCGGTGAGAGGACCAGCACCGGTCCAGCAGCAGCAGCAGTATCTATTACCGAGGCCCTTGCCGCCTCAGACCCAAGTATTCCAGCAGCAGAACCCCCAGCAGTATGCACAAGTCCAAGCCCAGAGTCAGAACAGGCAGCGAGAATTTCAGCAAAGGGGACCAGCACCCCGAGGGCATGGTCAGGCTATAGCGATGACCGTGGAGGAAGGATTGGCACCAGGAGAGGTAGTGGCAGGTACTATTCTCGTCAACTCCTTTCCAGCTTCAGCTTTATTTGATTCTGGTGCATCGCATTCTTTTATGTCTGTACGATTCACGACACGGGTAGGATTGGAGCCCGAGTCATTATCAGTAAGGCTCAATATACTTATTGGTAATGGACTTGTGGGAGTAGATAGAGTGTTTTCCTCGTGTCGGATCGTAGTTAGCGGTAGACAGTTCTCCGCTAGGTTGATAGAGTTCCCGATGGCCGATTATGATGTGGTCTTAGGGATGGATTGGTTGAGGAACCAGTATGCTAGAATAGACTGCCATATTGGTAGTGTTATTTTTAGCATTCCAGGTGAGCCAGAATTTTCCTTCTCTCGAGGCGAGGTTGAGTCTTCTCCTCCGATATTGCGGATGGCAGTAGCAGCAGTGCAGTTGCCCAGGGTAGTCGATGAGTTCTCAGATATTTTCCCAGAAGAGCTTCCAGGTATGCCGCCAAAACGGGAGATCGAGTTCACTATAGACTTGATCCCCGGGACAGCCCCAGTGTCAGAGAGAGTCTACAGGATGGCGCCGTCAGAATTGGAGATATTGTACAAGATGATTGAAGAACTTAGGACCAAGGGATTCATTCGTGCTAGTGGATCGCCTTGGGGAGCCCCAATGCTTCTTGTGAAAAAGAAGGATGGTACGTCCAGGTTATGTGTTGACTATCGTACCTTGAACTCAGTGACAAACAAGAACAGATATCCTCTCCCGAGGATAGATGACTTGTTTGATCAACTCAAGGGGGCATCAGTATTTTCGAAGATCGACTTGCGCTCAGGATATCACCAGATCAGGGTCAGAGAGCAGGACATCCCGAAGACAGCTTTTAGATCGAGGTATAGGCATTGGGAGTTCCTTGTTATGCCCTTTGGAGCAACCAATACGCCGGCAGTATTCATGGACCTCATGAATCGCATCTTTATGCCTTACTTGGATCAGTTTATGATCGTATTTCTGGATGACATCCTGGTCTACAGCAAGAGTGAGGCAGAGCATGAGCAGCATCTCCGTATGGTTCTTCAGACTCTCAGGGAGTACCAGTTATATGCCAAGTTCAGTAAATACGAGTTCTGGCTCGATCGCATTTCGTACTTGGGTCATATTATTACCAGAGAAGGAGTAGAAGTAGATCCCCAGAAGATTGTGGCTATTGAGTCATGGCCAGTGCCCAGCACCGTTGCAGAAGTTTGCAGTTTTCTTGGATTGGCCGGCTATTACCGACGGTTTATTTCAGATTTTGCTCGAATTTCAGCGCCATTGACGCAGTTGACCCACAAGGATGTGCAGTTTGCTTGGACAGCAGAGTGTCAGAGTTCTTTTGAGCAGTTGAAGCGAGGCCTGATAATAACTCCCATTCTCACGCTTCCAGATGGAACCGGGGGATTCTCGGTGTATTGTGATGCTTCGGGCAGAAGTTTAGGATGTGTTCTGATGCAGCATGGGAATGTAATATCTTATGCGTCACGACAACTTCGTGATCATGAGAGGGATTACCCAACCCATGACTTGGAGTTGGCAGCAGTAGTGTTTGCACTTAAGTTGTGAAGGCACTACCTATATGGAGATAGGGTAGAGATTTTCACCGACCACAAGAGCTTGAAGTATGTTTTCACTCAGAAAGATCTTAATATGCGTCAGAGGAGATGGCTAAAGCTACTTGTGGATTATGATGTCAACCTGCAGTATCATCCTGGGAAGGCCAACGTTGTTGCAGATGCATTGAGCAGGAGAGCCGGAGTTTATTTCCTAACAACGTAACCAGAGCTGTTAGCAGATCTTCAGAAGATGGGAATATAAATTGTTCTCCCTTCCAGTGTGGCATTGATGGCCAGTATGCAAGTTCAGTCCACTATAGTCGAGAGGATCCGGATGGCGCAGTCAACAGATTCTAAGCTTCAGCGACTCAGAGCCGAGTTTGAGGCAGGACGAAGATCAGAGTTATGCATTCATGAGGATGGTGCACTTCGACATGGTAATCGTCTTTGTGTACCCAGTGGAGATATCAGACAGAAGATCATGTCGGAAGCACACAATTCTCAGTATTCCATCCATCCTGGCAGTACGAAGATGTACCGTGATATTCGTCAGCACTTTTGGTGGAATGGCATGAAGCGGGAGATAGATCGGTTTGTCTCGCGGTGTTTGGTTTGCCAACAAGTTAAGGCCGAACAGCAGAAACTGGCCAAACTTCTTCAGCCCTTGCCGATTCCAGAATGGAAGTGGGAACATGTGACCATGGATTTTATGACTGGATTACCTATATCCCCAGCTGGTAGAGATGCTATCTGGGTTATAGTTGATCGGCTCACGAAGGTGGCTCACTTTCTTCCATTTAGAGTTGGTCAGCCGACGGCTCAGCTAGCGGAGATGTATCTCAGGCAGATCGTCAGATTGTACGGTATTCCAGTCAATATCACCTCGGACCAGGATTCAAGATTCATGTCTCACTTTTGGCGTAGCCTGCAAGAGAGTTTGGGGACTCATCTCCAGTTTAGTTCAGCTTATCACCCGCAGACAGATGGCCAGGCGGAGCGCACGATCCAGACTCTTGAAGATATGTTGAGATCTTGTACACTTGACTTCGGTGGTTCATGGGAAGATCACTTGCACCTGGTGGAATTCTTGTACAATAACAGTTTCCAGGCTAGTATCCAGATGGCACCGTTCGAGGCACTGTATGGTAGGAAGTGCAGATCCCCGTTAGCCTGGGATGATGTTGGGGAGAGGCAGATACTCGGTCCAGAAATGATCGCTCAGACAGTTGAAGTGGTCAGGCGAGTCAGAGATCACCTTCGAGTTGCCCAAGATCGCCAGCATCATTGGGCCGATTCTCATCGGCACCCTTTCGAGTTTTCGGTCGACGATCATGTATTCCTGAGGATTTTGCCTAACCGTGGCGTCATTCGTTTCGGCGTACGGGAAAAGCTTAGTCCTAGGTATATAGGACCGTTCGACATTCTGGAGCGAGTAGGAGATGTATCCTATCGTCTCGCTCTTCCGTCGTCGCTAAGCGAGGTGCATGACGTGTTCCATGTATCCCAATTACGACGGTATATCCTGGACCCGAGCCACATCCTGGATCATTCGGAGTTGGTTGTTGGTACCAACCTTTCGTATGAGGAGAGGCCCGTGTCTATATTGGACCGGAGAGAGAAGACGCTCAAGAATAAGACTATCAAGTTAGTCCGAGTTGCTTGGGGTCATCACTCTTTGGGTGAGTCAACGTGGGAGCATGAGGATGATATCCGATCACGATATCCCGACCTGTTTGACTCGTGAGGTATAATGTCTTTCTTATGCCTCATACCTTCGATTCCTTGCTTACATGATTGATTGATTGCCTAGTTAATGCTTGCTTGCGATTAGTGTAGCTTGTCATTGCTCCTCTAGCCTCTTGATTAAATTCCGAGGACGAAATTCTTTTAAGGTGGGTAGAGTTGTAATGCCTGTGGTTCGTATTACGTATTTGGAATACGTGTACGTATTTTATCTTGTATTGCAAGATTCCTTGATTAGTTTTTCCTTCATGGCTTGGTTTATTTCTTGGGTTGGTTCGGCTTAGCTCGGTTTGCTTTGGTTCATTATGAACCAAGGGTGAACCCCTTACCTACCACCACTATTAGTATTTATTAACCCTTTCTCCTTCTCTCTCTTCATTAATATCTTCTTCTTTCCCACCATTAATTCTTCACCTACCAGAGAGAGGAAGAGAGAGGTCTAGGCAAGTGCAACTTGCTTCATGGAGGAACTTCAATTTTATTGCCTCATTCTCTTCCTTACAGCATTTTAATTTACTTTAGTACTTGGCATTTCCACTTTCCATGACTAGATTCTTGTAGATCTAAGTTTAGCTTATTTTCGGAATTCTTGGTTTTGATCTACTTAATCTTGTTATTTCTAAGTTTTGATGGTTCCATGTTGTAGAGAATTTTGTTCTGCTCCATTTTGACCTAAGAAAGTTCGGATTTGGACTCTGGATGAAGGTTCTATGCAGCTTGGTGGCCATGGCTTCTTGGTGTACTTCTTCTCGGAAATATTGGAGAAGAAGCACAGCCCCGAGCCGCATGGCAGCACTTGACCGCATGAACATTCATACGACAAGTCTTTTCCAGCCGTAAGGCACATTCACTTCCAGCCGCTTATGCTCATTGTTCCAACCACATGCACTATTGCCTTGACTTGACCGCATGAATATTTCATGCGGCAAGTGTTCTCCCAACCGTATGTATTATTGAGCCACATAAGATCCTGAGCCATCTTGCCGCATGCGCCCTCTTGCCTATGCAGCCGCATATGTGCCAGCCATTCTTAGCCGCATGAATATAAATTTCCCCGAACCGCATAAGGGCCAAATCCAGCTAGCCGCATGGAACTACCCTCCATCCTGCCGCATATGCCCCCATCCTCCCCTGGCCGTGTGGGGATTGGTCAGTTCAGCCGCATAGGGCTGAGGCTCCCATTCCTAGCCGCATGCGCTCACCCATTCCTAGCCGCATGAAGCCCACTCTTCCGCTGGCCGCATGAGACCCAACTTCTTGGGACCGCATGCGCCTTTGCCTCCCTAGCGGCATGCGCCCTTGCCCTTCTAGCCGCATTCCCCTGTCCTTACCAAGCTGTATGCGCTCTCCTTATTGGCCGCATGAGTTCTAGTGACCCTGAGCCGCAGGGCTCCTTCCTGTGCCTTGCCCTGCTATTTTATTATTATTATTATTATCTCTCTATTATTATTTGATCTTACTGATAACTTGTGTCTTGTAACCCCCCTATTGTATATTTTTACGTCCATTTTATATCCTTACGTCTTTTGTCATGAACTTGATAATCACGAATTTACTTAATATGTTTGGAAATGATAATGGAACATGGCATGATAGTGACCCGTAGGGGTGCACTCCTGACAAGTAAGCATGACACGTCCTGATAGTGGCCCGTCGTGGCGCACTCATGACAAGTACACTTGACCTGATAACCGGACATGATATAACTTGATAAGCTGTTGCGACGGCTATCCGACATGACATGACCTTTATAGATAATCCTGGACACCGTGGGCGATTGTGCTTGTACAAATAATCCAGTCCTGTCTTGCATCATATCTAGGATGGGACTCCTGAGTACCACGGTCAGGAGTACCTACCAAATGGACTAGGTTAATAACTAGATTAATACATTAGTCATGAAGAGATTTCCCAGCTACAGGCAATCCCGTTACCTGGGCGCTCCTGGGATTTGTAGCCTGCCGTCGAGTAGGGCACATTTCCAGCACACTGTCATGTGTTGCACCCTTCAAGCTACCTAAGGGTACATGCGTTTTCTGGACGATGTACTCACCTGAATTCAACCCCTAATTTTCGACCTGAGTAACCTGGATGGTCTGCAGGGCTTGTGGCTGTCGAATAATCTCACTGCATCTGGTTAGTAATTAGGCTTGTGATAACCCTAGTTAGTTAAAGTATCAAGCCGTAATTTTTGCTTGGCCGTGAAATGATTGGATGGAGTCTAACCTGTCTAGCCTTGCCCTGATCTTGTTCCTGATTACTGCATGACCAGAATGCTTATATTATCTTGCCGATAAATGGTGGAAAACCAAGTTCCGTTCAGACGAAGGGTTACAACCCCGGTCCTTATTTGGTTTACGAGTTGTAACCTGGTTATCTGAATAGTTCCATGGTTATCTCGTCGTATATCATCCTGATTTGTTTTCCTTATTTCCAGTTTTTGCTATTTATTTTATACTCTTGTGCTGATTGCTGGTTTTAGTTTCTAAGTGAAGCTTCCTTTGTGGCACTTGCTCTTTCTGGGATCTGACCCAGCTGGTTTTGTATGGCCAGATTTTGGAGCAGCTCCAGAGGATCTACAGACCTTCCAGCCCGATGGTGACCACCAGGCGTAACCAGGGCAACGAGTGGGTTTATTTTTGATCTCCCACTTTATTATAAAAATATTCTTTTGAGGCGTTTAGCCGATGAGCACATGTTTAGCTCGGTTGTACCTTTTACTTATTGTCTGCCTATGGACTGTAACATGATTGACAGATCCTAGGGTTGATCATGTATGACTAAATTCTTGCTAGTCCTGACATTTTGTAACGACTAGCTTCATGATCAGCTGGATATGTAATGTTTGGGACGCCTTACTATTGTATATTTAATGATCATACATCTTGTAACTCTTACTTACTTGCTTGTGATTGAGACAATAGGCTTGTTCATGACCTTAAGAGACTGCTGGCTTGTAGTTAAACCCTCATGTATCTAGACAGCCGTGATCGTATAGCGAGGTGGGTTGCACTTCAATATACGTAGCTGGCTATGTCTGCCCCCGCTCTCCAATATTCTGGTTCTGGGGCGTGACACATCATCCTACATCTATCTTCCGAGGTTGACTACAAAAATGTCTGGACTAGAGGTACTGGCTGTAGTGCCCCGTCCCGCTCAGTCAATCGGAGGAATCGAAACGCCGACGGCGTTCAAACTTAGCCTTGCAACGGCTACTCAAAGACTCGCTCGGTCGAGGAGACTCCTCACTCAGGTGGGGTAGTTTCGGTGAACTTATGTAAAACCCCTAAATTTCTACTATATTTTAGTACTGATTTTTTATTTTATTTATACATCGCAAAGTCGTATTGTACGTCGCACGAAAATTTACGTTTTCGTATTTACTCGTCGAGTGCAAACATGGGCGAGGTTCATATTTTTAGAAAAATGATTTTTATTTTATCAATCGGTGATGGTTTCAAAATAATATGTATAATAAATATTTTTATTAAAAAGTTGCGAGAAGTATCTATCGTGATTGGCAAAATTATTATTTTTAATTAATTATAAAATACTATCTTATTTTAATAGTGGTAAATTAGAAAACTAGAATATGCTACTCGTGTAAAGCACATGAAAAATTATTTCATGTATGTTTTCAAATTTTATTTTTATTATTTATAATAAATTATTTAGCAATAAGATATTATAAATATTTAAATATTTATGTTTATTTTTGAAATTTATTTATTATTAAAATATTAGTGTTCATAAAAATATATTTTTAAATTTTGTTAGATTGATATTTAGATAAATTATTATGATTTAAAAATATGGATGTATTTTATGGATTCTATTTTAATATAAAGATTTACCTAGATTTAAATTGATTTGGAATTTGATTGAAATTGCTTTAAAACTATTTAAATTAATATGGTATTATCTATTTGGGTTTTAAATAAATCATAATCTTTATCCAATTGGAAATTCCCACATCCTATAAATAGCCAGGTACTCCTCCAAATTTTTATCATTCACCAATTCTCCATAAATAATTCTCAACCCCGTGCACCGTGTCCGTGTTCCCTCTCCATCTTATTCCATATTTTTACATATACAATTTCAACCTCTCCGTGTCGGACACACCCCGACACAATCGAAAACCTAATCCTAGTCCTAGTCTACAGATGCCTCCGGCCACAGCTCGGCCACCAACCGATCCTCACCACCTCCTTCAACGCACCCAGCAACTCCACCCCTGTCACTGCCCACAAATCCCTCGACTAAACACGAACCACCATCATCCCCTCGCCTCGACCAACACCAACCCCATACACAAAAGACCTGCCCGGCCTATTCCAGCCACCCGACTACCAACAACCACCACCATCATCGTCCAATTTAACCTCCACCAGCACTGTCGCCATGGCGACACAGCCACTGCAGCATCTAACCCCCGGCCACTTCCTGGCCAAATCCCCCAACACAACCATCACCACCACCGACAAAAATGTAGCCACCACCGTCACCACCACCAAATCAAAAATAAATCAAAACCCCTGCCACTTACCCGACCTCGACGCGCCACCACCTCAGATCTGAGCGACTCGACCGCCGTCAAGCGTGACGGAGCTCACGTTCCCGGAGCCGCTCCTCCGTGCGCAGCAGGTGACCCGGTCCGTCGCGGTCGCGAGCCCACCGCTGGCCGCGAGACCGCGCGCGCCCCACGAGCTACGACCGCCGGCCAAGCCCAGCCGCGTGATGCTCCCCGTCGTGGGCCACTGACCGACGAGAGACTTACCACCCGTCAGAAAACCCCTTTCCCTCAAGCTCCGCCGCCGCGTCGACCGCGCCGACGCGAGCGCGTCGGCCCCGCTCGAAACCCCCGTCTCTGTTCCCCGCATCCGCCATCGGCGCAGCCCTCAACGCCCGATCGAACAGCCTCTGCACCGCGCTCGAGCGTCCTCCGCCGAGCGCTTCTCCGTGCACCGCCCGCCGTTGACCCATGTGACGTCGACCAGCGTCTCGTCGACGATCCGTCGGCCAAGCCCCCAGAGAGCCGCCCCCTTTCTTCCCTCTTCTTCATCTCCACCGGCCTCTACTCCGCCCCTCCGCTCCGACCGACCTCCTCCCCTATTCTCTTTCTCCTCCGCCGCACCTCCCGCTCTCTCCGCCCTCTTTTTTTTCGATCCGGCCTCTTCCCCCTTCTTTCATTAGGATTAGCTGTTGAATTATATATATTATTATTATTATAATCATTTGCTATTATACAGGTTGTAACCAGTACATAAAAGTAGCTGTTAATTTATATATCTAATTATTATTTTAATCATTTGCTATTACTATTAGTACAGGTTGTAACCAGTACATAAAATTAGCTGTTAATTTATATATCTTATTATTATTTTAATCATTTATTATTATTATTATTATTATTATTATTTTATGTTATATCTTTTTATAATGTTTATTTATTAACAATGAGATGTCTGGTTATATTTACTAAACATATTTCACTATATATGTTTATTTAATTATTAATACCATATGTGTTTTCTTTACAAATTAACTAAATTTATGTATATATTTTGTATTGCTAAAAAAATAGTGTATATTTATTTTCATGCATTTAGTTTCAAAGATGAATTTAGAAAAACCCTAAATATACTATTTCCTTATTTTTGTTGAAAAAAAGAGAGAGAAGTTTTGATTTAAGATATTATTATAGTATTTTGTGCCTAATTAAATTATGGTTTTGAACTAAAATGATGTGCTAGAAAGTAATTTTAACTAATAAAATATATTTTAATAATTATAAATAATTTTCTAATTATTTTTTAAATTTCCTTTGATTACCTTCGTGTCCATGATCAATCCCCTTTCTTTTATTCTCTCGCCAATTCGGTATGTCCTCTCGTCAACCCTAACAAATTAGATCGACCTAGATCCGATAGAACAATCCATGCCATCATTAGAGATCGTATTACATAGTTGTATCACCGTAGCCACATGTTGTACCACATTGATCATCGCACCACACAGGCGTCGCTACCAGGCAAGTATACCTTGCTAATTTACTGTCAAATTATTTATTTTCTGTATTATTTATTTTGTTTCATATTGTTAGTTTCCCTTGTTATAAACTGCACGTCCAAGCCATACTTGGGTGCAAGCGACTTTATTAGTCGTTACTTTATTTTATGCATGTTGACTTAGTATTAGCGGACTACCTTCTTGTTAGGGGATATCCTTATTTCTCCTTTGGCTGTGACACTCACACTACACGGTTTGAGACATGATGCTAGGGGCACGACTTATGGACTAGCCATCTCTAAAATCGTGTGACGGTAGATGATCGTAACTGCTATGACTAGGGTTTTAGAGACTCAAGCAGTTACAAAACTGGACGAGCCATGGACATGACTTGAACAGTGTGGGAAATATTGGGGAAGGATAGTCGCTAGTGCGTATGGGAATCCAAACAGGTAAACCACAGTCTCCGGATAGAACTGTGGCAATTTATTTGCAGATGCCCTCTGACGTTTTAGACGTTACGGACGGATACAGATGACTGGATGCCAGTTACATACACATAGCCTAAAATCTCACCCATGCGCATGAAAGTTGTCCTCTAAATTGCACATTAGGCGGTTAGAATCTCCTTTGCATATTTGTGTCTAGAATAGTCTTTTATATATTATTTTATTCTGACAGTTCATATTAGCATGTTCTTCCTGTATCTTGCTACGTCCGTCTGAGGACCTGGTTTTTCCCCAGGTGTGTGCTTTCGTGATTCACTGCAGGTGTTCTAGCCAAGGCCGTGATTCTCTCCATTTCTTTCGAAGACGATTGTACTTGGTTTGTCTTGCCATTTTATGGATCGATTCTTGTACATTTTTTTATTGAGATAGTTGGTAGTGGACTTTGTCTCCACCCAACGATTGTATCATAAATATTCGAGTTAATATTTATATTATTATTCTTTTCATTGTGGATGAGATTTAGTTGTCTTAGATTACTGCATTTTACAGCTTATGTATACATACAAGGTCATGTACTTCGTATGTATACAGCTGGCATGTCTACGTTCCTAGTCCTACGTATTTTGGGACTGGGGCGTTACATGTTTTTGTGGTGGCCCATGCAGGTCAAGATAAATTGTTTGGTTACTTTACCATACCAAGCAAGCCTGCGTATAGGATTAGAGTCTAGGATCTCATCCACATACTTGACCGCCTTCTCCTCGAGTTGCATCTTGCTTGATCCCTTCTATCGGGATTCGTGCTCTTCTTTCGTGCTTGATAGAGATTAATAGGGTAACCCATACTAGGTGGACATAACCCATTGTTCCATCACCCTACTAGTTTAGCTCTTGTAAGTTGGGTAGAATGTCTCATGACCTAGCATAAGACTTCGTCATTATGACTCACTATAGTAGATACTAAGTGGATTGCCTAGACTATAAATTTTTAAAGACCATACCTTATTGGTCGACCAAAGCCTTAGACAAGGAGACAATAGGTCGACTGTATAGGCACCAAACAAGACTTAGATTCTTAAGTAGTTCGAACTAATTCTAGTCTCTTTCAAAAATAATCTCACGTGTCTATATTTTACCATCTTGACTAAATATTGCTACTATAGCCTAATTTTGCAAGTTTAACCGTTATCAAACTTGTTCAAGGCACATGCTATTGAGCGCGCGCTCACTAACATATTATCTAGTCAGAACCGGTGCATGATGGTCTGATCAACCGAGTGCACTTTGGTTCGCTTTTATTTATCGTTATACGTGGGTGGAGATATAGTTAAGCTTGCTCTCTAGAATCTCATCCACGTCTGCCTTGGTAATTCTCTTTTGAATTTATTCAGTCGTCTTTGAACCACGTGTTCGTATTCAATAAACATCTCCTTCGAACTCTTATTCGTATTGTCTTTCACTTAAATTGGAAAGACAGAACACTCGAACTTGATAGATACACACCAGTGTTCCCCTATGACCATAATAGTTATAGTGGCCATCAACCAAGCCACGTATTTACAACTTCGCCTCGAGTTATTCGCCCTATCCTTCGACTCTTGATCGTGATCTCTAATCATTGGAAATTTAGAAATGACTATAATTATTTCCTTAACCACCCCTAAACCTAGACGCGTAACTTCACTCAAAGGAACCATGTACCCTTGCTCTCTAATTACTTTACCTTCATTACCTAACCCTTAAATCGTTCTCTATCTTGCATTAGCTAGCGACCCTCATCCATTACCATATTCGTGCATTATTTTCGTATTATCTAAATTACGATTCCCTAATGCATGTTTGTGTTAAATGTTGTTTTCTTACCTCGTCCAACGATTTGATCGTACCCATGTATCTTCTCACCCCCCTACTTATTCTTAATTTCGAGGACGAAATTCTTATAAGTTGGGTAGGATGTAAAACCCCTAAATTTCTACTATATTTTAGTACTGATTTTTTATTTTATTTATACGTCGCAAAGTCGTATTGTACGTCGCACGGAAATTTATGTTTTCATATTTACTCGTCGAGTGCAAACATGGGCGAGGTTCATATTTTTAGAAAAATGATTTTTATTTTATCAATTGGTGATGGTTTCAAAATAATATGTATAATAAATATTTTTATTAAAAAGTTGTGAGAAGTATCTATCGTGATTGGCAAAATTATTATTTTTAATTAATTATAAAATACTATCTTATTTTAATAGTGGTAAATTAGAAAACTAGAATATGCTACTCGTGTAAAGCACATAAAAAATTATTTCATGTATGTTTTCAAATTTTATTTTTATTATTTATAATAAATTATTTAGCAATAAGATATTATAAATATTTAAATATTTATGTTTATTTTTGAATTTTATTTATTATTAAAATATTAGTGTTCATAAAAATATATTTTTAAATTTTGTTAGATTGATATTTAGATAAATTATTATGATTTAAAAATACAGATGTATTTTATGGATTCTATTTTAATATAAAGATTTACCTAGATTTAAATTGATTTGGAATTTGATTGAAATTGCTTTAAAACTATTTAAATTAATATGGTATTATCTATTTGGGTTTTAAATAAATCCTAATATTTATCCAATTGGGAATTCCCACATCCTATAAATAGGCAGGTACTCCTCTAAATTTTTATCATTCACCAATTCTCCACAAATAATTCTCAACCCCCGTGCACCGTGTCCGTGTTCCCTCCCCGTCTTATTCCATATTTTTACATATATAATTTTAACCTCTCCGTGTCGGACACACCCCGACACAATCGAAAACCTAATCCTAGTTCTAGTCTACAGATGCCTCCGGCCACAGCTCGGCCACCAACCGATCCTCGCCACCTCCTTCAACGCACCCAGCAACTCCACCCCCATCACTGCCCACAACTCCCTCGACTAAACACGAACCACCATCATCCCCTCGCCTCGACCAACACCAACCCCATACACAAAAGACCTGCTCGGCCTATTCCAGCCACCCGACTACCAACAACCACCACCATCATCGCCCAATTTAACCTCCACCAGCAGCGTCGCCATGGCGACACAGCCACTGCAGCATCCAACCCCCGGCCACTTCCTAGCCAAATCCTCCAACACAACCATCACCACCACCGACAACAATGTAGCCACCACCGTCACCACCACCAAATCATAAAATAAATCAAAAACCCCCGCCACTTACCCGACCTCGACGTGCCACCACCTCAGATCCGAGCGTCTCGACCGCCGTCAAGCGCGACGGAGCTCACGTTCCTGGAGCCGCTCCTCCGTGCGCAGCAGGTGACCCGGTCCGTCGCGATCGCGAGCCCACCGCTGGCCGCGAGACCGCGCGCGCCCCGCGAGCTACGACCGCCGGCCAAGCCCAGCCGCGTGATGCTCCCCGTCGTGGGCCACTGACCGACGAGAGACTTACCACCCGTCAAAAAACCCCTTTCCCTCAAGCTCCGCCGCCGCGTCGACCGCGCCGACGCGAGCGCGTCGGCCCCGCTCGAAACCCCCGTCTCTGTTCCCCGCATCCGCCATCGGCGCAGCCCTCAACGCCCGATCGAACAGCCTCTGCACCGCGCTCGAGCGTCCTCCGCCGAGCGCTTCTCCGTGCACCGTCCGCCGTTGACCCATGTGACGTCGACCAGCGTCTCGTCGACGATCCGTCGGCCAAGCCCCCAGAGAGCCGCCCCCTTTCTTCCCTCTTCTTCATCTCCACCGGCCTCTACTCCGCCCCTCCGCTCCGACCGACCTCCTCCCCTATTCTCTTTCTCCTCCGCCGCACCTCCCGCTCTCTCCGCCCTCTTTTTTTTCGATCCGGCCTCTTCCCCCTTCTTTCATTAGGATTAGCTGTTGAATTATATATATTATTATTATTATAATCATTTGCTATTATACAGGTTGTAACCAGTACATAAAAGTAGCTGTTAATTTATATATCTAATTATTATTTTAATCATTTGCTATTACTATTAGTACAGGTTGTAACCAGTACATAAAATTAGCTGTTAATTTATATATCTTATTATTATTTTAATCATTTATTATTATTATTATTATTATTATTATTATTATTATTATTATTTTATGTTATATCTTTTTATAATGTTTATTTATTAACTATGAGATGTCTGGTTATATTTACTAAACATGTTTCACTATATATGTTTATTTAATTATTAATACCATATGTGTTTTCTTTACAAATTAACTAAATTTATGTATATATTTTGTATTGCTAAAAAAATAGTGTATATTTATTTTCATGCATTTAGTTTCAAAGATGAATTTAGAAAAACCCTAAATATACTATTTCCTTATTTTTGTGGAAAAGAGAGAGAGAAGTTTTGATTTAAGATATTATTATAGTATTTTGTGCCTAATTAAATTATGATTTTGAACTAAAATGATGTGCTAGAAAGTATTTTTAACTATTAAAATATATTTTAATAATTATAAATAATTTTTTAATTATTTTTAAAATTTCTTTTGATTACCCTCATGTCCATGATCAATCCCCTTTCTTTTATTCTCTCGCCAATTTGGTATGTCCTCTCGTCAACCCTAACCAATTAGATCGACCTGGATCCGATAGAACAATCCATGCCATCATCAGAGATCGTATTACATAGTTGTATCACCGTAGCCACATGTTGTACCATATTGATCATCGCACCATACAGGCGTCGCTACCAGGCAAGTATACCTTGCTAATTTACTGTCAAATTATTTATTTTCTGCATTATTTATTTTGTTTCATATTGTTAGTTTCCCTTGTTATAAACTGCGCGTCCAAGCCATACTTGGGTGCAAGCGACTTTATTAGTCGTTACTTTATTTTATGCATGTTGACTTGGTGTTAGCGGACTACCTTCTTGTTGGGGGATATCCTTATATCTCCTTTGGCTGTGACACTTACACTACACGGTTTGAGACATGATGCTAGGGGCACGACTTATGGACTGGCCCTCTCTAAAGTCGTATGACGGTAGATGATCATAACTGCTATGACTAGGGTTTTAGAGACTCAAGCAGTTATAAAACTGGACGAGCCATGGACATGACTTGAACAGTATGGGAAATATTGGGAGAGGACAGTCGCTAGTGCGTATGAGAATCCAAACAGGTAAACCACAGTCTCCGGATGGAACTGTGGCAATTTATTTGCAGATGCCCTCTGACATTTTAGACGTTACGGACGGATACAGATGCATTGTTCCTTGGATGATCGCCTCTGTTCAGAGCATCTTCCACTGCCTGGTGCAATGCATCACCTCGACGATCTTGGGAAGCTAACAAGGTCCTGATGAGACCTACCAAAGTGCCATCATCAGGCTCTGTAGGCTAAACTGGCTGAACTGGTGGCTCTGGATCCCCAGTAGGCATGACTCGGGATGCTGCTCCTGAGTGCTGGGCCTGATCTTCTAGTTGCTGCTGGTCCACGGGAGGTGATCTGCCTTGCTGATCGGCAGGTCCAGGAACAATGCCGCTGAAGAAGACGACATAGAGAACAATAAGGAAGGACCAGGACAGATCAACGATTACAAGCATGTGATCAGGACAAGGATTTCAAGGATTCAGAGAATACGAACAGAGATCAAGGGCGAGTACTGATTGAGACATCTATTCGGTAAACCCTCACATATCTTGATTTATAAGACCTGCATGGGCCACCACTAAAACCATGTAACGCCCCAGAACCAGAATACTGGAGAGCGGGGGCATACATAGCCAGCTACGTATAATGAAATGCAGTCCACCTCACTATACGGTCACGGCTGTCTAGATATATGAGGGTTTAACTACAATCCATCTGTCTCCTATAGTCAAGAACAAGCCTATTGTCTCAATCACAAGCAAGTAAGTAAATGTTACAAGATGTAAGACCACCAAATATATAATAGTAAGGCGTCCCCAATATCATATATTGGATGATCATGAAGCTAGTCGTACAAAATGTCAAGACTAGCAAGAGTTCAGTCATACATGATCAACCCTAGGATCTGTCAATCATGTTACAGCCCGTAGGCAGACAATAAGTAAAGGTGCAATCGAGCTAACACGTGTTCGTCGGCTAAACGCCTCAAACGAATAATTTTATAATAAAGTGGGAGGACAAAAGAAACCCACTCATTACCAGGGTTACGCCTGGTGGTCACCATCTGGCTGGAAGTTAGGTAGATCCTCTAGGACTGCTCCGATATCTGGCCATACAAAACCAGCTGGGTCAGACCCCAGAAAGAGCAAGTGCCACAAAGGAGGCTTCACTTAGGAACTAAAAACCAGCATATCACAAGTGAATAATTAAAGAAAGCTTATAAAAAAAACTGATAATAATAATAGAGATAACAATAGTAAATCGAGTACGAAGAAACCATTCAAGCAGCCAGACTGCAACCCTTAAACCAAACAAGGACCGAGGTTGCAGCCCTTCACCTGAATAGAAACCCGTCTCAAATACTAATGGTAAGGTAACAAGACAATAAACGAAGAGAGGACTCAGAACTGCTCCGGGAGCCAGGTTACAACCCTTAAACCAAACAAGGACCGGGGTTGTAACCCTTTGCCTGAACAGAACTGGACCCCTGATCTTTATTGTTAAAGCCAATATAAATAATTAATCATGTTGTTGAAGTAACGTAAAACATGACAAGCGTGGCATAGGGTTGCAATAAGACAATAACGAAGAGAGGACACAGAACTGCTCCGGGAGCCAGGTTACAACCCTTAAACCAAACAAGGACCGGGGTTGTAACCCTTCGCCTGAACAGAACTGGACCCCCGATCGTTATTGTTAAGACAAGCATCAATAATCATGTCGTGTCACAATCTTGTACAGGATCGGGACAAGACTAAGCTGGGATAAACTCCATTCAATCAATCACGGCCAATCAAGAGTACGGCTTGATGCTTTTAACTAACTAGGGTTATCACAGGCCTAGTTACTAGCAAGATGCAATGAGATTATCCCAACAGCCACAAGCCCTGCAGACCATCCAGTTATTCGGGCTGAATTGCCCATTCGAAGAATGCAACACGCAATGGTGTGCTGGAAATGTGCCCTACTCATCGGCAGGCTACAAGTCCGCTAACGCGCCCAGATAACGGGATTGCCTGTAGCTGGGAATCCCTTCATGACTACTGGATTATTCTAGTTGTTAACCTTAGTCGATTTTAGTGGGTACCCTTGACCGTGGTACTCAGGGATCCCTGTCCTAGACATGATGCAAGACAAGACGGGTTCATTTGTACAAGCACAATCGCCCACGGTGTCCAGGCCATTCAATTCTGCCATGACATGCTAGCCGTCGCAACAGCATTCGAGATATATATCATGAAAAATTTACTGTCAAGAGTGCGCCACGACGGGTCGCTATCAGCTCATATCATTATTTAAAATTGACATTTAACCTGGTATAAGCGTGTATGCAATAACTAAATATAAACAAGGTGCAAGATTTGTAGAAGAATCATGCGGCGCAGGGAGACAAGGCATAACTTCCACATACGAACTCAATTTAAGGTGCTCCAGAGATATTCGGAAAGGTAAGACAAAGATCTAAAACTTTCATGTTTTGAGTTTTTCGAAATTCTCGCTAGAAAATAGCTTAACTTGGCAAAAACAGTCATTATGCACACTTTTTAAGCCAAAAATTTGATTCTGCGTAAAATATGTAAAAGGGGGGTTCCAGCGTAAAATTTCACATTTTGGATGGTATCCAGCATATAATACGCAATTTCAAGGTTCCCTGCGTAAAATATTACATCCTAGATACAATCCAGCGTAATTTACGCAATTCCAGGGTTCCCTGCGTAAAATATTACATTCTGGATACATTCCAGCATAATTTACGCAATTCCAGGGTTCCCTGCGTAAAATATTACATTCTGGATACATTCCAACGTAATTTACGCAATAAAGGGTTCCCTGCGTAAAATATTACATTCTGGATGCAATCCAGCGTAATTTACGCAATTCCAGGGTTCCCTGCGTAAAATATTACATTCTGGATACAATCCAGCGTAATTTACGCAATTCCCTGTGTAAAATTTTATTTTACGCAAGCCTTCCTGCGTAAAATCTGATTTTACGCTTCTTCCTGCGTAATTTCTTATTTTACGCCAGAATCAGATCCTTCAGCCGACATGAAAATTCAGAAAACTTGTTTTGGCCATAAAAACTTCATTTTAACTCGAAATGAGGTGAATCAAAAACCGAATTCACACGAAATTTCGTGCTCTTGCTCATGGAACTATTAGTTTTCGAAAATAACAAGTTTTAGTAGATCAAAACCAAGAAAACTCCATGAACTCAAAGTTAAAATGTAGATCTAGAAGAATCTATCCATCAAAATTAAAAACTCCAAGTTCTAAAGAGGTTTATAATCATGTAAATAAAAGAATAGAACAATAAAAATCAAGATCCCTCAAGAAGCAAGTTACACTTGCCTAAACCTCTTGGTAGGTGGAGAGCAACGGTGAGGAAGAAGAAGAATGAATGATGAGAGAGAAAGATGGTGGGGTTAATAAATGGGGATGGTGGTGGTAGGTAGGGGTTCACCTTGGTTCATGATGAACCAAGTAACCCAAGCCAAGCCGAACCAACCCAATCCTTCCCCTATCCGAATAAAACCAAGCTCCACTTAATCAAAATAAATCCATGAACGATAAATGACAATTAAACCACAATACTAAATATGAAAATAAACCATAACTAACTAATCAAAGAAAAGAGAAAATTACGGGTCAAAAATACGAGCACGTATAAAATACGTATCACGAATTTTGGGACACTACATCCTACCCACCTTAAAAGAATTCCGTCCTCGGAATTTAATCAAGAGGCTAGAGATGTCGGGACAGCTATACTATCACAAGCAATCTACGCTACCAATCAATCATACAATCATACATGGAAGCAAGGAATCGAAGTGCAAGGCATAAGGAAGATATTACACCTTACGAGCCAAACCGATTGGGATAACGTGATCGGATATCATCCTCACACACCCACGTTTGACTCTCCCAAAGAGCGATGAACTCAAGCAACACGAACTAAACTAATAGTCTTGCGCTTAAGGTCTCTCTCTTTGGTCAAACAGGGACACAGGCCTCTCCTCATACGAAAAGGTTGGTACCAATAACCGTTTTCGAATGACCTAGGACATGGCTCGGGCCCGGGACATACCGTCGCATTTAGGATACATGAAACATGACATGTATCCCGCATAACGACGGTCGGAAAGCAAGACAATAGGACACAGATACCTCTCCGTCGATTCTGGATCTGGGCCTGGGCCAGGGCGAACTGCTGAGGCCTCAGTTGCTGGAAGGCTAGGGCCTGAGACGGTAATGGCCTCGGAGGCTGGTACTGCTGCTGAAACACTTGGGCATAAGGCGGCAATGGCCTCGGAAGCTGGTAATGCTGCTGCTGCTAGACTGGGGCTGGCCCCCTTACCGAAGGATTATTCTGGGCCGATGATGAACTGGCCCTATTCGGACAGGACCCTATCATGTGGTCCGGTGCCCCACAAGCCAAACATAATCCCTGCGCTCTACGACACTCCGAAACAACGTGTCCTGGCTTCCCACAATGAGTGCAGCACATTGCGGAAGACTGTTTCGGCTTCTGCTGCGGAGGGGACGTGACCGACGTCACTGAGGCCGCCTGCCTCGGAGTTCCAATTGTCAAAGCCCTAACTGCCGGGGCTGGTGCTGTCGACTGGGTCATCTGGCCGTGAGATCGCTTCCGACCTCCGGTCCTGTCCACGATCCTGTGGGAGGTATACTCGTGCCTCCTAGCTGCCCTCAACACTGCATCAAAAGTCTGATGCTCAAACTGTTCTACTGCCAACAAAATCTTGAGATGGAGCCCTTGCTGGAACCGCTGGGCTCTGTCAAACTCGGTCGCCACCAAAGTGGGAGCAAACCGACTAAGCCTAGAAAACTCGACCGCATACCCGTCGACCGTTCTGCCTCCTTGCTTCAGATTGGTAAACCTGGTCTGTAGGTCGTAGCGAGCCACCGCATCGAAGTACTTCGTCTGGAATCTCTCATGGAATACTGCACAAGCAATAGGCGCCACCAATCCAACGGCCTGAGCTGCCTACCAGCTGCGGGCAAGATCCAGTAACTGTAGATGCACCACGGCCACCTTCTCGTCCTCCGGGGTTTCTGGCTGCCTCTAGAATGACTTCAGTATCCTGGAGCCATGCATCAGCAGCGATAGCATCTTCACTGCCATCGAAGAATAGGGGGGTTCAGGCGCTTGAAACTGTTCGCTGTATTGTTCCTTGGATGACCGCCTCTGTTCAGAGCATCTTCCACTGCCTGGTGCAATGCATCACCTCGACGATCTTGGAAAGCTAACAAGGTCCTGATGAGACCTACCAAAGTGCCATCATCAGGCTCTGCAGGCTGAACTGGCTGAACTGGTGGCTCTGGATCCCCAGTAGGCATGACTCGGGATGCTGCTCCTGAGTGCTGGGCCAGATCTTCTAGTTGCTGCTGGTCCACGGGAGATGATCCGCCTTGCTGATCGGCAGGTCCAGGAACAATGCCGCTGAAGAAGACGACATAGAGAACAATAAGGAAGGACCAGGACAGATCAACGATTACAAGCATGTGATCAGGACAAGGATTTCAAGGATTCAGAGAATACGAACAGAGATCAAAGACGAGTACTGATTGAGACATCTATTCGGTAAACCCTCACATATTTTGATTTACAAGACCTGCATGGGCCACCACTAAAACCATGTAACGCCCCAGAACCAGAATACTGGAGAGCGGGGGCATACATAGCCAGCTACGTATAATGAAATGGAATCCACCTCACTATACGGTCACGGCTGTCTAGATATATGAGGGTTTAACTACAATCCATCTGTCTCCTATAGTCAAGAACAAGCCTATTGTCTCAATCACAAGCAAGTAAGTAAATGTTACAAGATGTAAGACCACCAAATATATAATAGTAAGGCATCCCCAATATCACATATTGGATGATCATGAAGCTAGTCGTACAAAATGTTAAGACTAGCAAGAGTTCAGTCATACATGATCAACCTAGGATCTGTCAATCATGTTACAGCCCGTAGGAAGACAATAAGTAAAGGTGCAATCGAGCTAACACGTGCTCGTCGGCTAAACGCCTCAAAAGAATAATTTTATAATAAAGTGGGAGGACAAAAGAAACCCACTCATTGCCAGGGTTATGCCTGGTGGTCACCATCTGGCTGGAAGTTAGGTAGATCCTCTAGGACTGCTCCGATATCTGGCCATACAAAACCAGCTGGGTCAGACCCCAGAAAGAGCAAGTGCCACAAAGGAGGCTTCACTTAGGAACTAAAAACCAGCATATCACAAGTGAATAATTAAAGAAAGCTTATAAAAGAAACTGATAATAATAATAGAGATAACAATAGTAAATCGAGTACGAAGAAACCATTCAAGCAGCCAGACTGCAACCCTTAAACCAAACAAGGACCGAGGTTGCAGCCCTTCACCTGAATAGAAACCCGTCTCAAATACTAATGGTAAGGTAACAAGACAATAAACGAAGAGAGGACTCAGAACTGCTCCGGGAGCCAGGTTACAACCCTTAAACCAAACAAGGACCGGGGTTGTAACCCTTTGCCTGAACAGAACTGGACCCCTGATCTTTATTGTTAAAGCCAATACAAATAATTAATCATGTTGTTGAAGTAACGTAAAACATGACGAGCGTGGCATGGGGTTGCAATAAGACAATAACGAAGAGAGGACACAGAACTGCTCCGGGAGCCAGGTTACAACCCTTAAACCAAACAAGGACCGGGGTTGTAACCCTTCGCCTGAACAGAACTGGACCCCCGATCCTTATTGTTAAGGCAAGCATCAATAATCATGTCGTGTCACAATCTTGTACAGGATCGGGACAAGACTAAGCTGGGATAAACTCCATTCAATCAATCACGGCCAATCAAGAGTACGGCTTGATACTTTTAACTAACTAGGGTTATCACAGGCCTAGTTACTAGCAAGATGCAATGAGATTATCCCAACAGCCACAAGCCCTGCAGACCATCCAGTTATCCGGGCTGAATTGCCCGTTCGAAGAATGCAACACGCAACGGTGTGCTGGAAATGTGCCCTACTCATCGGCAGGCTATAAGTCCACTAACGCGCCCAGATAACGGGATTGCCTGTAGCTGGAAATCTCTTTATGACTACTGGATTATTCTAGTTGTTAACCTTAGTCGATTTTAGTGGGTACCCCTGACCGTGGTACTCAGGGATCCCTATCCTAGACATGATGCAAGACAAGACAGGTTCATTTGTACAAGCACAATCGCCCACGGTGTCCAGGCCATTCAATTCTGCCATGACATGCTAGCCGTCGCAACAGCATTCGAGATATATATCATGACAAATTTACTGTCAAGAGTGCGCCACGACGGGTCGCTATCAGGTCATGTCATTATTTAAAATTGATATTTAACCTGGTATAAGCGTGTATGCAATAACTAAATATAAACAAGGTGCAAGATTTATAGAAGAATCATGCGGCACAGGGAGATAAGGCATAACTTCCACATACGAACTCAATTTAAGGTGCTCCAGAGATATTCGGAAAGGTAAGACAAAGATCTAAAACTTTCATGTTTTGAGTTTTTCGAAATTCTCGCTAGAAAATAGCTTAACTTGGCAAAAACAGTCATTCTGCACACTTTTTAAGCCAAAAATTCGATTCTGCGTAAAATATGTAAAAGTGGGGGTTCCAGCGTAAAATTTCACATTCTGGATGGTATCCAGCATATAATACGCAATTTCAGGGTTCCCTGCATAAAATATTACATCCTGGATACAATCCAGCGTAATTTACGCAATTCCAGGGTTCCCTGCGTAAAATATTACATTCTGGATACATTCCAGCGTAATTTACGCAATTCCAGGGTTCCCTGCGTAAAATATTACATTCTGGATACATTCCAGCATAATTTACGCAATTCCAGGGTTTCCTGCATAAAATATTACATTCTGGATACATTCCAGCGTAATTTACGCAATTTCAGGGTTCCCTGTGTAAAATATTACATTCTGGATACAATCCAGCGTAATTTACGCAATTCCAGGGTTCCCTGCGTAAAATATTACATTCTGGATACAATCCAGCGTAATTTACGCAATTCCCTGCGTAAAATTTAATTTTACGCAAGCCTTCCTGCGTAAAATCTGATTTTACGCTGCTCCCTGCGTAATTTCTCATTTTACACCAGAATCAGATCCTTCAGCCGACATAAAAATTCAGAAAACTTGTTTTGGCCATAAAAACTTCATTTTAACTCGAAATGACGTGAATCAAAAACCGAATTCACACGAAATTTCGTGCTCTTGCTCATGGAACTATTAGTTTTCGAAAATAACAAGTTTTAGTAGATCAAAACCAAGAAAACTCCATGAACTCAAAGTTAAAATGTAGATCTAGAAGAATCTATCCATCAAAATTAAAAACTCCAAGTTCTAAAGAGGTTTATAATCATGTAAATAAAAGAATAGAACAATAAAAATCAAGATCCCTCAAGAAGCAAGTTACACTTGCCTAAACCTCTTGGTAGGTGGAGAGCAACGGTGAGGAAGAAGAAGAATGAATGATGAGAGAGAAAGAGGGTAGGGTTAATAAATGGGGATGGTGGTGGTAGGTAGGGGTTCACCTTGGTTCATGATGAACCAAGTAACCCAAGCCAAGCCGAACCAACCCAATCCTTCCCCTATCCGAATAAAATCAAGCTCCACTTAATCAAATAAGTCCATGAACGATAAATGACAATTAAACCACAATACTAAATATGAAAATAAACCATAACTAACTAATCAAAGAAAAAAAAAATTACAGGTCAGAAATACGAGCACGTATAAAATACGTATCACGAATTTCGGGACACTACACGCTACTTGGGAGTCTCAATAAGGAGGTACACGAGATCGGTCCCGCTACTTGGGAGTCTCGATAGAAAGTTGGAAAGCATGATCATGATTAAGGAAGGACTTGGTAGATCGAGTTGAGTCTTGCATGGTCATTGGACAACTTGCACGCAAGGTGAAATTCCTCGAACGATCCCGGGGTGCCGGGTTCGTGTCGGCCTAGGAGGAATTGCAGATATTGTACGGCCTTCATCGACGGTACGACTCGATTGAAGTGAACCGTTACAATATAGGCTACGGGTCATCCGGTAGGAGCTCGTACCTCACACGTGGATGGTCATCGTATACAAAGATCCAGGATAGCTTGACATTGCTTGTGACCACTCATATAGATGTGTCGGCATAAGAGCGGCTATCCGCGTGTATGCCTTTGGATTGCATCGAGTACTAGCAAGTTACGAGTTGGGTTAACAAGGTCAAATCATAGTAAGCGCTAGATTGAATCGGTGCGAGTTAAGGTTGTAGTGCCCCATCCCTACGTCGTGCCCCGTTTTCGTCCACGGGGTGCGCGAGAAAGGAACACTGTCGCTATCGATTCGGTCGGGACCGATAGGTCAGAATCGGTCGAGTCGATCGAACGGGAACAGTTGAATTAAGATCCATTCCACGTTATGGAATGGCTTCTTTGGAACCAAGTCCCATATTCAGTAGGTTGCGCCTCAATGATTGGCTCTACGACTGAGTCGGAAGAGACCTTCCGTTGCTCTGATTTTCATGCCGTACTTGATTTGGCTTTGGCTTTGGTTTTCCTGAATGCATTTTTCGTAAATGTTTTCGATGGATTTTCGTGACTTGCATTTTCGAGCTTCGCATTCATATCGAAATTCCTTGAATTACACAGTGTTCTAATCAGTACTTATACGATTGCAGGTGATCGCGTAGGCAACGTCAGCGCAGCCAACCGGTCGCTCGTTTGAAGCAAGGCTAAGGTGAGTGGCTGACCTCCTTCGTCTCGACCCTCTATTTTAAAATGAGAAATCGGATAAGGTATCAAATTGGAATGATTCACTTGGAAAATACAAGTCCTATGTTCTAAAAGAGAAAAGATGAGAGTTTAGAAAAGAGAGAATTATTTCAGGCCTGCAAAACAACCAAGTAAATGAATCAATTACATAACAAGCCCCAACGATACCCTAAAATATATCTTGTTAACTTAACACGGTCATGGACAACTTGTCGACAAGGGCGATGGTTTCTTCGAGCGGCAACCCGGGGCCACGGGACTGACTCGGCCTAGAAAGAAACAGGTTATAGCCGAGCTGGGTATGAAGCAACCGGTAGTTCGGGGACTTGCATCGGAGCTCACTACTTAGGGTGCAAGGACTCCGTTTACTAGGCTATGTCCAGGATGACTAGTTAATGCCAGTGACCTCCACATTATACACTTGATATGAATTATTATCAACTAACAGGGAAGGTGAGAGTAAGTTTTATGTTGCACGACACGCTCTGCCGGGGGAAATTCTGGTGTACTTTACTTGGTTTATGTTTCGTCAAATGCTTCGCATGAAAATAACTAGGATGGCTAGAAAGATCACTAAAAGCAAGTTGTATGATTTTTATCTAAATTTTTGAACCAAATGAGAGCCTGGAAATTAATTAGCCACGCGCCAGTACATGTTGATTGTACTAATCCTCGCTCTCTCTACAGGTGCAATAAATCGGGAAGAGCGTACCGCGTGAAGGGAGGCAACGCTCGTATGTTTTGAAGCTTCGTCCGTGCGGTCGAAGCCTAGATCTATTCTTTTTTGAAGACTCCACTGTCGAAGACCAGAAGACAGATGGAGCGACTCCCCACCACCCCAGGTGGTTTTGTAATGCTAGTTGTATGATCAATGGACGAAATGTATGGAACGGCTACCTCATCGATGTTCGTTTTGTAATGGAGTTAGTTTGTAAAAAGCCCGAACGGTGCCTTTGTATCGAGTCTGTAAAATGATGTTCATTATCAATAAAGCTTAAGTTTTCTTCATTATAATGTGAGTTTAATTTACTCTGCGCATTCTCTTGTTGTTGTTTTTCGGATAACCTTATGACTATGCCTTGTGCGATCACAATTTAGGTTCGCACGACATCACACCCGGGGGACGACTATCGATTCTACGCAATCGGGGCGTGACAAAGGTGTGGATGGTTGCAACACCGTTCTGGAGCCTAAGATTTGGCTATAGCAAGGGCACGTGCTTCGACAAGAATGTGGCACCTTTGTCCTAAGGTAAGTTAAGTCAGGAAGGGTCGTAAGGCAAGATGGTTAAGTCCGGTTGATCCTTGGGAGGCACGGCCTCGATCTTAAGGCATGATCAAGTCTATCGGCACAACCAGCACGAGTCGTCCCCTTGACGTCATTGGCACAAGAATAGTCTAGAGGTACATAAAATAAGTGATAGTCCTGGCACGACCGAGTCGCATAAGTTTCTACTTGGTAAGGCACTACCTCGAATATATGTTTTGAAGTCACAAATAGAGTATAGCATGACCCTGTCATTGCGTTGCCAAGTATAGGCCAAGACGTCTTTGTCCTAAAATTGATCCTAAGGCAAGACTAGCAAGACAATCAAAAAGGGATTAAGCTACACAAAGTAAATGAATGTATCGGTTTTGCATGGGTGGGCGAGGAGCTCACTCCACCAGTACGATTGAGTACTAACACCCATACAGTTTTTATGTGCAGGCAAAGGTAGAAGCCCGATGGCGCGGAGCTCGCTTGGATGCGTCGAGGCACGGAGTTCCTTGGCGTTTCGAGGTGTGCGGCCGCATGGAAGTAAGACTTATATGGGACATAATATATGGACATCGTCATTCCGCAGAATCTGCCACTCGTCACCTGGAAGCTTGTATTGAGAAATGAGAGAGAGCAGAGTGACTTGTAATATGAGAGAATAGTGAGCTTGAGAGACTTATAATTTGGCCTCGTGCCCACATTGTATTCTTTGTTCAATATCAATAAAAGAGTATTTTACATTATTTGTGTTTTGCTTTCAAATTTCCGCTGCTAAATATTTAATGTTTCTGCTTGGAACTTCTGTGCGACGACCCCCGTCGCTTAGCCTAAAATCGGCCGTTATGGACCTGCCGTGCGTGAGTGCAATCTAGGCTCACGCGGTATCACGTCTTAGCGAGTATGATCACTCCTACGGGAGCGAGGCGTGACATAGTGGTATCAGAGCACGACTTTATGTTCTTGGACTTCATGTCGATTCTCTTAGTTTTGAAAGCTCGTCGTTGATAAAAAAGTGTGCGATCTCTCTCAAATGTTGTACGGCATGTCCATATAATAAGTCTAAATATTTTCAAAAGCTCATACAAGTGTTCAATCGAACGCATCAGTAGGCGATGGCCTTTGTGCCGAAACGTGTCAAACTTGAGTTAATAGAAAACACATGCTAAAGTTAGCAAGTCACGTGCATGCCTAAATAGTCCTACGTCGACATTAGCAAATGAGCATGCAAAATCAGAGTATAGTCCGTACGGGATAGCTATGCATATAGCCTTTTGGCTAGGTTGTGCCGCGTGTCACGCACCTAGACTTTATGGTGCAAACGAATTGCGAGTGATATTAAGTATCGCTCGGTCGAAAACGAACATATACTTAGAGTGTATATCGATAGAAACGCTATCAGACTAACGCTTAGGCGTACACGAAAGATTGGTTTGGATTTTGAGGAATAGTGCGAACAACTTAGTACATCGAGACGCGTGAATCATAAATATGATTTACATGTGGAATATCGATAGAAATACGAGACTTAGACTATCAAGACGACGTGAGCGATTACGCTAGAGTTTCGTCGAACGAATCTAAAAGATGTCTTAGCGAATAATGCGAACGTGATTGTGGACTAAATCGGATGACTCGAATCCTGAGTGGTGTATGGTCCGACTTGAAAATCATTCGAGCGAATTTGAAGATTAGGGTAACAACGAGTATGTCGACGAGGCGATGTGATTGCGCAAAACCTTAGAATGCGTCACGCTTAGTTGGCTTTGACTTCAAATGTCCCGAACGAGATGTTGTTTCGACAACATATGAATGAGCAACGCGAGTTAGAAAACGATATTAGATCAGGATTCGAAACGATGAATACAAATGAATGTCTTGATCGAAGAAACCTAGAGGATCGCATGATTTCGAATTTGGTCGAATGGAATTGTGATATATCCAATTCCGACAATAACATTAGTTGCACGACTCGAAGTTCATTGCAAAGGAAGATCATCAGGTTTCGTACATCATCGATGGTATTGAGACGTATCAAAGATCGATGTACGATAACTCGGGGGTACTCTAATTCGAGGAATGATGATCGTGTAAAATGTCATTGTTTCGATGGATGCTATACTCGGGATGTTGAAATATGTCGAGAAAAAGATAGACTTGGCTCGAGGATTTTTCTAGTTGAACGAATGACGAACAGACTATCGAACTGAGATCTTGGCTTGGATAAAAATAAAATGTTTGGATTGCTTCGACGATAACCACAACGTTGACGTTCTTGTCTTATGTAAGCGCAACTCCAGCCTCGCACATACGTCACGTTGGATTAGGACGATCACTCCGCGTGAGCGCTAGTATAGTGATTCATACAGCGATGGTGATCGAACTTGCATGGCGTGGCAATTTGATTGCTTCGACTTGTGGTTTGACGCGAAGGTGGACTCGAGAATTATGACGATTGAACTTGAGGATTGAGTGGGTCTAATCCGCGTATCGAGAATGAATTAGTCTAGACTCAAGCAAGAGTTATGCTCCAATAAGGACGATTATCCTGCGAGAACGTGGCATGGTGATTCATGTCCAACATAGATAATCAAACTTGCGTGAGATTGGGGCATGAAATATTGTTGTGCTAGACGACCTCGTGATCGAATACATGAATTGGTTAGAATGGATATGTGAATTATGTCGACATGTCGGAAGAATAGACTATATAAATTGGTAATTTGAACGGATTCGAATCTGTGCAACGAATGCGTTGATGCGAATTAGGTGATCATGCTCGATGTTTAGAATCTGAGTGATGCGAGCTTATGTATAAAACCCCGTATTATCGAACTTGGTTTGACCCTGGGATTGGGGTTAGTATTGGCTTTATTGTTGGGGAACTATGATTCCAATCCTGACATTAACTTTAGCCTTGAGAAATGGCCTAGCGGTTAGGCGAAACATCCATGTTGCAAGAGTTAGCATGGAATGATTGATCTTGAGGATTGGTATGGATGGATAGAATGATTCTACCCACTCACGAGACTCTGCTGACATGCATATATTTTAGGGATGCCTGAATATGTGCACGATGCGACTCGAGTGAGAATGACGAATTCTCTATCACGCAGCTTGGCTGAAATGCATATATTTTGGGGACGCCTGAAATATATGCACGATCCAACCAAGTGATACGTTGAATTAAAATAAGACTTGGGGAATTGAAAAGTGTCAAGGATTTTGAAATCGTGTTAAAGGAAAGATTGATAGTAGTGTGCACGTGGCTCGAATTGAAGAAACGCATAGGCGGAGTGTGTTACGAGAGTTCTTGGATCAGAGTGGTCTAAAAGTAAGTATTCAGTTAGTTTCAAGGATGAAACTTTTTATGAGTGGTGTATGATGTAGTGCCCCGTCCCGCTCAGTCACTACCAAAATAAGTCATATTTCCGACGAAATTAGCGACGTTTTAAGAAAACGTCGCAGGAAAAAAACAATTTAGCGACGTTTTTTTATTACGTCACAAAACGTCGTTATTAGCGACGTACAGCAACGTTCTGCGACGTATTTAAACTACGTTTGCGTTTTAAACAGATAACGTCGCGTATACGTCGGTAAACGTCGCTAAATTTAGTGATATTATCGACGTTTACCGACGTCTATGTTAATGCATCGCTAATATCACTTATACTAGCGACGTTTACCGACGTTTTTGGGTGACGTCGCTAACTTGTAAATATAGGTCAGGTTCGATTTTCATTCCCCCCATTATTTCCCCCCCAATTATTTTCCTTCCCCCCGACCCCGAGCCGGCTTCCCCCACCCCCTCGGCCCCCGACCCCCACCGACCTTCGGTGACCGCCGCTCTCCTCCTCCGGAGACCGTCGACCCCCTCCTCCCCCTCCACCGCCGCTCCCCCTCGCCGTCGCCAAAGCCAGCTCCAGTTCGCCAGAGCCAGCTCCAGCCACCTCGACCGCCGCTCCCTCTAGCCGTCGTCGCTCCCCCTCGTCGTCACGGTCAGGTAAACCCTATTTTCTGAAGCTGATAAACCCTAACTGATCATATGGATATGGATGTCAAGTTGACAACATCAAACCCTATTTTCTTGTTTGTACTCACACTGGAAATGGACTAAATGTCTTCAAATTTTATTTGACTACATGATCAAAAGCTTAAATCATTTATATTTCTGTAAATACATATATAATATCTTCTGATTTCAAGTGTCATGTAGATCAGATGGTAGACATCCTCAATGCTGAACTTCAATCCATAAAAGTGTACTATGAGACAAGTTTCTTGTGCATACTAAGGTTTTTATGTTAGTTTTGCATGTGTTGCCTCTAATGTTAAACACCGGGAGATTTGACATTTCAGTACATGTTCATAGAAACTCATCAAATAACTGACATTAACACTATCCGAAGAGAAGACGAACTTAGCCCGTGGAATATAATAAATTGTCACACAGCTATGTTGTGAAGCTCAAGAAAGCACTCTTTGTACTAGCTTAGGTTAGATTGTCCCTAAAAAAAAGCTAGCTAGCTTAGTTGAAATGGCACTAGCTCTGACCAACACCACCAAGAAGGAAGTTCTTTGTCAGGTTTAAGCATTTGCCTGGACAAAATCTAAGGATATAATTCCTTTAAGAAAAATTGGGGTGTATATATTTTATCAGCTTAAGTTGCAATGCAGCTGGGGCTTAAAGAAGTAATAGATGAGAGAGGGCCTTAGGCAACAGGCCAATAGGCCAAGCAGAGATTAAGCCCCATTTTAACCCATATTCAGTCAAACCCTTCTCATCCTTGTTCAGTCCTTGAACTTAAACCAATCCTTGAATGTGAAGTCTAGTATATATATTTGATTAGCTTTGTATATATATGTGTATCGATCGAACTATCGCTATCGGTATCGGACTATCGCTATCGGTATCGAACTATCGGTATCGATCGAACTATCGGTGTCGGACTATCGCTATCGGTATGGACTATCGCTATCAGTATCGACCGTATATACTTAGTATCGGGCGTAGCGGATTAGTATCGATCAGTATATAGGTTTGTGTTAAGATCAAGGTTCAAAGTATCGGTATCGGAATAGTAGGCCGAATAGGAGGCCGAGATAGTCGAATGAGAAGAAGGGAAGAAGGGAGGAGCAGATGGGTCCAGAGCCATGGTGGAGGAGGAGAAGTAACATGAGAGCAGTTTCCGCCGTAACATCTCCTGTGGCTCTGCTGGCAACTGAAGTCCAGATGCTACAAAGGACGATCCTTCGCTGAAATCGACTACAACACCCATCAGTTCAAGTTCATTCCTATATGAGTAGATTCCAATGCCATAGAAGCCATCAGTTTGTTGACCTTCCTCTATGGCATTGGAATATACTCATCTAGGAATGAACTTGAACTGATGGGTGTTGTAGTTGATTTCAGCGAAGGATCGTCCTTTGTAGACTAATTATGTTTAGTTTGTCTTACCTATATACTGATACTAATCATTCACTACCTTGATGTATCTATCTTACAGAATTATGGAGCTGAATTACTATCTGCGGAATCGTACTTGGATGTACAACCGTCATCCTGATGACATGTGCGGTGTGCAGAATGAATTCATAGAGGGTGTACACTAGTTCCTGCAGTTTGCCAAGGCGTTCCCTCAGTACATGGACGGTACCAAAATTAAGTGTCCGTGTGTGAGATGTCGTAACTTGAAATATCATCCAGAAGTGGATGTCACGTATCATTTGTACTCGAAGGGTTTCACGCCGAATTACTATCAGTGGAGCGAGCACGGAGAACTTGTGTCTTTAGCATCGGAGTACGAGCCTTATGTTGATGTCCACAACAACGCTCCTTACGACGATGGGTTGGTGAACATGGTTTTTGACGCGGCCGGGCCTAGTTTCGATCCGGATGATCATGATGCACCTGAGGAGGCACCGAACCCCGATGCTGCACAGTTCATGGAGTTGCTGGAGAATGCAAGGACTCCATTATATCCTGGTTGTGAGGATCATTCACCGTTGGAGGTGGTTACAAGATTGTTGAGCATCAAGTCCGATTTTAACATGTCGCAAGATTGCTACAACCGTATTATGGAGTTGCTTATAGAAATATTGCCTGAGGGTGCGAAGTTGCCTAAAGACTTCTACCGGTCTAAGAGGATGGTTAGATCGCTCTGGATGGGATATGAAAAAATCGATGCCTGTCGCAACGGGTGCATGTTGTACTACAAAGACGACAAGGATGAAGACGCCTGCAGATTTTGTGGTGTCGATCGCTACAAGGCCTGTGGTAGAGGAAAGTCTGTCGGTGCCAGGATGCCTACCTCTTCGATGCACTACTTGCCGTTGACGCCGCGTTTGCAGCGGTTGTTTATGGTGAAGGAAACTGCAGAAAACATGAGTTGGCATAAGCGGGAACATACCGAAGGAGTGTTGGATCACCCATCTGATGGAGAAGCATGGAAGCACTTTGATCGAGAGTATCCAGATTTTGCTTCTGATCCGCGTAATGTTAGATTGGGTCTCTGCTCTGACGGTTTTACCCCATTCGGACTTTCGGGATCCCAGTATTCGTGTTGGCCTGTGATCGTCACCCCGTATAATCTACCGCCTTGGATGTGCATGAAGACTCCATATATGTTCCTCACCGTTATTATCCCAGGTCCGAACAATCCGAAAAGGAACATCGATGTTTATTTACAGCCATTGATTGATGAGTTGAATCAGCTGTGGGAAGTAGGTTCCAACACGTACGATGTATCTAGAAAACAAAATTTCCAGATGCGGGCAGCACTTATGTGGACCATCAACGACTTTCCGGCCTATGGAATGTTATCTGGATGGAGCACGCATGGTCGTCTTTCATGTCCGTGTTGCATGGACGACACTAAGGCTTTCCGTTTGAAACACGGAGGCAAACCGTGCTTCTTCGATTGTCATCGACGATTCCTGCCGAAGGATCATCCGTACCGGAGGAACAAGAATGCTTTTCGTGCTGGCGTTGTGGAGAAGGGTGATCCACCGACAAGGTGGTGCGGAGCCACGATATGGGAGGAGGTTAGAGATTTACCAAGTGCTATTGAGCAGCCTGCTACGGGCTACAAGTGTGACGGATTTGGTCGCACTCATAACTGGACGAAGAGGAGTATATTCTGGGATCTGCCATACTGGAGCACCAATCTGATTAGACATAACCTTGATGTCATGCATATTGAGAAGAATGTGTTTGACAACATAATTAATACTGTAATGGACGTAAAGGGGAAGACGAAAGACAATCCTAAGGCTAGATTGGACTTGAAAGAAATATGTAGACGTCCTGCATTGCATTTGATAGAGGACGGGAATGGGAAGTTGAAGCAGCCTAAGGCAATTTTCTCACTGGAGAAGGAGGATAAAGTGAGGCTTTGTAGGTGGATTCAAGGTCTGAAATTTCCAGATGGGTATGTTTCAAACTTGAGAAGATGCGTCGACCTCAAGGAGAACAAACTGACAGGTATGAAGAGCCATGATTGTCACGTATTCATGGAGCGGTTAATTCCGATTGCATTTCGGGAATTCTTACCGCAGGCAGTTTGGGATCCATTGACGGAGCTTAGCATATTCTTCAGGGACCTTTGTTCTAAGAAATTGCTCGTTGATCGTCTAGAAAAGCAAGAGAAGGACATTGCGGTAACACTGTGCAAGCTAGAGAGGGTGTTTCCTCCTGGATTCTTCGACTCTATGGAGCATTTGCCGATTCATCTTTCCTACGAGGCACGTGTTGGTGGACCCGTCGAATATCGATGGATGTACCCGTTCGAGCGACATTTGAATCACCTAAAAAGAAAGGTAAAAAATAAGGCTCGGGTCGAGGGTTCTATTTGTGAAGCCTATATTCTCGAGGAGATTACAAATTTCTGCTCCTCCTATTTCAAACCTCATGTCGCTACGAATAGAACGAGGGCTCCGAGAAACGACGACGGATATCAAGAATTTAATGATGGAATACTGAAAGTATTCAATGCGTCCGGAAAGCCTTCGGGGAAAATGAAGAAGAGATATTTGAATGACGAAGAGCTAAGGGCTGCTCAGTTGTATGTATTACTCAATTGCGACGAGGATGAAGTGGAGAAGCTAGAGGGGTAAGTAAGGAATGATGAGTTTACGTCATCTCAATGTAATAGTATAAGCTAATATTATTGTACTAATCGTTCTAATGCTTCGTTGTTTTCCAGCACATATAATGATGAGTTGAGGCTGGTTAGACCCTACCTAACAGACGAAGCATTAGAACAAGAAATGAGACGTCATTTTCCTTCTTGGTTGAGCGAATATGTAAGCAGTTCGGTAATATTTACTGGCCTCTTCTAATGCAACTGCGCAATAAATAACTTATTATCTCTTCTTTGATATTCAGGTCGATCGTCTAATTTCACCCGAGATTGAATTAATTAGAACTCTTGCCAAGGGACCAATTACTTTTGTTAAAACATGGCCAAGTTATTGTGTCAATGGCTTTCGGTTCAAGTCGACAAATGCTCCGATCAGAGACAGCTTCCTGGATCTTGATTCCACGAAGAACAGTTGTTTGTGTATCAAGTCTTCGAACTACAAAGACGTCGATCCAGGAAATGATTTCTTTGGAATCTTGCGAGAGATTGTGGAGTTGTCATATAATTATGGCAGAGAACCTGCAAATATCGTGTTGTTCAAGTGTGAATGGTTCGATCCGATTGAAAATCAAGGCTGGAAAATTGACAAGCATGGTCTTGTGGATATAAACTACAAGCGTAGATATCAAGGCTACGAACTGTTTGTCCTAGCAACTCAGGCTCAGCTCGTGTATTTCACAGCTTATCCGAGACGGGGAGCAACGAAGTCTGACTGGTGGGCAGTATGCAAGACTAAAGCTAGAGATACTTTTGATGTTGATGAAAAAGCTTACCGGGAGGACGAGCTACCTCCTGTAACCAATATTGTCGATGTGGACTCCACGGAAGTTACGCATTACATGACACATAATGTAGAAGATGTAGAATTATCCGAAGAGGAAGACGAAGCCGACGAAGGTGAAGACGAAAGTGAAGATGAGGAGGAAGAGGAAGATGAGGTCGAGGAAGACGAACAAGATGATTATTCTGAAGATGATTGAGAGAGATATACTTATCTGGACTTAGATGTTTCTTCTAGAATATATTATCTGGACTTAGATGTTTATTGTAGAATGTATCATCATATGTTACCTTGGTTATTATCTTTGTTGTACTGTCATATTTCTATTCTCTATTATTTGTTGTAATGTCATATTTCTAGTCTTTAATATTTGTTGTACTGTCATATTTCTAGTCTCTATTATTTGTTGTACTGTCATATTTCTAGTCTCTATTATATCTTGTACTATCATATGCTGTTATCAGGTATGGCAGGTCGTCGTGGACATTTGCGAGGGCCACGAGGAGGTCGAGATCATCCGGTACTTCCTACAGGTACTGCTAGGGGACGGAGTTTGCCTTCGGTACCTCCTATTGGTACCGGCTCTGGATCCTCGTCGCCGATTACTCCTCCATATCGGACAGTAGCTGGGCCGGTTGGGACGACGTCACGTGGCATATCTCCTGGGACGAGTAGTTCCAGACCTGTTGAGAGGGCTCCCCCGTCTAGCGTTCCTGATGTTGATACGACGATGGAGACGGATGAGCAGATGGCCGAGGAGGATGCGCCGACGGCCGACCAGCATCATGAAGATGATGCGTGCGCACCTCCGGAGGAGGGGAGGACGGAGATCTGGGCCGACGGTACAAAGTAGGTATTTTGGTTTATTATTTTTTTTTTCTTCTGTTTTTATCATAAATTAACTTTTTTCATGAATATAATATGTATGTATAGATATCGTCCTTCAGGGGTACAGAGACGCCTAGGCGATATGCTGAGGCATAATTATGGTGGTCCCTGGATTAACTACTCTGATGCTCCAGACGAAAGGAAGAACTTCTGGTTTACGCGCTTCAAGGTTAAAATAGATTTGTTTTTAACATGAATCATTTAATTTATGCATATTATATATAACTGATAAATATTTGGTTTCGTACTGTTCTAGGATATGTTTTACTATCCGCCGCACCGGGCCGAGCAGATCGAGGGGATGTTTCCTTCCGTCGCTGCCAAGCTGATCCGCGACTCTATCAACGATCAGAAGGATCGTGATCGTGCCGGAAAGCCGATCCAAGGTTGGATCACCCCTGATCAGTGGAATGAGATGAAGGCTCGATTCAACGAGCCAAGGTACAAGGAGAAGTCGGAGAAGGCTAAGGCGGCTAGGCAACATGCCTCGAAGTGGTGCGGTGGGTCGATTCCGATGACGGAACATTTCCGTCGTCTGGTATGTCTTTCTCTTTTAGAAATATTATTTTAATGCAAATCCGATAAATTATTACTAAGATAATATATTTAATTACAGGTAAGGAAGGTCGGTAACGCCGACATGGTGACCGTCTTCCTGGCCACCCATCGGAAGGGCGGAGTCCTTATTGACGAGAGGGCCGAGCAGACCTATGTAAGTATTACAATACGTTATCTTAATTTAATACTTCGTGTCCATTTTAATATAACTTAGTAAATATGATGCAAATAAATATTCATGAAGTTAGTAAAAATAAGTACATTAATTAGAAATTAGAAATCATAGAGTACTATCCATACTTTCTAGGCCGAGTATCAGAGGCTGCGGGAACGGGCGGCTGCTAGTGCACCTGATGCAGGAGAGGCCGGTACTTCCTCGCAGCCCACTCAAGCTCCGTCGGAGGACGAGCTGTGGATGACCGCCGCTGGTGGCCTCCGTAGGGGTACGTACTACGGTACGGGATCCTATGGCGCCCTAGTTGCGACCCAGTCCTCTAGGACATCTCCTGCTAGTGTGCATGGTCCACAGCCGTCCCAGGAGTCTGCCCGAGTCCACCAGATGATGGAGTCTCTCCGTGACGACCTGCTACGACGGATCGAGCAGCAGTCTCAGCATCCTACGGACGATCCTGCGCTGCTAGCACGATTGGATGCGCTCGACCGCGGCATTATAGACCTCAGGGAGACGACTGAGAGGACAGAGCGCGCCGTTGGAGGGTTAGAGCGCACGGTGACGGAGTTGCAGACAGGACAGGTGACCATGGCCGAGACGGTGAGATTGGCGCAGGATTCGATGGTCCAGAGCAGTGGTAGAATGTTATCTATCATGGATTCATACAACCAGCGACTTACAGCGTTGGAGCATGCTGGTACTCTGGGTGCGCCTTCATCGTCGTCGACTCCACCGCCTCCACCGCCTTCTTCTTCGACACCGACTCCACCGACGTCACAGCCTGGCGCTCTATCTGTATCGATTTCACTTGCGGAGTATGAGGAGTTTTTACGCCTTCGTCGCGGCGGTGCCCCTCCTGCACCAGATCACTAGTAGTCCTAGTTAGGACTTTTATTTGTGTTTGTATCATCTTATGTTTGTGACTTATGATTGGATGTTTGTATTGGATGTTAGTTGTGTTTGTATCGAATTGACTTGTGACTTGTGACTTGTGACTTGTTTGGATTTGATGTTAATTCCTTCGTCGATAAATGTTAATTGTGTTTGGATTGGATGTTAATTAACTTAGATTAAAGCTATCTGTGATTTGGAATTGTGAGTGGAGGTTTCAATGCGCTGTGATTTGGAATTGTGAGTGGGGATTTGAATGTGTACCTATATGTGTTTTATAGAATTGTGAGTGGTAATATAGAATCTGTGTTTTATTTTTTTTATTTTTTTTTACAACTTTAGCGACGTTTAGCGACGCTTACTGACGTTTAGCGACGTCGTTTTCCGACGTTTACCGACGACAAGCTGCAAATAATATATTTTTGCGACGTTTTACCGACGTCTACCGACGACTAACTGCAAAAAAGTACAGCTCTCCGACGTATTTACCGACGTTTACCGACACTAGTTGCAAAAATGTACAGGACCATTACCGACGTCTAGCGACAAAACTCACGTCGCTATATTACCGACGAAACGACGGTAGACGTCGGTAACTATTCCAGGTTTTACCGACGTCTAGCGACCACATATACGTCGCTAATATACCGACGGTACGACGATAAACGTCGATAACTCACCGACGTACTTGTACGTCGCTGAATGTCGGTAATTGCGACGTTCAGCGACGTTTTTGTGATCACCGACTAAGGAAACGGCGACAAAAGCTAAACGTCGGTAAATACGTCGGTGATACATATTAGCGACGGATTTTGTTATTTTTCCGACGTTTTCGGGCGTCGCTAAAACCACTTATTTTGGTAGTGAGTCAATCGGAGGAATCGAAACGCCGACGGCGTTAGAACTTAGCCTTGTAACGGCTGCTCGAAGACTCGATCGGTCGAGGCGACTCTTCACTCAGGTAGGATAGTTTCGGTGAACTTGTCTCATCATAGCCTTCACATAATAAATCGTATGTTTTCAACTTGCACAAGTTAGGCTTGATAATAAAAGAGACGCATCCACATACCTAAGGGAATAATTCCGACGGATCAGAATGTGTTAGAACATGAAAAAAGGTCCCACGGTCGGCTTAGAAGTCTGCTCAGCGTACTTTCAAAATGACACTCGGTCCTTCATCCCGTGGCTTGGGAGAAGGAAGTTGGACTAAGTTGCTAAGTTGTCACAATGCTGGAATTAGCCTAAGTCATAGGCGTCGCCCGCATGAATGCTTGATAAAGCATGCACGGTCCCGTTGTCTAAGGCTTGGCATAGCCTTCGCCCGTTCTGTGGTTTAAGTCGTATTGCACGACTTGTGGCTTAAGTCTAGGCACCCAAAGAGCTTGGTTGTTCAAGTCGAACGCGTGTATGGCACGTTCCCTCGATACGAAGCTTGGCGTAGCCCTTGCTCGTCAAGTCATTGCCCGAATAAGTTAGACAAGAGTTTTACTGGGCTATCGAAGTCATAGCAAGCACTGTTCCCTGTTGGCTGCGGTTGTCAAGTCACATAGTCCTACGAGAACAAGGCTCGTTATATAAAGTATATGACTTGAGCGATATTGTTACCGTGACTTGAGCGATAGTGTTGCCTAGAGAATAAGTCAGTCTAAGGTATGAGCCACAGTTGGTTTAGTGAAAAGTATGCCACGGATAAGGAAGCACGCGAGATCGGTCTCGCTACTTGGGAATCTTGATAAGTGTCACGACCCGCACCCACTTTTCGGGATACAAGTGTGTAAGCAAGCCAACTACGTATCAAGCGGACTCCAGCCTGACTCGAATACGTATATGCTGTCAAGAGCATGGTATCATGTCTAATATGGTAATCTAAACTATATCTCAATCCATGAGATGTATATAAATCAAGAATGAACAAGTATGGTTCATGGTCTGCAGCCCACTAGCATATATATTCGATTAGACTCCAAGAATAACATGAGTCTATGAAACTAGGCTAACAAGCAGGATATATCATAAGAGCACGAGAAGATAATAAAGCAATATCACTAGCAAAATACCTGAATCATGCAGACGTAATCGACTACCAAATGCTCAGCTAACTAACTCTGTGTAATCAGCTACATGAAGAGATCATCAGGTCCTCAGAGGACTAGCAAGATACATAAAAATATGCCTACTAATATAACAGTAAATAACATGTATGGAAGATAAGGACGGTGCAAGAAGGACATCTAAGACACGAAAAGTCATATGGAAATATAATACTAGACTTGGCTATCAATCAAACGATTAACCCCTATAGCTTGTAGTACAATACAAGATACTCCTAATCTATAGTAGGTTTCGACTGTAGGACAATACAAGATACTCCTAGTCGAGCTTAGCCAATTATAGTATCGATCTCCTCTTCTGAAGGAATACAAGGTCAAGTAGACTACTATAAATCGTAGTACAATGCAAGATACTCCCAATCTATAGTATGTCACAAGTCAAGGCAATCAATCAATATCAAGATCAAAGAATTGTAGGAGCATAAAAAGTGCTTCCAAGAAAGAGTCATCTCATTCATAAGTGGTCTACTTTACGCCTAATACAGCGGGTAATCTCTTTACGCCCAAGACAAGGCTAGTCACACTTTACGCTGGAGTCTATACTGGTGATTTTACACCAAGGACAGAGCAGCCTCTTTCACGCTGGACGAAACCTATCAAATCTTGCATTTAATACAGATTTTGACATGAAGATATCAATGATGGCATTTACCACAGAATTCAATAGAATTTGTCTTATACAAAGACCATTGTTGTCGTTTATGGAGATCGAGCTACTTTACGCTCACTGAAGGGTTTCTTTTACGCACGGAGTTTTACATGAGTCCTTACGCTCATTAAAAAGCAATGTGTGCGTGGAGTTTATTTGAGCCATTTTACGCTCAAGGTTATACAACCGCTTTACGCTGGAAACCTATGACAGAGCTAGTTTACGCTCATCTTTTTACGCCCTATTTGTTCTGGCCAATCCAGAACGTGGTGTGCCTACGTGGTCTTCATGCCACATATTTCGAAGAACGTGTGTACGTGCATCCTATTCTTACTGAAATGATGGGACACGTGTCAGCACATACAGAGGATGACTCTGATCGTGGATAGCGGTTATCGAGCATAAAGACATACTTTGATGCTCCTTTACGCACGGAAGCCCGAGTCTATAAAAAGACTCATTTTTCTCAAGCACAACACACAAAAAAAGACAGGAGAGAATACAGAGATCAGAGCTTCGAGATTTTGATCCTCTAGAGCATTCTTCTTCAACTTTTATTCCAAGAACAGAGTGAAGCAAAGCAGGAAAGCATTCGGCCTCGCCATCAGTGCCCAAGTGCGTCGATACCTTTCTGTTGCGTTAGTTCTTCCAAGTTGTTCTACTTCAAGCAGTGATCTTCATCATCATCATATGGTCCAAGGAACAAAGTGATCATTTACAGATCAGACTTCCATAGCAATACTTTCCCAGAATCAAAAGTTATACTTCTTGTACTCTTTTTTCGTTTTATTTTCAAAATCCCAATTCCTCCAAGGCATTTTGTTAAGTGAAACAAAAATGGCGACTCTGCTGGGGACGACCTTCTCCTCTGACGAGGAGGTGATTGCTCAATATGATGATGTTTCGGTCGGATCGACCAAGAAGACTCTGGTTGTGCACTTCGACCAGACTGCCTATGAAGAAATGCTCCGAACTGGGGGTGGTTCTCGCCACTCCAATGCTTAAAAGTCTCGCAAAGCACGAAAAGTTTGGATTCCCAAATCCAAAGTGATTTCTGATCTCTCTGTTGCTTCTGATGACAAAGGAATTCTTCCCACTCCTGTCGTAGGGGCTCCCGTTTGTAACGAGGCAGTCCTTACTTCAGAGTTGCACTCAAAGTGTGACAATTTATCTCCCGTTTGTAACGGTGAAGATAACCAGGTTTCACGCCCACTGCGTAAAAATCAAGTTTTGCGCTCAGTGGGTAAGAACCAAATTTTACGCTCAGTTCACAAGAATGAATCTCCCGTTGGTAACGTGGCAGATTCTAAAGTTTGTGCTTCTGAGTGTAAGATTCAGTCTCCCGTCTGTGACGTGGCAGGCCCAAATAAGTTACGCTCCTCGATTAAAACAAAATCTCCCGTTGGTAACGTGACAGATAATAAGTTTTTACGTTCCATGCGTAAAGATAAATCTCCTGTCTGTGACAGTGTAGATAAAATTCACAATGATACCCACATATCAAATGTGAATGTATCTAAACGTGTGCAGCGTAAAAATATTATTGGTAAAACTTCTGTTCTACACCAACAATCCTATCATACTGCTTTGTGCAAAGTACCAAATTTGCAAATTACGCGCCAAGAAAATGGAGTCTTGCGTGCTAAATCTTAAGATTTACGTACTCAGCTCCAAACGCGTAAAAACGTACAGTTTGGTTCTGCGAATGCAGCCAGTAATCTTCTTTATACACAAGGGACTAGACGTTTTTCTACCCCAAATGTAATAAAGAAGAATACTACTTCCACTTCTTCTGACTTACGCGAATTGCTAATGCAAAAGCGTAAGAATAGACAATCTCCGGTGATATTCCTCCAAGAAAAACATCATTGTGAATACCACTAGGTTGTAATCAACTGTTGCTGTTCAGCTTCAAAACGATCAGTTTTTGATCGGTTAAGCCTCAATGCACCTCCATATCAAGCTAAAGATCAAGAACATCAGTTGCCATACGCATCAGTCAACATGGCATCTCATACTAACAGAGGACGACATCCAAGACGGAACACGTCCCAAACTCCAAGTCAACAACAGTTCAACAGGTTTCTTGATTCCTTTGAGGGAGTATATCAGAACACTCGGTCAAGAAGGCAAAGACTATTGCAGACTTCTGACTCAGAAGCTGGGGGTACTCAATCTTTTGAGTCTGACATCGATAGTGTGGATTCATACTTCTATACAAATCCTTCTGTATCTTCAAGGGAGATTGAATCCTATGCTGTTGGAGATGAACCAGAGACGTCATCTGCTAATACAGAACAACGTCTCACTGCCGTCGAACAATCACTGAAGGATATGCTTAATATGGTGCAGAACATGCATCAGATAATTTTGAATCAGCAAACTGCTCAACCGACGGTAGTAACACCGGCACCAGTAGCAGCACAGACTCAAGATAGTCAAGGGGCTGAAATACCTTTGAATATTCAAGAACCTGCTGTTGATCAGAATTTTGCATCTCCAGATCCCATCATTCCAGAAGATGTACCACCTCCAGTGGGGGTCACGGTACATCCAACGACTACTCAGTCGAATGTGCTTCCTCAAACCAGTAAAGTCATTCAAGCAGTACGTGAACTTAAAGCGCAGTTTGAAGTCTTGAGGCACAAAGATCAGCTCCAGAGGTTAGGGATTAAGCAACCTTATCCTCCTCATTGGAATGATGTACCATTTCCACCGAAGTTCAAGCCACAATCCATGGTGTTGTTCGATGGAAAAGCATCTCCCAGTCAATATATCAATTACTTTGATATTATGACTGTACACTTGCAGAAAAATGATGCTCTTCTCACTCGAGTGTTCATCGGGTGCCTGACGGGTTCAGCTTACGACTGGTATCGTAGCTTACCTGACAACTCTATTTCGTCTTTTGACGAATTCAAAGCAATGTTCCTCTCCCGTTTCTACGAAGGAGGTATGGACATGAACATGTCCTCCTTAATAGAAATAAAATAAAAGGAGAAAGAAGATACTCGGACGTTCATTGAACGTTTCCGACAGGCTACTCTAAAGATGCCTCCTGGTATGCCAGATTCAGCATTGATTAACACATGCAAGATGAATCTGCGACCATCCATCGCTGTCTTCACAGGTTCCCAATTCACAGATTGGGCTTCGTTCATCATAGCAGCAGTTCCTGCCGAGACCAATGGTAGGTTGGCTCGAGAACACGGGATGATTTTCGCTTCAGAAGACAAAGGAAAGAAAAATAGTCCTGGCAACAATCCTGGCAATCGTAATGTGAAGGGAAAGGATACTCTTATGGTTAATCTTTCCAAGAACAAAACGACGCCGAGTAACCGGGAATCTTCTAGGCCAAAAGAAGAATACTCCTTCGACGAAAGTGATATCCCAAGGATATTTCAATGTCTGGTGAAAAGTGGTAAACTTCAGATTCCTGAGCCAAAGAGGCCCAATGAGGTGAACCTGACTGACAATCCCAAGTATTGTATCTATCATAGATACATTAATCATCCTACCAGTGCTTGCTATGTCTTGAAAAACAAGATCCAAGAGCAGATAAATGGCGGCGCCATCGCTTTAACCAATGATGACCATACGGTGACAACCAATATGGTTTCTCTTCAGTTTGGGGATTTTCCTCCACAGCAAGTCCCAGATGGAATTATTCCAATTTCGAAGGCGACGATGAAGATTATGAATATCCCGCCTGCCAGGGAAGAGAATACAGAATTGCTGCCGCTCACATTGAAGAATGGTGAAATCATGTGGGTACATCCTGACTTAGTGCCAGAGTTGGAAAATGAAGGTAAAACTTCAAAATCCAAGAAAGACAAGAAGGTCAAAACCTGCAACATGATTTCTCATGTTATTTTAGATCCTGATGATTCGGATCATCTATGGGATGGCCTTCCTCTTGAAGATAGACTGAAAGGACTAAATATCTGTCCTCCAAGTCTAGCTCCTCCCACCAAGCTTAAGCTTACTCATCAGCAGCGGCTAGCCATGAATAGTATTCCTTTACACCGGGCACAATAAGTCTTTGCTGCTTATAAAAAAGCTCCAACAGGGATCTCTCCTCGTGTCCTGAATCCTGCTCCTCCCTTAACTACAGAGACGCCTGAGCTTCGTTCTCATGTAGTTGCAGAGGTTCCTTCCTCTTCCCGTGCTGAAACATCTGTTCAGAGTTCACTGCCTATCCATTTGTATAGTCAGCAATCTGTCTCTCTTATGAAGAAGATGGGTTATGACTTTCAAAAGGCAGAAGGGTTGAATCATGATAAAGGAATACGTCTTCCTTTACAAATTCAAAATCAGAATTCCATCGCTGGACTGGGTTCTGAAGTTCCTTGTAACAACTCTCACAAGAAGAAGGCTAAGAGAAGAATGACTAAATCCTGTAATACGGTACTTTCTTCTCCTAAGTCTGAGGAAGAAACTTTTGTTGGTACGAATGATCCAGAACCACCATTGATTGCCAATCTTGGCAACTCTATACAGAAGCCGGATGATGGTCCGCTGTTGAAAAATCCGAAGCCTGGCAATCAGATTGTAAATGATGTAAATATTGCTCATCTCCTTGACATCAATGAAGATTTCCTTTTCGAGTATATGGCTGTCAAGTTTATTGAGAAAATGACTTTATCTTCTGATAATCAAAGTCATCGATATAAAGACAACATAGATTCTTCATGTGACGAATCTAAACAGATATTCTCAGTCAATATGGTTCAAACTGATGATGAATCAGAGCCATTTGAAAATGATCCTTGGGCTCAATAGATGGATACTCAATGGGAACTTTGTTTTGAACAACGACAGCCACCTACAGAAGATGAAGTTATCCAAATCGATGTTGGAAATGGAATTACGCCCAAACCAATATTCATCAGTAAGAATCTTTCTGAAGATGAAAAGGAAGAGTTGATAAAACTTATCAAAGATTATATTGACATCTTTGCATGGAGTTATGAGGATATGCCAGGGTTAGATCCTCAAGTTGCTACTCATAAACTCAACATCTTGCCTAATGTTAAGCTTGTAAAACAACAGCAACGATGCTTTAGATCCGATATGATGGATGCAATCGAAGAAGAAGTCAAAAAGCTGATCACTTGCGGCTTCGTTCGGAAAGAACAACACCCTGATTGGGTGGCCAATATTGTTTCTGTTATGAAGAAGAACGGAAAAGTCCAAGTTTGCATAGACTACCGAGATCTTAATACAGCTTGTCCAAAGGACGAATTTCCACTTTCCATTACTGATGTCATGATAAACAATACATGCGGTTTTGAACGTATGTCTTTCATGGACGGATTTTCAGGATACAATCAGATCAAGATGCATCCAGAAGATGAGAAGCATACAGCTTTTCGAACACCCCTTGGGGTTTTCTGCTATACCGTTATGCCGTTCGGTCTTAAAAACGCCAGTGCTACATACCAACGGGCTATGAGCAATATCTTTCAAGAACATCTACGGAAAATAGTTGAATGCTACGTAGATGACATTGCTGTTAAAAGTCGGTCAAAGAATGATCACATTCAAGACTTGAAGACAGTATTTGAATTGATGCGTCAACATCAGTTGAAAATGAACCCTACTAAGTCTTTCTTAGGGGTCTCCAGCGGCAAGTTTTTAGGATTTGTCATTACCTTCCAGGGTATCCATGTTGATCCTGATAAGGTTAAATCAATTCTCGAAATGCGTCCTCCTCGAAATCTGAGAGAACTCCGTGGCTTTCAGGGCCGTATTGCTTATATCAGAAGATTTATATCTAATCTTTCTGGAAGATGTCAGCCTTTCTCTCGTCTATTAAAGAAAGGAGTATCTTTCGTTTGGGATGAAGCATGTCAAAAAGTCTTCAATGACATCAAACAATATCTTACAAACCCACCTGTTCTGGTACCTCCGGTGATAGGAAGACCATTTTTGCTGTATGTTCGAGCCTTGGATCATTCACTGGGCGCTCTTCTGGCACAAAAAAGTGATATGGGTCATGAACAAGCAATATATTATCTGAGCAGAATGATGGTAGGAGCTGAACACAGATATACTCCTGTGGAAAAGGAATGCCTAGCTTTGGTTTTTGCCGTCCAAAAGACAAGGCATTATGTCACTGGACAGACTATACATGTCATCTCCAGAATAAATCCCATTCGGGTATTGATGAGAAAACCAAGCATTCTTAATTCCAGGTTAGCTACCTGGGCGATGTTGCTCACTCCTTATGACATGGTCTATGTGCCTCAAAAATCAGTAAAGGGCCAAGCGTTAGCTGATTTCTTAGCTGCTCATCCTGTACCTGAAACTTCAAAGTTATATGAAGACATTCCAGACGAAGTAGTGGATTGCAACATGACTTTGAAGAATGACATATGGCAATTATATTTTGATGGAGCATCACGAGTCGGACCTAAAGGCAATATTGTCTCTGGGGTAGGAATCGTCTTGGTTTCCCCTGACAAAATGGTCATATACCGTGCCTATTCTCTTAATGAGCCATGCTCTAACAATGTAGCGGAATATAATGCCCTATTGATTGGCCTCCAAGTGGCAAAACAATTGGATATTGAATTCCTAGAAGCTTATGGGGATTCTCAATTGATTGTCAATCAAGTTAGAGGGACTTATGAAGCCAGAAATCCTGATCTTATCCCTTATCATCAGGTGGTAATCGAGTTGGTCCTTTCATTTAAAGGATTCTTCATTGAATTTGTGCCACGTTCTCAGAATGTGGAAGCTGATGCTCTTGCCAGCTTAGCTGCAGACTTGGTTGTCCCAATCCGAAGGCAAAATACGATTACTTTGCTAGACCGAGACTTGTTCTATGTGAAGAGTAATCTACATATCGAACAAAGTTATGTTGCAGAGGCAAGTTCCCAGCAAAAAGATTGGAGAACTCCATTCATTGATTATGCAGTCCATGGAATTCTGCCTGAAGATCCTAAAGAAGCTGCATCAATTAAGAGACGATCGTTTCGATTCTATTATGATTCGTCTTTACATACGCTGTACCGTCGTTCATATGATGGACTCTTGCTGCATTGTCTCTCAGAAAGCGAAGCTAAACAAACACTACGTGAGGCTTATGATGGTGTCTGTGGTGCTCATCAACCGGGTCCAAAGTTACAAGATCGTATTCGAAGAATGGGGTATTATTGGCCCTCTATGATTGCAGATGCAGTAGATTATGCCAGAAGATGTAAAGCATGCCAGATTCACGCAGATTTTATCCACCAACCTTCTGAATTTCTACATCCTACAGCAGCCTCTTGGCCTTTTGAAGCTTGGGGTATGGATATCATTGGTCCAATCAACCCTCCTTCTATCAAAGGGCATCGGTTTATATTAGCTATAACCGATTATTTTTCTAAGTGGGCGGAAGCAGTTCCCCTTGCTGAAGTAAAGACGTCTAATGTGGTCAGCTTCATTAAACATCATGTCATTTATCATTTCGGAATTCCTCGACGAATAATTCATGACAATGGACCACAATTTGCCAGTCAGGCATTTTATCGGTTCTGTGACAAGAACCGAATTCAAAATCTGGCTTCTACAGCTTACAATCCGGCCGCTAATGGTTTGGCTGAAGCCTTCAACAAAACGATCATCAAACTTCTCAAAAAGTTTGTCTCTTCTAATAAAAGAGATTGGAATGAGAAGCTTGGAGAGTGTTTATGGGCATACCGAACAACAGTCCGGACTCCTACTGGTTTTACACCATTTTCACTAGTTTATGGGTGTGAAGCTGTCCTTCCGTTGGAAATCCAGATCCCTTCTCTTCGAATTGCTATTGCTAATGAGCTAACTACAGAGAATAATGATCGTTTACGCCTCCAAGAACTTGAAGGATTGGACGAGAAGCGTCTTCAAGCACAACAGCATATTGAGCTATATCAAGCCCGTATATCTCGAACTTTCAATCGTAAAGTCAAAGAGAGGGTATTCAAAATTGGCAAACTCGTGTTGGCTGTTCGGAGACCAATGGTAATGACTCACAAGAGCAAAAGGAAATTCCAAGCGAAATGGGAAGGCCCGTATGTGATTGAGTCAGTGTTCTCTAATGGTGCTTATCGGTTGTCAAAACCCAACGGAGATCTACTCATGCTTCCGATCAATGGCAAATTTCTCAAGAAATACTACGTATAAAAAGAGAAGACAGAACAAGACAAAAATAAAACTTCTTTTATTTCAAAATAAAAGATTAAGGACGAGGGCCACTCCCTTCCTTATTGAATACATAGTCAGCCAATGCATAGAAGGCATTGTTTCCTGAACTCGTAAAATTTTTGCAGACGGCCATCCTCAGTGCTTCTTCTTCAGGAGTTTTCCCTGGCTCTACCAGTAAAGCAAGAATGTCTTGGGGAGGCTCGGGCGTAGAAGAACTGTTGCCTACTTCGGTCGGACCCGTCACTATTGGCTCAGCAGGGAGTGTCTCGACGACGTCCTCAACCTTCATAGAAACTTCATTCTCTTGCTGCGCATCCTCAGAAGACATTCTCAATTGAGGAGCGGAAATGAGAATGAAAAGATTACAGAGGGTTCTCGCCTATTTATAGAAGAGGATTATCAATGAATCGATCTTTGAAATTGAAAACGACTTTTCATTTCCGAAAAGATCCGTTTGTTCATACTTCTAGGTTCATCCATTTAATGATAGGACTGAATCGTCCTTTTCCTTTCCCGAGAAATACGTTGATTCGTCCGCCATATGCGCTCATGCCATCTGTCTTCTTATTCCCCCAGCTACCAAGGTTTGGTTAAGCTGACTTCTTATTTCATGAGAGAGGGATTCTAAATCTTCTACCAATTTATAAAGAGAGTGGGATTCATTATTTATCATGTTTTCATAACCTTTGAATAAATACTGAATTTACCTACTTTTCTTATCTATCATTTTTCATTTGACCTCTGCATAGAAATTAATCTAATTTTCTTTTGAGTTCTCACACACTGTCATGTCCATATTACCTCTGATAGTATTATGTACTCAAAATCAGAAAAGAAGATTTCATTATCTATCATGTCCACATTACATCCAGATAGATACAAATCATTGAACATAGAAGAATTATCATTTCCACTCTCATATCATCATGAAAGTCTATTACATTTTCTTAGACTTTCTTACAAATCATAATGGAAATCTATTTACAATCTTGGATTTTCATTCTATACCACCACAATAAAGATCTATCTTCTTCTTTGGATCTTCTCCGTCGGACCTTCTCCGTCAGGTTCGTTGTTGATGGCAGTTCCTGACTGTCTGGGTCTCAGTCACGACCAGATCAGCAGGAACCAAACTCTGGTCTTCTCTCTCAGAAAAGAGGAGAACCCCAGAGTATGGCAGCCCGAAGGCGTGGTGCTGCCAATACAATTGGTGGATTGGAAGCGGCCTCTCAGAGGAGATAGGAACGTATCCAGCATTGGGATACAATTCCTAGTTCGGCCGTGAAAGGAACTCTACTACCCGATTCCTCGGGGTAGAGTTGGCTCCACCATCCAACTCTCCATGTATAAAGGCTCTTCCTACCATCAGAGGAAGACCCTTCTATTCCATGAAGAGTTCTGAGTTGTCTGATTTGCGCGTCAAAAGCGCGTGAGTTGTCTGATTTGCGCGTCACAAGCGCATGAGCTCCCTGATGTTGGTGTCAGAAGAACGCTCCCTACGGCATCCAAGTCACCAATGCCAGTCCTGAAAAAGCTCTTTGGCCAAGCTTCTGCAGAAAACAAAGAAGAAGAAGTGTCATCAAACGCGTATTGAACGCTAATTAAAGACAGATAGCAAAGGCTTTTTACGCCAGCACTCTACAAAGCTTTTTACGCCAGTGCTCTACAAAGCTTTTTACGCCAGTGCTCTACAAAGCTTTCCTACGCCAGTGCTTCACAAGGCTTTCTACACCATTGTTTTAGCCAGTGCTTCACAAAGGCTTTTACGCCGTTTGCTTCAGCAAGGCCCTATGCTCGTAAAATAGATGTTCTTCAAATAAAAAAATTCGAAGACAGATATTTGCTTACGGTCGAACTTACTACTCAAGCCATTGGAAAGCTCCACTATCATCATTTCATGAAGGACAAACAACACAGAAAGCTATCTTCAGAAAAAGGAGTACGAGAGTATATGAAATATTCTCGACTATTTATAGAGATTGAAGACTCTGTTGGGATAAGTCCATTTTCGGGAGGAGATCCTATTTTAAAGCTCCTGTAACCACAAGACAGTGCCACGTGTTGGTTTGTTCCTCGGGAATTAACAAATCACAGAAGCAGTCAACCAAAAGTATATAGATAAGATTAAATATCAAAGATCTTATTTATAAAGGATGGGAACGGATCCCTACAGATAAAAGTCGTAATACATAGAATATTATTATTCTTTTTCATTGGGTTGGCGAAGGGATGCACCCAACTCACGCATATTGCGAATCCCAGAGCGACGCATTAGACGAAGGAATGCTTCTGCGTCACCTGGTCCCTCGTATGCAGTTGAAGGACCACCATCAATACGACTGAAGACTGCTGGGGTCAGCCCAAAGCTTTCTAGAAGATTTCGCGCTCGTTCATTCTCTATCTCGAGATTAAGTCTGGTAACCGAAGCCCCCTCTACAGTTGGTTCTTTCTTTGGCGCCATATCAACTATGAGGATGAATGTCGAGAGTAAGGAATTTGTCCTTATTTATAAAAATTAAAATAACTCTTCACATTCCTTATGGGAAACCGCTCACTCGGAAAGACGAAGATACATTTGAAAGTTACGAAGAGGAAAATTTATTGTGACGGTTAAGTATTGACCGACATTATTCTTCTTCTTGAACTTCACGCTGACTGTTGGATATCCCCGCTCTTACGCGGATGACGGTTGCATATCCCGAGTTTTGCGCTCATCAAATCTCAACTTTTACGCTTCTGTTCAAAGTGTTTCAAATTTTTGGAGATATTTGAAAACTTTGAAGGGGGTCTTGTAGGAGCGTAAAAAGTGCTTCCAAGAAAGAGTCATCTCATTCATAAGTGGTCTACTTTACGCCTAATACAGCGGGTAATCTCTTTACGCCCAAGACAAGGCTAGTCACACTTTACGCTGGAGTCTATACTGGTGATTTTACGCCAAGGACAGAGCAGCCTCTTTCACGCTGGACGAAACCTATCAAATCTTGCATTTAATGCAGATTTTGACATGAAGATATCAATGATGGCATTTACCACAGAATTCAATAGAATTTGTCTTATACAAAGACCATTGTTGTCGTTTATGGAGATCGAGCTACTTTACGCTCACTGAAGGGTTTCTTTTACGCACGGAGTTTTACATGAGTCCTTACGCTCATTAAAAAGCAATGTGTGCGTGGAGTTTATTTGAGCCATTTTACGCTCAAGGTTATACAACTGCTTTACGCTGGAAACCTATGACAGAGCTAGTTTACGCTCATCTTTTTACGCCCTATTTGTTCTGGCCAATCCAGAACGTGGTGTGCCTACGTGGTCTTCATGCCACATATTTCGAAGAACGTGTGTACGTGTATCCTATTCTTACTGAAATGATGGGACACGTGTCAGTACATATAGAGGATGACTCTGATCGTGGATGGCGGTTATCGAGCGTAAAGACATACTTTGATGCTCCTTTACGCACGGAAACCCGAGTATATAAAAAGACTCATTTTTCTCAAGCACAACACACAGAAAAAGACAGGAGAGAATACAGAGATCAGAGCTTCGAGATTTTGATCCTCTAGAGCATTCTTCTTCAACTTTTATTCCAAGAACAGAGTGAAGCAAAGCAGGAAAGCATTCGGCCTCGCCATCAGTGCCCAAGTGCGTCGATACCTTTCTGTTGCGTTAGTTCTTCCAAGTTGTTCTACTTCAAGCAGTGATCTTCATCATCATCATATGGTCCAAGGAACAAAATGATCATTTACAGATCAGACTTCCATAGCAATACTTTCCCAGAATCAAAAGTTGTACTTCTTGTACTCTTTTCTTGTTTTATTTTCAAAATCCCAATTCCTCCAAGGCATTTTGTTAAGTGAAACAAGAATCTGCCTTAGGTCGTAGTACAATGTAAGATACTCCCAGTCTATAGTATGTCTCAACTGTAGTATAATGCAAGATACTCCCAGTCAAGAATGGTCAAGTCAAGAACAAGGTGTAGAACTGGCAACTCTATTACAAGACACGGTAACACGAAGAAGACTAATAAACAAATAATATCGAATATCCTATACGTGCACGTAAATCTAGAAACAAGTAAAACAGTTAATGACGCCAATCGCAATATAAAAACGTGTAACCATATGGAAAGAACACAACAAGAAAGGAAACATGTAAATACTGCATAAGTTCGGCAAGGTATACTTGCCTGTTATGTTGGCCAACGTCGCGCTGTGGATATCAGGTCATAATCTTAGTCCAACGAGCCTAAAAATATATATATATATATAACCACAATATTAATATTAAACACTATTATTTTAGAAAATATAAATTTTCCTTTACTATGGTTAGTTCCACATATTATATACATATAAAAACATGCATGGCTCTTATCTATGTAAATTTTAACCAACATTGTAATTATTACAAGTTGATTAGGTTAAATTGCAAAAGGTACTTTCCTTAAAAAAGGAATCTTGGCTGTAGCATGTATGCATGGCTCGGATTATATATATATATATATATATATATATATATATATAAACCTTTAATATAGTTTAATGAAAGAAAGATCATTTTCTATGTTATTGGACCTATGTGAAATTAAGTGTAAATTTAGGGCTAAGCCAAAAATTCTTACTTAATAGTATGCATCTTAAGAAAGAGGTTATGTTACTCTACTTTAATAAAGGAGGGTCTAATGTAAAAGTGTCTTCTTTATTCCCTTGCACGTAGGAACAATGTTATATGCAAAAGTGTGTATAGAAGAAAAGGCGAGGAAGGCCAAGGGGCCCACCCATATGCATACTTCTAGTAAAATTCTGTAGCATATCATGATAGTAGGATATAATATTGTTATTATAGACAGGAGCTAAAATTCTATATCAAGATTAATTGTGCACAGTATTATAAGTACGTGAACAATGCTCCTTTTATCAGCTGATTCCATAGGACTCATTACGTATATAGGTTGCTGCTTATTTATTCTCTTCTTCTACAACAATTTAGTTTTTTTTACAACCTACCAGAGACGAACCAGAAGAGTTGGTGGTTATTTACCTGAGGATTTGATAGAGAGAACGACTCGGATCGGCGGGTCGGCGTACACGTAGAAGAGTGCTCGAGCGCTGGATGGCCCTCGCGGAGGCGAGTGTGGCTCTACTGCAATGGGTTGGGAAGTCCGGCAACCACTGGGTGGTGCTTGACCAACACGGTGGTGATGTGCTCCTAGCAGTAACTGCTATGCGCCTGCTTCGACGGGGCAACTACGATTATGGTGTAGCATGCGTCCTGTGGGTTGAGGTTTTATTTTCAAAGAGAAAGAGATCACAAGAGGGTTGAGAATGGACAGAAGAGAAGATAGGTTTTGGGGGTTTAGGTTCTTTTGAGTATGTATATATACTCGATTAATGAATTATGGTCGAACAGAGAGCTTTTAGGTTTAGGTTTCAATTAGTACTGCTTATCACAAAAGGACTTGTTCTAATCCAAATATTTTTTAAATATTTGTATTCTTTGCTAATCTCAGTATTTCTTCTTATTTATTTTACATGTTACAGATATATCATGTATAGGTCTCTATATTTTTAATATTTCATCCAAGATTTGCCTAGCTATATGTCTATTTGTTTTATACGTATTTATTTTAATATAGCAGATAAGTTTATATCATTTGGTTCTGTACATATCACTCCTTATTTAAAAAAATAATATAACTATAAAGTTATTATTGACCTAATTCTTGGAAAATTATTATTTATTATATAACAATATTGGTTTATCAGAATAATAATTAGACTATTAAATATATACGCAGTATATATATACATATATAGGAATATATAATCCAATGGATATTACTGTCATATGTGTCTCTAGTCTGTAAATCAAAATAAAAGCTAAACAATTATATTTGCACATGTCATCATAATTCAAGATAAAATATTGCTATCACCCTCAATAATACATACATGATATATGTGCATATATCCAATTACTTACAAAAATATATTTAGTAGAACACTAAGATAATATACTACATACCCACACATACTATAACGATATGGTCATCTTTGGACACACTGCATAACTACATGGACTTGGACTTGTTACGGGTCCAGTTTGATACAATATGGTCTTCTAAAGTCATTAATCTTAATAATAAATAATAAACTATTTATAATGGTCATTTTGCAACTTGGCCTGGTTTTTCTAGTTAGGACACACTTATGGCTCGACATTCCCCTACCATGGCTAAATACTAGTCAAAGCACGCTACTGCACTATCCGTGCCATGATTCTTGGTCGTCTTGTACTTCAAAACTCAACCATGGCTAAAGTCATCTACCGTAATAATTAACTAATTAATTATTTATAAAAATCTAAAAATCACCATTTAAAATAAATAAATAATAAAAAAATATTTCAAAATTTTCGGAAAGAGGAGTTACGATAAGAAAGTACACGAGATCGGTCCCGCTACTTGGGAGTCTCGATAAGTCTCGATAAGAAAGTTCACGAGATCGGTCCCGCTACTTGGGAGTCTCAATAAGGAGGTACACGAGATCGGTCCCGCTACTTGGGAGCCTCGATAGAAAGTTGGAAAGCATGGTCATGATTAATGAAGGACTTGGTAGATCGAGTTGAGTATTGCATGGTGAACCGTTACAATATAGGCTATGGGTCATCCGGTGGGAGCTCGTACCTCGCTACATGGATGGTCATCATATGCAAAGATCCATGATAGCTTGACATTGCTAGTGACCACTCATATAGATGTGTCGACATAAGAGCGGCTATCTGCGTGTATGCCTTTGGATTGCGTCGAGTACTAGCAAGTTACGAGTTGGGTTAACAAGGTCAAATCATATAAGCGCTAGATTGAATCGGCGCGGGTTAAGGTGCGCACGGTTGCAATACCGTTATGGAGCCTAAGATTTGGCTATAGCAAGGGCACATAATTCGGCAAGAATATGGCGTCTTTGTCCTAAGGCAAGTTAAGTCAGGAAGGGCCGTAAGACAAGTTGGTTAAGTCTGGTTGATCCTTGGGAGGTATGGCCTCGATCTTAAGGCACGATCAAGTCTATCGGTACAACCAGTACGAGTCATCCCCTTGACATCATTGGCACGAGAATAGTCTAGAGGTACATAAAACAAGTGAAAGTCCTGGCACGACCGAGTCGCATAAGTTTCTACTTGGCAAGGCACTGCCTCGAATATATGTTTTGAAGTCACAAATAGAGTATAGCACGACCCCGTCGTTGCATTGCCAAGTATAGGCCAAGACGTCTTTGTCCTAAAATTGATCCTAAGACAAGACTAGCAAGACAATAAAAAAAGGATTAAGCAGCACAAAGTAAATGAATATGTCGGTTTTGTATGGGTGGACGAGGAGCTCACTTCACCAGTACAGTTGAGTACTGACACCCACACAGTTTTCATGTGCAGGCACAGGTAGAAGCTCGATGGCGCGGAGCTCGCTTGGATGCGTCGAGGCATGAAGTTTCTTGGCGTTTCGAGGCGTGCGGTCGTATGGAATCAAGACTTATACAAGACATAATGTATGGACATCGCCATTCCGTAAAATCTGCCACTCGTCGTCTGGAAGCTTATATTGAGAAATGAGAGAGAGCAGAGTGACTTGTAATATGAGAGAATAGTGAGCTTGAGAGACTTGTAATTTGGCCTCATGCCCATATTGTAATCTTTGTTCAATATCAATAAAAGAGTATTTTGTATGATTTGTATTTTGCTTTCAAATTTCTGCAGCTAGATATTTAATATTTCTGCTTGGGACTTCTGTGCGACGACCCCCGTCGTTTAGCCTAAAATCGGCCATTATGGACCTGCCTTACGTGAGTGCAATCTAGGCTCACGCGGCATCACGCCTTAGCGAGGACGATCGCTCCTACGAGAGCGGTGCGTGACACCAGCAGGATCGACTCTCATCTCATGAAAGTCGTCAAGTGGCCTCTGAATTTCAACACGAAGGAAGACTCAGCGATAGTCTCCGCCTGGGTTACCCTTTCGAACCCAACGCTCATTTGCTTTGTGCCGACAACGATGAAGAGGATCGCCAACTCCTTTAGGACCTTCGTGGCCATGGCTGATGAAACTTGCAACCTTACCAAAGCTAATTATACTAAAATTTGCATGGAGCTTGACTTATCGAAGGAACTTCCCAACTCCATACAAATCGTCATTGGCAATAAGATGCACACTCAACAAATTATTTATGACAATAACATAATCTTCTGCAGGCACTGCCACATGAGAGGCCACTACATCGACCACTGCTTTAGAGCACACCCTGAGCTGAAGAAGAAAACAACTCAGAAGGTTACTAGAAGTCAAAGTGTGAAGACCCCAATCCTACCTTTACCTAATTCCCATCTCCATTTTGAATCGAGCGCAGATAAATCTAGTAAACAAGATCCAGTCCAGAAAAGGGCACCCGTATCCACCCCCCAAAATAAAGAATAAATCTCACCAACAAATTTGCCATCTTATCTTTGAGGCTCACCGAAGATAGCCAGGAAATCGACACTAGCGACTCAGGAGCGGATGCCACAGGAACTAAGGCGCTCTCCGTAAGAGGGGTCCAAGTCAACATCCAGAAACCAAAGAATCAAACAAAATTGACCAGCTTCTACCCAAATAATCTCTAGATTCTCACCCTCCAACCGAGACAGAACCCCCTAACACCATAGAGATTCACCACCCTATCCCGGAAGCCTTCACTAACCTTCATACTGAGGTCATCATTTATATCGACACGCTGTCCAACATAGGTCCATAATTAGCGGTCAGGTTGCAACAAGTGATTGACGTCGGTTTTGTTAGTCTGAGTAACTACTTTGGAACCTTGTCTGAGATAGAAGGAGAGGATTACCTATACCCTACCACAGACATCATAGATCTCTACAAGGACAAAGGTTCAGAGGCGTCAGCACCAGAAAGCTGTACCACTAAAAAATACATCAATAAACGCAACAAAGAGATTATGCCAATGATCACCCGATCTGCCGCTAAACTCACCAATGCCCCTCCCCCAACACCTCAATGCTTAACATCTTATCATGGAACGTTAGGGGGGTATCGCCAACAAACCCACCTTGAGACGTATAAAAAGCCTCAAGAAAATCTACAACATTAAAATTTTGGTGATCATCGAACCTAAAATCCCTCATAAGAAAACTAAGTCCACCCAGCTGTAGTTGGGTTTTCCCTATGCTATCGCCGACTGCCACAAAATCTGGATCCTCCTCGCTGCTGACGTGAAGTACGACATCATTGATGACTTGAAGCAGGCACTGCCATGTTGGATGGAACACCCCATGCTTCAGTCCCGGTCGATCTTGTCAGCCGTCCACGGGAGCTGCGATATCTCTGAACGCAAGCAGCTTTGGGAATCCCTGACAGACATTCACCATAATCACATTGACCTTTTTTGGCTCTGCGTAGGAGATTTCAACGCTGTCACTTACAGAGAAGAGAAGTTGGGAGGTCGTCCACCTCCATCGTCTGCGATGAACGACTTTGCTAACTTTATTTTTGACGCCCACCTGTCCCCTCTTCAGTACTCTGGAATCGCCTTCACTTGGTATAACATGCAAGAAGGCGCTAGGCGCCAATACTCCCACCTCGATCGTGCTCTCATTAACTCTCATTGGATGGACCTCGAGATCAACTCCAGACTTGTGCACCTTAATTCCACAGAATCTGACAATTCCTCACTCTTCATCGAGATCAGTAGAAAGACCAGCCGACCCAAGAAAAGCTTTTGGTTCTTCTCTCTTTGGACACACCACCCACAGTTCAAGGACATTATATCAGCTGCCCGGATAGTCCCTGGCGCTCTCGACCCCCTCAAACGTGTGGCAGCCAAACTGAAAGCCACTCGGAAAGCTCTTACTCGATGGAGCAAGGAAGCTTACGGAGACATATACCAGGCTATTCGCATAGCCGAAGACGACGTTTCACGCACGGAGATCCTGTTTGCCCGTGACGGCTCCCCTTCGGCCCGAGCATCCCACAATTTCACCAGAGCACTTTTGAAATACCGTCTCAAAGTCGAGGAGGAATATTGGAAACAGAAAGCCAGCTGACTTGGGACATTGAGGGCGACAAAAACATGAACTACTTCCACTCATGTGTCAAGGGCCATAGACAACAACTCAACCTCTACCAGATTACAGATAAGAGCGTCCATATTCTCACAGATCAACGGAATATCCAGTCGACCGCTTCTTCCTTCTACAACCAGCCGTTTACCAAAGACGTCATCCACAAGGACAAGTCATTTTTGGGAGCCATCCTTCGGCTGATCGAGGACTGTGACAACACCCATCTGCAGCTTCAGCCCTCCGACATCGAGGTTAAAGATGCCGTATGGTCGCTTAATGAGCATAGTGCTCCTGGCCCGGACGGCTTCACTGGCATCTTCTTCAGAACCTGCTGGAACATCATCAAGACGGACATCCACGAGGCAGTGATAGCTTTTTTTCAAGGAGCCAGGTACCCCAAATCGATATTTAGTGCCAACCTGAATCTGATCCCCAAGAAGAATAATCCAGAGACCTTCTAAGACTTTCGTCCTTTGATCATATGCACTTTCACTAACAAAATCATCTCTAAGATTATTGCTAACAACATGACAGGATTACTCCCTAAAATTATATATGAAGAACAAAGCGGGTTTGTCTGCGACTGTAATATTTTAGACACTATTTTGCTGGCCCAAGAGATGATCAGCTGCATGAAATTCCCGATTATGGGAGGGAGTATTGCCATTAAATTAGACATAGAGAAGGCTTATGACATGCTCGATTGGCAATACATGATCTGGGTGTTCAAGGCCTTTGGATTCTCTGAGAGTTGGACCGACATCGTTTGGAGATCTATCAGTAACTCGTGGTTCTCTACCGTCGTCAACGGTCAAGCTGATGACTTTTTCAAATCGACTCACGGTGTCAGACAGGAAGACCCATTATCGTCCATGATCTTAATTATCGCCGTTGAAGCGCTGAGTAGAAATCTTAACAAGATGGTTGGTACCCCCCGTTTCCAGCACTTCCACACCGCTAGCAGCTGCCCGATCATCATCCATCTGGCTTACGCTGACGACATCCTTATCTTCTCTTCCGGTAACGTTGGGTCAGTGGAGGTGGTCCACAACATGTTGCTGAGATACACCCAATGTTTCGGCCAGCGCATCAACTCTCACAAGAGTGTTATATATGTCCACTACTCCGCTGACAGAGACCACACCTCCTTGTTAACCAACATCACTTCCTTCTCTGTTTTGTACCCCCTTTTCATACTTACAGTGCCTGCTGGTGTACAGCAGAACGAACTCGGGCATGTATGATGATTTAGTGGATAAAATCAGAAAGAAGATCGAGGGATGGCACAATGCTACTTTATTATCCGACGAAAAGATGATTCTGATCAAGCACGTCCTTTCCTCCATCCCGATTTACACACTAGCCGCCTGCCACCCCAAGAAGGTCCTCTCCCATTATTGAAATGCTCTTTGCCAACTTCTTCTGGGGTCACTACGATGGCAAGGATAAGCACCATTGGGCCAGCTGGGACTCCATGGCTAGACCAACATCTAAAGGAGGCTTGGGGTTTTGCAGGTTGGCTCACATTGTATATGCCTGCTCGATGAATATGTGGTGGAAGCTCCGTAAGAATTACTTCCTTTGGGCGTGATTCATGAAGACCAAATAATTTAAGCATTCCCATCCTTCTGTCGCCACCTCCAATAGCAGATCCTCCGCTTCTTCGTGACGCTTGCTTAACGGTCGGCAGCTCGTCGAATCCTTGATTCATCTGCGGTTGGGAGCGAGTGAATCGTCTCATTTTTTCGAACGGCGGTCCGGGGATGACCTTTTTCAACCTTCTCCGGGTGCCCCCACCTCCAGCGCTATCAGAGACCTGTGGGCTAACAACGGTGATTGGAACTAGGGGATAATGCATGAATGGCTTAGTGAGAAGGTGACAGTTACTTTAGCAGCATCCAGAGTGGTGGTTGGGCTGGATCTTGACTCCCTACAATGGTTGCTGATAGCTAGTGGCTCCTTCTCCCTCGCATCGGCCCGGCGTATGGCTCGCGGGCTCGGATTGGCCTCCCCTATCATCGTTCAGTTCTGGCAGTCATACATTCCAATAAAGTGGTCCATTTTGCTTTAGAGAGCATCACGCAAGAAACTCCCCATTGACGTTGCCCTCGCCACCTTAGGCTTCAGCTTAGCGTCTGCATGCCATTGTTGTGTGGAGCGCCAGCCTGAAACAACGGAACACATTGTAACACCCCAGTCCCAAAATACTTGGGACTGGATACGTACCATGCCAGCTGCATACATACGAAGCACACTCCAATATATGGAAACCTTGTATGTATACATAAGCTGTAAAATGTAGTAATCCAAGACAAACTAAATCTCATCCACAATAAAAAGAATAATAGTTATAAAATCAACTTGAATATATATGGTACAATCGTTGGGCGGAGACAAAGTCCACTACCAACCATCTCAAATAAAATGTACAAGAAGGAATAGATGAAATAACAAGACGAGCCAAGTACAATCCTCTTCGAAAGGATGGAGAAGATCACGGCCTCGACGGGAACAACTGCAAATATCACAGAAGTACACCTGGAGAGATAACCAGGTCCTCAGAGGGACGTAACAAGACACATAATATCATGCCAATAAACTGAATAATAAGCTCAACAGAAAAGTTTGCATGAGTAAAGGTTCATAACCATTCTATGTGATATGCACTTTGAGGACAACGTTCTACGCCGGGGCTGTAACGGATTCACGCAAGCAAGTAATAGAGAGTGGCCGTCAAGTAGCGCTCATCCGAGACGCTATCGGCCCTGGGCAGAAGGTAGTGCTCATAAGAGTCACCCTCGGCCCAAAATGTGTGAAAAAATAAATGTAGCCCCTACGCTAATAACTGTCCCCTCCTCCCAATGATACTATACATGTGTCGACTCCACGACACTGTTTTAATCCTTAATAACTGTCAAGTCTTCTAAAAAATCTATTGGCAGTTATATCCTAACGCACGACCTGTACACACCAATGATCAGTCAGCACGCAAGTCCGTATCTATATGCGACTCACACCAATGATCAGTCAGTTCGGGTCAAAACGATGTCCGTCGTTAGATCCACTTTGCACCGAAATGTGCGCCAAAACCTACGGTCTCTAAAGTCATCAAACTACATGTCTACAAATTTGTTTTGATGAGACGAACCCAACAGTATGTCCAATTTTGGATTTTGGTGGACCGTGCACAAAATCGCCCGTTGAGTGGGATTGTGGGCCTGCCAAAATAACGTCCCGATCAACTGTCTCAGAATCGGACCAAACTTGGCTCACAGGACCAGAAAAATATTTCAAGTCCAATGGCGCAAGTTTCGTCGCAATTTGATGAGTGTGCACAAAGTTGTGACTTAATTTGCAAATGATCGATACGGGGTATCTCGACGGATACGCACTGATTTCGTCGCGCACATGCAACGAAATCGGGTTCCGTCAGTTCTCACACGTCGACAACATCCATACGCGCCTTTCGATACGTATAGTGTGCGACCACGTGGCCCGGTTTGTCGGGGCGCACGCCGTATCGGGTGTTTTTTCACTTTTTGAAAACAGAAATTACAATTTTTCGTGAAACTTTAACAACGTGTAACTTTTTACACACTAGATGAAAAGTGAATCCAGAAGGTGCGTTACAATCTCGGTTATGTTGTCTTTGACTGCCTTTAATTAGTTTCTATAAAAACTTAATGTACAGAACAAAAATTGGCCGACAAGTTGGTGTTTTACAACAGTTTTTAATATTTCAGAAAAGTAGATTTTTCTTCAACTTCATCTCGATTTTTCGAGCAAGTTGGATGGCCATGTCGAAATCCACCTGGGGGATCTCAAAGTGGGTCATGTGGGCTTTCTATACGAATTTACGGAATCAAAAATGAACAAGAATTGACAGAGAAATTGATCGGGGAAGTGGGATACCTTAAAGTGGGAATCTGTTGTTGTCGTCGTGACGACCGGGAGACGGGGATGCTGTCGCTCCGGCGAGGCTGGCGCGTATGCCGAGGAGATGAAGGAGGATGGAGGAGAGAGGAGGAAGAAGAAGGGAAGAAGGAGGAGAACAGGGTTTAGTTCATATATATATATATATATATATATATATATATATATATATATATATATATATATGTATATATATATATATATATGTATACAATAGGAGGTGAAGGGGTCGGCCAACCATAAATTGGTTGCTGTTACTTTGCTGAGTGGGGGCGGCCACAAGGCTTTGCCAGCCGCTGCTACTTATTCCTTATCAATGTGTGGTCGGTTCCCACTTTGTGGGGTCGACCACCATTGATTTTTTATTTTTATTTTTTAAAATCTTTATTTAAAACTTCCATATATATATCTATATATACCTCCATTTAAAATCTCACAAATCCAATTTAAATTCTTATTCTTATCTAACCACATACATAATATATTTAAATATATTTACATATATATATATATATATATATATATATATATATATATAAATTCAATTGACAATAAAAAGGACACCAAGGTTATAATATTTTATTAAAAAAATATATTTATTTAATCACCACAAAAATAATCTTAATAAAAATAAAATAATAAAAAATCAAATTGTGATTTTGGTGAACTTATATCGCATCTTTTATCCAGGTCCAAAAATATTGTACAATTTTGTAAAATTTTATTATAATATAAAAATACCAATAATTGTATCAATAATTAAATAATTAGAAATTGCACATAAAATTCTAAAATAATTTAGAAAATATTTGTATATACATAAAATATGCCTACATGGCCACATTTGGTCACACTACATGCTTACATGGGCTTAAATTGGTTCGGGCCCAATTCTGACTGGTTTGGACAAACCGGGTCATCTAAAAATCAATATAAAAAATAATTTTAAAAAATATGGGTTTTTACATCCTACCCAAGTTACAAGAATTTCGTCCTCGAAATTTAGAATTAATAGAGTAGATAGGGTTGAAGGATAGGAAGGGTTTGTCAATACCAAAATACAATTAAAATTTGGAGGAGGCGATAAAACGTCGTTCAACACCACCGTGTAATAGAAAATTGTGGAGTCGATATATACAAAAATATATCATGGTTATGGAATTGAATAAGGGCCGCTAGTGAAGGTAACAAAATTTTGAATATCCAATTTAGAAGAACAATAAGGAAGTGAGTAGACCACAGAAAATAAATTAGACATTTAGGAGATGTGATTCCTTAAGGGAGAACTGGATACTAATCGTCTTGGTCGAGGGTTTGATTAAGTGATGGTTAGAATCACTCTCGTGCGTTCAAGAGGGGTTGGAAGGGCACAATGAAATTTCTAGGATTGGGGAGAAGAAGAGTTTAAGGTAAGGATATAGCCACATGAGTTGGTCGGTGGCTATCTAAATTCGTGTTGAAATAACTGATAGGAAAACTAAAGGTGATATCATACATCTATCTATCATGTACAGTGTCTGGTCTTTCTAACATAAGTAAAGTGAAAACAATAAAGAGTTCAAGGATGAGGCTATCGAGTACGAATACGGGGTTCATAGACGACAGAAATAATTCAAATGAGAGTTGTCAATGCTGTCGTGGATGAGACTCTAAGGCAAGTTTAACTATGTCTCCATCCACGTAGAATAATTCATGAAAAGCGAACCAAAGTGCAATATGTTGATCAGACCATCATGCACCAGTTCTGATTAGACAATATGTTAGTGGGTGCACCCAATAATATATGTCATGATCAAGCTTGATAACGAAATAAGCTTGCAAAACTGAAGCTACCTTAGCAGCATGAGATAGTCAAAATATGAGCAAGGGAGGTACCGATGAAGAAAATTTTAAATAGTCCAAGATCTTTTCAAATCAAGTATTACCCGAAGTGTGGGCCCTTACAGTTGTCCTAGTTTTCTTCATTTATGGTTTGGTCGCCTATATAAGTTTAGGGTCCTCTGAGTTTCTAGTCTGAGTAAACTCATCAACATGATTCATAAGGATAAAGGTTTTGTTAGGCTGTGAGGTATTCTACCCAACTTACAAGAGTTCGACTAATAGTGTGATGGAACAATGGATCACGCAATCAAGGTAAGCACAAGGTCAGGCATTTAATGGATGAAGTAGAACACAATCACCTATTAGGTTGAAAGAAATGAGTCAACATTGGACCTCTAATTCAAGTCCAAAAGTAACTGGTGTCCTGGTAGAGGTTATAGCTTAGCCATTTGACTGGAAAGTCATATAAAAAAAATAGAGTACAAGGAGACGTGTTTTAATAGGACATGATATATCTACATTAAGGTGGGCTCGTCTAAGTCTAACATATAAAGTTTGTTGGAAGGAAAATTCTAGTGTTGTGCTCCAAATATTCAAGTCACGGTAAGGGATGCCAAAATATCCAAAATAGAAAGTGGGAGTTCATGAGGTGAATAGTAATGCTCCAAAAATAAAGGAGAACAAGTTAAAGCATGCAATAAAATTAATTAAAATCCAGCAAAATAATTTAGGAGCACAGTTCTAGAGAGAAGATAGATCTTAAATGAATACAGTCAATGAATAATTAAATCATTATTCAAATTGCAACTGGGTTAGAAGGTTACCATAAAAGATCGAGATTCGAGAAAAATCGAGTAAGTAAAGATTGAGATACAATATAGTTTGGTAGATGACTAGCAATGCTTGTGTATATACTACTATCATGGTCATAAGTGACATGGCATTAGTATGGAATACTTCCAATTTATTAGGGCTATCTTGGTGGCCTAATATTAAAATTAAAAATTCAAGTTTCCTCCAAAAGTTTCTTAATAAATTTCTCTAAATGAACTATCCAAATTTCGTATTTACTCCAAGCCGTCAAATTTAATCATGACCAAATCAAACCCCTTTCCAAGTAAACTTCCATCATGTTACTACTAACCTTTCCAAAATTTAACATTTCCACTCCAACTTTTAAACTCAAGAAACTCATGAATCAAAAAAAAAAATTATCACTTCATAACTTTAAAACTCCAAAAATTTCTCCAATAACCCTCAAGATAAACTTTTAACATATCACGAATAATCTAAAATTTACAGCTCAATATTTTAACTCACTCATCACATAACTTCTATTTCTAAGTCATTCAAACAAAATCACAAATGGTAAATTCCTTTAATCAATCAAAATAACTTTTCACCACATCGGTAGTAACCTTTCCCATAAATTTGTAATATTAGTAATCCAACGTTAACTCAATATTCAAATGATCTTATCAATTTGATATCCATGACCATGACCTTTTTGACCCAAAATCTAAATAGTTTTGCAAATCTTAAATCAAAGGACACGATTTCAAAATTTAAATTTTTCCTCAAAAATTGTTTTCACATCTTCCAAGAATTTTAAACCAAATTTTAATATCATTACTTCCACTTAAAATTTTAATTTTTAATAAACAGACTAATCGCAACTGGTAGGATTCAATTTAAATAATTTATACTGTCACTTTTACAATTTTAAGATCATCATCAACCCAAATCTACATACGTTCAAAAATGTATAACCATAATCCAATAATTCGTGAATATCAAAACAAAATCACATCAATTTTTTTTATATCGATTTTACACAGATTTTAACTATCTTTCCTCCAATAATAAAATTATACCAGTCCCCTGGTGATGACTACTTAGAAATCTCAAGATTAAATTTTTCTTTGGTAATATCCTAACTTACAAATTACTAATCATTAAATCAACCATTTAGAAAATGCCCTTATAACTTGGTTAAAAATCTCCGTGTATTCCAATTGTCAATGCAATCTTTCTAGCCATATGGTTGACCAATAAGTATATAGTACTGTAGTCATCTTCTAACCATGGTTAAGCACAAGATGATAGGGTGTCGGTAGAAAGAGTTCAAGCAAGATGCAAAAATCAAGGAAGGCAACGAGAGTTCGAAATTTGGAAGTCAAAGGAGGTGACCAAGTATGTGGATGAGATTCCTAGATTCTAATCCTATATTGCAGGCTCACATCGGTACAGTAACGTAACCGAAGTGACAAACTCGACCTGCATGGGCTACCACAAAAACATGTAACGCCCCAGTCCTAAAATACTTGGGACTGGATATGTATCAATGCCAGCAGCATACATACGAAGCACACTCCAATATATGGAAACCTTGTATGTATACATAAGCTGTAAAATATAGTAATCTAAGACAAACTAAATCTCATCCATAATAAAAAGAATAATAGTTATAAAATTAACTTGAATATTTATGGTACAATCGTTGGACGGAGATAAAGTCCACTACCAACCATCTCAAATAAAATGTACAAGAAGGAATAGATGAAATAACAAGACGAGCCAATTGCAATCCTCTTCGAAAGGATGGAGAAGATTACGGCCTCGACGGGAACACCTGCAAATATCACAGAAGCACACACCTGGAGAGATAACCAGGTCCTCAGAGGGACGTAACAAGACACATAATATCATGCCAATAAACTGAATAATAAGCTCAACAGAAAAGTTTGCATGAGTAAAGGTTTCTAACCATTCTATGTGATATGCACTTTGAGGACAACGTTCTACGCAGAGGCTGTAACGGATTCACGCAAGCAAGTAATAGAGAGTGGCCGTCAAGTAGCGCTCATCCAAGACGCTATCGGTCCTGGGCAGAAGGTAGTGCTCATAAGAGTCACCCTCGGCCCAAAATATGTGTAAAAATAAATGTAGCCCCAACGCTAATAACTGTCCCCTCCTCTCAATGATACTATACATGTGTCGACTCCACGACACTGTTTTAATCCTTAATAACTGCCAAGTCTTCTAAAAAATCTATTGGCAGTTACATCCTAACGCACGGCCTGTATGCACCAATAATCAGTCAGCACGCAAGTCCGTATCTATATGCGACTCACAACTCACACACAATCTGTGGCACAACGTGACAGTTTATGAGATACACTAAACTTACGGTGGTCCCTTAAGTCTAAGCAAATTGTATACAGTATAATAATTTGTATCTATATATAGTTTTAAAAGAACAACATAAAGAAAAACATGCATGATATTGAGCAATAAATTAAACAGTAAAGGCAAGGTGTCTTGCCTGAGGTTATGTGCAAAAGAGAATAATCCAGTAGCTCGAACCGACAAATAAACAAAGCAAGAAAAGCCAAATCCCGCAGATGACTCCGGATGCTGCAACAAACATCACGAATGAGTTTGGAATATAAGATATACCAAGGAAATGTCTGTCCAAAAGTTAAATTCTAGAACATGGGCAAATCGTAATTTCGAGTCAAAACGATGTCCGTCGTTGGATCCGCTTTGCACCGAAATATGCGCCAAAATCTACGGTCTCTAAAGTCGTCAAACTACATGTCTACAAATTTGTTTTGATGAGACGAACCCAACGGTATGTCCAATTTTGGATTTCGGTGGACCGTGCACAAAATCGCCCGTTGAGTGGGATTGTGGGCCCGCCAAAATAGCGTTCCGATCAACTCTCTCAGAATCGGACCAAACTTGGCTCACAGGACCAGAAAAATATTTCGAGTCCAATGGCGCAAGTTTCGTCACGATTTGATGAGTGTGCACAAAGTTGTGACTTAATTTACAAATGATCGATACGGAATATCTCGACGGATACGCACTGATTTCGTCGCGCACATGCAACAAAATCGGGTTCCGTCAGTTCTCACATGTCGACAACATCCATACGCGTCTTTTGATGCGTATAGTGCGCGACCATGTGGCCCGGTTTGTCGGGGCGCACGCCGTATCGGGTGTTTTTCCACTTTTTGAAAACAGAAATTACAATTTTTCGTGAAACTTTAACAACGTGTAACTTTTTACACACTAGATAAAAAGTGAATCCAGAAGGTGCGTTCCAATCTCGGTTATGTTGTCTTCGACTGACTTTAATTAGTTTCTACAAAAACTTAATGTACAGAACGAAAATTGGCCGACAAGTTGGTGTTTTACAATAGTTTTTAATATTTCAGAAAAGTGGGTTTTTCTTCAACTTCATCTTGATTTTTCGAGCAAGTTGGATGGCCATGTCGAAATCCACCTGGGTTTTTCTTCAACTTCGTCATGTGGGCTTTCTACACGAATTTACGGAATCAAAAACGAACAAGAATTGACAGAGAAATTAATCGGGGAAGTGGGATACCTTAAAGTGGGAATCTGTTGTTGTTGTCGTCGTGATGACCGGGAGACGGGGATGCTGTCGCTCCGGCGAGGCTGGCGCGCACGCCGAGGAGATGGAGGAGGATGGAGGAGAGAGGAGGAAGAAGAAGGGAGGAAGGAGGAGAATAGGTTTAGTTCATATATATATATATATATATATATATATATATATATATATATATATATATATATATATATACAATAGGAGGTGAAGGGGTCGGCCAACCATAAATTGGTTGCTGTTACTTTGCTGAGTGGGGGCGGCCACAAGGCTTTGCCAGCCGCTGCTGCTTAATCCTTATTAATGTGTGGTCGGTTCCCACTTTGTGGGGCCGACCACCATTAATTTTTTTAAATCTTTATTTAAAACTTCCACACATATATATATATATATATATATATATATTTTTTTTTTTTCCACACACATATATATATATATATATATATATATATATATATTTATTTAAAACTTCCACATATACATATATATATATATATAAATATAAATATATATATATATATATGTGTGTGGAAGTTTTAAATAAAAAAAATAAAAAAAAAATTATATATATATATATATATATATATATATATATATATATATATATATATATATATATATATATATATATATATATACCTCCATTTAAAATCTCACAAATCCAATTTAAATTCTTATTCTTATCTAACCACATACATAATATATATATATATATATATATTGTGAGATTTTAAATGGAGGTATATATATATATATATATATATATATATATATATATATATATATATATATATATATATATATATATATATATATTCAATTGACAATAAAAAGGACACCAAGGTTATAATATTTTAATAAAAAAATATATTTATTTAATCACCACAAAAATAATCTTAATAAAAATAATATAATAAAAAATTAAATTGTGATTTTGGTGAACTTATATCGCACCTTTTATCCGGTTCCAAAAATACTGTACAATTTTGTAAAATATTATTATAATATAAAATACCAATAATTAAATAATTAGAAATTGCACATAAAATTCTAAAATAATTTAGAAAATATTTGTATATACATAAAATATGCCTACATGGCCACATTTGGTCACACTACATGCTTACATAGGCTTAAATTGGTTCGGGCCAAATTCTGACTGGTTTGGACAAACCGGGTCATCTAAAATTAATATAAAAAATAATTTAAAAAAATATGGGTTTTAAACACATCCTCTCGACGGGTGACCTGGCATCCGAAGTCTGGCTTAGGTTCGCGTCGTCCTGCCTCCCGCCCACGCCCAATGGGGGCTTTAACGATCTCTTAGCCTGTCACTTCCCGTTCCCAGAATACGTATTTATTTAATATTTATCATGTATTGTTCTGTATTTAAATTCTTTTAATTTCACGTTAATTATTTTTTTGTATTTTACTTTCTGCATTTTACTTTCTGCTTTGGTTATTGGGTTCGGCCTAGATTGGTTTGTTTTCGGTTTTTTTGGTTCATCATGAACCCAACTCCCCACCTACCACCACTCCTTCATTTAAAGCCTATCCCCTTTCTTCATTTACTTCACTATTACTCTTCTTCTTCCTCCATTACTCTTCCACCCACCCATTTGGAGAGGCAAGTACATCTTGCATAATCATGGAGGATTTTATGCATCCCCATTTATTTTTAGTCAATTGTGTTTGTCTCTTCTTTCTCTACATGTTTAGGTCTTGTAGTTTTTGTTTTCCATGGATAGTTTTGTGTAGATCTAAGTTTTTCTCTTTTTCGGTTTTCTTGGGTTTTGATCTATCAAACTTTATCATTTCCATGTTTTGATTATTCTATGTTGTAGAGAATTCAATTCTACCCAATTTTGGCTTTTGAAAAGTTAGATTTCGACTTGAATTGAGGAAGTTATGGCCAAAAAAATTTTGGTCAAACTTCTATGTTCATCTGTCCTGATTTTGGCAGGGACGATGAATAGTACCTGGCCGCATGACCATTTCTGGACCCATGAGCAGTTTTGAGCCGCATAAAGATTTCTGGCCGCATGACCATTTTTGGCCGCATGAGCATTTTTGAGCCGCATAAAAAATTCTGGCCGCATGACCATTTCTGGCCGCATGAGCATTTTTGAGCCGCATAAAAAATTCTGGCCGCATGACCATTTCTGAGCCGCATAAAGAATTCTGGCCGCATGAGCATTTTTGAGCCGCATAAAGATTTCTGGCCGCATGACCATTTCTGGCTGCACGAGCATTTTTGAGCCGCATAAAGATTTCTGGCCACATGACCCTTTTTTGAGCCGCATAAGGATTTTTGAGCCGCATAAGCATTGTTGAGCCGCATGAGGCTGATTTTGGCTGATTTTGATTGTTTGATGCTCTTTTTGACTGTTTTCTGGCCCGAATTCCTTCTAGCTTCCAACATGAAAGTTGTAGATCTTTTCCTTGGCTTCAAGAATGTGTTACCAATTATTTTATGCTAGTTATAGACTCGACCATGCTTAATACTAATTTGACTTTCATGCCTTGTCACGAATTGACCCCGACTGTTACTTTGACTAATAATTGATCATGCATTCCTAGTTGGAACTAAGAGACTGGCTAGTCATCTTATTGAATCGAATGAATGAGACACGTTCATATTAACTATGAACTATTATAATCGATTGGCCGATCCCGAATATTGACATACATGCATGTGCATGCTTCAATTTATTTATTTTTCTACAAAGCAGCATATTTACTTTATGGTCAAGGCATAATTATTCCGTGGTTAGATTTGATTGTTGCATTACGCTATGTAAGACCTACAATCTAGCCGCACGGGTACCGTTGTAGAGTTGCGCATATCGTACCCCGTACGAAAGTACTCATTTGAATGACCATGATCCACGGCATGGGATTTCACTCAACGTAGAGACTATTAAGTTAAATAAAATAATGATTACATGGAGATAATGGATCTCCGAGTTCTTATATGGCAGCCCTCTTGGGACTAGTAGTGCCCGACAGGCCGGCTGGTCCCCACAGATACAGTAAATCTGCCACACGGGCAGGGAGCGGTATCTGGTTATATTATTGTATATTGTATATTGATGACGGGCGTCCCGCTGGGACTCGTCTAATTCATGATTGGCGCAATTGATTGACTGGGTAAACTAGCCATGCTTGTACATAGTAAGAACTGAGGAATCCCTATTTGCATAATTCCAGGATAACTTGGAACTCACAGTAGCAAGCCGTAGTAGTTGCATGGCCGTTCAAATTGATTTGTTTGTGTACTGTCATTACTCTGATGACTAACTGAGATGATCAGAATATCAGGACATGACGGATCAACTTCTGTCCTTGTTTGGTTGGGAGGTTGGTTCGAAGTGTCGTGATATGATGTGAAACTCAGTAGCCAGCAGAGATCTATTTATTATGTTTCCTATTTCTGGTTTTATTCCTCATATCGTTCTCCCTTGCGGTACTTGCTATTAGAGGTCTAACCTCTCTGGTTTTGCATGGCCAGATTTAGAGCCAGTCCCCGAGGACTCAGCTTACTTCCACCTCCCAGATGGTCAATACTAGAGGGATGATCGCAGGAGGACTCGAGTGGGTTCCTTACTTCCCCACTTGTTTTGTTATTTACTTAATACCTTGCCGTTTGGTACCGACATGTTAGTCGGATTGTCTTGTACTTAATTTTACATAATTGTAATTAAGTCAGACTGTAGCTGATAACAATTGTGTATACTTTGCTACATCATCTGGCTATGTTTTGTAAAGCCAGATATCAAGAACATTTTGACTGAGCGTTTGGGACGCCTTACTGCTTTATCTTACATGTTCTCTATTTCTGTTTCCTGTTTGAATGATTGAGACAATAGATGTAAAGTGACCATAGAAGACTTCCATGTAGTATACACCCCTCGTCTTATTAGACAGCATTGATCGTATTATATGGTATTCATCTATCCGTAATACGTAGCTGGCTGAGTCATTCTCCCGCTCTCCAGTATTCTGGTTCTGGGGCGTGACAAGGTTTTAGTGGTGGCCCATACAGGTCTGATTTCAGACTTGTGGGGTGTTTTAATTTATAGGGTGTCTCAATCACACATGTTCCTCCTTGATCTCATGATTCGTTACTCTCGACTTTAGCTTGACATTCCGGTATCCTTTGACTTCATTGATATTTCCTGTCCGATCGTTTGATTGTTCTTTTGTCCCTTTTCTTAGGGGCACCTCGTCCGTATCTGTCAGGACTGGGTAACAACAACAAGGGCAGCTTGGACAACATGACCAGATTGGTCAGCAACAAGGGCCAGTACGACCCCAAGAGACTATTCGAGAAGAAGTGATAGTGGAACCAGCAACTGGACCGCAGTATCCGGAGGTTCCTACACCACCCATCGTTCCGCCTACCTCTGTGGAAGTGGATACACCAGCCCTTCTGGAGATCATGAGAGGAATGATGGCTACCCAACAACATCAGATGTTAGCCCAGCAGCGCATGCATGCTCAGTTACAAGAGCAGAATGTACTACTCAACCATGGGTTACAGACAGCATTGGAAAGAGGGACGAGGACAGATTCAGGAGCATCAGCCAGGTTTTGTAAGTACAACCCCCGTCGTTTCGAGGGCACGAAAGATGCCATCTCAGCAGATGCGTGGCTTAAGGATATTGAGGCTATTCTGACAGCCGCTAAGGTGCCGTCAGAAGAACGTGTGGATCAGGTGAAGTTGTTACTTCAGGATCTCGTCCGAGATTGGTGGAAATCAGAGGAAGTAGGTATCAGACGTCCCGTTGCTTGGGACGATTTTACAGCAAGATTCAAGACGAAGTACTATGGAGTTGTGGTGCAATTTGAGCTACAACAGAAGTTTATCAACCTCAAGCAGGCCGGCAAGACGGTAGATGCCTATGCAGCGAAGTTCTGCAGATTGAGCAGGTTCGCCCCAGAGATGGTAGCAACGGAGAGCCAGAGGGCTATGAGGTTCCAGCAAGGGTTTCATCTAGAGCTCTTGCAGTTGATAGAGGGGCACAATTACCAGACTTTCAACGAAGTATTGACGACAACCCGAAGGCATGAGATCACCATTCAGAGGATCATGACAAGGACTTGGGGCCAGAAGAGATCCCACAGTCAGATGGAAGGAGGAGGGGGAGCAGTACCCCGGACAACAGCACCGTCCCCTGGCATTCGTATCCACGATGTGGCGATACGAGGGCCAGCACCACAATCCAGACAGCAGCAGCAACAACCAAGGAAGAACCAGCAACCCCCAGCGGGCTGCACTTATTGTGGAAAGATAGGGTACACTAGAGATGTGTGTCGGGCATTGAACGGACTGTGTTTGATATGTGGAAATCCAGATCACCGGGTTACCACATGTCCCATGAATACGAGGTCAGGAGGACCAGTGCAGCAGTTTCCTGCTCTTCCAGCACCAGGGGCAGGACAGTATCGAGGACCAGCGGTAGCAGTGAGACCATTGGCCCAGCGTCCGTTGATGCCACAGGCTCAGATGTTTCGGCAGCAGGGACCGTCGATGCAGCAACACCAGCATAGACCACCCCAGCATCATCAAGGAAAGGGCCAGCAGCAGCACCAGGCTAGGACGCAACATGGAAACCAGCAAGGAGGTCGAGGGCAGGCATTCACTCTGTCCTTGGAAGAGGCATTAGCATCGGAAGATGTTGTGGCAGGTAACGTTCTCGTCGCCTCATATCCTGCAGTAGTATTGTTTGATTCGGGAGCATCACACTCATTCATATCTGCATAATTTGCAACACGGCTAGGATTAGAATTCGAGACATTGTCAGGAAGGTTAAATATACTCACTGGTAATGGGCTCGTAGGAGTTAGTAGAGTTATTCTAGTATGTAGCATTGTAGTTTGCGGGCATTCCTTACCCGCCCGGTTGATAGAATTTCCTGTTAGAAATTTCGATGTTATCTTAGGCATGGACTGGCTGAAAGACAGTCATGCGACAATAGATTGTCGTAGTGGGAGTGTATCTTTTGATATTCCAGGCATGAAGCGATTCGCCTTAGTCAGATCAGTGGCAACTCAACAAGAGCAGGGAGTAGTGATGACAATGGAAGAAGTTCAAGTTCCGAAGGTAGTTGAAGAGTTTCTAGACGTATTTCCTGAAGAACTTCTAGGTCTACCACCGGTTAGAGATATTGAGTTCAGTATAGAATTGGCACCTGGAACTAAACCGATATCAGATCGAGTTTACAGAATGGCGGATTCAGAGCAGGCCAAGCTATATCAGCATATAGAGGAACTGAAGGAGAAGAAGTCCATCCAAGCTAGCATATCACCATGGGCAGCACCAGTGGTACTTGTGGGGAAGAAGGATGGATCATCCAGATTGTGCATTGACTACAGAAAGCTTAACGCGACGACAGTAAAGAACAAGTACCCACTACCCAGGATCGACGACTTATTTGATCAATTGAGCAGAGCTAGAGTTTTCTCCAAGATAGATCTTCGGTCAGGCTATCATCAAGTGAGGGTTCGGAAGGAGGATATTCCCAAGACAGCATTCAGGTCGAAGTATGGGCACTATGAATTCTTGGTAATGCCGTTCGGTTTGACCAATGCTCCAACAATATTCATGGATTTGATGAACCACATCTTTATGCCGTACTTAGATCAGTTTGTCGTGGTATTTCTCGACGACATTCTTGTATACTCAGCTAGTGAAGAGGAGCATGAAGACCACCTCAGGAAAGTGTTACAGGTTCTGAGAGAGAACCAGTTGTATGCCAAGCTCAGCAAGTGTGAGTTTTGGTCGGAACACATTTTATTTTTGGGTCATATCATATCAGGAGCTGAAGTAGCAGTGGATCCCAAGAAGGTAGAAGCAGTAGAGAGTTGGCCAGTACCTAAGACCGTAGCTGATGTGCGAAGTTTCTTGGGATTGGCAGGATATTACAGAAGGTTCGTATCAGACTTTGCAAGACTTTCAACACCCATGACCCGCTTGACACGGAAGGATGTACCATTCGTCTGGTCGGCAGAATGTCAGGCATCATTTGAGAATCTGAAGCAGAAGTTGATATCAGCACCCATTCTTACGTTGCCAGTTGGACCCAGAGGTTTCACTGTATATTGTGATGCGTCAGGTAAAGGACTTGGATGTGTCCTCATGCAGCGTAGGAAGGTAATAGCATACGCATCTAGGCAACTTCGAGACCACGAGAAGAATTATCCAACTCATGACTTGGAGTTGGCGGCAGTAGTATTTGCTTTGAAGCTATGGAGGCATTACTTGTATGGTGATCGAGTGGACATGTACACAGACCACAAAAGTCTGAAGTACATCTTTACTCAGAAGGAGCTGAACATAAGGTAGAGAAGATGGTTGGAGTTGATCAAGGATTACGACGTGGAGCTTCAGTATCATCCAGGCAAGGCTAATGTGGTAGCAGACGCTCTCAGTAGAAGAGGCGGCGCATTTTTGTTGACAACACAGAAGCACATTTTAGAAGACCTTCAGGAGATGGGCATCGAAGTTGTACTTCCTAGTGATGTAGGAATTCTGGCGAGTCTACAAGTTCAATCTGACTTGGTAGACAGGATCAAGGCAGCTCAGGCACAGGACCCAAGGATTCAGAAGCTTAGGGCAGAATGTGAGTCAGGACTCAGGAAGGAGATAAGAATCCATGAAGATGGTACGCTTAGGTTTGAGTCACGCCTATGTGTTCCTAGTAGAGATATCAGACATGAGGTTATGGCAGAAGCTCATAGTTCTCAGTATTCTGTACACCCTGGAGGGACCAAGATGTACCAAGATATCAAGTAGCACTTCTGGTAGAATGGAATGAAGTGGAAGATAGCTAGATTTGTTTTCCGTTGCTTGGTATGTCAACAAGTGAAGACAGAACAACAGAGGCCAGCCGAATTATTGCAACCGCTTCCTATTCCGGAATGGAAGTGAGAACATATTACAATGGACTTTGTGACCGGTTTACCGAGATCACCAAGTGGTAAAGATGCTATTTGGGTGATAGTAGATCGGCTTACAAAGGTGGCACACTTTCTTCCTTTCAGAGTAGGACAATCTACAGAGAAGTTGGCGGAGTTATATATACAACAAATAGTCAGGCAGCATGGAGTCCCTGTCAGTATTGTGTCAGACAGAGATAGCCATTTTACATCATATTTTTGGAAGAGCTTACATCATAGTCTGGGTACCAAGTTAAGATTTAGCACGGCTTACCATCCACAGACGGACGGGCAATCAGAAAGAACAATTCAGACTTTGGAAGATATGTTACGAGCATGCACTCTGGACTTTGGAGGATCTTGGGAGAGCCACCTGCACTTAGTTGAGTTCTCATACAACAACAGCTATCAAGCCAGTATCCAGATGGCACCATTTGTAGCACTATATGGTAAGAAGTGTAGGTCGCCACTAGCATGGGATGATATTGGAGAGAGAAAGATGCTAGGCCCAGAAATGATTGTTCAAACAGTTGAATTGATTAAAGGAATTAGAGAGCGACTCCGAGTTGCGCAGGATCGACATTGTCATTGGGCGGACCAGCATCGTAGGCCGCTAGAGTTTTCTGTTGGGGACCACGTGTTCTTGCGGATCTCACCTACCCGTGGGGTCATTAGGTTTAGCGTTCGCGGGAAATTGAGTCCGCGATACGTGGGCCCATTTGTTATCCTTGATAGGATAGGCGATGTTGCTTATCGTTTATCCCTTCCACCTTCGTTACGAGAGATGCATGACGTATTTCATGTATCTTAGTTACGAAGGTATGTATCGGACCCAAGCTATATCCTTGATCATTCTGAGCTGGTTGTTGGTACCAACCTGTCTTACGAGGAACAACCTGTGTCCATTTTGGACCGAAGAGAGAAGATACTCAAGAACCGAACAATTAGCCTTGTCCGGGTTGCTTGGGGTCATCACTCTTTAGGAGAGTCAACGTGGGAACGTGAGGATGATATTCGATCACGGTATCCGTACCTGTTTGACCCATAAGGTATATCTCTTTCTGTATACCTTGATTGTCTTAACTCCTCATGCTTGCCACCTTATAAGTAGAATTGCTTGATGTCGTAGATTGTTAAACATATATATGTTACTTGCTGTTGATATTGTAAAATAATTTCTTGCTCCAATTGCTTGTACTTAGATTAGTTTAGCTTTGATGTTCTCATCCTGCTTGGATTTGAAATTTCGAGGACGGAATTTTTCTAAGGAGGGTAGAGATGTCACTTTCCGTTCCCAGAATACGTATTTATTTAATATTTATCATGTATTATTCTGTATTTAAATTCTTTTAATTTCACGTTAATTATTTTTTTGTATTTTACTTTTTGTATTTTACTTTCTGCTTTGGTTATTGGGTTCGGCCTAGATTGGTTTGTTTTCGGTTTTTTTTTGGTTCATCATGAATCCAACTCCCCACCTACCACCACTCCTTCATTTAAAGCCCATCCCCTTTCTCTCTCTTCATTTACTTCACTATTACTCTTCTTCTTCCTCCATTACTCTCCCACCCACCCATTTGGAGAGGCAAGTACATCTTGCATAATCATAGAGAATTTCATGCATCCCCATTTATTTTTAGTCTATTGTGTTTGTCTCTTCTTTCTCTACATGTTTAGGTCTTGTAGTTTTTGTTTTCCATGGATAGTTTTGTGTAGATCTAAGTTTTTCTCTTTTTTGGTTTTCTTGGGTTTTGATCTATCAAACTTTATCATTTCCATGTTTTGATTGTTTTATGTTGTAGAGAATTCAATTCTACCCAATTTTGGCTTTTAAAAAGTTAGATTTCGACTTGATTTGAGGAAGTTATGGCCAAAACAATTTTGGTCAAACTTCTATGTTCATATATCCTGATTTTGGCAGGGACGATGAATAGTACCTGGCCGCATGACCATTTCTGGCCGCATGAGTATTTTTGAGCCGCATAAAGATTTCTGGCCGCATGACTATTTCTGGCCGCATGAGCATTTTTGAGCCGCATAAAGATTTCTGGCCGCATGACCATTTCTGGCCGCATGAGCATTTTTGAGCCGCATAAAGAATTCTGGCTGCATGACCATTTCTGGCCGCATGAGCATTTTTGAGCCGCATAAAGAATTCTGGCCGCATTACCATTTCTGGCCGCATGAGCATTTTTGAGCCGCATAAAGATTTCTGGCCGCATGACCATTTTTTGAGCCGCATAAGGATTTTTGAGCCGCATAAGCATTGTTGAGCCGCATGAGGCTGATTTTAGCTGATTTTGATTGTTTGATGCTCTTTTTGACTGTTTTCTGGCCCGAATTCTTTCTAGCTTCCAACATGAAAGTTGTAGATCTTTTTCCTGGCTTCAAGAATGTGTTACCAATTATTTTTGCTAGTTATAGACTCGACCATGCTTAATACTAATTTGACTTTCATGCCTTGTCACGAATTGACCCCGACTGTTACTTTGACTAATAATTGATCATGCGTTCCTAGTTGGAACTAAGAGACTGGCTAGTCGTCTTATTGAATCGAATGAATGAGACACGTTCATATTAACTATGAACTATTATAATCGATTGGTCGATCCCGAATATTGACATACAGGCATGTGCAGGCTTCAATTTATTTATTTTTCTATAAAGCAGCATGTGTACTTTATGGTCAAGGCATGATTATTTCGTAGTTAGATTTGATTGTTGCATTACGCTATGTAAGACCTACAACCTAGCCGCACAGGTATCGTTGTAGAGTTGCGCATATCGTACCCCGTACGAAAGTACTCATTTGAATGACCATGATCCACGGCATAGGATTTCACTCAACGTAGAGACTATTAAGTTAAATAAAATAATGATTGCATGGAGAGAATGGATCCCCGAGTTCTTACATGGCAGCCCTCTTGGGACTAGTAGTACCCGACAGGCCGGCTGGTCCCCACAGATACTGCAAATCTGCCACACGGGCAGGGAGCAGTATCTGGTTATATTATTGTATATTGTATATTGATGACGGGCGTCCCGCTGGGACTCGTCTAATTCATGATTGGCGCAATTGATTGACTGGATAAACTAGCCTTGCTTGTATATAGTAAGAACTGAGGAATCCCTATTTGCATAATTCCAGGATAACTTGGAACTCATAGTAGCAAGCCGTAGTAGTTGCATGGCCGTTCAAATTGATTTGTTTGTGTACTGTCATTACTCTGATGACTAACTGAGATGATCAGAATATCAGGACATGACGGGTCAACTTCTGTCCTTGTTTGGTTGGGAGGTTGGTTCGAAGTGTCGTGATGTGATGTGAAACTCAGTAGCCAGCAGAGATCTATTTATTATGTTTCCTATTTCTGGTTTTATTCCTCATATCGTGCTCCCTTGCGGTACTTGCTATTAGAGGTCTAACCTCTCTGGTTTTGCATGTCCAGATTTAGAGCCAGTCCCCGAGGACTCAGCTTACTTCCACCTCCCAGATGGTCAATACTAGAGGGCTGATCGCAGGAGGACTCGAGTGGGTTCCTTACTTCCCCACTCGTTTTGTTATTTACTTAATACCTTGCCGTTTGGCACCGACATGTTAGTCGGATTGTCTTGTACTTACTTTTACATAATTATAATTAAGTCAGACTGCAGCTGATAACAATTGTGTATACTTTGCTACATCATCTGCTATGTTTTGTAAAGCCAGATATCAAGAACATTTTGACTGAGCGTTTGGGATGTCTTACTGCTTTATCTTACATGTTCTCTATTTCTGTTTCCTGTTTGAATGATTGAGACAATAGATGTGAAGTGACCATAGAAGACTTCCATGTAGTATATACCCCCTCGTCTTGTTAGACAGCATTGATCGTATTATACGGTATTCATCTACCCGTAATACGTAGCTGGCTGAGTCTTTCCCCCGCTCTCTAGTATTCTGGTTTTGGGGCGTGACATAGCCACCTGGGGCAAAGCCTCTCACGGCCACCAGATCGTTGCAGCTGCCATCACTTGGATCATTTGGAAGAATCGTAATAAATACAGATATGATGGTCATCAGTACAACTCTACTCAATTGATTTACGAGGTCAATAGACAGATTAACAAGGTTAACAGACTTTGAAAGCACTTCAAAGACGGCTTCTGGAACTCCCTGAACAGTTGAGGTTTGGTCTGTGGGAGGTGTTAGGCTTTTGAGCAGGTGTTTCTTTTTGCTCCCCCACCATATATATATATATATATATATATATATATATATATATATATATATATATATATATATATATATATATTTTTTTTTAAGATATTGGAGGTAACCAATAAATCAAAAAGTAAAGAATGAGATTTGTTTTATGAATAACAAATGGATTAAAAGTTGTTTTCAATTTAATGGTTCTTCTTCAAGAAGAATAAATCAACTGCTAGTTATTTCTTTGCAAGTTAACCGTTGTTTGTATCTGTTACAATTACTTCTCCGTCCACATGTACCAAAACAGTTTAGTTATCATTTATTTGCAAGTCAGCTGTCGTTCTTGAAGATAAGGATGACAAGATGCACATATGTACAATTACTTCTCGATCCACATCTACCACTACATTATTATATTTTTCAAAGTTGTCATTTGTTTGTCAATTGTGCTTATTTTGAAGGGTCCACATGTAAGTTTTTTTTACAAAGTTATCATTTGTTTGTCAATTGTGTTTATAAAAAAAAATAGTATAATAACTTGGATTGTGAAATAGAATATTTTTATATAAAAATATAAATATATAAAGTTTGCTAATTCATAGTATTTGTCATTCAAATACTATAGTCCGTTTTATACGCGGAGTTTTCGAGTTTGTTCTTCATTTTTCAATTAGGTCGATCATTCTATTTTCGAGTGGATGATTAAAGAAATCAAACTCAATTTTATTTTATTTTTGTCTTGCAAGAACTTATATCGAAAGCGAATTAAGGGTTGTGCAATTGCAATCCTACACTAAATGGATAAAGATTTAAATGATTTATGGAACAATTTTTTTTAAGATTATGATCACGAAGAAATTAAATCATCAATGTTCACATGAACCCACATTTTACTCTTTATCTTTGCATATTTTAATGAACTTTGACTGGATCTACTCCGTCCTTGAGTCTTGGGGTGAGCATATAATGGTTGAAAACTGAAAATTGAACCGAACCGAGCCGAATCGAAATATGACAAATAGTTTGGTTTTTGGTTATCGGTTCAGTTTTTGGTTTGAAAATTTGAAATAACGGTTCGGTTTTTGGTTCTTGATCTGAATAACTGAACTGAACCGAAAATCGATTTAGATTTAGTCTCAAACTACCCTTAATCTATATATACTAACGTTTTATATCTCCTAACTGAGTGCACTCTCTTCTCCTATTCTCTATCGATGCTTCTTTGAGCACTCTCTCTCTACCCTCAATCTATATATACTAATATATTTTCACTCTATGTAATACAATAATAATTCATAAATACAATAATGCTGCATTTTTAATTTTTTTATTTAAATAGGCTAATTTTGCTAAAAATTTGAAGGCCCGACACTAATGTTCGGTTTTTATTAAAATGGTTCTATTTTCGGTTTTGAAAAATATGATTTACGGTTATTTCAATTTTCATATATTCAGTTCGGTCTGAACCGAACCGAACCAAACCGTTGCTCACCTTTACTTGAGTCCATTATTATTCACCCACCAAGATGGATGTTCACTCTTTCATTCAAGGATTGCCATGTGTCAAATTAGTGGTCAAAACTAGTGAAGGGTTATCACGTATCAAATTAGTGGTCAAAACTAGTAAAAATGTTCATAAAATCATTCATAAAGTGATTTTAGGTTGGATGAAAATGATACGTGACAATCTTTAAGTGGAAGAGTGAACAGTGGGTGAATAAAAATGGACTCTATGTCCTTGGTTTTAGCGGTTGTATATTGCATGCTCTAAATTGTACCTCAATTTGAACGAATTCGGCGAGTCTTGGCTTGATTGATCCGACCTTTTCGGCCTCCTAGCCCACCTTACTCATTGATCTACATTCTACATCAATTTATTTGTCCTGTCATGTAAGAAATTAAAAGTAAAACTTTCATGATTACATGCAAATGAATCCCTTTCCTATGCAAAATAAATAATACAAGGAAAAATTTATTAAATGTCCAAAAAATAAAAAAGTTTTATGAAAAACCCACCGCACAATAACATTTTATCGCGTGTCCAGAATTAACAAAAAATATATAAAGAGGGTTCCGAATGACCTTTTTACCCTTCCTTCTAATTTATTAAAAACACCCACGAAACTACTCTTAAAAAAATATTTTGATACTTCATCTTCTTCCATACGCTGCTCACTTTCGAATCTAGGTTTTCCCCTCAAAAATCTTCAAAAACTCGTCGAAAAATTTCGGAAAGACCGAGACAAATGGCAAAAGTGCTAAAACGAAGGTCTAAACATCATTTTTTTGCGATTCTAAAATTTCAAAAGGCCGACAAATGATGAAACCGTTTATCTCAGGCTCCTCGAAGATACGCTCATTTTGCGAGAAACCGGGCCTCGTTTTGACCTCCCAGTCAAAAGTTATGGCCCTCCAAAGTTTCAACTGACTATAAAATGTAGGAGAATGGCCATTCTCTGTGTTAGAACACGAAGAATATTAATTTTGCATGAGGGCGGCCATTCTTCGTGTTAGTAACACGGAGAATAGCATTCTTCGTTTAATTTACACGAAGAATGAACATTCCCTGTGTTAGTAGCACAGAGAATAGCATTCTCCGTCTTAATTTACACGGAGAATGGCCATTCCCTGTTTTAGTAACACGGAGAATGGCATTCTTTATCTTAATTTACATGGAGAATAACATTCTCCGTCTTAATTTACATGGAGAATGACCATTCCCTGTGTTAGTAACACGGAGAATGGCATTGAGAATGGCATTCTCCGTCTTAATTTACACGGAGAATGGCCATTCTCTGTGTTAGTAACACGGAGAATGGCATTCTCTGTCTTAATTTACACGGAAAATAACCATTTTTTGTGCTAAATTACACGAAGAATGGCCATTCTTCGTCTTAATTTACACGGAGAATAACCATTCTCCATGTAATTTAGCACGAAGAATGGTCATTCCAATATTAAAACGTAGGAGAATGGCCATTCTCTGTGTTATTAACACGGAGAATGCCATTCTCCTTGTTAATTTACACGAAGAATGGCATTTTCCATGTTTATAATACGGAGAATGGCATTCTCAGTGTTAAAACGTAGGCCGTGTAATTTAGTACGGAGAATGTCATTCTCCGTGCTAAATTACACGTAGAATGGCATTCTCCGTGTTAAATGACACGGAGAATGGTCATTCAAATGTTAAAATACAGGAGAATGGCCATTCTCCGTGTTAGAAACACGGAGAATGCCATTCTCCGTGTTAGTAACACGGAGAATGCATTCTCCGTGTTAATTTACAAGGAGAATGATATTCTCCTTGTTAATATGCAGGAGAATGACTATTCTTCGTATTATATCGACGGAGAACAGTTGACAGAAACCTAATTTTTTATTATTTTGTTTTGTGAAAGAAATTTAACATGAATAAAGATTCAAGAGTTTTCGTTCTTCTTTCAAAACGATGCCAACTCTCATGGAAAAGAAGAAGAAGATCTTCTCTCCATAATTGACCTAATTGTTGGAAAAGAAGAAGAAGAAGAAGAAGAAGAAGAAGAAGAAGAAGAAGAAGAAGAAGAAGAAGAGCGATGATCGGAGTTCGACTGAAAAAAAAGCACGGTAAACTACGAACGATCTTTGCGATCTCTGCTAAAGATGAGAGCAATGGAATTCAGATCTCTCGTAAAGAAGAAGAAGAAGAAGAAGAAGAAGAAGAAGAAGAAGACGAGAATCGCAATCCAAATCTGAGTTTGTGCGGAGGGGTAGTTATGGTATTAATTTTGTAAATACAGAGCATCTAAAGGGAATCTTGGAATACTTAACGTGGAAATATATAATTCTGGGCATTTCATAAAATCCATCCTGCGGGTGGGTTTTTCATACAACCCAACCCCGAAATTGGGTTTCTCAGCAATTTCCAGATAATGCAATACAAAAGTACTTGCATTAGATAGTTCCGTATTGTAAAATTATAATTGTAATAAGACAAACAATACAATTAATGAGATAAAATAAAGTGTAACTTTTGCGGCTGCGTGAAACTTGCATCAAAGAATTAGATAGGTCCAATATTTAGTTATCTAAACAAAATAAAAGGAAAGAGAAGAATAGAGTAAAAAAGAGGGAAAAAAACATTCTTCTAAAGAAGGAGCATCTCCAAATAGTGTGCTTAAAAATCTAATCTAACATGGGCTTGGTTGGATTATGATACCAAATGTGAAAGAAGCTTATCAATAATGGACTAAATGTTAAATACCAACTTTGCAAACCATCTTAATTTGGGACATTCATTGTCTCTGCACTTGGTCCTAAGGAAAATCTTCCTCATTGCATGCTAATGTCTCCCAAATTTCCTCATGAATCAATTTATATGGATAAATTACATTCCTATTAGTAATATTATCCAAAAGTTGTTTAAACTGACTGTAACTATTACATGAACGAATAACCAAAAATTAGGCTTTTTTAAAGCAAATAACCCTATTAATAACTTGTATTTAAGTTGTAATTCCAAATTTTGTATGGGACCGTCATCTACCCGTTAAAGTAAATGCATAATCCATACTACTATATAATGAAAAAAGTAGGCTTCACTATGAAAGTTTTTTTTCTTTCTCAAAAATATCCTTATCTATATTTACTAATTAAAATTATTCGTTAAATTTAATATGAATAGTTATATAATTACGTATAAAAAATTACGTATAGAATTTTTTTATGGAAGTTATTTGTTCTTCTCAAATATTATAGAATGCCTACAAGCCACGTACATATATACTAATATTTGTTAATAGAACATGTGACCAGTTAAGAAACTTAACTATCCCTACCTTTAATCCAAGACAACCAACATATTTTAGTCTTCTTTCTCAATTGAGAGAGAGAGAGAGGTGAAACTTTACAATGGTGACAAAATCAGTAAGTATATGATCTGTTCTTTATTCTTCTTGTATTGTACATGTTAGTTGTACTTTTATTGTACATGTTAGTTGTACTTTTGTGTTAGTCTCGGGGCGTGACCAAAGATGGTAGACTCGATGTCAAGATCAGAGGTTCAACAAATGTTCACCTTTTGATTATTCTCGAGATCCAAGAGGAACACTATAATATGAATCTGATTACAAAAGCAACAATAATCAGAAAGTAAATCTTACGTTCTTCCTCGTAATCGCAGTTGCTGACGGACAGAACTGAGTTCAGAAAATAAATCTCACGTTCTTCCTTGCAATCGCAGTTGCATACGGACAGAAGTAAGTTACAACTCAGATGAAGGAGAAGAAAGAAGAAGAGGAAAGGTTCTTGCTGGGGTGATTAAGATCACCGTTGTCCAAAGCAAGTTTCGCCCTACCACGATCTGCTTCCAGGAACCAGCAAGTTCACGAAGAACTTCTGGAACGCTCGTAAGTCAAAATTTGAGACTTGAACGGGCTTTTTGGACTTTACAGACTCCCTTAACTCTCTTCTTGGTGTATCTTTCAAAGGAGGCCAAGGGGCTCTATTTATAGAGTGGAGTGAGACTTCACCTCTTCTCCTATCCGATGTGGGACTAAAATACTAATACTCAAAAATAGAGTTTGATATTTTAGATCATCCCACAATCAGCATAGAAGTGTGCCAGTCCACGCCTACCCCCCGAACACTCCCGTACAAGCACGAGACATCCTGGAGCCGTGTCCGAGTCCGAGTCCGCACAACAAAAATCAACTTCCATCTTTGTTGGAATTAATCCTTTTTCCTTCTAGGAAAATACTCCCACATGACACACACTTGTGCCCCACCACACCTCATGTGCACACCTCAACACAAGCAATGCATTATATTGAGATACTCACCATTTGGTGTAGCCGATGTGGGACTATCTTTCCTAGTCCATAGGCAAAAACACCAACAATCTCCCACATATCTCAATATATGGGTTGAGCGTTCCCCATAGTGAATGTCCATCATGCATTAGGAGAGGTGTCGCTATGACTTGAATCTTCCCGCATAGGTTAAATAACAGTATGATACAAGAATAGACTAAGCCTGGAATTCTGTACCATAACTGTAATTCTTCCTACTCACATAACGACATCAACTGTGCGTCTTGCTGCACATTAAAGGCCTTGTGCCAGCCTGGTTTCAGTGTATAATTTTTGGGTGTATACAAGTTTACCCTCAAGAGACAGCCTGATATCTCTGTTCATACACTATAGGTGAGTTCTTTATAAAGAGTCATGGCATGAAGCATTGCGCTTCGTTGCGGTGCTACGTCGCTATGACATGGCTTAAAGCCGAGGCTTTACCCCACCTGGGTACCTCATCGTAGTGTCATACTACTGTAGCATGAGGTCACAAGCCTCTTTGTAGTGCCAAACTACCTAGCATGAAGCCTTGCGCTTCCGTGCGGTATTACGCCGCTATGACATGGCTCGCGTAGCAGAGGCTTTACCCTACTTGGTACCTCTTCGTGGTGTTATGCCACTGTAACATGAGGACATCGTCCTCTTTGTAGTGCTATCTACCTCTCTTTATTACGTTTATCATACAATATTAGGCTACCTGCCTATTTGCGGTGCTACTCCGCTGTGACTTGGCTCACAAAGCTGAGGCATTACCCCTAATCGGAAACCTCATGGTGGAGTCACCCCACTATAGCATGGAGTTACACTCCTTGTAGTGCTATGCTACCGTGCTTCCTGTAAAGCACTCCAGGCATTCACTCTGCCTGAGAACTCATTAAGGCATTTAAGCCAACCTTCCCACAGGATTCGTTTTTCACAGAAAACAACAGTAGACAACAGTGGTTGTAGGTCCGTAACCTCTCCATGCCACAGAGGACAAATACCTACCATTCCTGATATTCTTCTGGTTAATAGTCCTCCCTTGAACCAAAAGCTAGATGCCTAGTATATTTCTCTTTGAACTAATAGCATAAAACTTTATGGTAGGAATGTAATAACACAATATCAGAATGCCTTCAAGCCCATTTTACAAGCTGTATCATCGACCAGCTGGCGCTTGAGGCCCTTGGTGAACAGATCCGCCAGGTTCTTCTGCCTTCGAACATCAATTACTGTAATAACACCCCTCTTGATGAGATCGTGTACTGCCCTGTGCTTCAACCGCACAGTCCTCTTCTTCCCGTTGAAGAGGTTATTTGATGCCACCGTCGCAGTCGCCTGGTTGTCGCAGTATATCGGTATCGCCGGTATTTGTGCCCCAACCACTGGAAGATCATACATGAGCTCCCGAAGCCATTCTGCTTCCTCCGCTGCGGTATCAAGTGCAAAGAACTCAGATTCCATGGATGACCGCGAGAGCATAGTCTGCTTCTTCGATTTCCACGATATAGCAGCTCCACCCATTGTGAAAATAAATCTACTTGTGGACCTCTCGCTCTCCAACTCTGAGCACCAGCTGGCATCACTGAAGCCTTCCACTACCGACGGATCTTCGCCATAGTGCAGTGCATATGTCTGAGTCTTCTTGAGATATCTCATAACCCGTTTCACAGCTTTCCAGTGCTCAATGCCTAGGTTGCTCGTGAAATGACTCAGCATTCCCACAGCGAAAGCTATGTCAGGTCTTGTGGCAGTAGTAGCATACATCAAACTCCCAATTATGCTTGCATACTCCAGCTGCCTGACGCTTTCCCCTGAATTAGGCTTCAGCTTCTGTCACGACCCGATCCCAATTTCTTGGGTCGACTCGGATCATGCCCAGCCTGCACCGTTGTTGAGACGGCGGCAGTAAGCTGTATTCCATATGCAGGTACAATCAACAACACTTGAAATTTTTAATTGCCACAACATTTAATTTAACGATAAAATAAACTTGTTCATTACAAAAGAGTTCACCACTTTTAAAATAACATTAATTTAAATAAAAGACAACAAATCTCCATCTAAGCAGAAGTATCATCATCAACATCAGGAACCTCCTCTGGAAGCATAGCAGGATACAGCTCTGGGTCGTAATAGCTACTAATCTGTAGCTCTGAGTCATCAATAGGACCTATTGGGTGTGGGGAATCCAGTCAGGAAAGGAGCAAGTACAATTATGAAAATAACAATTTGCATAATGAATAGAAAATTGAAATATTAAAATAACTTTGGAAACAATGATTTTCAACTATAAAACAATTATGATTTGAGTATGCAGTATCTATGACCGGTTTAGGATGATTCACTTGTATCCTATTGATACGGTCCGGCCTAACCCCGTGTGAAGAGGGGTAAGCTCGCACATTCATTTACTATTGGGCTTTGATCATAGATAACTACACTACTCCCTATTATCCCGATGCAATGATTCAATGTGTTACTCTAGGAGAGAGTACGTGTAACAATTGTGTATTTAATATGCAATATTCTAATATTAATTAAACTGAAATTAACACAACCATACTTGCCTTGAATTTCAATTGGTCGAGATTTGTACTTCGGGATTCGAAAGGTCACGTTCTTCCTTGAAATCCTACATTCCGGTGAACTTTATCTCAGAAATACAAATACCAGAAAAATCTAGTTGCAATCTCTATTTGTCTTTCCTAGTCTATTTTAGTTATTAGCTAACTAACACAACATCACAACGTTTACTAATGAGTTTGAATTTAGAAATTCAATTTATTTAGGTTTTTCGGGAAAACTTGTAATTTTCAATTTAAATATAAAACTTGGTATTTTATTAACTTATTGGGAAAAAGATTGGTGTTTTATAATAACTAAATAAAAATATAATTTCTTTTCTTAAAATGAGAAAATCGTGAATTATTAATTAATAATTAATAATATTATTGATTAATCCTACTCGTTTACTCAATCCCAGAATTCACAAATCTAATGTTCCTACTGATTACAAACTTTTGCAGAAAATAAAAGAATAGGCTTATGCCCTTACAAATTAATACATGAATTTAAATAAGAGAAAAATGGGTTAGTCCTTTTAAATCACCTAAAAATTAAATAATAAAATTTTAACTAAATTTGTAAATTATTAGAATGTCTCAGAACTGGTCCAATCTTCAAATACAGCTACTCTGCCTCAACGTCCGGACGAACCGGTGCGTTTGCATTTCGCTGGGGCCCATTGACCAATATGGTCGTCGCCCAAAATAATATAAAAAAAAATAATATTATCCGAAAATCCTTTGAAAATCATTTTTATAATTTTCTAAAAATTTCGGCAGCACTCCCTCTGTTTTCGGTCAACCCAAAAACTGGGAAATGCTTCCGATATACCTGCAAAATAATTTCCAAAACTCGAAATTCATATATATATCCATAGAACATATTTTTTTCCAAAGCCAACACAGCATTTCCGAAATGATAACGAAATTCCCGAAACCCGAAACCATTCCGATTTAACTTCCCAAAAGAATTCAATTCCAGCATATTAACCGAAAATTCCCAACAGAACCCAAAAGCAATAACAGAACATTATCCAATCTCATTCACAGAGCTTAAGAGCAAAAATTTGAATCTCCAATCATTTCCATTAATTCTCGAAAACCCGAGAATACAGAAAACAGAGAATCTCTTCTTAAAAAGTTCTCAAAAATCCGAAAAAAACTACAGAACCCAGTTCTGTCCTAATAATTCTATTTAATCACAGAAAACAAACCACAGCAATCATTTCCGAGATTTTCGGAAAAGCCGAAATAGCAACGTAACTATTACGTTGTCGAAAACCGAAATCCCGAAGGATTCGGGGACCAGAGAATTCATCATCGACAGAAAGGAAAATAGAGTTCCAGAAATTATACCCAAAACCGAAGTCGAAGGAAATCCCGAATTTGGGTCGCGGAACCGAACGGCAAAACGGACAGTGCTGGACATGGACAGGGGCGAGCAAAGGGTCGACGGACGAAGGCCACGCGGGGTGCCGGCGGTGGACGGCGGCGGTCGCCGGTCGGGCGCGGGCGGCGGTGACGCGGGGCTGCGCGGGTCGACGGGAGCGCCGGGAAGCGGCTCGGTCGCGCTGGAAAGGGGCGTCGGCCTCGGGAAAACTCGGCCAGTGGTTCGCCGGGGAGGATCGAGAAGGGGATCGCTGGAAAATAGTTGATTTGGAAAGAGGATGAAGAAGATGGTGATGGTGTGGGAAAAAAATGATGGGGAAAAGCCCCTTTTATAGGAAATAGGTAGTGAAGGTTACCATTTAAGAAGATGGAGTGCCATCCTGGCTTGATGGTCGGCCGGTTATGGAAGGCGAGGGGGTCGACGGGTGGGGAAGAAGAAGAAAACTTCTTCGGTTCACAAAGGCCACTCACAGCACCCAACACTAAAGGAGAATGAAAAGGCTATTGAATGTTATCTTCATCAGACACTTAATATATGTCATTCAATACCAAGAGTAAGTATAGACTTAATGGGTTGAGACATACGAATGGGTTTGAAACCCATTCAAGATTTATAGGTTAGCCTATAATTGGCTTGGGTTAGGTCCAATTGGACTTAGAAAAATAATGAGTTTGGGCCAGGATTGAAACTAATGGCCAAAGCAATGGGTTTCAATAAAATTTAAAGGCTTTGGGCTAGGAAAATTTTAGACAACTAAAAATATTTTTAAAGGAAATATTATTTAGAAAATTTTTGTACAATTTATAAAAATATTTTATGTTCAAATTTGGGTTCAAGTCCGGGCTGACATGCCAAAAATCCAAGTTTAACTATTTGGAAAATAATTTACTCTTAAATAAATATTATTAACATCTAACATTATTCTAAAGAAAAAAATTATTGCTAACAAAATTTTATTTAGCAAATAAAAAAAATTAGAAGTAAACTAAAAATACGGGTTTCACAACCTTCCCTCCTTAGAAAATTTCGTCCTCGAAATTTAAGGACAGGTAGGACAGGATTCCCACAATTCAATTAGACACGAGTATGGTGTTCAATTCAGGTTCAAACAATAAGAATTTTTAAAGGTAATCTTGGATGAGACAATTTAGGGACAAAATAAAATATAAAGCGAACCAAAGTGTATGAGGTTGATCAGACCATCATTGCACCGGTTCTGATTAGACAATATATTAATGGAGGCCTCCAATAAGATAATGTCATGATCAAGCTTGAAAAAAGAATAGCTCGCAAAACTAGGCTAACAAGCATAATGTCAAATTTGAAAATGAAACAGATGAGTATGGAAAGAAATAGGAATAATGATTCAACTTTGCCTGATCTTCATCTCACCTCTGACTATGCTTGTTACTGGTTTCTCTGACACTGCCTTCTTCTACAAATTCCAGTGGTTGACAACTGTTGTCTGCCCAGTGCTTCTGTCTATCATAGCTTGTCTCTGATCATCTTCACTTCCTCTGCTGCGCCAGTTACTCTCTCTGGATCTAACAGTATTCTTTCTTCTACATCGTCCTATGCAAGTTATGTACGAAAACTACATCCAAAACTTCAATGATGTTGTACTGATGCTAACTGGGTATTTATTGTAAGAAAACTCTACCAAAGATAATTGATCTTTCCAAGATCCTCCAGATTCCAGGAGGCAAGATTCTTCAGCATGTCTTCAAACGTCTAGATTGACTTCTTTGATTGTCTGTCAGTTGGAACTTCATGAATCCGGTAGATGTGTCTCTTGCACATTGCCGCCAACTCTTTCGTGAATAAAGCAACTTCATAATGAACTGACTTGGTCAGTCAGTCCACAAAATCCAATTGGTGATCTTCCCTCCTTAGGAACAAAGTAATCCTAACACAAAATCCATTTATGTGTTCCATCGTTGGCAATAGAGAAACTCCCAAATGTTCCTGCCAACACTTGATCTCTAAGTTTACAAGTGCCTTGTCTTGAAACTGCGTCTTCTTGACTTTGTTCTTCAGACTCGAGCTCACTTGCAGCTTTATTGACACTGAATCAGCATCTAGTTCCATCCTTCTATCTTCAGACAGTATGCTCTCCAGCCCAACTTCCTGATGTCTAGGTGCCGCTTCTTGGTCAAACCATCGATATCAGCTTCAATCGTCTTCGTTTACCCAATATTCCGCTCTTTCTGAGTAGAAATATATTTCAGACTTTTATAGTCCGTATATAATTTTACTCCCTTTCCATAATAATTCCATAGCCTTAAAGCAAGGATACTTACAACAAGTTCCGAATTATGTGTGGGATAGTTCTTCTCATGAGTCCGTAATTGCCTAGATATGTAGACAATTATTTTCCCATGTTGTTGAAGAATACAACCCAGTCTTTTTCCTGAGACATCTCTGTAGATGGTGAAACCACCGGATCCTGCGGGTAGCGCAAGGATTGGTAAGCTTCTTCTACAGCTTCTTAAATGCGTCCAGACAAACTCTTCATTCTTTCGAGTCAGCTTCATCATCGACTCAGCAATCTTGGCGAATTCCTACACAGATTCCAGTAGTATCCCATCAAGTCCAAGAAACCATTGAACTTAGATATACGACTTCTCCACAGCGGCTATCTATCTAGAGTCTATCAAATTTTCTTCTCTTGTGACATTATGGCAAAAACCACATTGTCTAAGAAAATTCATATCTTGATAGCTTACCAAAAACTTCTTCAAAGTTCCTAGAAATTTCTCAGATGCTCTTCATGTTCTTCTTCAGTCCTTGAGTATATCAATTTTTGTTATCTAAAGAAAAGACAACAAACTGATTCAATTACTCATAAAAAGACTCTGTTCATGAGATTCATGAACACAACATGAGTATTCATCATTCCAAGAGACATGATCCAAAAATTCAACTACCAGTATTTGGTGTTGAATGTCGTCTTGAGAATGTACTCCTTCATGATCTTAATCTGATGGTAGTCAGTTCTTAAGTTAATCTCCGAAAACCCTTAAGTTCACTCAACTTGGATAGATCATCAGTCGAGAAAAAGTAATTCTTCAGTGCCCTGATAGTCTACTCTCATCCATATTGTTTTATCCTTCTTGGATACAAACAAGACTGATGCTTCTTAGAGTGAAGCTCCGTCTTATATGAAACCCAACACCTTTAGTCCATTGATCTAATCCTTCATTTCCTTGGCTTCCTTCAGGTCGATTCTATAGTATCACTTAGTCATAGGGAAGGAGCTAGGTACTAGGTTAATGGAATATTTCTATGCATAGGGTAATCCAGAAACTATTAGGGAAAACTTCTATCATGAAGATGTAACTAAGATTTTTATTCATATAAGAGAATTACAACAAAACTCTCATAATTGATCTAGGGACATCTTGTTACAGCTTCTTAATAGATAATACTACTCAGCAGTCCTAAGTACTATTCTTCATGGTTCTGGTTCTTGCTTGGGCATCTCCATTTTCTTCCTCTTCTATGATCCTTGATTCTGCTTCATCCCTTCCTACGGTCTGTTGGATAGAGTCCTGAGGTTGTGGCATAATAGACGCTCCGATACGATGATAAGATAAGAGGCAGTCCTTAACTTGATGTTCAGCAGATCCACACACCAAACATTGCCTTAATCTCTTGCGACAAATGTTGGCTTGGTGACCAGGTCTCTTACAGTAGGCACAAGCCAAAAGCTTCTTGCAATATGGTTGTCGGACAGGGCCCAAATATCTTCTATTCTCATGGGTATCCCTCCTAGGACGAGGTTCCGCTCCAACTTGGTTTAAAATGGCTAAGGTTGCGTCGTTGATATTCTTCATGACTTCTCTCGAGATATCCATCTGTTCAGCTTGAATCTTCTGATACTCTAGGATTTCTTGAAATAGAGCAACCATCTGAGAGGTGTTCTCTGGTACTGGTGAAGCAACATGAGTGGGTACTTCCTCAAAGAAAAGTAACCCAGTTAGAGGAGAGGTAGGATTTGCCAGTGTGGGGAAAACTTCACTGGATGATTGGTGAGGATGATCAATCAGCTGGTTGGGTGAAAAGCTCTGACTTGACTGAAGAGGCGGGGTTCGATCCGGAGATGATACCACATCGCCAGCAGAGTTGGTTTTGTCAGTGGTCATTCTCTGGAAGGTTTAGGATGCAAGCATAAGCAAGGTAACCTACCAGTCTATAAAAATATTTATCATATATAAATCGGTCCTATGTTGTGGCAATTTTGATGTTCTAGTGTTCCTAATTGTTTCTAGATTTCCTAAATTGTTGATTTAGTTGACCTGCATGGGCCACCACTAAAAACATGTCACGACCCGATCCCAATTTCTTGGGTCGACTCGGATCATGCCCAGCCTGCACCGTTGTTGAGACGGCGACAGTAAGCTGTATTCCATATGCAGGTACAATCAACAACACTTGAAATTTTTAATTGCCACAACATTTAATTTAACGATAAAATAAACTTGTTCATTACAAAAGAGTTCACCACTTTTAAAATAACATTAATTTAAATAAAAGACAACAAATCTCCATCTAAGCAGAAGTATCATCATCAATATCAGGAACCTCCTCTGGAAGCATAGCAGGATACAGCTCTGGGTCGTAATAGCTACTAATCTGTAGCTCTGAGTCATCAATAGGACCTATTGGGTGTGGGGAATCCAGTCAGGAAAGGAGCAAGTACAATTATGAAAATAACAATTTGCATAATGAATAGAAAATTGAAATATTAAAATAACTTTGGAAACAATGATTTTCAACTATAAAACAATTGTGATTTGAGTATGCAGTATCTATGACCGGTTTAGGATGATTCACTTGTATCCTATTGATACGGTCCGGCCTAACCCCGTGTGAAGAGGGGTAAGCTCGCACATTCATTTACTATTGGGCTTTGATCATAGATAACTACACTACTCCCCATTATCCCGATGCAATGATTCAATGTGTTACTCTAGGAGAGAGTACGTGTAACAATTGTGTATTTAATATGCAATATTCTAATATTAATTAAACTGAAATTAACACAACCATACTTGCCTTGAATTTCAATTGGTCGAGATTTGTACTTCGGGATTCGAAAGGTCACGTTCTTCCTTGAAATCCTACATTCCGGGGAACTTTATCTCAGAAATACAAATACCAGAAAAATCTAGTTGCAATCTCTATTTGTCTTTCCTAGTCTATTTTAGTTATTAGCTAACTAACACAACATCACAACGTTTACTAATGAGTTTGAATTTAGAAAGTCAATTTATTTAGGTTTTTCGGGAAAACTTGTAATTTTCAATTTAAATATAAAACTTGGTATTTTATTAACTTATTGGGAAAAAGATTGGTGTTTTATAATAACTAAATAAAAATATAATTTCTTTTCTTAAAATGAGAAAATCGTGAATTATTAATTAATAATTAATAATATTATTGATTAATCCTACTCGTTTACTCAATCCCAGAATTCACAAATCTAATGTTCCTACTGATTACAAACTTTTGCAGAAAATAAAAGAATAGGCTTATGCCCTTACAAATTAATACATGAATTTAAATAAGAGAAAAATGGGTTAGTCCTTTTAAATCACCTAAAAATTAAATAATAAAATTTTAACTAAATTTGTAAATTATTAGAATGTCTCAGAACTGGTCCAATCTTCAAATACAGCTACTCTGCCTCAACGTCCGGACGAACCGGTGCGTTTGCATTTCGCTGGGGCCCATTGACCAATATGGTCGTCGCCCAAAATAATATAAAAAAAAATAATATTATCCGAAAATCCTTTGAAAATCATTTTTATAATTTTCTAAAAATTTCGGCAGCACTCCCTCTGTTTTCGGTCAACCCAAAAACTGGGAAATGCTTCCGATATACCTGCAAAATAATTTCCAAAACTCGAAATTCATATATATATCCATAGAACATATTTTTTTCCAAAGCCAACACAGCATTTCCGAAATGATAACGAAATTCCCGAAACCCGAAACCATTCCGATTTAACTTCCCAAAAGAATTCAATTCCAGCATATTAACCGAAAATTCCCAACAGAACCCAAAAGCAATAACAGAACATTATCCAATCTCATTCACAGAGCTTAAGAGCAAAAATTTGAATCTCCAATCATTTCCATTAATTCTCGAAAACCCGAGAATACAGAAAACAGAGAATCTCTTCTTAAAAAGTTCTCAAAAATCCGAGAAAAACTACAGAACCCAGTTCTGTCCTAATAATTCTATTTAATCACAGAAAACAAACCACAGAAATCATTTCCGAGATTTTCAGAAAAGCCGAAATAGCAACGTAACTATTACGTTGTCGAAAACCGAAATCCCGAAGGATTCGGGGACCAGAGAATTCATCATCGACAGAAAGGAAAATAGAGTTCCAGAAATTATACCCAAAACCGAAGTCGAAGGAAATCCCGAATTTGGGTCGCGGAACCGAACGGCAAAACGGACAGTGCTGGACATGGACAGGGGCGAGCAAAGGGTCGACGGACGAAGGCCACGCGGGGTGCCGGCGGTGGACGGCGGCGGTCGCCGGTCGGGCGCGGGCGGCGGTGACGCGGGGCCGCGCGGGTCGACGGGAGCGCCGGGAAGCGGCTCGGTCGCGCTGGAAAGGGGCGTCGGCCTCGGGAAAACTCGGCCAGTGGTTCGCCGGGGAGGATCGAGAAGGGGATCGCCGGAAAATAGTTGATTTGGAAAGAGGATGAAGAAGATGGTGATGGTGTGGGAAAAAAATGATGGGGAAAAGCCCCTTTTATAGGAAATAGGTAGTGAAGGTTACCATTTAAGAAGATGGAGTGCCATCCTGGCTTGATGGTCGGCCGGTTATGGAAGGCGAGGGGGTCGACGGGTGGGGAAGAAGAAGAAAACTTCTTCGGTTCACAAAGGCCACTCACAGCACCCAACACTAAAGGAGAATGAAAAGGCTATTGAATGTTATCTTCATCAGACACTTAATATATGTCATTCAATACCAAGAGTAAGTATAGACTTAATGGGTTGAGACATACGAATGGGTTTGAAACCCATTCAAGATTTATAGGTTAGCCTATAATTGGCTTGGGTTAGGTCCAATTGGACTTAGAAAAATAATGAGTTTGGGCCAGGATTGAAACTAATGGCCAAAGCAATGGGTTTCAATAAAATTTAAAGGCTTTGGGCTAGGAAAATTTTAGACAACTAAAAATATTTTTAAAGGAAATATTATTTAGAAAATTTTTGTACAATTTATAAAAATATTTTATGTTCAAATTTGGGTTCAAGTCCGGGCTGACATGCCAAAAATCCAAGTTTAACTATTTGGAAAATAATTTACTCTTAAATAAATATTATTAACATCTAACATTATTCTAAAGAAAAAATTTATTGCTAACAAAATTTTATTTAGCAAATAAAAAAAAATTAGAAGTAAACTAAAAATACGGGTTTCACAGCTTCAGATCACACTTGTACGGCATATCGATCCCTGGAAGATCCTGATACCCGTAATGAGTGATCATCTTCTGAACATAATGGGACTGTGACAGCGCTAGTCCAGTGTCTATCCGGATGATCTTGAGTCCCAAGATAACATCAGCATCCCCCAAGTCCTTCATACTGAACTTTGTCGAGAGGAACTTCTTTGTCTCTGTAACACAGCTTATATCCGTACCTAGGATTAGCATGTCGTCCACGTATAGACAAATGATGACTCCTCTTCTGTCAGCAAACTTCGTATAGACACACTTGTCTGTTTTACTGATTCTGTAGCCATTTGACCTTATGACTTTGTCAAACTTCTCAGGCCACATTTTGGGCGCTTGCTTTAAACCGTACAGAGATTTCACCAACTTGTAGACTTTGTCGTCAAGACCTTTGACGACAAACCCTTCTGACTGTTGCATGTAGATCTCTTCGGTCAGCTCGCCATTCAGGAATGCCATTTTCATATCCATCTGATGTATCACCATCTTATGTATCGTTGCGAGAGCAATCAACATTCTGATGGTGGTCATCCGGGCTACTGGAGCATACGTGTCAAAGTAGTCGATCCCCTGCTTCTGAGAAAACCCCTTTGCCACTATCTAGGCCTTGAACTTGTCAATGGTTCCATCAGCTTTTATCTTCTTCTTGAAGATCCACTTGCATCCGATAGGTTTTGCTCCTTCAGGTAGATCAACCAACACCCAAGTGTTATTGGAGGTGATTGATTCAATTTTATTGTCTATCACCTGATAGAACTGGGGATTCCTAGGACCCTTCCTTTGGTGTGCGTATTGATCGATAGAAAGTTAAACAGATCAAATACGTGTTCTAACCCTTTATAGGCGGAAACTAGGGTTCACGAATTATACCTGCGACGGAAAGAAGACAAGTAATTCCTGCCAATCTTGAGCGGACGATCCCAAGATCTTCTGCACGTATTCCTTCCTCGAGTTGGACGTCGTGTGGGCGACGATCTCCCAACCTTTTTTTCTCCTTGGCAGCACTCTCTTTCTCTCCATACGTGAATCACGTATTTAGAGAAAATTTCAGATTTTCTAATCAGTAATCTGGCGGCCATAGAATAGAGGATATATATAGACTACGGCAGGGACCATGAGGAAAAATTAGGGTTAGGCCTCCTAACGGATCTGGATATCCCGTGTTCAGCCCGAACACACAATCCAGGCCCATTAACAATAGCTCGGTCCACTAATGAGCTATTGTTGCACTACCTCCCTAATCCCAAATTATGTTTGTGGGATCCTTTTATTATATGCTCGTTTGGCTTCCCATGTTAAGATATCGTATGTCCGTCGATCAAATTAAGTTACTGACAACTATATTGATTCGACATCTTTTATCCTTAAGTAGTACCGTTCAACTTTATTTGTCATGTCGGATGTAATCCACCTGCAGGGTTTACATGACAATCCTTATGAGCTCCTTAAGAGGACATCATCAACCCGATATATCGGGACATGGATTCCATTTATAATCAACAGCCCATTATACATACAATGTTATTACCCAATTCATAGAGGTTGTTGATCCATAATGAATCTCACTCTTTTATGAGTCAAAGTAATGCACATTGCATATACATGTCCGTTATTATATCCTAATTAAGAGTACAAGCATCCATAATAACAGAGGTGTTTGTTCTCTTATGTAGTCAGTACAAAGAGAACAACCTCAAGTGGTCCTGTGAAATACACACAAAGTATACTAGTGTAAACCTATAATCAAGATAGACTAATACCAGATTACACTACAACCTTTCCAATAGATTGTCCAAGTCCATCTAGGTTGTGAACTATTTATATACTCCATAGAAAACTGATAATATGATCTTCTGTGTGACACCACACACCATATTATCTACAATATAGAATATCAGACATTTGCATTAACACTTGCAACAAATACAATATGCAAACATTTGCCCATATGATTCTCATTCAAAATTTAAGGAAATAAGGTTACTACAAAAGTGATGCTTTTAGTATATAACCCTAACAATCTCCCACTTATACTCAAAATATTGCTTTTTAGTATACTGTTACAAATCTCCCACTTATACTTAAAGCCATGCTGCTACACATCTGACTCCCATTCCCTCAACATGACTGTCAAAAGCCTTAGCTGGTAAGCTCTTTGTAAAGGGATCAGCTAGGTTGTCGGCTGATGCTATCTTGATCACAGCAACTTTTCCTTTCTTTACGAAATCTCGTATCAGGTGGTATTTGCGCTCAATATGTTTGCCTGTCTTATGGGCTCGTGGTTCCTTCGAGTTTGCAACTGCACCACTATTATCACAATAAAGTGTAATAGACTTAGGCAAACTAGGTACCACATCCAAGTCCAACAGAAAGTTTCTGAGCCAAACCGCTTCTTTGGCTGCCTCGGAGGCTGCCACATACTCGGCTTCCATGGTGGAATCAGCAATACATTTTTGCTTGATACTCCTCCACACAATGGCTCCACCTCCCAAAGTAAACACATAACCTGAGGTAGATTTCCTAGAATCCCTATCTGACTGAAAATCTGAGTCTGTATACCCCAACGAAACTAAACTATCTGCCTGGTAAACTAGCATATACTCTTTAGTCCTTTTCAGGTACTTCAAAATATGCTTTACGGCAGTTCAGTGTTCTTGTCCTGGGTTAGACTGATATCTGCTGACCATGCCTACGGCAAAGCAGATGTCTGGTCTCGTACATAGCATTGCATACATTAAGCTTCCTACTGCTGAAGCATAAGGAACTGCCTTCATGTTCTCTATCTCTTTAGGTGTCCACGGACACTGCTCCTTTGATAGAGCAATTCCATGTCTAAAAGGTAAGAAACCTTTCTTAGAATTTTGCATACTAAAACAAGTTAGTACAGTATCGATATAGGAAGCTTGGGATAAGCCCAACATCTTTTTCTTGCGATCTCGTAGAACTTTGATCCCAAGGATGTGACCTACTTCTCCCAAGTCCTTCATATCAAACTGTTTGGATAACCATACCCTTACATCAGATAATACCTTCACATTGTTTCCAATGAGCAAGATATCATCCACATAAAGTACTAGGAACACCACCACATTTTCGTCACACTTTCTGTATACACATGATTCATCCTGACATTGATCAAATCCATAGGATTTTGTCACCTGATCAAAATAGATGTTCCAAGATCTGGAAGCTTGCTTAAGTCCATAAATGGACTTTTTGAGCTTACAAACAAGATGTTCCTGGCCCTTTTCAATGAACCCGTCTGGTTGCTTCATATAGATGTCTTCCTCAAGACTTCCATTAAGGAAAGCTGTCTTGACATCCATTTGCCAAATCTCATAATCGAGATGAGCTGCAATAGATAAAAGAATCCAAATAGACTTAAGCATGGCAACAGGAGAAAAGGTTTCCTCATAATCGATACCCTCTCTTTGAGTAAAACCTTTTGCTACAAGCCGAGCTTTAAAGGTTTCAACCTTACCGTCTGATCCTCTTTTTCTCTTATAGACCCACTTGCATCCAATAGCTTTTACACCAACGGGTGGTTCTACAAGCTCCCAGACCTGATTAGAATCCATAGATTCTATTTCAGATATCATTGCTTTTTGCCAAGACTCTGCATCTTTATCTTAGAGTGCTTCATTGTAGGTACAGGAATCATAATCTTGTTCCTCAGGGGCGAAGTCTGACGACTCTCCCAAGAATATATATCTATCAGGTTGTATCACAACCCTCCCACTACGACGAGGCACTATCGGTTGTGGTGTAACATTTGTGACACGTTGTACAGTTATTTGTGGTTCATCCTCTTGTACTGTTGGTACTGAAGTACTTGGTGTCTCACGTCTCAGTTCTTCTAGAACAACTCTGTCACCCTCATTTTTCGTATTTTCTTGTATTTCATATTTTTACTCGTATTTGGGTTTTGGCATATATTTTATTTCGATATTTCTCGTATTTGGGTTTTGGCATGTATTTTATTTCGGTATTTCTCGTATTTTGGGTTTTGGCTTGGCTCGGTTTTATTGGGTTGTTGGTTCGGGTTGGTTCGGTTTAGGTGTGGATCACCATAACCTATGCTACCCCTTATCCCCATCATAACTTCCCCTCTTTATATCTCCACCAACCCACTCTCTCTTCATTACTTCCTCCATAAATTTTCCTTCTTCTTCTTCTTCTCCTTCCTCTACACTCTCCATCCATTAGGTAAGTGCACCTTGCCACTTCATGAGAACCATATTTTCTTGGTCCATTTGCTAGATTAGGACATAGGGATCAACATTAGAACTTGGGTTTTTGTGATTTGGAGACCCCATTGCTCTAGATCTAAGCTATTGCTATTTTCAGATTTTTTGCATGGTTTGATCTACTTTAGTTGGTTTTCTATGAGTTTTGGTGTTTTCATGTGGAAGAGCATTCTGTTTCACTCCAGTTAGAACTTTGGAAATCCAGATTTGGAGTTCGGATGACCAAGTTATGGTGTTTTTAAGTTTTAGGTTCACCCTTGTGTTCTCGCTGTTTGGAGAAGATAGTGAGAAGTGTGCAGAGCTTCATAGCTCACGCACACTGAGTTACGCGCGCTCTTTAGCGCCGCGTACGCAACCTTGAGTACGCTCCCTGTTGGAAGCGTGCCTCCTTGAGCCTGCGTGACTTTTCCCGCAGCTGCTCCTTGAGCCTGCGTGACTTTTTATGCAGCTGCTCCTTGAGCCTGCGTGACTTTTTACGCAGCTGCTCCTTGAGCCTGCGTGACTTTTCACGCGGACTGCCCTCCTTGAGTCTGCGTGACTTTTCACGCAGACTGCTCCCTTGAGCTTGCGTGACTTTTCACGCAGCTGCTCCCCTGAGCGTGCGTGACTTTCACATACGCTGCTCCCCTGAGCGTGCGTGACTTCTCACGTACGCTGCCTTGAGTGAGCCTGCGTGACTTTCTCACTCACGCAGAGAAACAAATGTCAAAGACTTATTTCTACCAATGTCAAAGACTTATTTCTCAATGTCAAAGACTTATTTCTCAATGTCACCTAAGAGATTGTGAGAAACAGAAACTAAATTTCTTCTAAGTGAAGGTGCATAAAGACAATCTCTCAATGTCAAAGACTTATTTCTACCAAAAGATAAAGTAACATCTCCTAATGCAACGATCGATACTTTTGTAGCATCACCCATAAACAAGCATATCTCTCCATCACTGAGCCGTCTGGTTTCCTGGAACCCCTGTAATGTATTGCAGACATGATTAGTGGCTCCTGTATCTACACACCAGGTGCCGATAGATAACACCGCTAAACATGTTTCAACTACTAGTAAATGAGATATACCTTCTTTGTTCCCTTGTTTGAGAAGTGGACAATCAATCTTCCAATGTCCTAACCCTTTGCACTTGAAACATTTGCCTTTCGACTTTTTCACCGCGCCTTGAGGTCCCATACCCTTCTTTGCTAAGTTTGTCTGTTTCTGAATGTTATTCTTCTTCTTACCGCCTTTTTGCATGTATGCTGCCCCTTGACCCCCTTTAAGTTTTGGTTATATTTCTTTAAGCTTGGCTCTTCTGTGACCCCTGCATTTTGATATTTTATTTGATATTTTAGGCCCATTTTATATCCTTACGCCTTTTGTCATGAACTTGATTTTACTTAATATGCTTGGATGACTATTGTACGTAGCTTGATATGACAAGGAACTAGCATAACACGACAGTGACCGGTAGTGGTGCACTCCTGGCATGACCAACCTGACTTGATAGTGGCCCGTGGCGGCGCACTCCTGACTTGACTTGACTTGTAACTTGTAACTTGACTCGTATAATCAACTTGACACCGTGGGTGTTCCTGCTTGCTTGCTTATAAAATTCACTTGTCTTGTCTTGTATCATGTTTAGGACGTGACTTCCTGGGTACCACGGCCAGGGACTCGCGCTAAATTGGATTAGGCTAATGATTAGATCAAACTAGAATATGGAGAATTCCCAGTCACAGGCAATCTCGTTATCTGGGCACTTTAATGGACTTGTAGCTTGCCGACGAGTAGAGCATATTTCCAGCACACTGTCATGTGTTGCACCCTCTAAGTCACCTAAGGGTACATTTATCTCCCGGGCAATGTACCCATCTATAACTCTCAACCCGCGGAAGGATAACTGGATAGTCTGCAGGGCTTGGGACTGGAATTTCTCACTTGCATCTTGTTAGTAATTAGGCTTGTGATAACCCTAGTTAGTTAAAGTAGTAAGCCGTAGTACTTGCTTGGCCGATTGTGAATGCATGGTGTCCAGCCTTGTCTAAGTCTTGGCTAGCTCCAGTACCTGCTATCTCCTGAGCATGTTTGTTTTACTTATCTTAAACGATAAATGGGTAGAGACAATGAGCTATTCAGACGAAGGGTTACAACCCCGGTCCTTGTCTGGTTTAAGGATTGTAATCTGGCTCCCGGAATTGGTTCTACGTCCCTAGTCATTTATCGCCCTGTGTACTTTACTACTTGTACTTTATTTTATTCTTTATGTTCTGATATGCTGGCTTTTGTTCTTATTTTGTGGCCTCCTTTGTGGCACTTGCTCTTTCTGGGGTTTGACCCAGCTGGTTTTGTGTGGCCAGATTTCGGAGCAGCTCCCGAGGATCTACCAAGCTTCCAGCCCAATGGTGACAACTAGACGGAACCCGGGCCAAGAGTGGGTTTTCCTTTTGTTTCATCCACTTATATGTAAATTTATTCTTTTGAGGCATTTAGCCGACGAGCACCTGTTAGCTCGATGCACATTTACTTACTGTCTGCCTACGGGATGTAAACATGATTAACAAATCCTAGGGTTGATCATGTATGACTGAACTCTTGCTAGTCCTATCATTTTGTACGACTAGCTTCATGATCATCTAATATGTAATATTTGGGACGCCTTATATATATATATTTGATGCTCTAACATCTTGTAACTCTGTTAATTGCTTGAGATTGAGACAATAGGCTTGACCTTAAGAGACTGCTGGCTTGTAGTAAACCCTCATATCTAGACAGCCGTGACCGTATAGTTGAGATGTATTCTATTTCAATATACGTAGCTGGCTATGTCTGCCCCCGCTCTCCAGTATTCTGGTTCTGGGCGTGACAAACTCTACTTGTGGGTTTATGGTTCATCACATAGTCTTCCTCTAAGAATCGGGCATTGGTGCTAACAATGACCTTCTGATCCTTAGGACTATAAAATAAACCTCCTTTCGTTCCACTTGGATAGCCTACAAACAAGCGTACTTCTGTACGAGATTCCAACTTATCTGCTTTCCCATTCAGCACATGTGCTGGACTACCCCAAATGCGAACATGTTTCAGACTAGGCTTACGCCTAATCCACAGCTCTATGGGAGTAAGAGGTACTGACTTAGAAGGAACCAAGTTCAAAATATAAGCTGCAGTCTCTAAGGCATATCCCCAAGACGAATCTGGCAAATCCGAATAACTCATCATTGATCTAACCATCTCCATAAGAGTTCTATTCATTCTTTCGGCTACACCATTCTGTTGGGGCGTTCCAGGTGCAGGCAATTATGATGCAATCCCAGCCTCTGATAAATAATCCCTAAACTCTCCAAAGAGGTACTCGCCACCAAGATCTGATCGTAATGACTTGATACATTTTCTATGACGTTTCTCCGTTTCAGCCTTGTACTTTTTGAATTTCTCAAAGCACTCAGACTTACGGCACATCAAATAAACGTATCCATACCTTGAATAATCGTCAATAAATATGACAAAATATTCAAAGCCACCTCTAGCTTGGATAGTCATGGGTCTACACAAATCAGAATGAACCAATTCCAACACATATTTGGCCCTATACCCCTTTGCCGTAAAAGGCCTTTTGGTCATTTTACCTTCCAAGCAGGATTCACAGACTGGTAGTGCCTCCACTTCCAATGAACTCAAAGGTCCATCTTCAACCAGTCTTTGAATCCTTCTTAGGTTAATATGCCCAATCGTAAGTGCCAAAGATATGTTTGGTTCATACAAGAAGGTTCTTTTCTCTTATTTAAGTTAGATGACATATTATTCATTTCCATAAGTTGCATTGTGGGCGAAATAGGATTAATGACATACAAATTATCAACCAATGCACCAGAACAGATAAAATCTTTATTCTTTCTAATAACAATATTGTCATTAAAATAAACTGAATATCCATCCTTAACTAACATAGAAACAGAAACTAAATTCCTTCTAAGTGAAGGTGCATAAAGACAATCTCTCAATGTCAAAGACTTATTTCTACCAAAAGATAAAGTAACATCTCCTAATGCAACGATCGATACTTTTGTAGCATCACCCATAAACAAGCATATCTCTCCATCACTGAGCCGTCTGGTTTCCTGGAACCCCTGTAATGTATTGCAGACATGATTAGTGGCTCCTGTATCTACACACCAGGTGCCGGTAGATAACACCGCTAAACATGTTTCAACTACTAGTAAATGAGATATACCTTCTTTGTTCCCTTGTTTGAGAAGTGGACAATCAATCTTCCAATGTCCTAACCCTTTGCACTTGAAACATTTGCCTTTCGACTTTTTCACCGCGCCTTGAGGTCCCATACCCTTCTTTGCTAAGTTTGTCTGTTTCTGAATGTTATTCTTCTTCTTACCGCCTTTTGGCTTAGAAGTAGAAGCCTTTTCAGAAACAAAAACATGACCACTCTGCCTAAAGAGAGATTCAGCATCCTGTAGCTCTTTTGCAAGTTCTGCCAAACTATACAACCTTTTGTTCATGTTGTAATTAAGGCAGAAATTGTCAAAACTTTTAGGCAGAGTCCCGAGAATGATATCGACCTAGGTTTCCCCATCGATTTCAGCTCCAAGGATCTCCATCTGCCCTCAGGCATTTTTGTATTCATCAAACATTTCATAGCAAACTGCCTAGCTTCTCTACTCTGATGTCCGAAGAGTTCCTTGAGGTTATACATCATGTCATAAGCTATGGCCATGGCCTGATGCTGATGTTGCAGTACATTTGACATAGATGCCAGAATGTAACACCGCGCCATCTCATCTGCCTTTTTCCACTTCTTATAAGCCTCTTTGACCTCTTCATCAGAGTTAGCATCAGGCTTAGGTGGGCATTCCTCAACAAGTACATATTTGTACTCCTCAGCAGTCAGAACAATGTCCAAATTACGTTTCCAGTCAATATAATTAGGTCCAGTAAGTTTGTTTTCTTTAAGAATCACCATAAGTGGACTGAAAGAACCCATTTTTGAAATCCTGAGAATCACATAAATAAAATTATGTAGGGCAAAAAAAAACTTTTTGAATTAACTAAATATTGATTCCCTCAAAACAATAATAAGAAATTCACCAACACCTTGAACACCATGAATTTAGCATGTCACGATAGTGTGGACGTATACAAATTCAACTTTGTTCAAGTAGATTTTTCTTATCAATTTTACTATCATGTCAATATAACTTTATGACAAATAAAATTAATATGCTGGTCTTGCTCTGGTCATAGAAATAATAGCAGTGACTCCGATGGGGAGGATACCATTATTTGTATCTAATTGTATACCATTACTTAATACTAAGTCCATTACCTTGTAATGAGTTCCTTCAGCTGGAGAAGTGAACACATACTAGGTAACTTTCTATAATTATCCCTAAGGAAGTTTGTACTGGTGATCCATAATTATACTCATCCGATATGGAGGAAAGCACTAAAGCCAACACGCAAGTATAATTACATCACCTACAAACCAGTAATAGAGATTATAGGATTTATACTAAATAAAAATCCTCTCCCACTTAGTTATTTAACAATGAGGGTTTTTCTACTAGTTGATATTATGTCCATGTTGTCCATTATTAATGTAGGATTGGTTTTTCAAAAAAAACAACCACACAATAATAAACATGTATAATTAGAAAAAGCAAAATGACAAAAATAAGAGAAAATATCCAACTATTATGGTCATCTTTGCTGCTCCGTCCTCAACTATTCGAATCCAAAATCTGGCGCTGCGCAGATCTATACGGGGTTCGACCTGTCCGGTCAGGTCGCGGGGTTCGGGGCAGCGCCCCGATTTTTTTAATAGGTTTTGGCTGTCGATTCCTTCATCGAAAATCATCTGTCGGCCTCTGGATTGCTCAAAACCAGCATCTCGTCCGGCGTCAGAAACAGCCACCACCGCCATGACGATTGATCAAAAATAATTAAAATTACATCAATCCTATGCCTCCCGAAGGAGTTCACACATAATCTAGATTGAAAAATTAAATTAATAAGCACGATCAACCCTCGTGATTTTAATTACATCCACAGCAACAACAACATCCACGACATGTCCGTGGTTTAAACAACACAATCAAAAACATGCATTGGACCATAATAGTTGGATCTAAGATGCCTGCAAAACCGAGTTAGAACAGATCTACATCTACCGACTATTACATAACGCAAGTTTTATTGGACAACATGGACGTATCAATCAATACGTAGATCCAAAGTGGCTCTGATACCAATTGATAGAACTGGGGATTCCCAGGACTCTTCCTTTGGTGTGCGTATTGATCGATAGAAAGTTAAACAGATCAAATACGTGTTCTAACCCTTCATAGGCGGAAACTAGGGTTCACGAATTATACCTGCGGCGGAAAGAAGATAAGTAATTCCTGGCAATCTCGAGCGGACGACCCCAAGATCTTCTGCACGTATTCCTTCCTCGAGTTGGACGTCGTGTGGGCGACGATCTCCCAACCTTTTCTTCTCCTTGGCAGCACTCTCTTTCTCTCCTTACGTGAATCACGAATTTAGAGAAAATTTCAGATTTTCTAATCAGTAATCTGGCGGCCAGAGAATAGAGGATATATATAGACTACGACAGGGACCATGAGAAGAAATTAGGGTTAGGCCTCCTAACGGATCTGGATATCCCGTGCTCAGCCCGAACACACAATCCAGGCCCATTAACAATAGCTCGGTCCACTAATGAGCTATTGTTGCACTACCTCCCTAATCCCAAATTATGTTTGTGGGCTCCTTTTATTATATGCTCGTTTGGCTCCCCATGTTAAGATATCGTATGTCCGTCGATCAAATTAAGTTACTGACGACTATATTGATTCGACATCTTTTATCCTTAAGTAGTACCGCTCAACTTTATTTGTCATGTCGGATGTAATCCACCTGCAGGGTTTACATGACATTCCTTATGAGCTCCTTAAGAGGACATCCATGTCCCGATATATCGGGACATGGATTCCATTTTTAATCAACAGTCCATCATACATACAATGTTATTACCCAATTCATAGAGGTTGTTGATCCATAATGAATCTCACTCTTTTATGAGTCAAAGTAATGCACATTGCATATACATGTCCGTTATTATATCCGGATTAAGAGTACAAGCATCCATAATAACAGAGGTGTTTGTTCTCTTATGTAGTCAGTACAAAGAGAACAACCTCAAGTGGTCCTGTTCAATACACACAAAGTGTACTAGTGTAAACCTATAGTCAAGATAGACTAATTCCAGATTACACTACAACCTTTCCAATAGATTGTCCAAGTCCATCTAGGTTGTGAACTATTTATATACTCCATAGAAAACTGATAATATGATCTTCTGTGTGACACCACACACCATATTATCTACAATATAGAATATCAGACATTTGTATTAACACTTGCAACAAATACAATATGCAAACATTTGCCCATATGATTCTCATTCAAAATTTAAGGAAATAAGGTTACTACAAAAGTGATGCTTTTAGTATATAACCCTAACATCACCTCCTTCCAGAAAACAACATCTCTGGTCTTCATCGCCTCATCATAGGTAAGCAGATCTTCTTCCACATGATAGGTGATGAAGTCATCTCCGAAGTTCTTCGGCCTCCTCGCTCGCTTCGACGACGACTCACTAAGTTCTGGTTCAATCGTTGTCTCCTCAGTAACAACTTCATCTTGGACAACTGGCTCATTGAAGATTTCAGTCACCTTTGCACCTTCATCATTCTCCGGAATGTCCGTTAGAATAATATTCTTGTGCCTTACAAACCTGTCTTCAAAATATTCAGCATCGCGAGATTCGATGATATGATTTGACTCAATATCAAGAAATCTTCGAGCATCACTCTTCTCGACATACACCAAGAAGATCGTCTTCGTAGTCATTGTCCCTAGCTTCTGAATCTTCAGATCTGGGAGCTTCACATAAGCCAGACACCCCCACACTCGAATGACATTCAAGTTAGGTCTGACTTTGAACCAGATTTCATGAGGAGTTACGTCCGAAGTTGCATACGGCACTCTATTTAGAATAAAAGTGGTCGTCAATACAGCTTCTCCCCAGTAGCATTTAGGAAGACCCGCAGTTAGCAGCATTGAGTTCATCATTTCTGTCAACGTTCTGTTCTTCCTCTCCGCTACTCCGTTAGATTGAGGAGAATATGGAGCAGCAGTCTCGTTTATGATTTTATGTTCTTTGTAGAATAATGTGAATTCATGAGACCGATACTCTCCACCTCGATCACTTCTTAGCCTCTTGAGTTGTTGTCCAGTTTGCCGTTCAGCCTCGGCCCTGAACTTCTCGAACGCTTTGTCTTTAGATTTGAGCAAGTAGACGAACACGTACTTTGAGAAGTCATCGATGAATGTTATGAAATACTTCATCCCGACTTTTGTAGAGAATTGCTTGAAGTCACAGATATCAGAGTGCACCAACTCCAGAAGATCTATGCTTCGATTGACCCGATGAAAGGGTTTCCTTGTGATCTTTGTCTGAGCACATACTTCACACTTCTCTACCTTACCCCCACATTTGGAGATAAGTCCTAGACTGGATATTTTGTTAATTCTTATACAGTGAACATGTCCTAGCCAATTATGCCACAACTCAAAAGAATAATCAGAACGAGCGATTGCATTGATTACATTTGACTAGTTTACAAGCTAAAATTTGAACATCCCTTCGGTTTGAAAAGCTTTTTCGAAGTATGTTCCCTTCTTGAACATCACCATCTGGCCAACATTGATGTCCATCCTTAAGCATACGTTGCTAAGCAGGCTTCCAGAGATCAAGTTCTTTACAATCACCGGAATGTGCTTCGCACCTTGAAGCGTCAGAGTATTCCCGGATGTGAGTTTCAGCTCCACAGTTCTGATCCCCAGAACCTCAGCTTGGGCTTGGTTTGCCATGATAACTTTCTCAGAAATTGGCTGGTATATAACGAACCATTCTTTGTCAGAGCAGACATGGCAGGTCGCACCAGTGTCTATCCACCAGTCAGAGTCAGCCCTCACATCTGTGACCTGAGCAATCATAGAAACCATGGAAACCTTGCTAGGCTCACCTTGCTCAGCTTGTTTGGGCTTGGATTTGCATTCACTCTTATAATGGCCCTTCTTGCCACAGTTGAAGCAAGTCACGTGGGACTTGGACTTCTGTTGCTTGAACGAAGGACCCTTCACTTTTAGATTAGTGGAGTCCTTCTTCTTGTGATGAGAAGCCACCTGCTTCCCCTTGAACTCTCTTGTCTGCACCAAGTTGGCCTTAGCCAGTTGGTTGGACAGAGAGTCCATCTTCTGTTGAGATCGCATTTCGTCCTCAACGTGGATCTCTTGTAGGAGATCTTCCAAGCTAATGTCCAGCTTCTTCCGATGCATTCTAGCATAGAAGTTGCTCCAACCAGCAGGAAGTTTCGAGACTATCCCTCCAACAACAAACTTGTCGACGAGGGGCATCTTCTCGTCATCTAACTTCTGGTATAACTTCAGGAATTCCTTCACTTGAGGTAGCATCGCCATCTCGTCTTCGAAGAGCCACTTGTGGTACTTCTCGATGATAAAGATTTTGGATATGTTCTCATCATCTTCATATAGCTTACCCAAAGAATCGAAGATCTCTTTGGCCTTCACCTTTTTGGAATATAACTCTGCCAGAGAGTCTTCCATAGAATTGAGAATCAGCAGTTTATATATGCTATTTTATCTCTTCCATTTGCTCTGTTTGACGAGTACAGCAGCAATAGCATCAGCAGTTCCTCCTTCTGGAATCGTTGGTTTATCCTCAATCAACACATGGTCTACGTCCACGAGTTGAAGATTAAGGGTGACATTCCTCTTCCAGATTTGGAAATGTTCTCCGTCGAATTTCTCCAACTTGTTAAAGCTGGTATCGATGAGAGAAGCATGGGAGTTCTCCATCTACAAGGATCTTGCTTTGAGATTGTTAGTCTCGGGGCGTGACCAAAGATGGTAGACTCGATGTCGAGATCAGAGGTTCAACAAACGTTCACCTTCTGATTATTCTCGAGATCCAAGAGGAACACTATAATATGAATCTGATTACAAAAGCAACAATAATTAGAAAGTAAATCTCATGTTCTTCCTCGCAATCGCAGTTGCTGACGGACAGAACTGAGTTCAGAAAATAAATCTCACGTTCTTCCTTGCAATCGCAGTTGCAGACGGACAGAACTGAGTTACAACTCAGATGAAGGAGAAGAAAGAAGAAAGAAGAAGAGGAAAGGTTCTTGCTGGGGTGATTAAGATCACCGTTATCCAAAGCAAGATTCGCCCCACCACGATATGCTTCCAGGAACCAAAAAGTTCACGAAGAACTTCTGGAACGCTCGTAAGTCAAAATTTGAGACTTAAACGGGCTTCCTGGACTTTACAGACTCCCTTAACTCTCTTCTTGGTGCATCTTTCAAAGGAGGCCATGGGGCTCTATTTATAGAGTGGAGTGAGACTTCACCTCTTCTCCTATCCGATGTGGGACTAAAATACCAATACTCAAAAATAGAGTTTGATATTTTAGATCATACCACAATCAACATAGAAGTGTGCCAGTCCACGTCTACCCCCCGAACACTCCCGTGCATGCACGAGACATCCTGGAGTCCGTGTCCGAGTCCGTACAACAAAAATCAACTTCCATCTTTGTTGGAATTAATCCTTTTTCCTTCTAGGAAAATACTCCCATATGACACACACTTGTGCCCCACCACACCTCATGTGCACACCTCAACACAAGCAATGCATTATATTGAGATACTCACCATTTGGTGTAGCCGATGTGGGACTATCTTTCCTAGTCCAAAGGCAAAAATACCAATATTTTGTTCTTAATATTTTTTCTATTTCATTAGGTTTTACATGATCTGTATTTTTTTGAGTACACATACAAGTTTTTAGGATTTGCACATGAGTTCTTTATAGCCTGATAGTTGAAACCAACTAGAACATCATTATAACTTGGAAAGGAATAACCTTGGCGCGTGGCACGAGTGTGAAGCATGCGACGGACGTCAGCACGGATGTTGTCATGGACGTCGTGGAAGGTGTCGTGGTGCCAATGGGGGTGGCCGGGGTCTCGTCAGAAGGACTGCGACTTCGAATTGCTGCGAGGAAGATGAGGCAGTAGGAGATAAAAAAGACGATGGATTGAAGGAGGGAGTCATCGATCTATAGATTTTCTCTCTCAAAAATTTGGATTTTCTTTAGGGTTTGTTTGGCAATTGTAGGGGTAGTGGTTATGAGAAGTTTTAGATTTTTGGTGGTTTTAAGTAGCAACTTTTAAATTAGTCCAACCGGTGCTTGATAATTCATTAACGAGCGGTTCTAAAAGTTTTTTGCACGAGTAAAATTACCTATATGCCCATATATAAATAAAATAATAGAAATACATGAAATAATAAAAATGTCTAGATAAAAGTAGGAGAAAGAGATTTTAAGATTTATAGAAAAAGTAGCCGTCAGGACTGGACCTGGGAGTTAGCATGTGACCACGACATGTGAACCCCGAGGATAACCTAGGGATTAACTAGGCAACTAACTTGGTAGATGCATTGGGTGGGAAGAATCCCGAGATCGTGCCATACTAGCCACCCCAGGTCCAGTCCTGACGTGTCGGGTTGGCCGCCACGGATATGGTATCATTAGCCTATAGCGGATGGCTATATCCGACTTCTTCGAGCTATGTGTTATATGTATTAGCGTGGTAGCCCTCCAAGGAACCGGTGCATAATCAATGTGCTATATGTCTAATGGTTTGGCTAGCCCTGCTGGGTTAACACGATCTAAGGATTCATTTTAATCAGTATCGTGGGGATAACTTCGCCAAATATATAAAGCCGAAGGAATGAATGGCTGCTTGAAAAATGACTTGACTGTGCCTTGTACTTTCCATTAGTAGCCGAGGGACATGGACTGTCATGGTGCGTGGTCTAACCCATGCCCTTGTTTGGTTGTTGGGTTGGTCTATCGTGCTATGACAGGCTGTGGACCGAGGTTACGACCGGAAGCCTCTATTATTACTAGTATTATTATTTTATGCTTGGGTTTTATCTCACTCTTTTGTGCTCCCTTGTGGTACTTGCTATTCGGGGCTGACCCCGCTGGTTTGTTTGGCCAGATCTCGTAGCAGCGCTTGAGGATCCAAACTTCTTCCCTGACGTCAATGGTGCATACTAGGAGCATGGCTGGCGGGGGACTCGAGTGGGTTTCTTCTCCACCACTCTAGTTTTTATCCCTTATGTTATGGCGTTTAGCCACCGGCACCTGTTTAGCCGGTTAAATCTGGATATTTTTTCTTTGCATAATTGTACTTAAATCAGACTGCAGCTGAATACGATTATGTACCTATGACTCTCTGGGCTAGCTAACTTATAAAGCTAGATCTCCATGATCATTTTGATGAAGCGTCGGGGACGCCTTACTGCTTTATCTCATATGCTCATTAATTGATATTTTCTTGCTTGAATGATTGAGACATAGATGCTCTGTGAGACCATAGGAGACTTAATTGTAGCATGCACCCCCTTATCTCTTGACAGCCACGATCGCCGTATGACGTTTGCATACCTCATATGGAGTAGCTGGCCTAGTCCGTCTCTGTATTCCGGTACTGGGGTGTGACAAGGTTTTATTGGTAGCCCATAAAGGTCTAATTTTCAGACTTGAGGGGTGTTACTATTATAGGTCTCAATCAAAACTTGTTCCCTTTGAATCTCTTACCTCGATTTCTCTTTCCTCACCTTGATTGATAACCTGAATTGCATCATCGAATCTTCTTCGTCCTGTTATTTGATGCCATATATCTTTTCCTATAGGGGTGCTTCTTTCTCAGTAGCTGGCGAGGCCAACATAGAGGAACGTCCAGTAGAGCATAGCTCGACGGGGCAACAACAGGAAAGAATACCTTCTCCTGACCAGATCCGAGTGGAAGTGATATCAGAGCCAGTGGAACCGCAGGTTCTAAAAACTCCTGCACCCCAGCGGTGCCGACAGCGACGGCAGTACCTGATGCTGCAGCACTCCTGGAGGTCATCCGGAGATTTCTGGCTACTCAGCAGCATCAGGTGGCAGCCCATCAGCAACAACAAACCCAGTAGCAGGAACAGAATGTGCTATTGAATCAGGGGTTACAATTAGCCCTTGAGAGAAGTGTCAGGAATGATTCGGAAGCATCGTGGCGGTTTTGTCGACTTAATCCGAGATACTTTGACGGCCCGGAAGATGCCATTATGGCGGATGCTTGGCTTCAGAATATTGATGCCATATTGACCGGAGCAAAGGTTCCAGCAGAAGAGAAGGTAGACCAAGTCAGACTGTTACTTCAGGATCTCGCTCGCGATTGGTGGACATCGGAAAAGGTTGGAATGGGGCGTCCAGTTCCTTGGGATAGCTTCAGTACCAGATTCAAGGCCAAGTACTTTGGCGTGGTAGTGCGGTACGAGCTACAACAGAGGTTTATCAGTCTCAAGCAGGCTGGTAAGACGGTGGATGGATATGCAGCGGAGTTCTGCAGACTGAGTCGATTTGTACCGACGATAGTGGCTACAGAGCCAGAGAAGGCTATGAGATTCCAGCAGGGACTTCATTTGGAGATTCTATAGCTAGTAGAAGGGCACGATTATCAGACTTCGATGCCATTTTAACGATAGTTCGGAGGCATGAACTCACCCAATAATGGTTGGCGATAAGACATGGGGGCCAGAAGAGGTCTCATCCCCAGAGTAGGGGCGGAGGAGCAGTGCAGCGAACATCGGCGCCAGCACCTGGCATCCGTATTCATGAGTCAGGAGCACCGCAGAGAACGGCGGTATCAGAGATAACAGCACCAGTTCGGCATCAGCAGCCGAGGAACCAGCAGCAGCGCCAGGGGGCACCCATTGGATGTACTTACTGCGGTAAGGGAGAGCACACTAGGGATGTGTGTCATTCAGCTAATGGGTTGTGCATGAGGTGTGGCAGTCTAGACTACAGGATTGCCAATTGTCCTATGATGTAGAGGCCAGGAGGGCCAGTTCAGCAGTTTTCGGCATTGCCAGCTCCAGGGAAGCACCGAACAGAGGACCAGCATTGGCCGTAAGGCCGCTAGTCCAGCGTCTGCCGACGCAGGCTCATATGTTTTACCAGGCACAGAACCAGAGAGGCCAGCAGAGGCCACATCAATAGCATGGACAAGGAAGACAACAGCAGGGAGCTCAGCAAAGCCAGGTCCAGGCCTTCACCTTATCACTCGAGGATGCACTAGCTTCAGGCGACGTAGTTGCAGGTGATATTTCTGTTACCTCTTTTTCTGCAGTAGAATTGTTTGATTCGGGGGCTACCACTCTTTTATATCTGCACGGTTTGTGACACGTATTGGATTGGAGTTTGAGGCATTGCCAGAGAGGATGAATATACTCACTGGTAATAGGCTCGTAGGAGTTAGCAGAGTGTGCTTAGCGTGTCCGGTCGTAGTGTGTGGGTGATTATTGCCCGCCTCTTTGATTGAGTTCCCTATGGGAAACTTTGACGTTGTCCTAGGCATGGACTGGTTGAGAGACAGTCATGCGACGATATTTATCGAGGAGGTAAGGTAGTATTTAGTGTACTTGGCGTTGAGGAGTTCGTCTTTGTCATAACCCGATCCCAAATAATTCGGTCGAACCGGATCATGTCCAGCCTGCACCGTTGTGAGACGGCGGTAGTAAGCTGTTCCATTAGCAGGTAAACACAACAACATCTATACATTTGTCACAACTGAATATTCGGGAATTTAAAACTTTATTCAACTTTGAAAAAATACAACTGGAAAGTAAAAGAACTGAAAATAAATGCTGAATTCAAATTAATAAAATTCCAAACAACAAAACTGAAAACAGGAAAAATCTAGCTAAGCGTTCGGCTCATTGGCCTCAGGTCCCACGTCCTCCAATGGGGACTCTGGCAATACCACAGGGTACAGAACCGGGTCATAATAGCTGTTGTATAACAGCTCAGCATCCTCAAAATCCCCTAAAAATGTTATCTCCAGTCAGGAGGGAGCAAAGTACAATTCATGATAATCCAACAATTAAAATAATAATAGAGTTATGAACTTTTAAACAATTTGAAATAAATAGTTCTCCAGCAGTTAAAATATTGTGATGTGAATAGGCAATGAATATGACCGGCTTGGGTTGTACAGTTGTATCCTATTGATACGATATGGCTTATCCCCGTGTGTATGAGGGGTAAGCTAACACAGTCATTACACTACTTTGGATGTGGTCATACTCATTACACTACTCCCCCAGTACCCAACAGTCAATCAGTCAGTGCTCTCAGAGAGAGTTCCGTGTTGCATCGTGGTTAAACTTACAATAAAACAATTATTAAATAATTGTAAACTAACACAAAATGTACTTGCCTTTGTTTATGACTGAAAACGGTGTTGGTTCCGGGAAGATGCTAGGTTCGTCTCCGAGATCCTACAGTTGGAGAACTTGACTTAGAACCATTGTGAAACCAAGCTAGGTGTGCTAGTTGCAATCTCTAGTAGCAGGTCCTAGTCAGATTTTAAGTTTGTTTATTTAATCTACTGCTAACGGTTTACGATGTGTGCTACGTTGGTTCTCATTTAGTTTGATAGCCAGTTTTTGGTTTTAATTGGAAAAATCATCGTTACCGGTTAATTCGCAAAACTTTGTATTTTGTAATATTATTTATAAAACTACTATTTTTCTTTCAAATGAGAAAAACGTGGATTTTGTTAACTATCAATATTTTATTCAAGTTATTTTATCGTAAAAAATCCTTATTTAATTTATACAAAATATTTAATAGCCATTTATATAACTAAGCGCCTAATTACGAAGAAGATAAACCATCCAGAAAATAAAGAAAAAAATCCTAATCTACACAATACAAGTCCACAGCGAAATAAAGTAGAAAACTGGGCTTATGCCCTTACAAACTTTACATAAATTAAAATAAGAGAAAATTAGTTAGCTCTGACTAATATCCCGTATTTTAAATATCGAAAACAAAACTAAAAATAAAACCGGGTAAAACCTATTTTTTGCTAATGCCTCAACGTCCGGGTAAAACCGGTTTCGTTTGCATTTCGCTAGGGCCCACGGACCAGTATGGTCGTCGCCCAAAAATCCATTTAAATAAATAATTTCCGAAAACCAATTTGAAATTCATTTCTATAGTTTTATAAAAATTTGGGCAGCATTCCCTCTATATTCGGGATAACCCAAAAACTGGGAAAATGTACCATAACGCCCAACACACATCCCAAATCCAGGGAAACATATTTATGTAGAAATTATATATATATAAGACATTTCCGAAGCAGAATCAGAAAACTCGAAATAAAAATCGGGAAAGCCAAAATTCCGAAAACCTAAACCAAACACAGCAAGAAATCACAGAATGTTTTCGAAAACTCCGAAACTATGTCGTCCACCTAAAAACTGAATTCCCGGGAAGGAATCGGGGACCAATCTCATCATTAACTACCGAAAATGGGACGGGACAAAGGAGTTATACCTTGGGTTGCTCGGCTAGAGCTCTCAGATGTAGATATAGAAAAATAAACGGGGACAGCAGGTCGGGAAACCCGCGGACAGCGCTGGACAGCGCTGTTCAGCTCAGCGGGGAACGGCTCGCGGGAATCGGAGCAGAGGGGAACGACTAGGGCACAGCCGCGGGACAGCGCCGGAGAAGGGGCGGCGTCCAGAAGAGGGAGCCAGGGACTCGCGGGGTTGCACCGGAGCTCGGGGGTCCGGCGGGAGGCCGCTGGTCGACTGGGCGCGCGACAGGGGTGCTCGGGTCCGGGGATCGGGTTCTAGAGGGGACCGTGCGGGAGACAGGGGCACGGCCTGGGGGCGCGGGTCCCGATCGGGGCCGGGAACTCGCAGGCTGGGGCACCGGAAGTGGTCGAGTGGGTCGGGGTGCTCGTGGGAAGTCTCTCGCGGAAAGGCTCTGGAGTTTGAAAAAGTGAGTGGGAAATGGAGTTGGTGGTGTATGTTAATAAGGGGAGAGGGATTAATCGTGGGGTGGAGTAGGTGCTGGTGTATGGTGGGGGAAGTGAAGTAGTGGGGTGTGGGTTTAAGTAAAAGAAGGAGAAGAATTAGTATGTGGAGGAGAGGAGAAAGGGGATCCTGTAGAATAGGGAGGGGTGGTCCAGGTCGTGGAGGGGTAGTGTAGGAATAGGTTTTTTTTTATATACTAAGAATAGGAAAATAAAATCTAAAGTTAAATAATTACTTAGTGTTTAAGGATGGGTTCAGGACCTGAAGCAAATTTAGGTTCGGAAACGGGGTCGGTGTCCGGACCCGGGGTTGGACTCCGGGTACGGAATCGGGGCAGGGCTACAAACAAAAACCCAATGATAATTTTAAAATAATATTTTTTCCTAATCCGACTAATATATAATAATAATAATAATAATAGTAATAATAATATAATAGTAAAATAACTGAACTAAAATTACACTACAAACCAATAATTAAATAATTCTAAAACTCTGGGTTTCACAATCTTGGGTGTGTATTGATGCAGCATGGAGAGGTGATAGCATATGCATCTCGACAGCTTCGAGATCATAAGAAGAACTATTCGATCCATGACTTGGAATTAGCAGCAGTGGTGTTTTCGCTTAAGTTATGGAAGCATTATTTATATGAGAATTGAGTGAAAATTTACACTGATCATAAGAGCTTAAAATATGTATTCACCCAGAGGGACCTGAACATGATACAGAGGAGATGGTTGAAATTACTGAAGGACTTCGATGTGAATTTTCAGTATTATCCAGGCAAGACGAATGTGGTAGCAGATGCCTTGAGCATGAGGGGTGGCGCATTCATTTTAACCTCGCAGAGGCATATTTTAGAAGATCTTCAGGAAATGGAAATTGAAGTGATCTTGCCACAAGATACAGGAGTTATGGCCGATTTGCAGATTCAGTCTACTTTAGTAGAGAGGATCAGAGCAACCCAGGCAGAGGATCCGCGGATCCAGAAGCTTCGATCAAAATATGAATCAGGTCTCATAAAGGAGTTAGTAATCCATGAGGGTACACTTAGGTTCAGAAACCATCTTTGTGTACCAGGTGAAAACCTTCGACAGGAAGTTATGTCAGAGCCTCATAGTTCTCCTTATCCCATCCATCCCGGAGACACAAAGATGTACCAGGATATAAAGCAACACTTTTGGTGGAATGGCATGAAGAGGGAGATAGCGAGGTATGTTTCTAAATGTTTATATGTCAGCAAGTGAAGACAGAGCAGCAGAGAGCAGCAGGATTGTTACAGCCGCTTCCTATTCCGGAGTGGAAGTGGAAGCACATCACATGGTCTTTGTGACCGGTTTACCTAGAACTTTGACCGATTGAAACGTAGTTTGGGTAATTGTGGATCGGCTCACGAAGGTTGTTCATTTTCTTCCTTTCAGAGTAGGACAGTCTACTGAGCAGTTGGCAGAAATATATATGAAGCAGATTATGAGACAGCATGGTGTTCCAGTCAGCATAGTATCAGATCGAGACACACTGTTCACCTCTCACTTTTGGCGGAGTTTGCATCAAAGTTTGGGTACCATGTTGAGGTTCAGTACAGCCTATCATCCGCAGATGGACGAACAGTCAGAGAGAACCATTCAGACATTGGAAGATATGTTACGGGCTTGTACTTTAGACTTCGGCAGAACTTGGAAAGATCATCTTCATTTAGTAGAGTTCTCTTAAAATAATAGTTATCAGACAAGTATACTGATGGTACCGTTTGAATCATTATATGAAAGAAAGTGCAGGTCCCCTCTAGCATGGGACGATGTGGGAGAACGAAAACTATTAGGACTAGAGATGATCACGCAGACAGTGGAAACAGTCAAGTTGATCAGAGAGCGGCTTCGAGTTGCGTTTGACAGACACCGACACTGGACAGATCAGCATCGTAGGCCTCTAGAGTTTGGTGTTGGTGACCAAGTGTTTCTGCGAATTTTGCCTACTCGGGGTATCATCAGATTTGGAGCTCGAGGAAAGCTTAGTCCGAGATACGTTGGTCCATTTGATATTCTCGCTCGGGTAAGCGATGTTGCTTATCGGCTTACCCTTTTGCCTTCGCTATGTGATGTACATGATGTGTTTCATGTATCTCAGTTGCCTAGGTATGTCCCGGATCCGAGTCACATCCTCGATCATTCTGAGCTGGTCGTCGGTACCGACCTGACTTACGAGGAGCAACCCGTATCCATTTTGGATCAGCGAGAGAAGGTGCTCAAGAACCGGACTATTAATCTTGTCCGCATCGCTTGGGGCCATCACTTACCGAGGGAATCGACATGGAAGCGCGAGGACGAGATTAGATCTCAATATCCGTACTTGTTCGACTCAGAAGGTATATTTGTGCTTATGCCTTTGTAATATGTTTTCCTGTTTTAATGCACCCACTAGGGTGGATGATTATTCTCTAATACCTATTAAAATTGATGAGATTGTATGCATAGTTAGCCTTGTAATTAGTATCTTGCTTGCTTTGATTTCTCTATCGTGACTTGGCAGAAATTTTGAGGACGAAATTTTTCTAAGGAGGGTAGAGATGTCACTCCCCGATCCCGATATACGTATTCTTTCATGAATCCTGTACATGGTATCCTGTATTTAGCATGTGCATAATTCTATTTATTATTTATTATTGGTTGCATGTAACCTTTAAGCATGTCATTAGTGGAATGGCTAGAGCATGTTTAGAGATTAGGGTTTTTTTAAGCCAACCCAACACCTATATATATTCTCTTCCTCACTCTCTCTCCTCATTCACTCTTTCATTCATTTCCCTCAACCATCACTATTAGGCAAGTACAACTTGCTCAAAAGTAGAGATTTGTACATTTTTTATTCTTAATTTTTCCTTTGATATTATTTGTCTATATTGTTCTTCTCATCATCCTCTACAAGTTTAGTACTTGGTATTTTCGGTTTTGATGGATGGATTCTTGTAGATCTAAGTTTATGTCATTTTCAGTTTTCCTTGGTTTTGATCTATTAAACTTGCTTGTTTTCAAAATCTAGTTGTTCCATGTGGTAGAGCATTTCATTTTACCCAAATTTGACATTTGAAAAGTTAGATTTCGTTTTGTTTTGGCCGAGTTGTGCAAGTTTGAAGTTCATGGGTTCCCTAGCCATCTTTCTCAGATTTTTGGAGAAGATGAGCAGTCTGACCGCATGCAGTTTGGCCGCACGAGTCAGGCCGCATGAGTCAGGCCGCATGAGTTTGACCGCATGTAGTTTGGCCGCATGAGTCTTTGGCCGCATGCAGTCTGGCCGCATGCAGTCTGGCCGTATGAGCCTCTGGCCGCATGAGTCTTTGGCCGCATGCAGTCTAGCCACATGAGTCTGGCCACATGAGTTTGGCCGCATGAGTCTCTGGCCACATGAGTCTGGCCGCATGCAGTCTTTGGCCGAATGAGTCTGGCCGCTTGAGTCTGGCAGTCTGGCCGCATGAGTTTGGCTGCATGAGTCTGGCCGCATGCAGTCTGGCCGCATGCATTCTTTGGCCGTATGAGTCTGGCCGCATGAGTCTGGCAGCATGAGTCTTTGGCCGCATGCGTCCTTGTGTCTTGGTTCTCATTCCTAATCTGACTACCTATGTGAGTGCTGGATAAACCTATGTGTGTACTAAGGTGTAATCTATGTGAGCACCGAGGTGATATCCTATGTGCTAAGTGTTCATACGTGATACCTGCTGGTACATCCAAGAGTCTAGCATTTACATAGCGAATGGTCGGTAGCCATGACGTGGTATGTGTTGTGTGTTGCATTACACCATGAAGGGGTACATACGTATGACTCCATGAGCCAGTACGGATCCCTTCTTGGGGTACTCGTACATTGTACGACATCTAGGGGAGTAAGCATGTGACCACGACATGTGAATCCCGAGGATAACCTAGGAATTAACTAGGCAACTAACTTGGTTGATACATTGGGTGGGAAGAATCCCGAGATCGTGCCATACTAGCCACCCCAGGTCCAGTCTTGACGTGTCGGGTTGGCCGCCACGGATATGGTATCATTCGACTATAGCGGATGACTATATCCGACTTCTTCGAGCTACGTGTTATATGTATTAGCGCGGTAGCCCTCCGGGGAACCGGTATATAATCAATGTGCTATATGTTTAATGGTTTGGCTAGCCTTGCTGGGTTGACACGATCTGAGGATTCCTTTTAATCAGTATCGCGGGGATAACTCCGCCAAATATAGAAAGCTGAAGGAATGAATGGCCGCCTGAAAAACGACTTGACTGTGCCTTGCACCTTCCGTTAGTAGCCGAGGGACATGGACTGTCATAGTGCGTGGTCCAACCCATGTCCTTGTTTAGTTGTTGAGTTGGTCTATCGTGCTATGACAGGCTGTGGACAGAGGTTACGTGTCACGCCCCAGAACAAGAATACTGGAGAGCGGGGGTAGACATAGCCAGCTACGTATATTGAAGTGCAACCACCTCGCTATACGGTCACGGCTGTCTAGATACATGAGGGTTTAACTACAATCCATCAGTCTCTTATGGTCATGAATAAGCCTAGTGTCTCAATCACAAGCAAGTAAGCAAATATCACAAGATGTAAGATTACTAAATATACAATAGTAAGGCGTCCCAAATATTACATATTCAGCTGATCATGAAGCTAGTCGTTACAAAATGTGAAGACTAGCAAGAGTTTAGTCATACATGGTCAACCCTAGGATCTGTCAATCATGTTACAGCCCGTAGGAAGACAGTAAGTACATGTGCAATCGAACTAAACAGGTGCTCGTCGGCTAAACACCTCAAAAGAATATTTTTACAATAAAGTGGAAGAGCCAAAAATAACCCATTCGTTGCCCTGGTTACACCTGGTGGTTACCATCGGGCTGGAAAGTCGGTAGATCCTCTGGAGCTGCTCTAAAATCTGGTCATACAAAACCAGCTGGGTCAGATCCCAGAAAGAGCAAGTGCCACAAAGGAAGCTTCACTTAGGAACTAAAACCAGCAATTAGCACAAGAGTATAAATAAGTAAGAACTGGAAATATGAAAATATCAGGATGATATACGACGAGATAACCATGGAACTATTCAGATAACCATGTTACAACCCGTAAACCAAACAAGGACCAAGGTTGTAATCCTTCATCCGAATGGAACTTGGTTTACCACCATTTATCGGCAAGATATTATAAGAAAATCAGGTCATGCAACAATCTGGTACAGGATCAAGACAAGACTTAGACTGATCATTCTCTATTCAACAATCATGGCCAAGCAATAAGTACGGCTTGATACTTTAACTAACTAGGGTTATCACATGCCTAGTTACTAACAAGATGCGGTGAGATTATTCCACAGCCACAAGCCCTGCAGACCATCCAGGTTACCCAGGTCGAATATTAGGGGTTGAATTTAAGTGGGTACATCGTCCAGAAAATGCATGTACCTTTAAGTGACTTAGAGGGTGCAACACATGACAGTGTGCTGGAAATGTGCCATACTCGACGGCAGGCTACAGATCCCAAGCGCGCCCAGGTAACGGGATTGCCTGTAGCTGGGAAATCTCTTCATGACTACTGTGTTATTCTAGTTATTAGCCTTAGTCCATTTCAGTAGGTACCCCTAACCGTGGTACTCAGGGGTCCCATCCTAAGCATGATGCAAGACAAGACTGGTTCATTTGCACAAGCATAATCGCCCACGGTGTCCAGGTTATTCATACTTGTCATGTCAGGTAGTCGTCGCAACAACATTCAATTATATGCCATGTCATGTTACTTGTCTGGAGTGCACCACGACGGGTCACTATCATGCATTATGATGTCGTGCCCATGTATCGTGTCAGGTTCATGTATCATGTCGTGTTCATGTCACAGTTATCCCACATCACACTAAGGATCAAGAGAAACAACACGGATAAGGTAATAAGATTTGTCATGGCAAAACAAATGGTACAAGAGATCAAAAGGGGTGCCAGGGACAGCATGCACCAGCAAACAGCATATGCCAACAAACAGCATACGCCAGCAAACAGCCAGCAACAGCATTCACCAGCAAACAGCATGCGCCAGCAAAACAGCATGCGCCAGCAAACAGCCAGCAACAGCATGCGCCAGCAAACAGCATGCGCCAAAAAACATCATGCGCCAGGACAGCATGCGCCAGCAAACAGCATGTGCCTGCAAACAGCCAGCAACAGCATGCGCCAGCAAACAACATGCCTCAGGACAGTATGCGCCAGCAAACAGTATATGTCAGCAAACAGCAGGCAACAACTTTTTGCCAGCAAATAGCATGCGCCAGGACAGTATGCGCCAGCAAACAGCATGCGCCAGCATACAGCAGGCAACAGCTTTTTGCCAACAAATAGCATGCGCCAGGAAACAGCATGCGCCAGCAAACAGCAGGCAACAACTTTTTGCCAGCAAACAGCATGCGCCAGCAAACAGCAGGCAACAGCTTTTTTGTCACCAAACAGCATGCTCATCTTCTCCAACCAGCCTCCAATGGCCATGAAAACCCATGAACCAAAAGACCATAAATTACTCAAATTAAGTCGAAATCAGGACTTCAAATGGTCTAAATTGGGTAGAATCAAATTTCCTACAACATGAAACCATCAAAACTTGAAAACAAGAAGGTTTGATAGATCAAAACCATGAAAATCCGAAAATGGCTAAAACCTAGATCTACAAGAAAATATACAAGAAAATGTAAAATGACAAGAACTAAGGTGGGTTAGAAAGTTGCATAGAAGAGTTTAGAACAATAAAAATGGTAGGTTCCTTCATGAAGCAAGTTGCACTTGCCTAGGCTAGGGTTCTCTTGGTTGGTGGTGGAGAGTAAATGAAGAATGAAGGAAGTAATGATGAGAGAGAAAGGGAAGGGGTTATAAATAAGGAGGGTGGTAGGTAGGAGGGTTCACCTTTGGTTCATAATGAACCAAAGCAAACCAAGCCAAGCCGAACCAACCCAAGAATAAACCAATCAATGAAATGCTAGAATAAATCAAGCAGGAAGACATGCAATACGGGTCAAATTACGTATACGTATACCAAGATACGCAATATGAACCACAGGCATTACAACTCTACCCACCTTAAAAGAATTCCGTCCTTAGAATTTAACTAAGTGGCTAGAGAGACATGGACAAGCTATATTAATCTCATGCAAGTTATACTAGGCAATCCATCAAGCAATCAATCATGCAAGCAAGGAATCGAAGCCACGAGGCATAAGGAAGATATTATACCTCAAGAGTCAAATAGGTCGGGATATCGCGATCGGATATCATCCTCACGCTCCCATGTTGACTCTCCCAAAGAGTGATGACCCCAAGCAACATGGACTAACTTGATAGTCTTGTTCTTGAGTGTCTTCTCTCTTTGGTCTAATATAGACACGGGCCTCTCCTCATACGAAAGATTGGTACCAACAACCAATTCCGAATGATCCAGGATGTGGCTCGGGTCCGGGATATACCGTCGTAGTTGGGATACATGGAACACGTCATGCACCTCGCTTAGCAACGGCGGAAGAGCGAGACGATAGGACATATCTCCTACTCGCTCCAGAATATCGAACGACCTTATATACCTAGGACTAAGCTTTCCCCGTACGTCAAAACGAATGACGCCACGAGTAGGCGAGATCCTAAGGAATACATGGTCGTCGATCGAGAATTCGAGGGGACGCCGATGAGAATTGGCCCAATGGCGCTGGCGATCTTGTGCCACACGAAGATGATCCTGGACCCTTCTGACCACCTCGATAGTCCGAGTAATCATTTTCGGACCGAGCATCTGCCTCTCTCCAACATCATCCCATGCTAACGGAGATCTGTACTTCCTACCGTATAGTACCTCGAACGGTGCCACCTGGATTCTAGCTTGGAAACTGTTGTTGTACGAGAACTCCACCAGGTGCAGGTGATCTTCCTACGAACCACCGAAGTCGAGTGTACATGACCGCAACATATCTTCAAGAGTCTGGATCGTGCGTTCTGACTGACCATCTGTCTGTGGATGATAAGCTGAGCTGAACTGGAGACGAGTCCCCAAACTCTTCTGGAGACTTTGCCAAAAGTGCGATATGAATCTTGAATCCCGGTCCGAGGTGATACTGACTGGTAATCCATGCATCCTGACTATCTGCCTAAGGTACATCTCTTCCAGCTGAGCTGTCGACTGACCAATTCTGAATGGGATAAAGTGAGCCACCTTCGTGAGCCTATCAACTATAACCCATATAGCATCTCTTCCAGCTGGGGACCTAGGTAATCCAGTCACGAAATCCATGGTTACATGCTCCCACTTTCATTCTAGAATCGACAAGGGCTGAAGAAGTCCAGCTGGCCTCTGATGTTCAGCTTTAACCTGTTGGCAAACCAAATACCGAAAGACAAACCGAGCTATCTCCCTCTTCATGCCATTCCACCAAAAGTGTTATCGGATATCACGGTACATCTTCGTACCGCCCGGATGAATGGAATACTGAGAACCGTGGGCCTATGCCATGATCTCCTGTCTGATATCTCCGCTGGGTACACAAAGACGTTTACCATGCCGAAGTGTACCATCTTCATAAATGCATAGCTCCGGTCTTTGTCCCGCCTCACACTCTGTCCTGAGTTGCTGAAGCTTAGAATCTGCTGACTGAGCCATCTTGATCCTCTCAACGATGCTGGACTGAACTTGCATACTGGCCATCAATGCCACATTGGTTGGAAGGACAACTTCTATATCCATCTTCTGAAGATCTTCTAATAATTCTGGTTGAGCTGTTAGAAAATAAACTCCGGCTCTCCTGCTCAATGCATCTGCAACAACGTTGGCCTTTCCTGGGTGATACTGCAGGTTGACATCATAATCCACAAGTAGCTCTAGCCATCTTCTCTGACGCATGTTGAGATCCTTCTAGGTAAATACATACTTCAGGCTCTTGTGGTCGGTGAAAATTTCTACCATATCTCTATACAAGTAATGTCTCCAAAGCTTCAGTGCAAACACTACTGCCGCCAACTCTAAGTCGTGGGTTGGATAATTCCTCTCATGATCACAAAGTTGGCATGACGCATAAGCTATTACCTTCCCATGCTGCATCAGAACATATCCCAAACCTCTGCCTGAAGCATCACAATATACTGAGAATCCTCCGGTCCCATCTGGAAGCGTGAGAATGAGAGCCGTTACCAAGCCTCGCTTCAACTTCTCAAACGAACTCTAACATTCTGTGGTCCAAGCGAACTGCACATCCTTGCGGGTCAACTGGGTCAAGGGCGCTAAAATCCGAGCAAAGTCCGAAACAAATCGTCGGTAGTAGCCGGCCAAGCCAAGGAAACTGCGAACTTCTGCAACTGTCCTAGGCACTGGCCATGTCTCAATGGCCACGATCTTCTGGGGATCCACTTCTACTCCTCCTCTGGTGATGATATGACCCAAGTATGAAATACGATCGAGCCAGAACTTGTATTTACTGAACTTGGCATACAATTGGTGCTCACGAAGAATCTGGAGGACAACTCTGAGATGCTGCTCATGCTCCGCTTCACTCTTGCTGTAGACCAGGATGTCATCTAAGAAAACAATCATGAACTGTTCCAAATAAGGCATAAAGATACGATTCATGAGGTCCATGAATACAGCCGGCACATTGGTCGCTCCAAATGGCATAACAAGGAACTTCCAATACCCATATCTGGATCTGAAAGCTGTCTTCAGGATGTCCTGCTCTCTGACTCTGATCTGATGATATCCTGACCGTAAATCAATCTTCGAGAATATTGCTTCCCCCTTGAGTTGATCAAACAAGTCATTTATCCTCGGGAGTGGATATCTGTTCTTAATTGTCACTGAGTTCAAGGTACGATAATCAACACATAACCTGGACGTACCATCCTTCTTTTTCACAAGAAGCATCGGGGCTCCCCAAGGCGATCCACTTGTACGAATGAATCCCTTGGTCCTAAGTTCTTCAATCATCTTGTACAAGATCTCCAACTCTGACGGCACCATCCTGTAGACTCTTTCTGACACTGGGGCTGTCCCTGGGATCAAGTCTATGGTGAACTCGATCTCTCGCTCTGGCGGCATTCTTGAAAGCTCTTCTGGGAAAACATCTGGAAACTCCTCGACTATCCGGGGGAACTGTATTGCTGCCACGGCCATCCACAATACCGGAGGAGAAGGTTCAACTTCGCCTCGGGAAAAGAAAAAACTCTGTCTCGCCTGGAATGCTAAAAACAATCTGCCAATATGACAGTCTATTCTAGCATACTGGTTCCTCAACCAATCCATCCTTAAGACCACATCATAATCGGCCATCGCGAACTCTATCAATCTAACAAGAAATTCTCTACCGCTAACTACGATCCGACACGAGGAAAATACTCTATCTAGTCCCACAAGACCGTTACCAGTAAGTATATTGAGCCTTACTGATAAGGACTCAGGCTCCAATCCTATCCGTGTCACAAATCGTGTAGACATAAATGAATGCGATGCACCAAAATCAAATAAAGCTGAAACGAAAAAGGAGTTGACGAGAATAGTATCTGCCACTACCTCTCCTGGTGCCAATCCTTCCTCTACGGTCATTACCATAGCCTGACCATGCCCTCTGGGTCCTGGTCCCCTCTGCTGAAATTCTCGCTGCATGTTCTGGATCTGGGCTTGGGCTTGCGCATACTGCTGGAGATTTTGCTGCTGAAACACTTGGGTCTGAGGTGGCAAGGGCCTCGACAACGGGTACTGCTGCTGCTGCTGGACTGGTACTGGGGCTGGTCCCCTAACCGAAGGACTAGAAAAGGTTGATGAAGAGGAACTCCCCCTATTCGGGCAGTCCCCAATCCTGTGGTCCGGTGCTCCATAAGCCAGGCACAATCCATGTGTCCTGCGACACTCTGCCACTACATGTCCTGTCTTCCCATAATGAGTGCAACACACTGCGAAAGCCTGCTTCTGCCTCTATTCCTACTGGGGATACGTCGGGGTTGAATGCTGAACCGACGTAACTGAAGTCGCTCGCCTCGGAGTTCCAATGGTCAAAGCCCTGGCTGCCGGGGCTGGTGCTGAAGATCGGTTCATCTGGCCGTGAGATCGCTTCCGACCTCCGGTCCTGTCCACAATCCGCTGGGAGGTATACTCATGTCTCCTAGCTGCTCTCAATAATGCATCGAAGGTCTGATGCTCAAACTGCACTACTGCCAATAAGATCTCGAGATGGAGCCCCTGCTGGAATCGCTGGACTCTATCATACTCGGTTGCCACCAAGGTGGGAGCAAACCGACTGAGTCTGGAAAACTCGACCGCATATCCGTCGACCGTCCTGCCCATCTGCTTCAGATTGGTAAACCTCGTCTGTAGATCGTATCGAGCTATAACATTAAAATACTTGGTCTGGAATCTCTTTCTGAATACTGCCCAAGTAATGGGTGCCACTAATCCAACGGCCTGTGCCGCCCACCAGCTGCGGACAAGATCTAACAACTGCAGGCACACTACGGCCACCTTCTCGTTCTCTGGGGTCCTGGCTGCTTCTAGAATCACCTCTGTGTCCTGAAGCCAAGCATCTGCCGCGATAGCATCTTCGCTACCATCGAAGAATGGAGGGTTCAAGCGCTTGAAGCTGTTGGCCGCGCTGTTACCCTGGTGACCTCCTCTGGTCAGAGCATCTGTTACTGCCTGGTGCAAGGCATCTCCTCGACGATCTTGAGAAGCTATCAAGGTCCTGATGAGACCTACCAAAGTGCCATCATCAGGTTCTGCAGGCTGGACGGGTTGAACTGGTGGCTCTCCTTCAATAGACATGACTCTGGAGGCTACTCCCGAATGCTGGGCTTGATCTCCAGGTTGCTGCTGGTCCACGGAAAGTGCTCCGCCTTGCTGATCAGCAGGGCCAGGTACTATACCACTGAAGAAGACGACATAGAAAACAATAAGGAAGGACTAAGACAGATCAACGATACAAACATGTGATCAGGACAAGAATTTCAGGGATTCAGAGGATACGAATAGGGATCAAGGATGAGTACTGATTGAGACATCTATTCCGTAAACCCTCACATATCTTGAAATACAAGACCTATATGGGCCACCACTTAAACCATGTCACGCCCCAGAACCAGAATACTGGAGAGCGGGGGCAGACATAGCTAGCTACGTATATTGAAGTACAACCACCTCGCTATACGGTCACGGCTGTCTAGATACATAAGGGTTTAACTACAATCCATTAGTCTCTTATGGTCATGAATAAGCCTAGTGTCTCAATCACAAGAAAGTAAGAAAATGTCACAAGATGTAAGATCACCAAATATAAAATAGTAAGACATCCCAAACATTACATATTCAGCTGATCATGAAGCTAGTCATTACAAAATATGAAGACTAGCAAGAGTTTAGTCATACATGATCAACCCTAGAATCTGTCAATCATGTTACAGCCCGTAGGCAGACAGTAAGTAACGGTACAATCGAACTAAACAGGTGCTCGTCGGCTAAACGCCTCAAAAAAATATTTTTACAATAAAGTGGGAGAGCCAAAAATAACCCACTCGTTGCCCTGGTTACGTCTGGTGGTCACCATCGGGCTGGAAAGTCGGTAGATCCTCTGGAGCTGCTCCAAAATCTGGCTATACAAAACCAGCTGGGTCAGATCCCAGAAAGAGCAAGTGTCACAAAGGAAGCTTTACTTAGGAACTAAAACCAGCAATTAGCACAAGAGTATAAATAAGTAAGAATTAGAAATATGAAAATATCAGGATGATATACGACGAGATAACCATGGAACTATTCAGATAACCAGGTTACAACCCGTAAACCAAACAAGGACCGGGGTTGTAACCCTTCATCCGAATGGAACTTGGTTTTCCACCATTTATCGGTAAGATAATATAAGAAAATTAGGTCATACAACAATCTGGTACAGGATCAAGACAAGACTTAGACTGATCATTCCCCATTCAACAATCACGGCCAAGCAATAAGTACGGCTTGATACTTTAACTAACTAGGGTTATCACATGCCTAGTTACTAACAAGATACGGGGAGATTATTCCACAGCCACAAGCCCTGTAGACCATCAAGGTTACCCAGGTCGAATATTAGGGGTTGAATTCAAGTGGGTACATCGTCCAGGAAATGCATGTACCCTTAAGTGACTTAGAGGGTGCAACACATCACAGTATGCTGGAAATGTGCCATATTCGACGGCAGGCTACAGATCCCAAGCGCGTCCAGGTAACGGGATTGCCTGTAGCTGGGAAATCTCTTCATGACTACTGTGTTATTCTAGTTATTAGCCTTAGTCTATTTCAGTAGGTACCCCTGACCGTGGTACTCAGGGGTCCCATCCTAAACATGATACAAGACAAGACTGGTTCATTTGTACAAGCACAATCGCCCACGGTGTCCAGGTTGTTCATACTTGTCATGTCAGGTAGTCGTCGCAACAATATTCAGTTATATGCCATGTCATGTTACTTGTCTGGAGTGCACCACGATGGATCACTATCATGTATTATCTTGTCGTACCTATGTATCGTGTCAGGTTCATGTATCATGTCGTATTCATGTCACAATTATCCCACATTATACTAAGGATCAAGAGAAACAACACGGATAAGGTAACAAGATTTGTCATGGCAAAACAAATGGTACAAGAGATTAAAAGGGGTACCAGGGACAGCATGCACCAGCAAACAGCATGTGCCAACAAATAGCATACGCCAGCAGACAGCCAGCAACAGCATTCACTAGCAAACGGCATGCGCCAGCAAAACAGTATGCGCCAACAAACAGCCAGCAACAAAATACGCCAGCAAACAGCATGCGCCAGGAAACAGCATGCGCCAGGACAGCATGCGCCACGACAGCGTGCGCCAGCAAACAGCATATGCCAGCAAACAGCCAGCAACAGCATGCGACAGCAAACATGCGCCAGGACAACATGCGCCAGGACAGCATGCGCCAGCAAACAGCGGGCAACAGCTCTTTGCCGGCAAACAGCATGCGCCAGGACAACATACACAAGCAAACAGCATGTGCCAGCAAACTACATGCAACAGCTTTTTGCCAGCAAACAGCATGTGCCAGGAAACAGCATACGCCAGCAAACAACAGGCAACAGCTTTTTGCCAGCAAACAGCATGCGCCAGAAAACAGCATGCGCCAGCAAACAGCATACGCCAGCAAACAGCAGGCAACAGCTTTTTTGTCAGCAAACAGCATGCTTATCTTCCCCAACCAGCCTCCAATGGCTATATAAACCCATGAACCAAAAGACCATAAATCACTCAAATTAAGTCAAAATCATGACTTCAAATGGTCTAAATTGGGTAGAATCAAATTTTCTACAATATGAAATCATCAAAACTTGAAAACAAGAAGGTTTGATAGATCAAAACTATGAAAATCCGAAAATGGCTAAGTCCTAGATCTACAAGAAAATATACAAAAAAAATGTAAAATGACAAGAACTAAGGTGGGTTAGAAAGTTGCATAGAATAGTTTAGAACAATAAAAATGGTGGATTCCTTCATGAAGTAAGTTGCACTTGCCTAGGCTAGGGTTCTCTTGGTTGGTGGTGGAGAGTAAATAAAGAAGAAAGGAAGTAATGATGAGAGAGAAAGGGAAGGGGTTATAAATAAGGAGGGTGGTAGGTAGCAGGGTTCACCTTTGGTTCATAATGAACCAAAGTAAACCAAGCCAAGTCGAACCAACCCAAGAATAAACCAATCAATGAAATGCTAGAATAAATCAAGCAGAGAGACATACAATACGGGTCAAATTACGTATACGTATACCAAGATACGCAATACGAATCACAGGCATTACATTACGACCGGAAGCCTCTATTATTACTAGTATTATTATTTTATGCTTGGGTTTTATCTCACTCTTTTGTGCTCCCTTGTGGTACTTGCTATTCGGGGCTGACCCCGCTGGTTTTGTTTGGCCAGATCTCGTAGCAGCGCCTGAGGATCCAAACTTCTTCCCTGACGTTAATGGTGCATACTAGGAGCATGGCTGGCGGGGGGCTCGGGTGGGTTTCTTCTCCACCACTCTAGTTTTCATCCCTTATGTTCTGGTGTTTAGCCACCGACACCTATTTAGCTGGTTAAATCAGGATATTTTATCTTTGCATAATTGTAATTAAATCAGACTGCAGCTGAATACGATTATGTACCTATGACTCTCTGGGCTAGCTAACTTATAAAGCTAGATCCCCATGATTATTTTGATGAAGCGTCGGGGATGTCTTACTGCTTTATCGCATATGCTCATTAATTGATGTTTTCTTGCTTGAATGATTGAGACATAGATGCTCTGTGAGACCATAGGAGACTTGATTGTAGCATGCACCCTATTGTCTCTTGACAGCCACGATCGTCGTATGACGTTTGCATACCTCATATGGAGTAGTTGGCCTAGTCTGTCTTTGTATACCGGTACTGGGGCATGACAACATCGCTGTCGGTAACATTCTGCGACGTTTGTCGACTACCCTTAGTATTAAGGAAACTGACATCGACTGGAAATCGGTTGACGTCGCTATGTTTTTAATATCAGCAACTTTTAGCAATACAAAACCTTATATGTCGCAGTATATTACAATCTAGCGATGTTTTGCAATGACAATTATGGACGCCGATAAATTTCTTCATATAGGGACTTATTCGACTTTTCATTTCCCCCAATTAATACCCTCTCATTTGTACCCCCACTCCTAAAATTTCTTCATATAGGGAACTGATTCCCTTCCCCCCTCGATTTCGACGACCCCCTCTCCCACCCGGTGACCCACCCGTCCCGGCGACCCCCTCTCCGACCTCAGCCTCGCGGTGCCGCCTCCGCCGCCCACCTCCTCTACTCCTTCTTCCGTCCCCTTCAACTGACGCTCTCTTTATCTTTATTGTTTCTACGGTCATATAAACCCTAACCCCTCTCTTTGTTGTTGTTGTTGATGTTGGTGTTGTTGTTGGTGGTTCTGTTGTTGGTGGTGGTTATATTGGTGTTGGTGGTGGTGATGATTCTGTTAGTGGTGGTGGTTCTATTGGTGGTGGTGGTGGTGGTTCTGTTGGTGTTGGTGGTTCTATCTTTTTCTTTGAAGTATGATTTGCAATAGTATTGACAAGTTTGGTTATCGTAGAAATTACATGCGCGTAAAAATATGTTAAACGATAATGTTGATAATAATGAGAAAATAATCATATACATTATAAAGTATATATAAATTTTATTAATGGTAGCATCGATGAGGCTATACTTAGCAGTTTGACAACGACTAGTCAATGCTAAAATTAGCAATTTGAAATTGGCAATGACTAGACGAGGCTAAAATTAGCATCCTAGACTGCCATACGACGGAACATTTCCCATGATAGAATATTTTTGTCGTCTGGTATGTATTTTATTAAATATATATTATTTTAATGAAAGTAGGATAAAATATTTAATTTTAATAACAAATAAAATATTTTTAACATCTAGAGAGGGGTGCGAACGCCAACATGGTGACCTTCTTCCTAGCCACTCATCGGAAGGACAGAAACCTCATCGATGAGAGGGCAACACAGAGCTATGTAAACATTACTTTATGTTTTGTTAACTTTAATTTAACTTAGAAAATATACAAATAGATATCCATATAATTAGTAATAAGTACCTTAGACATTAGCAATTACGATGATTGGATAGTAAGAAGTATGCTTATCGAGATGCGTACTTTTCTAGGACGAGTATCTTAGGCTACGTGATCGGACGACTGTTAATGCACCTGTAGAGGGAGGGGCTGGTACTTCCTCGCATCCTTCTCCAGCTCTATCGGCGGACGAGCTCTGGTTGGCCGTCGTTGGTGGTCTTCAGAGGGGTACGTACTACGGTACAAAATTCTATGACGCCTTTGTTTCGATGCATTCACCTAGGGCCCCCCTACCAGTGTGCGTTTCCCACAGCCCTCACAGGATTGATCCGAGTCAAGAAAAGCATTGTCCGCCTGGCTGCTGATCTATGTGACGAGATGTTGAAGAGGATTGAGGAGCAACCCCAATCTCAACCGCTGTAAAACCCCTAAATTTCTACTATTTTTTTATAAAGTTGGTACTGATTTTTTTTATTTTGTATTTGTACGTCGCGTAGTTACATTATACGTCGCGCAAAATTTTAGTTTTAGTAATTGCTCGACAAGTGCGAATATGTGTGAGCGTACATATTTTGGAAAAACATTTTTCATTTTTTTTCTTTTTAAAATAATATATAGTAATTATTTTTATTTACTTAAGGTTGTGAAAAGCGTCGCATCGAGATTTTAAAAACATTATTTAATTTTATTATTATAAAAAGGCGTAAGATATAATTTATGTATAAATTAATTTTTGAAATTATTTAAAAGATATTTTTGAAGTAGTTCCTATTAATATTTAAATTGATTTTCAAAATTTATTAATATTAATATTTTATTATTCAAAAAGATATTTAAAAATAGTTATTATTTATTATTTTTGAAATTATTATTATTAGTATTTTTGGAAATTATATTTTGAAATTATTGTGGCAATTTAAATCTTGTATTAGATTTCATGGATTTGATTTTAAATAGTTTAAAATTAAGGATAGAATTTATATTTAATTTCAGTTTGATTATCTATATTTAAATTAATTTAGATTTGGATTTGAATTTATTGAATTGATTTAAATTAGTAGATTGAATTATCTAATTGGATTTAAACTACTCATAATCCTTACCCAACTGGAAATTCCCGCATCCTATAAATAGGCAGGTACTCCTCCATAAATTCTTCACACCCACAAAAATTTCTTCCACCACAAACGTGCAGTGCATCGTGTCCGTGTCCGTGTCCCATCCACTACCTATTTTCTTTTACAAATACATCAACCCCTTCGTGTCCGACATGCCGGACACAAACCCCCGACACGAACTAAATTTTCTAAACCTAAACCTAACCCGGCCATACCCTGGCTGCCCACCTCTTCCTCTGCTCGGCTATCACCACCGCCAGCCTACACGACCTCCACACCCCCGCCGTAGCCATCGTCTTCTCCACCCGTTCCCCTTCACCACCCACACCACCTCCTCCTAATGTAGAACCCGGCTACCTCTCCTTCGCCGTACCCAACCTCGACCTTCGCAACCCAAAGCTATAACCCTGTACAAGGACACACACACCCTAACTTAGTATACACTGCCATGTAAACCTAACCCTTCCTCTCTATGTTATGTTCATATATCTATATAGATATATATAGAGTTTATGCATACATGTTATAATGTATATAGATATGTAACTAAATCTCTACCTCCTTATATATATATATATATATATATATATATATATATATATATATATATATATATATATATATATATATATATATATATATATATATATGGTTAGCCATGCATGTTCTGAGTAAATAGGTTGTATATTGTAGATTGTTAACCAATATGCCATGATTAGTATAACTTGATAGTTATTGTTTGAAATCCAAATCCTCCTATACACTTTAATGTATATTTCACATACATACACGAACTACATAACTTGTACATAATGCTAGCTTTTCCCTCTCTAACGCTATATATATATATAAATATATTGTGATTGGATTTCCATGCAATTGGCTTTCATTCTTTAACTTTTGATTTTGATTTTCTTGAATAGTACCCCTTATTAGATAAATGGTAGTTAACTTTATTTTATTTTATTAAGTACCAGTTTTCATATAGGATGGTAGACTGCCTTACAGTCTTGATGATTGTTATTTCTGTATCTTTTCTAGTTTAGAACCCTAGATTGCATGTGTGTTTTGATACCCTATGACCGTTTTGGTTTAGCATGACTAGTATACCTAGATGAGACTTTCACTACTACCGTATGCCATGACCATGTATGTCATCCTTTTAAATCGTATGATTGTTTAAGTTCTGAGACTTTGATTGTGGTGGGTTTGACCTAGAAGGAGTATGAACATTTTAATTTCGAGAATAAAATTTTTCTAAGGTGGGTAGACTTGTAACACCCAGTTTTCTAAAATGAGGGTAATTTTGAAATTTTATAATTTTAATCATTTATTGATTTGACATTTAAATCATGATATAATTTTTGGTAATTTTTAAATCATTTTAAAACTATTTAAAATTATGACTTGTGATTTTGATGTTTTGCTAGTGAAACCCTAGAGACTGTTTGACCTAGAGCCTAACCATGTGATTAGGATGTTTTAAAGTCATTTCTGGCCTAAAGATATTTTGTATTTGACCTCTTTGAATTATTTTGATATTTATTGCGTTGGTGATTGTTGATTTTGACCTTTGATAGGTGTAATTTTGTAATGGTTTTGTGTCCGTATCGGACACGTATCAGTTTTTATTTACAAATGTTTGATGTACCTCAAAGAGATTTTTTTTATTGTTGATTTTTTTTGAAAAGTATTTGAATGAGATTGTTTTCTGCATGTGTTTCCTGTGATTGCTTTGTTTTAATTTCGAGGACGAAATTTTTTAAGGTGGATAGATTTGTCACCCCCAGTTTTTAGAAATAGGGGTATTTTTGTCATTTTATATTTTTGAATATTTTTAAAATTTATTTTATTATTTATGATATTGTTTTGGGGTTATTTGAGTCGGGTTCGAATTTTAACTCAATCCGACTTGAAACGGGAACCCGGGAGGGTAGTTTGACTCTAGTGGGACCCACACACTAGTTAGGCATGGCCCACATGATATTAATTTTAGTTAGTAGTTAGACTAATTATTTATGGATAGGTTTAGTTTAATTAGAGACTTTAAACTAGACTAAATTGACATCAACCTTTAATCCATTCCTAATTTAAATCAAATAGATTAGTGGAGGGCATTTTGGACATTCAAATAGGGGACACCACACCATTTTTGGGCAGCCACCTATGGGGGGGATAAGGAGTGAGTCACTCCTTCATTCATTTGTTTTCATCCACTTTCTCTCTCTTGTTCTTCCCCAAATTAATTTAGAGATGAACCTCCATTGATTTCATCTCCAAATCAACCCCTTCTTCCACCAAATCTTCTTCATTTCTCCTCTACTCTATGGTTAGAGGGTGCTAGCCAAGTTTGGGAGAATTCGGAGCTCGTTCGTGTCCTTTTAGAATCTCTACGTGTCGGTGTCGTGTCGGAAAGATTTTTCTTGAATCTCTCTTCCGGAAGGTATAATCTCTCCTCTAATCCATTCCTACATGCATATAGAAATATTTTGAACCCATAGGAATGACCCCCATGGTTGTATCTCCATTTGTGTCCATTTCGTGTCCATTTGGAGGTCATAGGAGTGTCCTTTGTGTTGTGGTTGTGTCCATGTGGGAAAACCCCAAATTTAGACACACTATGTGTTGTTGTTAAGTATGAATGAATTATTACATGTTTAATCTCATATTTTTGTATTGGAGATGTGTTCTATAGTGTCTCATATATATATATATATATATATATATATATATATATATATATATATATATATATATATATATATATATATATATATATATATATATATATATATTTTTTTTATATATATATATATATATATATATATATATATATATATATATATATATATATATATTAGTGTAGAGAGTGAGTTCTTGATATATTATGTTATATACTTGTGTTTCTTTTGTCTCAAACTACCTAAATTCGTCATAATATTTATCCACATTTTTAGTAGCAATAGTAACTTAGAAATGTCATAACTTCTAGCTTAAAACTCCGATTTATCTTTCGTTTTTTAAAAGAACCGTATCGAAGTTAGCTTTCCAAATATTTATTTTAATAAGCCAAATTCGTTATGAAACTTTCTATAAAATTATTTGAGTGTCAGCTGTACGAAAGACGAACGCGTTTCGGTGTTTTTACGATTCTGGGAGCTTCCGGACACGAAAATGCAATCCGTTTAAAGTTTCGGAAAGCTAACACAAAGATCTATAACATACTTTTATCCTAGAATTTAATGAATTTTTATTTATATAGTATTGATTTTAAGTAGAAGATTACTATACGATGCATTTTGTATATCCTTGTATGTACAAATATGTATGTATGCATGTGTATATATATATGTGTGTGTGTGTTAAGAGAATGTAATATAATATAGAGTTTGCATAAATGATATAATGTATGAAAGTATATAATATATTCAAATATGTATGTATAGGTGCATGAATGAATGAATGAATGAATGCAATGCAATGCATGAATGAATGGATGAAATACAAGCATGTGGGTAATACAAGGTATTGAAACATGTATGCAAGTATCCATATGTAAGTAAGTAACGTAATCAAGTATGAATGTATGCTATATATGAATGCCAACATGATAGGAATGTATGATGCCATATTAGCACTTAGCACCATGTTCATATGTTAAAACCCCCTTCTACATGTTGACAGTAACCCCAAGCATGAATACACATAAAACCTACTTACTGTTATGAGTAAACCCTTTGATGTATAAATCCTTTTGTTATGATTAACACCCACACACACATGCTAAACCTATGCTTTACATGTTATTTCTTCTATATGACACAATGAACCCTTGCTAAATGTTATCCTTCTAACATAACCCCCTCACACTTGAACACATTGTACTGCTATGTACACATTGCCATATCCACATTCATATATCACTCACTCCTTGTCTTTATGCACCTTGCTTGTAATAAAAATATATATGAATATATATGTAATGTGTGTTTGATAACTTGTGTAGCTTTGTGATTTTGTGTGAGTGTTAGTCTAGGCTTGGTTAGGCCTAATGAGACTTGTTAGTCTAGATTTAGACCTAGTACTGCCTAGTTAACCTAGTTTGACTAGTACGATTGACCAGAGTTGACCAAGAGTTGACTTTGACCTAGATTGACTTAGAATCATGTAGATTTTATTTTAATTTCAATTACCATATAAATTGAACTCTTTATAACCTGTGTTGCTATAACTAGGACTCTGTGACTCCAGTTGGCCATCTTTTCATTTTAGCTGTTCAGGATATCAGGCGAGTACATTCTCTGATCGTTTTATACTTGTCACGACTTATATTCTCGCTCTAGATTACTTTTACTTGATGCTGTCACGTTATCATCACGGATTGGTACTATATGGATCTCTTCTTGGGATGTTATCCCCCTTAACGGGCGCATCGGATACTTTATGACATGTGTTTCATGTACATCATGTATTCCTTGCTTCTGCGTTATTCATGTACACTCATGTTCTCTCATGTTCTTACATGTACGTTCATGTACTCTCATGTTCTTTCATGTACGCTCATGTTTTCTCATGTGTTTCTTGTACAACCAAAACATCATATCCGTAACGTAACTTGAATAGATCCTTGTGTATTGATTGTGGGTAGAGGTGAGTATAAATGGTCATGTGATTTACCCATCATGTTCACTCTGTTACTTTTCATGTTTTATCATGTACAACACAGCCTTATTGGCTGATGTCCTACATGTTCACTCATGTACATCATGTTCAACCTAAGTCAATTATATGCCATCTCGTACTCTAAATCACTAGTCACTTACAGTTCTTACTTATCATGTATATATTTTCCAGTTATCAAATATCTCTTCTGTTTCATGTACATCTTCTTACAGCGTTTCATGTATCTTACTCTATTGCTTGCTTTATATTTCCTGACATGATATGAACTGCATGAGATGTATTGTGCTCGCTCCTGTCCTGACTGGACCTGTTGATAAATTTTACAGATAGCTTGGAGGTTGCCTGCTAGCCTAGAGAAGACACAGTCGAGGTCGTATAGATAGCTAGGGTTTTCTTACTTTATTTCAGATGTCTTTAGTTGTATTTAATTTATGGATTAATGTATTTGAGCTTTGAGATGCATTTCTGGGTTGTGTATCTTAGACACTTAGTCTTCTATCTGCTGTACCTCTTTTGGATTTCATGTTTTATCTATCTTCCATTATGCTCTACCTTAGATGTGATTGAGTTTACATTCTGCTATGTCACCCCCATTCGGGGAGTATAAACTGCTTAGCCTTATACTGTTAGATGCATGAGACCTATGACAACGTTCTACCGCCGACACTGCGGCATAGGCTGGGCGTTGTTACGTTCTCGTGCCCTAACTCTAGGGTGCGGGTCGTGACACATTTTTAGTGGTGGCCCATACAAGTCGAGTTTGTGTAGTGGTATTCGAATTAGAGTACCACTACAGCCTGCAGTAGAATTAGGATATATTTTTGAAGGTACTTAATCACAGTTAGGATTTCTTGAGAGATTCCTGGGACGACCCTTGAGAATCTTATTTTAACTTCGACTTGAAAAACTCTTCTTTCCTTGATTTGATTTATCTTTACTTTCTGTTGTTGAACTCGATTTTGATGATGATTGTGGAATTTTGAATCTTGATGTTAGCAGTTGCATCCGCGTTTGTATTTATATGATTTGATGGATTTTTGTTCATTTTTGAATCTTGATGTTCATTGATAAATTTGATTTTTGGGTATTCATTGTTGATTTAATTTAATTTTTGTCAAGATAAAATTATATGGGCTAGGTCATCTATGTTATGGAATCTAGTCTTCTACAGTCACATTAGCCAGCATGGTGAGGACATATAGTCTGACTTGGATATATTTCTCGGGTGTGGGAATTTAAGGTTTTTGCAGCCAAGCTAGCGGCATCGCGAAAATGTTAAATACCATGATTCTAGAGGTATGTGCCTAAGTCGAGGACTCTGTGTTTATCGTAGCCTTGCTTACTAGTATGACGAGGATTTAGAGCACCATGATTTTGGATAGACGCATATAATTATCAGATTGTACCTTAAATGCTTTTGAACATGTTTTCACTACTTTTGTTCAGTCTTTCAAAAAAAAGAGGAAATTTTTGTTTTGTTTTGTTTCTCATTATTTAACTTAGTAGTAGCTTTGGCTGTTGTTATAAACCTTGTGTGACTTCTTACTATGAATTTCTTCTTAATATAATGAATCGATGATTTTGCTAGACCTTATCTTGGATTTGATAATTTAGCTCTGGGTTTCAAAATGGTTCCTTCTTTTAAACAGATAAGCAGAACAGATTTCATTGTTATTTCCTTCTTGCTACTATCCTTGTATTAAATAATAATAATAATAAAACTGTCTTGATTTCACCAATCACCTACTTGCAATCTTGGTAGGAATCTAAATGTTAGTCTTAACGTAGAATTTGATTTTTATATTGGGACATGAGAATATATGAATATATATATAGCAGACACTTGCCTGATACGTATGCATGCTACACTTTGAATTCCAACCTATCTAAATACATATTAATGTGTTGTTGATGTTTAAATTCTCAAAATCCCAATATTTCTGGTTCTCTGCTTTTCCAGTTTAAATTCGTAAATTAAATATAAATTTCATGTTATTAGTTATGTTTACATCACTGCACATGTATGTTATCCATAGGATTTCAATTCAAAAAAAATTCTTTTTTGTTGAGTTATGTTTGAATTTGTTAAATCTGAGACTGTGTGCATATTAACCCTTAATACTGGATTCTAAGTGATTAGTTCAATTTGCTATTTTTTAAAATATAATATTTTGAGCTGTATATATTGTGGTATGTAGTGATATAAATTTAGGTTTCATATTCTTACATGTTAGGTTGTGATAAACATTGGGTTGGTTGATGTTCAAATTTCTCTAATATCCTAAAACTGAATACATGTTAACATTTTCACATTGATTTCCAATGTTTAGTTCAATTTCAGATTTAACATGTAATATTGAACTGTATGCGTAGATAAATGTATTGATAGTATGTTAGGGTTTCATTTCTATCATGTTAGGATGTATTGGGAGCATTGAGATTGGTTGTGATGTTTCAAACCCCTAAAATCTGAAACTGCATTATGTTAATATTGCACTGGTTAAATGTTAGCTTATTTTCAAATTTTGTATGTAAATGCTGAACAAAAACTGGATTTAACCTTTCAATACTAAGCTATAACCCTGTACAAGGACACACACACCCTAACTTAGTATACACTGCCATGTAAACCTAACCCTTCCTCTCTATGTTATGTTCATATATCTATATAGATATATATAGAGTTTATGCATACATGTTATAATGTATATAGATATATAACTAAATATCTACCTCCTTATATATATATATATATATATATATATATATATATATATATATATATATATATGGTTAGCCATGCATGTTATGAGTAAATAGGTTGTATATTGTAGATTGTTAACCAATATGCCATGATTAGTGTAACTTGATAGTTATTGTTTGAAACCCAAATCCTCCTATACACTTTAATGTATATTTCACATACATACACGAACTACATAACTTGTACATAATGCTAGCTTTTCCCTCTCTAACGCTATATATATAAATATATTGTGATTGGATTTCCATGCAATTGGCTTTCATTCTTTAACTTTTGATTTTGATTTTCTTGAATAGTACCCCTTATTAAATAAATGGTAGTTAACTTTATTTTATTTTGATAAGTACCAGTTTTCATATAGGATGGTAGACTGTCTTACAGTCTTGATGATTGTTATTTTTGTATCTTTTCTAGTTTAGCACCCAAGATTGCTTGTGTGTTTTGATACCCTATGACCGTTTTGGTTTAGCATGACTAGTATACCTAGATGAGACTTTCACTACCACCGTATGTCATGACCCTGTATGTCATCCTTTTAAATCGTATGATTGTTTAAGTTCTGAGACTTTGATTGTGGTGGGTTTGACCTAGAAGGAGTATGAACATTTTAATTTCGAGGATAAAATTTTTCTAAGGTGGGTAGACTTGTAACACCCAGTTTTCTAAAATGATGGTAATTTTGAAATTTTGTAATTTTAATCATTTATTGATTTGACATTTAAATCATGATATGATTTTTGGTAATTTTTAATCATTTTAAAACTATTTAAAATCATGACTTGTGATTTTGATATTTTGCTAGTGAAACCCTAGAGACTGTTTGACCTAGAGCCTAACCATGTGATTAGGATGTTTTAATGTCATTTCCGGCCTAAGGATATTTTGCATTTGACCTCTTTGAATTATTTTGATATTTATTGCGTTGGTGATTGTTGATTTTGACCTTTGATAGGTGTGATTTTGTAATGGTTTTGTGTCCGTATCGGACACGTATCAGTTTTTATTTACAAATGTTTGATGTGCCTCAAAGAGAGTTTTTTATTGTTGATTTTTTTGAAAAGTATTTGAATGAGATTATTTTCTGCGTTTGTTTCCTGTGATTGCTTTGTTTTAATTTCGAGGACGAATTTTTTAAGGTGGATAGATTTGTCACCCCCAGTTTTCAGAAACAGGGGTATTTTTGTCATTTTATATTTTGAATATTTTTAAAATTTATTTTATTATTTATGATATTGTTTTGGGATTATTTGAGTCGGGTTCGAATTTCAACTCAATCCGACTTGAAACGGGGACCCGGGGGGGTAGTTTGACTCTAGTGGGACCCACACACTAGTTAGGCATGGCCCACATGATATTAATTTTATTTAGTAGTTAGACTAATTATTTATGGATAGGTTTAGTTTAATTAGAGACATAAAACTAGACTAAATTGACCTTAACCTTTAACCCATTCCTAATTTAAATCAAATAGCTAGATTAGTGGAGGGCATTTTGGACATTCAAATAAGGGACAGCACACCATTTTTGGGCAGCCACCTATGGGGGGGATAAGGAGTGAGTCACTCCTTCATTCATTTGTTTTCATCCACTTTCTTTCTCTTGTTCTTCCCCAAATTAATTTAGAGATGAACCTCCATTGATTTCATCTCCAAATCAACCCCTTCTTCCACCAAATCTTCTTCATTTCTCCTCTACTCTATGGTTAGAGAGTGCTAGCCAAGTTTGGGAGGATTCGGAGCTTGTTCGTGTCCTTTTAGAATCTCTACGTGTCGGTGTCGTGTCGGAAGAATTTTTCTTGAATCTCTCTTCCGGAAGGTATAATCTCTCCTCTAATCTATCCCTACATGCATATAGAAATATTTTGAACCCATAAGAATGACCTCCATGGTTGTATCTCCATTTGTGTCCATTTTGTGTCCATTTAGAGGTCATAGGAGTGTCCTTTGTGTTGTGGTTGTGTCCATGTGGGAAAATCCCAAATTTGGACACACTATGTGTTGTTGTTACGTATGAATGAATTATTACATGTTTAATCTCATATTTTTGTATTGAAGATGTGTTCTATAGTGTCTTATATATATATTAGTGTAGAGAGTGAGTTCTTGATATATTATGTTATATACTTGTGTTTCTTTTGTCTCAAACTAGCTAAATTCGTCATAATATTTATCCACATTTTTAGTAGCAATAACAACTTAGAAATGTCATAACTTTTAGTTTAAAACTCCGATTTATCTCCCATTTTTTTTAAAAGAACCGTATCGAAGTTAGCTTTTCAAATATATATTTTAATAAGCTAAATTCTTTCTGAAACTTTCTGTAAAATTATTTGATTGTCAGCTGTATGAAAGACGAACGCGTTTCGGTGTTTTTGCGATTTCGGGAGCTTCCGGACACGAAAATGCAATCCGTTTAAAGTTTCGGAAAGCTAATACAAAGATCTATAACATACTTTAATCCTAGAATTTAATGAATGCTTAATTTATATAGTATTGATTTTAAGTAGAAGATTACTATACGACATATGCATTTTGTATATCCTTGTATGTACAAATATGTATGTATGCATGTGTATATATATATATGTATGTGTGTTAAGAGAATATAATATAATATAGAGTTTGCATAAATGATATAATGTGTGAAAGTATATAATGTATTCAAATATGTATGTATAGGTGCATGAATGAATGAATGAATGAATGCAATGCATGAATGAATGCAATGCATGAATGAATGGATGAAATGCAAGCATGTGGGTAATGCAAGGTATTGAAACATGTATGCAAGTATCCATATGTAAGTAAGTAACGTAATCAAGTATGAATGTATGCTATATATGAATGCCAACATGATAGGAATGTATGATGCCATATTAGCACTAAGCACATATGTTAAAACCCCCTTCTACATGTTGACAGTAACCCCAAGCATGAATACACATAAAACCTACTTACTGTTATGAGTAAACCCTTTGATGTATAAATCCTTTTGTTATGATTAACACCCACACACACATGCTAAACCTATGCTTTACATGTTATTTCTTCTATGTGACACAATGAACCCTTGCTAAATGTTATCCTTCTAACATAACCCCCTCACACTTGAACACATTGTACTGCTATGTACACATTGCCATATCCACATTCATATATCACTCACTCCTTGTCTTTATGCACCTTGCTTGTAATAAAAATATATATGAATATATATGTAATATGTGTTTGATAACTTGTGTAGCTTTGTGATTTTGTGTGAGTGTTAGTCTAGGCTTGGTTAGGCCTAATGAGACTTGTTAGTCTAGATTTAGACCTAGTACTGCCTAGTTAACCTAGTTTGACTAGTACGGTTGACCAGAGTTGACCAAGAGTTGACTTTGACCTAGATTGACTTAGAAACATGTAGATTGTATTATAATTTCAATTACCATATAAATTGAACTCTTTATAACCTGTGTTGCTATAACTAGGACTCTGTGACTCCAGTTGGCCATCTTTTCATTTCAGCTGTTCAGGATATCAGGCGAGTACATTCTCTGATCGTTTCATACTTGTCACGACTTATATTCTCGCTCTAGATTACTTTTACTTGATGCTGTCACGTTATCATCACGGATTGGTACTATATGGATCTCTTCTTGGGATGTTATCCCCCTTAGCGGGCGCATCGGATACTTTATGACATGTGTTTCATGTACATCATGTATTTCTTGCTTCTGCGTTATTCATGTACACTCATGTTCTCTCATGTTCTTATATGTACGTTCATGTACTCTCATGTTCTTTCATGTACGCTCATGTTTCCTCATGTGTTTCTTGTATAACCAAAACATCATGTCCGTAACGTAACTTGAATAGATCCTTGTGTATTGATTGTGGGTAGGGGTGAGTATAAATGGTCATATGATTTACCCATCATGTTCACTCTGTTACTTTTCATGTTTTATCATGTACAACACAGGCTTATTGGCTGATGTCCTACATGTTCACTCATGTACATCATGTTCAACCTAAGCCAATTACCCATCTCGTACTCTAAATCACTAGTCACATACAGTTCTTACTTATCATGTATATATTTTCCAGTTATCAAATATTTCTTCTGTTTCATGTACATCTTCTTACAGCGTTTCATGTATCTTACTCTATTGCTTGCTTTATATTTCCTGACATGATATGAACTGCATGAGATGTATTGTGCTCGCTCCTGTCCTGACTGGACCTGTTGATAAATTTTACAGATAGCTTGGAGGTTGCCTGCTAGCCTAGAGAAGACACAGTAGAGGTCGTATAGATAGCTAGGGTTTTCTTACTTTATTTCAGATGTCTTGACTTGTATTTAATTTATGGATTACTGTATTTGAGCTTTGAGATGCATTTCTGGGTTGTGTATCTTAGACACTTAGTCTTCTATCTGCTGTACCTCTTTTGGATTTCATGTTTTATCTATCTTTCATTATGCTCTACCTTAGATGTGATTGAGTTTACATTCTGCTATGTCACCCCCATTCGGGGAGTATAAACTGCTAAGCCTTATACTGTAAGATGCATGAGACCTATGACAGCGTTCTACAACCGACACTGCGGCGTAGGCTGGGCGTTGTTACGTTCTCGTGCCCTAACTCTAGGGTGCGGGTCGTGACAATCGGCGAGTCTCCCGCAGCTCCGTGAGTGTGGGCACCCTCGCGCTGGAGCTGTCGCATCCCGTCGTGCCTGAACGCGCTGCCAGCCGTTGGCGCCCCTTTCTCCGACCGAGCCGACCCTCTCCGATCGCCTCCGCGCGGCGCCGCAGCTCCTCCTCCGTGGCCGAGCACCGCGCGCGCCCCCTTCTTCTTCAGAGTTCACCCGTAACTCCTTCCCTCTCTTCCTTCTCCTCCGCCCGCCGCCTCTCTCTCCCGATCTCCTTCTCTCCGCTCTCCTCTCGTTTCACTCTTCAAACCCCCTTTCTCTCTCTTCTTCTTTTCTTACTTTCTGTTGTTCTTTTTGTATTTTTGGTTTTTTGGTTTGGTTTATTAATTGTTTATTTTTTTTTACTGGTGTTTCTTTCAGAGAAGAGATTTATGTTTTTTTGTGTTTTTGCTTTTAATGATAACTGATGGTTTTATTATATTATTTATTATTATTATTGTTATTATTATTATTATTCTAATTCTTTCTCTTTGTTTCTATACAACTGTAGTGTAGTACTATTATTAATATAATTTACTACTGTTATTATTTTATGATAAAAGAGTATACATTTTTTTATATTAGTATGTTAAATACATATTTTTTAATATTAATGGTATTTTGTTATTAATTATCCTTATTATTTTTTATTGGTTTCACTAATACCAAAAATTGTTATCTTGTTCTAGGTAAGTTAAAATATTTTTAGATATATTGTCATATAATTTTGTGGTATCTTATTTACATCTTTTTAACCTAAAATGATTTACAACATATTTTACCTAAAATTATTTTGACCCATGAAAACTAGTTTTTTTTAAGTATTACAAGTATTACTCAAAAATCATATATTTTCTTATTTATCTAATTTCCTTCGATTATCCTCCCGTCTAAAACTAATCTCATTTTCCCTATCTCCTCGCCAATTCTGTATTCCCTCCTACCGACCCAAACTAATTTGACCGTCCTGGACCCGATGGAACTGTCTGTGCCACCACCCGAGCTCACCTTGCATAGTTATTGTATCAAAGTTGCAGTTCGTGCCGCCTTGATCATCGCAGCACACCCGACGTCCTACCAGGCAAGACACCTTGCTATTTGCTGTTATTTATTTTAGCTCATATTTCATGCATTATTCATTATTTTCTTTATGCAAAATAACTGTGGTATATGGCATAACCTGTTAGAACTTACTGTTCATTTATATTTTCTGCTATATATTATTTTCTTACACATCAAACCTAGAATTAAGGGACCACCTTGTGTGTTGCATTCATTGGCCTTCACACGTTGTAACACGAGGTTGTGTGTCGCATGTAGAACACGGACATGCGTGACTGGCTGGCCACCGGTGCGTATAGGCCGTGCGATAGGATTAACCCCTAATAGAATTGTATGCTAGTTTTGACTTAGCGGTTATAGAGGTTTACTGTTGTGGATACAACATAGTAGACATTGGGCGGGGAGGATAATTCCTTAGCATATGGGCTTCGATGCACTTTCCCTTGTGACCCGGAAGCTCCGCTGGAGATACGGGGTTGATGACCCATGATTACTGACGGCCACTGACGTTCTGCGGAACGTTATGCTCTTACTGATTGGGCCTCTGGTGCCCCAAGGGGGGACTACGCTGATCCCATTTAGCCAGGGCCCATGCGTAAGAAGGATTGTTCTTAACTATATTTCACTTAGAACGGTTAGACACCTTTATCCGTTAGGTATGAGTACTCTTGGTTTGGGTACTTGTATCTGACCGTGGCTTGGAACAATAACTTGTCGCGGATTAGTTCGTCATATCTTGTCCTTATTTGGTTGTAGGTGTGTCTTACTACTTCGATGAGAAGGTATTGAACCTTGTTGGGGTCCGGATACCATATTGGGTTCATAGCATGGAAAGATACGTCACCGTGAATTAGTTTACCATCTCCTGTCCTTGTTTGGTTGGGGGAATGGTAAGCTAGTTCAATAGGTGTGTATTGGACCACGTTATTGTAGGAACGAAATCGTAAAGCGCAATACTCTAGAGGGGGGTGAATAGAGTTGGCAGCGGAATAATGCTATTTAAAAATTATTAGCAACAAGATCACAGAATAATAATCACAACTAAATAATGTAAAGGCAGAGATAAGAAAGCAAACGCAAAGACAGCGATGTATACTGGTTTTCCTCTGTTGAGGACTAGTCCAGTCGGTAGAACTCTTGCTACCAGTTGAATCCACTATTTGCAAAACTGCAAGTTTTTACAAAGTCCTTGCAACTTCTACAACGCGAGCTTTGATATGAAGAACTCGTCCAACTTCAATTGTGAAGAGGTATTCTTCTATCAAGCCTTCTGATTACAATCACTCAGAAACTTCTAGACCGCACCGCACTGGCAAATCGACTAGAGGATTGTAACTGGCTTGGGATCTTGAAAATTAAAGCTCAAGAAAAACTCTTTGGAAGACAGTAGGCTTTAAATAGAGAGAAGATTGAAAGTGAATGAGTGACTTAAAATGATCGAAATCTATCTCTATTTATAGGAGTTCCAAAGACAGAATTCTGGCAGAATTCGGGCAGAACTCGATCAGCAAATCTTGGTCAAATCCGCAACTGCAGGAGGACCAAGTTCCAAGGAATTAAAAATCAAAACGGCCACTAACCGAACTCTGGCCGAACTCTGGCCGAGTTCTGTCAGGGTTAGGTTAGGATTTTTCAAAATTGATTTTCGGGAATTTTGAAAACCTTTTTGGAGCTTTTGTAAATACGAATGTTTTTCAAAACTAAGGACATTTATTAAAAACATTTTAAAATCATTTTGGAATAGCCTATTTGCCAGTACGACTCGGTGTACAAATTATTTCTAGACTCAATAAAATAAAAGATTACATTGCTCAAACAAATACAGACTCGAACAGGCAAACAACGCTTCGGTCTTGAACTGAGTAGATAGCCGTTCTTGATCATGTCTAAGAGTCCGAGATATCCTGACTAGCTCCATATATCGAGACAGAGTTTGATCAATTATTAAAATCAGTTTGACCATATGACCAATGGGCCAACAATCTCCCTCATTTTGATAATTGACAAACTATGAATGATATAACATCTTTTGAGATAAGATACCACAAAAATTGTTCAAAATTTTTCAATCCCTGTATTATTCTCAAAACAAAATGTTAGATCCTTTTTCTCCCCCGTTGTCTCTTAGCAAAATAATTATGAAGAAATAGGCTCCCCCGCAATTAATGCATAAGCTACAACATTGAAGAAACATAAGAAAATGATATCTCATGCAGTGAGAATATACAAGTCATAACAGTGAAGTAGTTCACATGCAGTTTATAATATAGAAGCAGATAAAGATGCTATAAAGAATAAATAAACTGATATGAAAGATAAACTATGCATCCCATAAAAATAAAATGATGTTCAAGAGACATCAAGAAATATCCAGTACAAATCCAAAAAAAATGATCATAAAAGCTAGAAAGAAAGAAACTTGGAATGTCGGAGCATTTCCAAGTGTACAGTAGACAGTAACTAAGTCTCAAAATCAGCTAATATATCATCATCACATCTCCTCCTCCTCCTCATCATCATCATCAACACGACCGGCATGTCCAGAAGGACCAGCTCCAGAAGTACCAGCTCCAGAAGGGTGTAGAGTAGCACTAGAACTGCGATACCAATCATAAGCGTTACCGGGCTGAAAGTAGGCATGAACAGCCTCATCCTCACAGCGGTAACCAAAAAAGGCTGGATCTCTAGAAATAGAACCTGCAGAATGTCCAGTCTGAGCAAATCGGAGATCAGCTAGAGAATTTGCTATCGCCTGATAACGAGTGACATCGCGGAACTCACGTTCGTGGGCCATATCTGTCACGCCCCGACTCGAAATCACCCGAATCATCGTCCTCGCAGGGGGCGTGATGCCGCACGAGCCTGGAGTTGCGCTCGTGCAAGGCAAGATGACAAGTTCTCAAATGGTTATCTTTTGATTCGATTCAACAACGAAAGGAAAACAGAGTATACGAAACAATTCTCTTTATTGATATTCGAAACTGAGATTATAATGGCTTTCGATAGCCTAACAATACATGCCAGATTGGCTACAACACTCAGGTTCTCTCTTGCACACAAAGGATTTTACCGTTCCATACATCATGCCTTCTATATCTCGGCCGCATCAATCCAGCTGCGTAGTCCGAGCGTCAATGCGATAGCACGCTTCAATGCGCTTCGGCATTCCAAGCCTTAACACGTTCAAGCAACGCTTCGCCACGAGCAATCCATTCCCTGCACCCTGCATGAAGCTGGTGGGGGATCAGTACGTTCGTCCTCGCATGTACTGATTCAAAGATCATCTTTCCAAACCAACATTTTAATCTTTACGTTGAATCATGCAACTTAGCTTATGATCTTGCTATGTTCTCCTTTGGGTCAATTTCATGGCATATTCGAAAAGTAAAACATGTTATCATAGCAGCAGGTTATCGAATTGAATATGCAAGCAACCAAGCAATATCGTGTTTGATTCGTGGCTTACCAAGTCGACGCACTCGCCCTTGCGTCCCTTGCACTGACGCAAGGTGAATACGCCCATCTGTTTTCCTTGTCATGTTATAAGTGCATCTCTATGCGGATCTATACGTGCACGATAAGAGTGTACCGTGCACTTTCGACCCAGGATCCGTCCATGCATGATATACGTACCTTGCACTTTCCAACCCATCGCCCTTAATAACTATATGAAGGCCGTTGGCGTATCCGTGCCGGAATGGACTAAAGGAGTTCATTTCTTTTCTCTCCTTCTTTTCTCTCTATTTGGTTGGGCTGCCCGGGCGTTTCACGGGTTGGGTCACTCTTCCAAACAACCGAAACGTTTCCGCTACATGCCATCATTTGCGGCTTCTCCCATCTTGTTTAAGGATGTGCACCTACAAAGATTATCCATCCCTCCGCGGCCAATCGGTTTCCGGGCGCATCCGGTATCTATCCGATTGGGGGGATACTCGTGCACGAGTTATTATCACTTTAATCTCGAGCCCATTCCAATCGACCATGCAACGCCCTATCATTCAACAGTTAAATTCAAACAACCAAACATAGTCTTGAGTCCGAGACTCAGACTTATCGTCTCGCATTTCTTAGATTTAGCTTTCTATGTTCTTTCGTTTCTTGCTTCGTTTCAATGTTTCAATGGCATCGTGCCTCAACTCAATGCTCGTCAACCGAACGACCCGAAGGTCTCGAACACCTTTCGAGGCAACATGTCATATCCGACAGTTCCGCCACATTCATACCGCAACTGTATTCTCTCGCAACGAAGCCATCTTTTATTATCCCGTGCACGTAGGCACGTTTCGACCGTATCCCCATGTTCTATAACTTAGCATTCAATGTTCGGGGCTTGCGCGCTAGGGCGCTCGCCTATTGTCTTTCAATGTTCTAGCCGTCTAACTCGTGCATCAAAGGCACGGTATGGTTCGTGCGCTAAGGCACTCGCCGAGTACAGTTATCCCGTGTTCTTGCGGCTTGCGCACCGAGGCGCTCGCCCCTGCGATATCCAATGTTCCATAGTGACTCGTGCATAGGATGCACGTTTCATTTCAATTGTTCTAACTTAGTGTTCGACTCACACTATGTTTTATCTCCGATCGGACCACGCCCGTGGCGTCGATAGGTTAACTTTAGCATACAATGATATATTTGACTTATCGAATGAAGGAGTAAAAGAAGTCAATCCTCCCACCTTGAGTCGATATGCCTTCGTCGTTTCGCCGAGCCGATGCAGCTCGATTCTCTAACTTTGTTGCACGGCCACTCTCCTGACTTAGCCATTCGAGCACTTCGTGCTTCGTTGAGTTATACGCCCAATTCGCCTTAGCATGCCCAAGTCTTAGCCCGTCGCAAGGCGACGATTTGATTTTGCGGACCCCTTACTAAATATTGCAAAAGATCGACCTCTAATATTTTCCCGTCAAAGTATGACCTGCACACGAAACCAACTAAAATCAATACTTGCTTCGATTCAGACTTGCGCCTTGGTCGATTCGATTTCTTAGAATCTTCGAACCGATTCAATGCACTCATCCTTCGGGGCAACGCGGCGCTTCGCATCGATTCACTCGATGCATTCTTAGGGACAAGGCAACTCTTTGCATCGACTTAGTTCGATGCGTTGCTCGGGACAACTTAGCTTTCGTATCGTTTTGCATCGATACATTCTTTCGGTCCACGCGACTCGTTGAGTCAACGCTTCAGCGTAATGCGCCGTGCGGAGCGGGGCATTACAGAATATACCACTCAAAACAAGGTTCGTCCTCGAACCAAAACCAACACTCTGAATAAGTGTTTTATAGATCGTTTCACGATCTCGCCCCACAAATGATGTTCGATTTCATAATATCTCGTAAGCTTTTCACTAGCATTTCAAAGTCATCCCTGCAGCTCGATTTGAATTTGGATACAACTCGATTTGGATCCGTACCTATATTCAAGGCGTCCCGAAGATATATGTATTTCGACCAAGTCCAGTCGTAGCAAATTGGAACAAAGCTGACAGGTAAATTTCAATCCTATGCTTGCCATCTCGTACTCTCGATCAGACTTATCCTTAGCACTTGTTCTCGCAATTTTATTGCATAACGCTACGCGATTCAATATCGTATTTCTCATTTCGTATGTTTCATACGGACTACCAACTCTATGCATCGCGTCAAGCCATCGCGCATCCGATCGCAACGATTCTTCGCAACGCCTTGCGTTCGATATCGCCAACCAACTATTTCCGAAGTCTCGCTTGCAACTTATCTCGATACGATTTCCTTTGTTGACTTGCAAATGCATCAACATTCAGGTTTACGCCCGCTAGGTTTACTCACATAGTCCCCGTGCTTAGATTCTCCCGACGCAAGTTTTAAATTGACATTGCACAAAGGCCACAATCTATCCGACACGAAAGTTTACGTCAAGGCGATGGTGCTCAAGGCAACAATCTCCTTGACACGAATGTCTTAACGACGCGTCTTACATTCGATTTCCTAACGAGTAGGAATTTACTAGCCAAATTCCCAAATTATCCATCTCGCAACATCGAATACAAGTTCGATTCACGCAAGCTCAATTGCAAGGTGAATCCGAATCTAACGACATGACTTATAGGTCATTCCTTTATCGTTCCCTCTCGTACATAGCACGTTCCTCTCAATCGCCTAGACTTATCATCAACATGCACCGTGTTATTTTTGTTATCGGTGCAATCTCATATGCGATATCGCATGGGTCATCTTACGGTCTGCAGCATTCAATTTGATTTGGCGGTCAAGTCTTCTAGGGTCAGCGTCCCGAAGCTACGCTCGAAAATTGTGGATCATTAACGAAGGACAGTTTACTACGAACCATGCTATATCTTATTTCGGAGCCAAATCACGTTCCGACATAACCATTTCTATGCGACTATCCAATCCGCACATAACCATTTCTATCGGCGCAACTGATGCGCAACTATCCTCCGAGCAAATTCTTGCACTAGCGTCGATGATTCTGACATTCACGACGCATCTACTCGCCTCGAGTTTGAGTCAAACTTATTTGCGGGTCGACACACGAGATGCTATACGCATCGAGCAATCGTCGATGACTTATAGTCTCGTCTCGATCAATCGCAAAGTTCACGATCAACCAGTCCGTTCTTTCTCGTATTGTTACTTACAAAATTTCGATAGCGCAAAGCGCACACCATTTTGTATTCTCACATCGCCTACGTTTCCTTACGTATCGATCTCGATACGCCGTATCCATTTCGATAACGTAAGGGTCAACTTTGAATCTGTTTCAACGTCAACTTAACTCGCCTTGCATACATCCAAGTTCGCCACAAACTTTTCCATACGCATCTACTCGTTCTCCGATTCACCGCATCCCGCTATACTTTGATCGCGTAACCGAGTTACCGATTATCCAACATCGTGCCCTTGAGTTATACGATCTCGCCCTCTAAGTTTCGCTTGTTTTCAGTCGTACTCAAATGAGTGTCGCTGTAACTTAACCAACTATTTCATAGGCACGGTTTCTCGCGTCAACCAACTTTCTTACCGAAGTCGCACATCGTGCGATTCAATTTCAATGTTTGCATCGCCTAACATTTCTATCGAGATCGTAAGTCGTACGATTCGATTCGTCTCGCCCAACATTTCTACCGAGATCGCAAGTCGTGCGACTCATTTACAAGCTCGAGTATTCCTTTCCCGTCGATCTGATTATTGCGTCAAGGCATAATCAATTCGCTAGTCTCGGTCGTCCGACCAACTTATAACTTTCGTCCGACGTATCGTTCATCGATACGAGTCGCGCCTTATCGTCCCAACCGATTTTCGAAGAACCCTTGCATCAACATACCGTCATACAAATTTTCATACGAGTCTCGGAACTCTCCCGTCCGTTGCGGACATACCTTCCGCAATTCTCACAACGCGTCGATGAAATTTATCGCACAAGTGCTATACCATATACCACTCGGAATCGAGTCATTCATCGCCTATGTGGTATGGCATATACCACTCGGAAATCAAGCCATTTCCCTCGCACTATACTTAGTACAAGCCGACAATCTCTTCCGATTTATGATTTCCGCAGTGATCGTGCTTGATCACAACCGTAACTTGATTCTATCAAAACCCGACACGATTCGGTCAATGTTCTCGCTTGCCAACATAAGTTTGATGTGCAACCGAACGATTAGTTCCATCGATTTTACGATTTCAATTCTTTCCTTACGTTGCATCTCGTGCAACATTTTACTTGATATACGTCACACCCCGTGCAATAAATTTCACTTTCGATATGCGTTGCACATCGTGCTACGATTTATTTCCGACACTTTCATTTCACTTTGCATAACAATTCATTTCCAATTTCCTTCGCACTTCGTGCAACGATTAATTTGATATGCGTTGCACCACGTGCAATGATTTTTTACTTTCAATACGCGTTGCACATCGTACAACTATCATTTTCGATATTTACCGCACCTCGTGCAACGAATTACTCTCGACTTTCCAAGTCAATGCACAATCCGTTTAACACATTCGGTATTGGCTTATCACTTCTCACTTTCATTTTAACGCATATTCACCATTACTCGTTGCACTTCGTGCATCATTTTATTTCTCCTTCGGCATGTTACATTGCCACAGTATCTCAAATCGTATTCCACAATTTGTTGCGCTTGCAGCAACTAACATTTTTTTTACGGCTCGTTTGCATTCAATGCAATATACCCTTCGCGACATTCTTAGCAAACATCATAAAATTTCCAAAACACATGCGGCAAAATTTCATGATTTGTATTAGACTTATTGTATGGAACATCCAGTGCGGCATCGAGCAGAGTCAAGAGTGATATCAAATGGTGGTGGACAACTTTTCGAATTGTGATGAAGCGAGCGTCCAGAGGAAATTGAGCCTAGAGCTCTGATACCAATTTGTCACGCCCCGACTCGGAATCACCCAAATCATCGTCCTCGCAGGGGGCATGATGCCGCACGAGCCTGGAGTTGCGCTCGTGCAAGGCAAGATGACAAGTTCTCAAATGGTTATCTTTTGATTCGATTCAACAACGAAAGGAAAACAGAGTATACGAAACAATTCTCTTTATTGATATTCGAAACTGAGATTATAATGGCTTTCGATAGCCTAACAATACATGCCAGATTGGCTACAACACTCAGGTTCTCTCTTGCCCACAAAGGATTTCACCGTTCCATACATCATGCCTTCTATATCTCGGCCGCATCAATCCAGCTGCGTAGTCCGAGCGTCAATGCGATAGCACGCTTCAATGCGCTTCGGCATTCCAAGCCTTAACATGTTCAAGCAACGCTTCGCCACGAGCAATCCATTTCCTGCACCCTGCATGAAGCTGGTGGGGGCTCAGTACGTTCGTCCTCGCATGTACTGATTCAAAGATCATATTTCCAAACCAACATTTTAATCTTTACGTTGAATCATGCAACTTAGCTTATGATCTTGCTATGTTCTCCTTCGGGTCAATTTCATGGCATATTCGAAAAGTAAAACATGTTATCATAGCAGCAGGTTATCGAATTGAATATGCAAGCAACCAAGCAATATCGTGTTTGATTCGTGGCTTACCAAGTCGACGCACTCGCCCTTGCGTCCCTTGCACTGACGCAAGGTGAATACGCCCATCTGTTTTCCTTGTCATGTTATAAGTGCATCTCTATGCGGATCTATACGTGCACGATAAGAGTGTACCGTGCACTTTCGACCCAGGATCCGTCCATGCATGATATACGTACCTTGCACTTTCCAACCCATCGCCCTTAATAACTATATGAAGGCCGTTGGCGTATCTGCGCCGGAATGGACTAAAGGAGTTCATTTCTTTTCTCTCCTTCTTTTCTCTCTATTTGGTTGGGCTGCCCGGACGTTTCACGGGTTGGGTCACTCTCCCAAACAACCGAAACGTTTCCGCTACATGCCATCATTTGCGGCTTCTCCCATCTTGTTTAAGGATGTGCGCCTACAAAGATTATCCATCCCTCCGCGGCCAATCGGTTTTCGGGCGCATCCGGTATCTATCCGATTGGGGGGATACTCGTGCACGAGTTATTATCACTTTAATCTCGAGCCCATTCCAATCGACCATGCAACGCCCTATCATTCAACAGTTAAATTCAAACAACCAAACATAGTCTTGAGTCCGAGACTCAGACTTATCGTCTCGCATTTCTTAGATTTAGCTTTCTATGTTCTTTCATTTCTTGCTTCGTTTCAATGTTTCAATGGCATCGTGCCTCAACTCAATGCTCGTCAACCGAACGACCCGAAGGTCTCGAACACCTTTCGAGGCAACATGTCATATCCGACAGTTCCGCCACATTCATACCGCAACTGTATTCTCTCGCAACGAAGCCATCTTTTATTATCCCGTGCACGTAGGCACGTTTCGACCGTATCCCCATGTTCTATAACTTAGCATTCAATGTTTGGGGCTTGGGCGCTAGGGCGCTCGCCTATTGTCTTTCAATGTTCTAGCCGTCTAACTCGTGCATCAAAGGCACGATATGGTTCGTGCGCTAAGGCACTCGCCGAGTACAGTTATCCCGTGTTCTTGCGGCTTGCGCACCGAGGCGCTCGCCCCTGCGATATCCAATGTTCCATAGCGACTCGTGCATAGGATGCACGTTTCATTTCAATTGTTCTAACTTAGTGTTCGACTCACACTATGTTTTATCTCCGATCGGACCACGCCCGTGGCGTCGATAGGTTAACTTTAGCATACAATGATATATTTGACTTATCGAATGAAGGAGTAAAAGAAGTCAATCCTCCCACCTTGAGTCGATATGCCTTCGTCGTTTCGCCGAGCCGATGCGGCTCGATTCTCTAACTTTGTTGCACGGCCACTCTCCTGACTTAGCCATTCGAGCACTTCGTGCTTCGTTGAGTTATACGCCCAATTCGCCTTAGCATGCCCAAGTCTTAGCCCGTCGCAAGGCGACGATTTGATTTCGCGGACCCCTTACTAAATATTGCAAAAGATCGACCTCTAATATTTTCCCGTCAAAGTATGGCCTGCACACGAAACCAACTAAAATCAATACTTGCTTCGATTCAGACTTGCGCCTTGGTCGATTCGATTTCTTAGAATCTTCGAACCGATTCAATGCACTCATCCTTCGGGGCAACGCGGCGCTTCGCATCGATTCACTCGATGCATTCTTAGGGACAAGGCAACTCTTTGCATCGACTTAGTTCGATGCGTTGCTCGGGACAACTTAGCTTTCGTATCGTTTTGCATCGATACATTCTTTCGGTCCACGCGACTCGTTGAGTCAACGCTTCAGCGTAATGCGCCGTGCGGAGCGGAGCATTACAATATCTGTCATCGAGACGTGCAAATCAGAAAGATGCTGGTGTATGCCATCAAAGATCATGGCATACTGCTAAGTAGGTGGAGGAGGTGGAGCAGTAGGAGGAGCAGCAGCAGTCATACTACGACGAGATAGCTTAAGAAACTTGGGCTCAGGGTCTTGAGTACAAGTGGACAGATCAATATCAAAATGCTGGAAGATGCGTGGGAGAATCATCGCATAAGAGAGATTTCTATCTCTTGCACGACAACGTCCCATCATATGGATAATAGTCTTAGGGGCAGAAAAAGGAATCCCCTTAAGAATATGATACATAGCAGACAGCTCAAGTGATGTGACATCATCCTTTGAAGTAGACTTCGGAAGGAGAGTGGAGTAGATGATGCGATGCAATTCATAACTAAACAAGTTCAAGTTATTGGCCTTGAACTTTCCAGAGCGAACTCGATCAGGGGCACAGAGTTCAGCTTTGAAACTAGCAAGTGTCGTGCCGTCGGGGAAATCAAATTCAGTGATATCATCAAGCGGTGCACCTTCGTTAGGAATACCAAGGATTTTCGCTAAGAGGACATCATTGAACTCGATATCTAGTCCGACAACACGAGTACTTACGTCAAACGTGTTTAGTATGATATTACAATAGAAAAGTCTAATGGTATTAGTAGCTACCAGGAAACAAAGTTTAACAAAGTATTGTAACCCTAATGCCTCAAAATAAGGGCGGTGTTATGGAAACACAGTCCATTTGATAGGAGCGCATGTGCATATGGATCTCATAGAAAAGTCTCTATACCACAGAAGGGCTTGATCTAGGGTTTAAAAATAAAACCCATCGAACGCGCCATCGCTCGATTGAACTGGCGAAAAGAGGGAATCCGTGGGTAGATTTGAAGATGATCCTTTCTCACTAGGATTGATCGTCTTCTTCCTCTTGAAGGGGTTGAATCCCTTAGGCGGCATTGTGCAAATAAAGTAAATATGCACGAATTTGAAAGGAGGAGAAATACGGAGTTATACCTCCCGAGATTCAAGTATGCTGTAGAGGACAACGATCTCCGCACGAATCCAAAATTTGGATGGATTTCACCACGTAGATTGAGAGAAACGAAGTGGTGAAGAACTAGGGTTTGGAGAGATTCGCGCGGCTGCTGCTGCTGTGGAAGAGTTTTAGAAGTAATAAAGAAGAAGAGGCTCTCGGGTTCTGGTTATATAACCAGATACCACTAACCGAACTCGGACCGAATTCGGTCCGAACTCTGGCCGAATTCGCCTAGGGGTTCTGTTAGTTGGTTTGGGCCACTTTCTTTTTCATTGACTCATTTCAAAAATTTAACTCAAAGATTAGTAATTTCAACCTTCAATTAATATAATTAATATTATTTTATAGATTAAATTTTGTTACACATAGACTGTCTCAGATTAGCTGTAGGAGTACTGTCCCAGCTAGCGGAGGTTCACCGGAGAACTCTTAAGTACCGCTTCGCTTCAACCGTAGTTGTGGTGACAGACAGACTCTTTTTAGGCTTGTCTCTAACACAGTTTTTGCATATTGAAATATAATCATAAAACAAAATTAATTAACATTATTGACGTCCAAAATTCCTAATTCTCGACGTAAATAATTGAAACGATCTTCTGCTAGAGGTTTTGTGAAGATGTCAGCTGATTGATTCTCAGTGTCTATGTATACAAGGTCAATATCTCCATTCTGATGATGATCTCTAAGAAAATGATGTCGGATCTCGATATGCTTAGTACGAGAGTGACATACTGGATTCTTAGTCAAATTAATTGTGCTCGTGTTATCACAGAAAATGGGAATGTGTGTGAAAAATAAATCATAGTCTTCCAAGGTTTGTTTCATCCACAAAATCTGAGCACAACAACGTCCTGCGGCGAATACTCAGCCTCTGTTGTTGATAGGGCTATAGAATTTTGCTTTTTACTAAACCATGAGACTAAAACCTTGCCTAAGAAATGACATGTGCCGCTGGTACGTTTTCTATCAACTTTGCATCCAGCAAAATCTGCATCCGAGTAACCAATAAGGTCAAAGGACTTGGTTTTGGGATACCATAAGCCAACAGAAGAAGTGCCCTTAAGGTATCGAAAGATACGCTTAACTGCGCACAGATGTGATTTCTTTGGATTAGCTTGAAAACGCGCACACAGGCAAACACTAAACATAATATCTGGACGACTAACAGTTAAATAAAATAAACTACCGATCATACCTCGATACTTACGTGTGTCGACAGGCTTGCCTTGTTCATCAATATCAAGCTTTGTTGAAGTTGCCATCGGAGTGCCAATAGGTTTGACATTGTCCAGATCAAACTTCTTTAGCAAATCTTTTGTGTACTTGGCTTGATTTATGAATGTCCCATTGTCAGTTTGTTTGATTTACAGTCCGAGAAAGAACTTCAGCTCTCCCATCATGCTCATCTCAAACTCATTCTGCATACACTTAGAGAATTCTTGACAAAGAGATTCATCAGTAGATCCAAATATAATATCATCAACATAGACTTGTATTAAAAGAATATTATTATTCAAAGACTTTATAAACAAAGTAGTGTCAACCTTTCCCTTTGAAAAACCGTTATCAAGTAGAAAAGAGCTTAGACGATCATACCAAGCACGAGGGGCTTGTTTCAAACCGTATAAAGCTTTCTTCAACTTGAAAACATGTTCAGGAAATTTGAAATCAGTAAAACCGGGTGGTTGAGCTACATAAACTTCTTCTTTTATAAAACCATTTAAAAATGTACTCTTGACATCCATTTGAAATAATTTAAAATTATAAAAACAAGCAAATGCACATAACATGCGAATGGATTCTAATCTCGTAACTGGGGCATAAGTCACATCGTATTCGATACCTTCTTCCTGATTATATCCTTGAGCTACGAGTCGAGCCTTGTTACGAGTCACTAAACCATTCTCATTAAGTTTATTTCGGAATACCCAACGGGTGCCAATGACCGGATGATCAATAGGCTTGGGAACAAGTTCTCAAACTTGATTCCGTTCAAATTAGTTTAATTCCTCTTGCATAGCATCTATCCAAAAATTATCACTATATGCTTCATCAATGGTTTTGGGTTCTAGCTGTGAAATGAATGCAACACTAGAAACAATATCTCTACTGGATGTACGAGTACTTACACCTTTGGTAATATCACCAATTACCAAATCCTTTGGATGATCAGCCGTAAATTTCAATCTTTTTGGCAGACTCCGAAGGTAGCTGCTTCCGGGTTCTTCTCTTGGAGAATCAGCCGGTGTTGAGCTTGGTACAGTTAGATCTTCGTCATTGTCATCGATAGTCATTTGATTCAATTCATCAAAGGTGACGTTGATTGATTCTTTGATGATCATAGTTCGTTTGTTGAAGACTCTGTATCCTTTGCTCTTGGCCGCATAACCTAAAAATATACCTTCATCGGCCTTTTCGTCAAACTTTCCCAAATTATCTTTTGTATTAAGAATAAAACATTTACAACCAAATATTCTAAAATATGAAACTGATGGAATTCTATCAAACCATAACTCAAATGGAGTCTTCTTCGATTTGGGTCGAATTAGAACTCTATTGAGAACAAAACAAGCTGTATTGACAGCTTCAGCCCAGAAATACTTGGGTAGACTAAACTGATTTAACATTACTCTGGCTATTTCGGATAGTGTTTTGTTCTTACGTTCCACAACTCCATTTTGTTGTGGAGTCCTAGGGCAGGAGAACTCGTGTACAAAACCGTGTGTGTCACAAAATTGCTTAAACTCTGCATTCTCGAATTCGCCACCATGATCGCTTCTAATACGAGTGATCATGTAATCTTTTTCATTCTGTACTTTCTTGCAAAAGGTAACGAATTCGGATAATGCATTATTCTTGTGTGCAAAAAGTATACCCACGTGTATCTAGAGTAATCATCTACAATTACAAAAGCATATAACTTACCTCCGAGGCTAGCAACTCTGCTAGGACCAAATAAGTCCATATATAGTAATTGTAGAGGTCTAGTAGTACATACAGCATTTACTGACTTGAAAGATGATCGAGTAGCTTTGTTCTTTTCACATTGACTGCATACCGCATCCTTCTTGAATGTAATGTTCGGTAAACTGCGTACTAGCTTCTTCGTGGATAATCTTGAGATTGTGTCCATATTTGCGTGACCGAGTCTTATATGCCACAGATGACTCTTATCACTTTTAGCCATTAAGCATCTACCTGAAATGTTAGTTTCTTCCAACAAATAGAAAACATATATGTTGTCTTCCCTGATACCTTCAAAGATAGTACTACCAGTTGAGCTATCAACTATAGTACATTTGTCTTTGCCAAAGTTGACGCCATAACCATGATCAGCTAAATGACTTATGCTGAGTAGATTATATTTCAACTCGGTAACCAGACAGACATTCTTAATCACAGGATAGGGAGACTTACCAACATCACCGATACCAATGATATACCCTTTCAAGTTGTTACCGAAGGAGACATAACCTTCCTTCTTCTTCTTCGACAGTGTTGCAAATAATGTAGCGTCACCGGTCATATGCCGTGAACAACCGCTGTCGAGGATCCATTTGCTTTTAGCATGTGAAAGGTGTTCCACCTACAAAATAATTTGCAGATGAAACTTTTGGTACCCATTTCTTGTAGGGTCCTGAAATGTTAGCTTTTGGTATCCATGCATAAATATTTAAATCAACAAGCTTTCTGATTCTACATGCAGGAGAAATATGACCAATGAGGCCACAATAATGACAATGTGCATGTTGAGTGTTGAAAGCTGAGTGATGTGCATGGTTGGTAGGTTTAGGTTTTCTAGTATAGAAGAAAGCATACCTATAATCCTGTTTGGGCTTAACCTTTTGGGGTAAAGGTTTGATATGGTTAGGTCTGACAGTGTTTGGTTTGGGAATGTTCCGATTTTTCGGTAAGTGACACGTGTTAGGGTAGGAAGCAGCAGTCTCAGGCTGTTTTCCTAACCTAATTTCCAATCTTTTGGAAGTGTCATATAACTTAGTATAGTCAGAAGTGAGTGCTTCCATTCTGACTTGTGCACATTGAAGACTTTCCTTCTCTTTAGAAAGTTCTTCTTTCAGTTGGTCAATAACCTTGTCTTTTTCTTCGGATGACTTGGTAGTCTCGTGTAATAAGAGCTTAATAGAAGAAAGCTCACCAGACTCACTAACATTATCTCTAACCTCAGCTAGTAGGTCGGTAAGTATTCCTATTTCACCTTTGTACTCTTTGAGTACCTTCTTAGAGGTCTGATATTTGCTACGCAGTTTCCTGTAATCACTTATCAGTTCATTGAAGGCATCTCCTAATTGCTCAAAGGTGAAGTCATCATATATATCAACTACAGGTTCAGTAGGTACCTGATCGGATGCCATAAAGCATACGTTTGCAGCGTCTTCTGATTGTTCATCTTCTGAGTTGATGGCTTCACTTTCATGCCATATGCTGGTGTTGGCGTACTTCCGTGATGTTGATCTCTTCAGGTTCCCTTTCTCGTATCTGTTGGTCTTCTTGATTGTGTTTGTAGGACAGTCCTTCTTCATGTGTCCTTTCTTCTTGCAGCCATAGCAGACAGCATCATCTTGATACCAGTTGTTGCTGCTATTATTTTCTTTGGCTTTCTTCTCATATCTCATGAATCTTTTGAATTTCCTTGCTAGGAGTGCTTGATCTTCAGAATCAGATTCACTGTTGTCTGAATCACCTTCAGCAGCTTTTCTGTGCTGAGCCTTGAAAGCGATCGTCTTCTCCTTTGGTGCGGGCTCTTCAAAATCTTGTAGCTCCAGTTCATGAGTGAGTAGCTTACCCATGAGTACTTCGAGGGACATAGTTGTGAGGTCGTTACCTTCAATGATTGTAGTAGCCTTTGGAATCTAGTTCTTGGTAAGTGCTCGCAGGAGTTTGCGAATCTTTTCATGGTTACTGTAATCTTTGCCTAGGGAGGACAAAGGATTTACAATATCCAAGAATCTCTCGAAGATCTGAGTAACTGTTTCGTTGGGCTTCATCTTGAACACCTCGTACTCCTGAGTAAGTCTGCTGACTTTTGATTCTTTGACTTGAGTCGTGCCTTCATGTGTGACTTCAAGAAGTTTCCATACTTCATTTGCAGTTGTGCAGATAGACACCCTGTTAAATTTAGTTCTATCTAAAGCACAAAATAAAGCGTTAATAGCACGTGCGTCAAGACTGGCCTTTTTTTTTCTTCCTCTGTATATCTGTTATGGGATTTTTCAATTAAAAATCCATCAACATTTATACGAGGTGGCTTTTGATAGCCATCAATAACAATAGACCATAAGTCAAAATCAAGAGATTTCAAGAAGAAACTCATCCGTGTTTTCCAATAGGTATAATTTGTACCATCAAACAGTGGAGGTTTGTTTGTGGCCTGGCCTTCATTTGTGAATTTCACAGTTGCCATGTGTTGTGCTGTGATCTATATAACAATTAATTAAATAAATAAATAATTGTAATGTTACCTTGCTTTACCTGTAACACCCGCTCTGATACCAATTGTAGGAACGAAATCGTAAAGCGCAATACTCTAGAGGGGGATGAATAGAGTTGGCAGCAAAATAATGCTATTTAAAAATTATTAGCTACAAGATCACAGAATAATAATCACAACTAAATAATGTAAATACAGAGATAAGAAAGCAAACGCAAAGACAGCGATGTATACTGGTTTCCCTCTGTTGAGGACTAGTCCAGTCGGTAGAACTCTTACTACCAGTTGAATCCATTATTTGCAAAACCGCAAGTTTTCTTACGAAGTCCTTGCAACTTCTACAACGCGAGCTTTGATACGAAGAACTCGTCTAACTTCAATTGTGAAGAGGTATTCTTCTATCAAGCCTTCTGATTACAATCACTCAGAAACTTCTAGACCGCACCGCACTGGCAAATCGACTAGAGGATTGTAACTGGCTTAGGATCTTGAAAATTAAAGCTCGAGAACAACTCTTTGGAAGACAGTAGGCTTTAAATAGAGAGAAGATTGAAAGTGAATGTGTGAGTTAAAATGATCGAAATCCATCTCTATTTATAGGAGTTCCAAAGACAGAATTCTGGCAGAATTCGGGCAGAACTCGATCAGCAAATCTCGGTCAAATCCGCAACTGCAGGAGGACCAAGTTCCAAGGAATTCAAAAATCAAAACGGCCACTAACCGAACTCTGGCCGAACCCTGGCCGAGTTCTGTCAGGGTTAGGTTAGGGTTTTTCAAAATAGATTTTGGGGAATTTTGAAAACCTTTTTGGAGCCTTTGTAAATACGAATATTTTTCAAAACTAAGGATATTTTTTAAAAACATTTTGAAATCATTTTGGAATAGCCTATTTGCCAGTATGACTCGGTGTATAAAGTATTTCTAGACTCAATAAAATAAAAGATTATATTGCTCAAAGAAATACAGACTCGAACAAACAAACAACGCTTCGGTCTTGAACTGAGTAGATAGCCGTTCTTGATCATGTCCAAGAGTCCGAGATATCCTGACTAGCTCCATATATCGAGACAGAGTTTGATCAATTATTAAAATCAGTTTGACCATATGACCAATGGGCCAACAATAATTCAATTGATTTATTTATTTGAGCAATATTTATTCAGTTTATATGGCATGATATTATGTGTCTTGTTACGTCCCTCTGAGGACCTGGTTATATCTCCAGGTGTGTGCTCTTGTCTTTCGCAGGTGTTCCAGCTCTAGCCGTGATCATCGTTATTTCTTCGAGGATGATTGTATTTGGATCGTCTTCGCTTCGCTCGCCAAAATCATTTCTTTTCTCATGTATTTTTCCTTTACTTGTTGGTAGTGGATTTGTCTTCGTCCAACATATTATACCAATACAATTCATTGTTGATTATATGATATCTTTTATTCTTTTATTTTGTGTGGATGAGATTAGTTATGGTTCTACTGTATTTTACAGCTTATGTATTCATACGATATTTCCATATATTGGAGTATACTTCGTATGTATGCAGCTGGCATGTCTACGTTCCTAGTCCTACGTATTTTGGGTCTGGGACGTTATATATTTTTATGGTGGCCCATGCAGGTCGAGATAAATTATTTGGTTACTTTACCGTACCAAGCAAGCCTGCGAATAGGATTAGAAGTCTAGGATCTCATCCACATACTTGACCTTTTTCCTCGATTCCATATTCGACCGACTCATCGATTGCATCTTGCTTGATTGCTTCTATAATTATTCTTATCTTCCCTTCGTGCTTGCTAGAGATTGACCCTACTAGTTAGATGCCCCAAACACCCTTAGCTTAAAATTTTAAGTTGGGTAGAATACCCCACGACCTGACACACCCTTGACCATTAAGGAGAATACAAATTGGATTATCTAGACTATAGGGACTAGAGGGATTTAACCCATTTGGTCAACCAAGCCTTGGGCGATAAACCATAGAATGATGGTATAGGAGTAAACAAGACTTAGATCCTTATGACTCTTAGACTATTCATTTTGTTTTCATTTTCATCTACCATCGTGCATATGTTCTACTATCTAGACTAATGATGCTAATGTAGCCTAGTTTTTGCAAGCTCAATTCTTTATCAAGCTTGTTCATGACATAAGTTATTGGAGGCCTCCACTAAGAGATTGTCTACTCAGAACCGGTGCATGATGGTCTGATCAACCTAGTGTACTTTGGTTCGCTTTTATCTATCGTTCTACGTGGATGGGGACATAGTTAAACTTGTCCTCTAGAGTCCCATCCGTGACTGCCTTGGTGACTCCTTTTGAATTATTCGGTCGCCTTTGAACCACGTAGTCGTATTCGATAACGCCTCCTTCGAACTCCTTACATCGCTTTCGCCTTCACCGATTTTGGAAGGACGAAGGCACTTGTACTTGAATTTCCTCTAGTTGTCCTATCAATTATGACCATTACCACTCCATGTTGCTATATCTTCATCCTAAACTGCTCGTTCTTTTCCTCGGCACTATATTTACTATCATGACCTTCTAATCACTTAATTTAGGCATGAACCTAATCGATCTCTTATTCGTGCCTCAACCTACCCTCAAGAACCCATATCTACTTGGTCTCTAACTTATTTTCTCATGATACCATATCATTCTCTATTGCATGATACTCTTGATTTAAACTTTAAACCCTTAATCTTCTACTCGTGTCTTAACTCGCGACCATCGTAACCATGCCCATGTTAAATTCTATAATTTAGATCACGATTTCTTACGACATGATTTTATTAAAACATTGTCATTGTTTGCTCCCCATCGATACCCCCTTGTGTTTTCTCACCCCCTACTAACTCTTAATTTCGAGGACGAAATTCTTTTAAGTTGGGTAGGATGTAAAATTCCTAAATTTCTACTATTTTTTTTATAAATTTGGTACCGATTTTTTATTTTGTATTTTTACGTCGCGTAGTTACATTATACGTCGCGCGAAATTTCATTTTTCGTAATTGCTTAACGAGTGCGAATATGTGCGAGCGTACATATTTTGAAAAAATATTTTTCCATTTTTATAGTTTCAAAATAATATATAGTAATTATTTTTATTTACTTAAGGTTGTGAAAAGCGTCGCATCGAGATTTCAAAAACATGATTTAATTTTACCATTATAAAAAGGCGTAAGATATAATTTATGTATAAATTAATTTTCAAAATTATTTAAAAGATATTTTTGAAGTAGTTCCTATTAATATTTAAATTGATTTTCGAAATTTATTAATATTAATATTTTATTATTCAAAAAGATATTTAAAAATATTTATTATTTATAATTTTTGAAATTATTATTATTAGTATTTTTGGAAAATATATTTTGAAATTATTGTGGCAATTTAAATCTTGTATTAGATTTTATGGATTTGATTTTAAATAGTTTAAAATTAAGGATAGAATTTATATTTAATTTGAGTTTGATTATCTAGATTTAAATTAATTTAGATTTGGATTTGAATTTATTGAATTGATTTAAATTAGTAGATTGAATTATCTAATTGGATTTAAACTACTCATAATCCTTACCCAACTGTGAATTCCCACATCCTATAAATAGGCAGGTACTCCTCCATAAATTCCTCACACCCACAAAAATTTCTTCCACCACAAACGTGTAGTGCATCGTGTCCGTGTCCGTGTCCCATCCACTACCTATTTTCTTTTACAAATACATCAATCCCTTCGTGTCCAACATACCGAACACAAACCCCCGACACGAACCAAAATTTCCAAACCTAAACCTAACCCGGCCATCCCCTGGCTGCCCACCTCTTCCTCGGCTCGGCTATCACCACCGCCAGCCTACACGACCTCCACACCCCCGCCATAGCCGTCGTCTTCTCCACCCGTTCCCCTTCACCACCCACACCACCTCCTCCTACTGTAGAACCCGGCTACCTCTCCTTCGTCGTACCCAACCTCGACCTTCGCAACCCAATACCACCATTCCGACATCCTTCCGGCAACCCAGCCACTGTCACCACGACCAGTCCAGCCGACCATCTTCCATCATCCAAACTTCCACCACCGCTGCAACCATCACAACCCAGCCGCCACCGCCCCGCCTATACCACCATCACCACCAAGATCCGATCACAGCCATCACCACACCACCAACATTACAACCACGCACCACCAACCATCAGCATCTCAGCCACCCGACCACCCCCGTCACCCTGGCCGTGTCCGGCTCCATCAAACCCAAACCCGACAGCCCCATCACCATCCTCGCCCCAAGAAAACAAGAGGAATAGGAAATCCCCTTACCTCCGCCGTCGATTTTCGCAGCGTCCTCGCCACCGTGGCCGCCGGCAGGATCTGTCGAGCGTGCACCACCACGCCGCTCCGCATAGGCGCCAGATCTGGCCATCCCGACTTCCGTCCACTCCATGACTGGCGAGTCTCCCGCAGCTCCGCGAGCGCGGGCACCCTCGCGCCGGAGCAGTCGCACCCCGCCGCGCCTGAATGCGCTGCCAGCCGCTGGCGCCCCTTTCTCCGACCGAGCCAACCCTCTCCGATCGCCTTCGCGCGGCGCCGCAGCTCCTCCTCCGCGGCCGAGCACCGCGCGCGCCCCCTTCTTCTTCTTCAGAGTTCACCCGCAACTCCTCCCCGCTCTTCCTTCTCATCCGCCCGCCGCCTCTCTCTTCCGATCTCCTTCTCTCCGCTCTCCTCTCGTTTCACTCTCCAAACCCCCTTTCTCTCTCTTTTTCTTTTCTTACTTTGGTTTATTAATTGTTTTTTTTAATTTATTTTACTGGTGTTTCTTTCAGAGAAGAGATTTATGTTTTTTTGTGTTTTTGCTTTTAATGATAACTGATGGTTTTATTATATTATTTATTATTATTATTGTTATTATTATTATTATTCTAATTCTTTCTCTTTGTTTCTATACAACTGTAGTGTAGTACTATTATTAATATAATTTACTACTGTTATTATTTTATGATAAAAGAGTATATGTTTTTTTTTATATTAGTATTTTAAATACATATTTTTTAATATTAATGGAATTTTGTTATTAGTTATCCTTATTATTTTTTATTGGTTTCACTAATACCAAAAATTGTTATCTTGTTCTAGGTATGTTAAAATATTTTTAGATATATTGTCATATAATTTTGTGGTATCTTATTTACGTCTTTTTAACCTAAAACGATTTACAACATATTTTACCTAAAATTATTTTGACCCATGAAAACTAGTTTTTTTTTAAGTATTACAAGTATTACTCAAAAATCATATATTTTCTTATTTATCTAATTTTCTTCGATTATCCTCCCGTCTAAAACTAATCTCCTTTTTCCTATCTCCTCGCCAATTCTGTATTCCCTCATACCGACCCTTACTAATTTGACCGTCCTGGACCCGATGGAACTGTCTGTGCCACCACCCGAGGTCACCTTGCATAGTTGTTGCATCAAAGTCGCAGTTCATGCCGTCTTGATCATCGCAGCACACCCGACGTCCTACCAGACAAGACACCTTGCCATTTGCTGTTATTTATTTTAGCTCATATTTCATGCATTATTCATTATTTTTTATGCAAAATAACTGTGGTACATGGCATAACCTGTTAGAACTTACTGTTCATTTATATTTTCTGCTATGTATTATTTTCTTACACATCAAACCTAGAATTAAGGGACCACCTTGTGTGTTGCATTCATTGGCCTTGACACGTTGTAACACGAGATTGTGTGTCGCATGTAGAACACGGACATGCGTGACTGGCTGACCACCGGTGCGTATAAGCCGTGCGATAGGATTAACTGCTAATAGAATTGCATGCTAGTTTTGACTTAGCGATTATAGAGGTTTACTGTTGTGGATACAACATAGTAGGCATTGGGCGGGGAGGACAATTCCTTAGCGTATGGGCTTCGATGCACTTTCCCTTGTGACCCGGAAGCTCCGCTGGAGATACGGGGTTGATGACCCATGATTACTGACGGTCACTGACGTTCTGCGGAATGTTATGCTCTTACTGATTGGGCCTCTGGTGCCCCAAAGGGGGACTACGCCGATCCCATTTAGCCAGGGCCCATGCGTAAGAAGGATTGTTCTTAACTACATTTCACTTAGAACGGTTAGGCACCTTTATCCGTTAGGTTTGAGTACTCTTGGTTTGGGTAGTTGTATCTGACCGTAGCTTGGAACTATAACTTGTCGCAGATTAGTTCGTCACATCTTGTCCTTGTTTGGTTGTAGGTGTGGCTTACCACTTCGATTAGAAGGTATTGAACCTTGTTGGGGTCCGGATACCATATTGGGTTCATAGTATGGAAAGATACGTCACCGTGAAATAGTTTACCATCTCCTGTCCTTGTTTGGTTGGGGGGATGGTAAGCTAGTTCAATAGGTGTGTATTGGACCATGTTATAATTCAATTGACTTATTTATTTGAGCAATATTTATTCAGTTTATATGGCATGATATTATGTGTCGTGTTACGTCCCTCTGAGGACCTGGTTATCTCTCCAGGTGTGTGCTCTTGTCTTTCGCAGGTGTTTCAGCTCTAGCCGTGATCATCGCTATTTCTTCGAGGATGATTGCATTTGGATCGTCTTCGCTTCCCTCGCCAAAATCATTTCTTTTCTCATGTATTTTTTCTTTACTTGTTGGTAGTTGATTTGTCTCCGCCCAACATATTGTACCAAGACATTTCATAGTTGATTATATGATATCTTTTATTCTTTTATTTTGTGTGGATGAGATTAGTTATGGTTATACTGCATTTTACAGCTTATGTATTCATACGAGGTTTTCATATATTGGAGTATACTTCATATGTATGCAGCTGACATGTCTACGTTCCTAGTCCTACGTATTTTGGGACTGGGGCGTTACAACCGCAGACGGATGATGCGATGCTCACTGCACGATTTGATACGCTCGAGTGCAACATCACGGAGATGGGTGCTCTGAACGAGAGGACAGATCGTAGCGTTACGGCGCTACAGGGGACGCAGGTGGCTATGGACGATCAACTTTTAAGGATACAAGATGCAATGGCTCAGAGCAGTACAAGACTGGCATCTTCCATGGATTCATGCAATGTCGACTGCTAGCATTGGAGCAAATATGTCCTCCTGGTCTGCCGGCATCAACACCGACTCCACCGATTACACTGCCTCCTCCATTGTCATCGGTGACGCTTTCACAGGAGCAGTATGAGTTCCTTCTATCCCAGATGCGCGATGGTACTCCTCCTGCGTAGTCTTTCATTGGACATATTGTGTTTCGTTGTTTGTGTTCTGACCTATTCTTGGGTCTTCATGTATTTATTTTATACTTCTAGTGACAGTATGTGATGTGATGTGATGTGCTAGTCCATTCTTGGATCTTTATTGGACAATATTTGATATGACATTCTATATATTTACTTTTAGTACAATTTTATGTATTTACTTTATTATTTATATTTATAACTTTATATGCTTTTATCGGTGTTAAGTGTTCCACCGAAGGGGTCGACAAACCCAAAAAATTCAAGGAAAGATTGCTCCGGGTCTACTTCTTTATGAACTGTGATTTCATAACTACATGCAAATTTTGGTTGGAAACAAACGACTTTCGGTTTTTTTTTTCTTCAATTTTTTTGCAATTTAGCGACGTCTAGCGACGTTCTGCGACGTCCAGCGACGTATGAGTACGTCGCTAACCGTGTATCTGAACGTTGCTAACATGTATCGTCGACGTTGCTAACATCTATAGTACGTCGCTAACCGTCGCTACTAAGCTGATATGGTAAAGTTTGTCACGTCAGCATTTTCGTAACAAAACGCCACTAATATTGTCGCTAAATACAAAATTATCCGCGACGTTTAGCAACGAATGTTGACGTCGATGATTAGCACATGCCGCTAAACGTCGCTATATTCGAAAAATTCTGCAACATGACATCGTCGCTACACGACGTCGCTACAATGACGAATAACGACGTTTTTTGTGTTAGCGACCATAGATTACGCGACATCACGAATATGTCGCTAATAACGATGCTAAATTAGTTTAGTGACGGTTTTTTTTTTGTTTTGCATATTAGCGAAGTTTCTCGACGTCGATAATTTGTCTTATTTTGGTAGTGTCTTGCTTGTCATGGGCATTCAGCAGAAGAATCAACGGAGCATGATCCACGAATACAGTGTTTATGACACCATCCATGGTGTCTGTTAACCTAAAATCGAGAATACACAGCATTGTCACAACATTACTAAACAATTCAACTAGCAATGCTTTCTGATCATCTAACCAGGACCTATTAATGATTTGATAAAACGATCATTGCTAAAATTTTGAGTATATTTTAGCATCAACAGATAGTTGTAATGCAAATTAAAGGAAAAGAGAACTCACGATTGGCATTGTAAAAAAAAACGTGCAATCTTAAAGCTGCAAGCAAAAAGCTTAATATAAAATGTCGGATGGCATTACTTTTTTCATGTCTACAAAGCTGGTCAGAAACACCAAACATACAAAATTAAGGAAATCGAGATATGGCCTGAAATACGAAATATATTATAGTGTACGAATTTCGAAAAAAAAATTTAATGATTTCATGTGTTCTACTTGTTCCGACAACGTTAAGCATAAGGGGCATTATTAATTCATTCTCAGGCATCGTCACATTAGCAGTTCAAGTGTGATTCGTTCATCAATTCAAAGTTCATGAGTTATTCATTCAATGATTTCCAGCATATGCATCTCTATCGATCTAGCAACTAACGCATCGCATCACAGTTATTTAACATTCAAGGTAAGAGACATTAGGGACATATTCATAGCATTTCAATACTCCATTTTATTAAGCATGAAGGAGTAAGGAGGAGGAAGGACAGTTCCACTCACATGTATAAAAGGGTCTTCTTGTTCGATTGCACACATTTTTCCCTAAGCGTATCTCCACCAGCGAGCCACGTTCCAATACTCATACTGTTCAGCCAGCTAAGAGAGATTACATCAGTCTCAATTCTCCTGATTTCCAACCCAAGTCACGGTCCAACATTCTGATCGCATCCAACAAGCCAATCAAATGCCTCGCGCGGAGCGGGGTATTACAGTGCGAGTCATGGTAATATTGGAAGAAATATATTGTATTTAGTAATTACCATTTAAAAATATAATCATATATGGTGATACAAATCTCTTATATAGACTCCACTATGAGATAAATAAACATCAAAGAATTCTTTCTATCAAATATTTTTCCAAGCTCTATATTTGGCTTGGTATCAGAACAAAGATTCGTGAGGACTTTATCTTCTTCTTCTTTTTTCAATTTGATTGATTTTTATATCAGTTTCTGGTCAATAATTTTCTTTTCATTTTTGATAGTTTCTCAGATCAGTTTCTGAACAGTAACTTTATCTTCAACTTGATTGTTTCTTAGACCAGTTTCTGATCTAGAACTTCTTTCCTAGATCAGATAATACTGATTCGACCTGTCAAATGTTTCCTTCGACCCGTTGAAATCTATTTGTCTAGTTAATTCCATTTCAATTTTGCAATGAGTGATACAAAAGAAGGCACTTCTAAGATCAATAAAGTCTAGAAGATTGAGGTCTTTGTCAACTCCGCATATTCAGGTTCTGGATGATTTGGAGGTACCAAGCTCAATGGTACTATTTTTCGGACATAGAAGAATATCATCTATATGTCTATCTCTGTGGTATGCACAAGATGGGACATGTGATTGCAGCAATCAAGGCTCCAAATGAAGCTATTTTTCATCCATTGACATTACACTTCAGGAAAAGAATTCATATTTTGAAGAGTTGTATCATGGTAAAGAAGAAGAAGTACAATAAGAAGAAGAAGAAGAAGAAGAAGAAGAAGAAGAAGAAGAAGGAACGCAGGAAGAAGATACTTTGACGTCCCGTTGAACCGAGACACAAATGCTACAGGCAACATGATCGTACCATGCAACATAATCGCACAAAGCATGTGGAGGTTGATCGATATTTCATAAAAGAAAAGCTAGATGCAAAATTTGTTAGTTTTTCTTTTGTTCCTACTGAAGAGCAGTTGACATATTTTTTTACAAAAGATATTTCTAAGAAGGTCCTTTATGACTTGCTAGCTAGGGAAGTTGGGCATGGTTGATATTCATGCTCCAACTTGAGAGAAAGTATTAGTGTGAGTTATGGTAATATTGGTAGGACTATATTGTATTTAGTAACTACCATATAATTGTTAGAAGGGAGACGAGATATCGTAGAATAGTATTTTATTCCTCTACCTCTCATCATATGGCAAGGGCCATATATATAGGGATAAGGGGCAACCCAAGGGTCAAGAGTTACATAACCTAAGGGTCATGAGTTACATGATCCCAAGGGTCATGTGTAACTCATGACATAATGGTGAATAGAAAGGGTTTCACAACACTCCCCCTCATTCATCCATTTCCTTGGATCCACTTATGAAATACTTCAGGATTCAATAAGCTAATGGGGTGGATACTGCTGGATCCAGAGTAAACTTGGTTTGCCTCATTAAAACCTTGGCTGTGGAAAATCCAGTGGGAAAAACCATCAGTCCTAAGGAAAAAGAGTACAATCCTATAGTTTTACTCCCCCTGATCTATACAAGCTTCAGGCTTGCATGTCTTTTAGTTGCCTCATCTCTATTCCTCTTACAAGCTTTACAAAAGTACATCGTGGCAGTGTTTTGGTAAACAAATCTGCTAAGTTATTACAAGATTGAATTTGTTGTACTTTTACTTGTCCCTTCTCTTGAAGGTCGTGCGTCCAGAAGAATTTGGGGGATATGTGCTTCGTCTTGTCACGCTTCATGTATCCTTTCTGAAGTTGAGCTACGCATGCTGCATTATCTTTAAAAAGGGTAGTAGGCTCAAGTTCACCAGTCTTCAGGCCAGTAGATGCCAAAATGTGCTGAATGACGGAGCGAAGCCAAACACACTCCTTGCTTGTTTCATGGATTGCCAGGAGTTCAGAATGGTTGGATGAGATAGCCACACTGGTCTGTTTTACGGACCTCCAGGAGATAGCCGTACCACCGAAAGTAAACACAAATCCAGTTTGTGATTTCTATGTGTGGGGATCTGATCTATAACCTGCATCTGAATAACCAAGTAAAGTGGAAGACCCACTATTCGGGTAATATAGTTCTAGGTCTATAGACCCTTAGAGGTAGCGCAGAAGATGCTTCACTCCATTCCAGTGGCGCTTTGTGGGCGCTGCACTGTATCTGGCTAATAAGTTAACTGAAAACGCTATATCAGGACGCGTACAGTTAGCCAGATAGAGTAGTGCCCCAATGGCACTTAGGTAAGGTACTTCAGGACCTAATGATTCCTCCCCCTCTTCCAGTGGACGGAAAGGGTCCTTCTTTACGTCCAATGATCGAACGATCATTGGTGTACTAAGGGGATGGCATTTATCCATGTGGAATTGTTTAAGTAATCTTCGTGTATATGTAGATTGGTGTAACAGGATACCACCCTTTAGGTGTTCGATCTGTAAGCCAAGACAATACTTTGTTTTGCCTAGGTCTTTTATTTCAAAAGTTGTCTTAAGACTTTCAGATATCTCAGTGATCTCTGTAGGAGATCCAATGATATTTAAGTCGTCGACATAAACGGCGACTATAACAAATCCTGTTCCCGATCTTTTTATAAAGATACACGGACAGACTTTATCATTAGTAAATCCTTGCGTAGCAAGAAACTCACTTAGTCTGTTATACCACATTTTTCCTGATTGTTTAAGACCGTACAATGATCTTTGTAACCTTACAGAATAGGTGTCCCGAGGTCTATCTGTTTTCTCTGGTAAAATTTTATATCCTTCAGGGAGTTTCATATAGATATCTTTATCTATATTGCCATAAAGATATGCAGTCACAACGTCCATGAGCTGCATTTCTAGGCTTTTCAGAGAAGAGAGGCTGATCAGGAATCTGAAGGTATTCCCATCCATGACCGGAGAATATGTTTCTTCATAATCTATTCCCGATTTCTGGGAGAAACCTTGTGCTACAAGGCATGCTTTGTAGCGCACAACTATGTTGTGTTCATTTCTTTTTCTTGTGAAGATCCATTTATATCCCACAGGTTTTACACCTTCAGGTGTTTGGACTACTGGTCCAAAGACTTCGCGTTTCAAGAGTGAGTCCAGCTCTACTCCTATTGCCTCGTTCCACTTTGGCCAATCGCCTCTGCGTTTATATTCCGCTAGAGAACGTGGATCGATGTCATCGTCATTTTCAGTGACGTGAACGGCAATATTGAACGAAAAATCGTCGTCGACGACTGTGCTTTTTCTGTTCAGTACCTCTCCAGTACGCACATAATTTAATGATATTTCTCCTGTTTGTTCCTCTTCAGGGGAAACTAGGAGGGGAGAGGTAGCTGATCTGAGCTCAGCATCCTGTGTTGGGATCTTCTTAATTTCTCCAGGGTTTTTTCTTTTACGAGGGACTTTGTCTCTCGAACCTGGTGGGCGTCCTCTTTTTAATTAAGGTATTGCCATTTCTGCTGCCGGCGGATTGCATCCATCTTTGGGGATGTCAATCCTAGCTGGCGTGTTGGCAGCAGGGACGTGTGATCTGACAATCTTCTGGTTGTCAGTAAATGTATCCGGAAGTAGATGTACAGTGTTCTGAAGATGTAATATCTTCAGGATCTCATCTTCACATTGACTTGTACGCGGATCAAAATGAGACAAAGTTTTTGTGTCCCAAAAAATTGTCTTAGAAGCTTCTGGCTTCTTAGACTGTGTGCCCAGTTTAGGAAATAATCCTTCATCAAACTCACAGTCATCAAGACGTGCCTTAAATACGTCACCCGTCAGGGGTTCTAGGTATCTAATTATAGAGGGTGAGTCAAACCCAACATAGATACCTAATCAACGTTGTGGACCCATTTTGGTCCTCTGTGGGGGAGCAATGGGGACGTAAACAGCACAACCAAAAACTCTCAAATGAGAGATATTTGGAGGTGAACCATAAGCGAGCTGCATTGGAGATAGAATATGACCTACAGAAGGCCGTATTCTAATAAGTGATGCGGCATGCAATATAGCATGATCCCTAGCTTCCACAGTCAACTGTGACTGCATCAACAATGGACGAGCAATCCATTGTAATCTCTTAATAAGAGATTCTGCTAACCCGTTCTGGGTGTGAACATGAGCTACAGGATGTTCAACTTCGATGCCAGTTGCTTGGCAATAGTCTTGAAAAACCTGTGAAGTAAATTCACCCGCATTATCAAGTCTTAATTTTTTGATATGGTTATCGGAGAAATGAGCCCGCAACTTAATTATTTGTGCCAATAGCTTAGAAAAAGCTAAGTTGCGGGTGGACAAAAGGCACACATAAGACCATTTAGTAGATGCATCGATAAGTACCATAAAGTACCTAAATGGACCACTTGCGGGGTGAATAGGTCCGCAAATGTCTCCATGAATTCTCTCTAAGAAGCTAGGAGACTCTAGTCCCACTTTCAAAAGGGATGGTCTCGTTATAATTTTGCCTTGAAAACAAGGTAGACACGAGTAATCATACTTCTGAAGAATCTTCAGGTTCTGTAGGTTGTGTCCATTGGATTGGCTTATGATTCGTTTCATCATAGCTGATCCTGGGTGACCCAGTCTATTATGCCAAAATTTAAATTTTGGCGATGAATGACACTTCTGGTGCACAATCATGTTACCTTTTGATTGAATATGAGTATGATATAGACCCGACGGGAGTCCCTTGAATCGTTCTAAGATAGTTTTTGAACCATCTTTTAGACGAGTAACATACAGATATTCTGCCTCATTTATTTTATTTGTTTCTAAGTGATATCCGTTTAAACGAATGTCCTTGAAACTTATGAGGTTCCTACTTGATTTAGGAGAGAATAGTGCATCTTTTATTATTAGTCTTGTTTTATTTGGAAGCAATATAATTGCTTCACCAGATCCTTCTATTATGTTTGATAGTCCTGATATCGTAATAACGGGACCGTCATAATCGTATAAGCTATAAAAATAGCTTTTTTCTCGAAGGATTGTGTGCGTCGAGGCGCTGTCCACAAGGCATTCACACTTCATTTATAGATCTATAAAAAAAACAACAACAAACCATCGTAATTAAAACAACGTTTTTGAAATACAATATATATTTTTTTAAAAAATAATAATTCTCTTATATCGATCGACGGTCCGATATAGAGAGGTCAATAAGTTGCTTGCAAAAATGCATAATTATAAATACAATTTGAACAAAAAATAATAATAATATTCGGTTAACCCCTTTCAGTAGCTCTACGTGAATATGACCAGGCGGAAAAATGAGGGAGGAGGGTCACCGGGGACCTCTTAAGTACCAAGCCTCAAGTTCTTTCTGACATCATACCCAAATAGTTGAGCCTATTCGGAGAGACTTCGTAAAATTTTCTTTGTCAAATGTAAGAATAAATATCATTTTTCAAGAAATTTAAAAGAGAAGCATAATATGAAAATGCGGCAACAAGTTTTTAAAAGCATGAAATAAGATAGTAGGTCTAGTCGAGTAGGTCGTCGTTCTCGAAGTCTTCCGCTGAGAACTGAGTAGACGGCTGCTTTTCTACCAGATTTGTTTCAACTTGAGACTTCTGGCTCGCTTGATACAGATTTTGTAGATGTCGTGGGGTGCGATAGTTTCTGGACCAGTGTCCAGTCATGCCACATTTGTGGCATTTGTCCTCCCAATTTTTCTTGGGAATGGACATCAGTTATGTGGTCTTCTTCCACTTTTTCTTTGTCCCACTTTTGCTGCTCTGGGGATGAAAGTTGTTCTGGGGTGGACTTCTGGCCGGCCTCTTATGGGCATTCCCCATGTTAGATCTGTCCTTTTTTTTTCTTCTGCTTCTTGGAAGAAAAATGAGCTTCTGGGAGAGGAGCTGAACCTGCAGGGCGTAGGTTATGAGTGGCCAAGAGAAGTTCTCTGTTTTGCTCTGCCATCATCAGGGTGGAGTGCAATTCAGAGTACTTTGTGAACTTTCGTTCACGGTACTGTTGCATGAGGATTGCGTCCTTCTCGTGGAAGGATGTATAAGTTTTTTCCAACATGCGATACTCCGAGACTTCTTCAACACACAACTTCAGGCGTGAGGTGATATTATGGAGAGCTGAGTTGTACTCAGCTACGGACTTAAAATCCTGAAGTCGAAGGTTTTTCCACTCATACCTTGCACGTGGGAGGATTACATCTTTTTGATGTTTATAGCGGTCCTCCAGTGCAGTCCACAATTTCTTTGGGTCTTCTACAGTGAGGTATTCGGCCTTCAGGGTCCGATCAATGTGTCTCCTGATGTAGATAATGGCTTTCGCCTTATCTATATCAGAGACTTTCACTGTAGAAACAACCACAGCAGTGTCTGCTGTATTTTTCGTACCAGTGGCCGGAGCCGATGGAAGAGGAGTTGAAATTGTGGCTAATAAACCCTGGGCACGTAAGTGGAACTTCAGGTCCACGTGTCAGCTCAAATAATTTTTTCCAGCAGCATCTAGTACTTCGAAATCGACACTCGCTATTTTGGCCATTTTATCTATCATGTGAAAAACATGCATAAATTAAAATTAAATATTTATGCATAATCATAAATGTTACAGAGCTCATAAAAAATACCACGATGCTTAATAAAACAGTTCAGCCCATAAGCTAATATGCAATCTGTCAATATCAGGTTATAGCTTGTAGCTCGAACTTGAGAAGTGTGGCATTTCTGTGAGAGAAACAGTGTTTGGACTTCAAAGTGGTGCTTATAGGGCCTCAACCTACCAACTTAAGAATATCAATAAAGAAAAGAACCCAGTATATGTTTATAATCAGTTCTTCAAAGATGGATTCAAGACTATTCTCATTCTGGTTACAAACTAGAAGCTAATTTGCAATTGCACTTAAAAATTATCAACTAGAAAGTTTTTGATACTTGCTGTCATGAACAATTTTTATTGGCGAGCAGCTAAAATGACCTTTCAAAACCTTGCACTAACTATCTTCCATCAACCATCTGTCACATGACTAATATTGTACCATTTTAGCAAATTTGTTTTTGAATGTTAGCAATATAAATAATATCATTCTTGTTAGATATATATATTGCTAATTTTCATTCAAACAATTAATTTATAATAAAAAAATTTAAGAAGTGTTATCAGCCTCTGATCGGATCGACTAGGAAAAAAGGAAGGATGACGTCGAGATCTGGACGTCGATTCTCCTTGCTTCAGCAATCGTGCTGATAACGTGTTAGAAGGGAGACGAGATATCGTAGAATAGTATTTTATTCCTCTACCTCTCATCATATGGCAAGGGCCATATATATAGGGATAAGGGGCAACCCAAGGGTCAAGAGTTACATAACCCAAGGGTCATGAGTTACATGATCCCAAGGGTCATGTGTAACTCATGACATAATGGTGAATAGAAAGGGTTTCACAACAATAATCATATAATCATGGTAATATAAATCCCTTTATATAGCCTCCAATGTGAGATTGATAAACATATAAGAATTGTTTCTATCAAATACTTCTTCAATTTATATATTTGACTTCTTAAACAATATCCATTATCCGAAACCAACAAATAATACAATTTTCTAAAATCCAAAATTTAGCAGAACAAATTCATTCAATTTTTTTAAAATATACAAATTCTCTCACCCCTCTTAAACACTATCCATTTTCCGAAGCCGACAAATAATACTCATTTCCAAAATCCAAAATTTAGCATAACAAATCCATTAAAAAATAAAAATAAAAATAAAAATAAAACACAAAAATTCTCTCAGCGGCGTAGTGTTGTGTTGTTTGTGGTTTTGGACATTTTTGGGGTTGGAAAAAGAGAGGTGGAGAGAGAGAGAGAGAGAGAGAGAGAGAGAGAGACTGTGATACGAATAAATGGTCGAGTTTTGAGGAACACTTTGATCCCTACTTTGTTGGAATGCAACAAATTAGGTTCCCAATTGGCCAGCAAGGAAAAGAACAAAGAACCTTCCCTCGATGCATTACACGATTGATAGAGAAGTACTTTCCTATTTCAGGAACTGCTGTAGTTTAGTTTATTATTGTATGTATCATGATGTAATGCCAAAAGGGGAAAGAAAGAGTGAGAGAGACAAAAAGGTTAAGATATAAAAGGGAAGATAAAGAACTATAGGGTAAGCAATACTTTAGGAACGGTGATGATTAGAAGTCATGTAAAGAGCATGTGATCCGTGGCATCCATGCTCGCACGCATCAGAGGCCAGATAAAAGCGACAATATTTTGAGCCACGGGAATAGGTTCACTGGACTCGTGCACGTTACTTCATCTCGAGCGAGTGTTCGTACGGATGCGACCGGTCCGTGAATGTGCCTCTACTCAGACACGGGATCAGAGAAATTACCTCGCCTTGTGCGTGCGGTCGAGCGGGTTCGACCGGTCCGTGGACGTCCCCGATCTCGTGCACGACCGAGAGGGTGCCAGTGTTGACAGAGATGCAATGATGAAATGCCGTGAAGACGTGCGGGGACCCCACCCATGATTCCACGACATCAGAGACCTGATGAACGTATCATATTCTGAGTCTGCAGGAAAAAACAAAAATCTTTAGGAACAAATCCAACAAAAGGTTGGGTTCAGAGAATATGGGAACCTTCGATTTAACCAGCTGAAAAGGAGAGTAAATCGTGGGTTGAACCACCAATTCCATACACGATCGTATGGCATGTTATATATTGCTGTTGAGATTTTTATACGAAATCCACTACATAAACTCAAATAAGAACTCAAAATAGGCGTAGATTTTACTAACATTAAAAGTGTATTTATTTTCATATGCATATATCGCTTGCCGTTATAAAAATTTTTTTATGGCAAACAAGCTCTGTAAAGGCGTATGCTTGCTCTTCCTAATATGACAGATGAACGAATAGGAAACAGAGCAGTATACAAATAGAGAGTAATCCTATTGCAATGGAAAACAAAAGATTGGCAAGCGAGCAAGACAGACGATGAAGGTGGGCGCAGAATGGGAGTGCCATCGACGCTAGAATGCATACGATTCCGACGAGTATCGCAGAGTTGCACGATTTGATCAGGAAGCGAGTTGCAGGAGTAGTGTTGCTTCCAAGATTGAGGGAGAGTAGTACACAGAGAATAGATAGAAGCCCTGAGAACACCATATATTTAGCCTTGTCTAACTCTTTCAGTGTGTAGCTATATGATTCTTCCTGCTGAGAAGTTGAAACAAAATAGTACCGTGTAAGAATGAGAGCTGAAAAGTAATTTTATTTATATATATATATATATATATATATATATATATATATATATATATATATATATATATTGAAGCAAAGGTTCATGTTATAAATGGTCAAGAATACACCAGGATGTTACATTTCTTCTTTAATCTACACTCTTTCTACAGCAAGTTGCCTGCATTAGGCGTCCATTATATATATATATATATATATATATATATATATATATATATATATATATATATACTCATTCGTAATTTAATGTTAATATTAATGTTAATTTTTATTTTTATGTTAATGTTAATATTAATGTTAATGTTAATGTTAATATTAATTTTAATGTTAAATTTAATGTTAATTTTAGTATTTAATGTTAATATTAACATTAATATTAACATTAAATTACGGCTGAGAGTGAGGAAGTTTTTAGAAAGTTTTCTAAGGAAGACTTTTGATCCGCTTATATACACACGCCAGTGCCACCGTCGTGGTCGTAGTACGTTTTGAGGGAGGGATATTTGGAAAGCAAGGAGGTCGGATGGATCAATGTACGTACCGCCGTATGATGATGAGCTGAAGCAGCAGCACTAGTAGTAGGAGGAGGAGGATTTGTTCGGGAAGGGGTGCAGGTGACGGGGAGGAGCTGCTCGGATTTCCGCACCCTTAGTAGCAGGAGCGGAAAGATGAAGAAGAAGAGCCTCAGCCACTCAAGAACACTTCTTTTGCCACCACCGCCACCACCGGCGTCGCGGCTGTAGTCACCTTCTTCGCCCATCTGCTGCTCCGCATGCCGGACCTGGTTCATCATTATCACCGCTACACAGTTGTTGTTTTTTGTTTTTTGTTTTTGCCAACGCCAAATAGCCCCATTTTTTTTTTTTATAAGTGCGTGCACAGATCCTATGACACGGTTTTAGAAAAGGACACGAGGACACTTCAAAAATTTGTGAGGAGCACTTTAAAAACTCAAAGGATGAGGAGCACTTACAAAAACTCTGGAGGAGAACCCCATCAAAGGGTGAGGAACACTTTACTTACCTAACGAGCTGCTTTCGCTTGTCCCTATCAGATGAAGTTGTCTCGTAGGTCAATCTATCTTGCGAGAAACTAAATCATGGATCTTTCCATCTTTGCTCGGTGAAAGATTAGAAAAAAAGTCTTTCTTGTGAAGCACATCCCTTCTCCTTTTAGTCTCGCATATTTCGTCTCTTCTCCTTCCAGAACCTATCAAAGGGTGAGGAGCACTTTACCTTACCCAATGAGCTGCTTTCGCTTGTCCCTATCAGAGGGTGTGGAGCACTTACAAAAACTCTGGAGGAGAACCTATCATTATTCTGTTTTGACCTTTTTTTCAAAGCGATTTGGAGAATCGCTTCATACTGGAGAATAATGGGTTCACCTTGTATAGATTGAGAACCCATCATCAAGAATCCCTTCTTATTTCTACGGACGGGGACTCATGTAGAGAACGAAGAGGAGTGTTTGAAAAAGAAAAAGAAAAAAGAGGAGTGTTTTGATTTTTCCAATCCAGAGTCCAGGCCCATATGAACAGAATGAATGAATATGGGGCATGGGCATGGGACCCATGTAGAGAATAAAGAGGAGGGGTCGGCGCTTGCTACTCTTTCAGTCTTTCTTTCTTACTTCTCTGCCGCAGATGCTATTTGGGAACCCGGTTGGAGGGGATTGAACTTGCTGATCGTTGATCTTGTGGGGGGTATTGGATTTGTTTGGTGGGAGACCGTCCCTTCATTCCAAAGTAATCTCACATTAGTTAATTTCTTTCTTATAATAATCTATAAGATACGTAATAATAATCTCTCTCTCTCTCTATCTCTCTCTCTCTCTCTCTCTCTATATATATATATATATATATATATATATATATATATATATATATATATATATATATATATAATTTTGTTTTTTGAAGCAATGGGTACTTGTGGCAAACTCGTCTCCACTGAGGCTCGAACTCTCCCGACCACTTAGGCCGCATGCATCACTCTTAACCACTAGGCTAGAGGACATTTGCAATATATATATATATATATATATATATATATATATATATATATGTTAGCTACATCATAGTCAATATGATGTAATAAAGATAATTTTTAAATAAAGATAATTTTAGAAAAAAGAAAAAGAAACTATCCTTAGAAATAAATTATACCTTTAAAAATTATATTTAAAATATTAATTTTAATGTTAATCTTAATATTAATGTTGATATTAATTTTAATTTTTAATTTTTACATTAATTTAAATTTTAATGTTAAAGTTAATGTTAATGCTAATGTTAATGTTAATGTTAAAATTAATTTAAATTTAAATTTGTTTTTAAATAAATTTAAATTTAAATCTAATTTAATTTTAATTTTATTGTTAATGTTAATGTTAATGTTAAATTTAATTTAAATTTAAATTTATTTTTGTTTTTAAATAAATTTAAATCTAAATCTAAATTTAAAATCTAATCTTAATTTTAAATTATATTCTTAATCTTAATCTTAATCTTAATCTTAATTTTAATATTACATTTTAATGTTAATATTAATATTAATGTTAATGTTAATGTTAATATTAATGTTAATGCTAAACTAAATTTAATGTTAATGTTGAAATTAAAATTAAAATTAAAATTAATATCAACAATAAAGTTAGCACCAAAAAACTAACATGAGAAATAATATTAAAATTAACATTAATATTAAGTATATTTTTTAATAACATTTTAAAAAGATATTTACGTTTAAAGATAAAGTTTTTTAAAACAATCCGTCTCTACTTTAAAAAATTAACTTTTATATCTCTATTTTTTGAATAAATAAATAAAATTTTCACTATTTAAAAAATAAATAGACTTATCTTTAAGATAGAGATAGGTTCCTTTTTTAAAGGAGAGATCTAACATTTTTAAAGTGAAAGAAATAAAGAAGAGCACCCTACGTATATTTTCTCATCCCGTAAGTTTGTCGCATAAGTTATTTCCGTAGGAGAAGCTTTCTGTATATATATATATATATATATATATATATATATATATATAAACAAACATTATTAATGACCAGAAAACTTAGAAGATACACGAACAGCCAGGCCCAAGCTAGTGAACTGCTAGAAAAACACGTAACCATAACCTACGCTCATCCTATAACAAATTTGGAGAGGGCTTTAGCGCGGGTGGAGGATGAAGATCGGAGGTTCATGAGTTGTTGAGTTGTAACTCTGCATTGGTTTTTAGTTCTCCTGGACTTGGACACCTTCCTAGAAGCATGGTTATCAGCCCCCTCATAGGTCGCCACCGCAAGTGGGAGGCCAGGCAATCCCACCTGACCTTTTCCCTCGCTACCAAGCGACATAGAGGACTTTGATTCTCCTAAAGAGACATGCTCGTCATTTCCATCCCCAAGCACGAAAGAGGATACCTTCAGCGTGTCCAAACCTCCAAGCTCCTCCCCCTCCGCCGCAAGGTCAACTTCATCAGCCCAGCTGAGGCGTCGTACCTGTCCAATCGGGGAAGAGGTGTAATCCCACCTCGGGGTGCACTTTAGAAGTTTCCAATCGGGGAAGAGGTGTAATCCCACCTCGGGGTGCACTTTAGAAGTTCTGGCCCCTATTGCTCCGCCGCAAGGTCAACTTCATCAGCCCAGCTGAGGCGTCCTACCTGTCCAATCGGGGAAGAGGTGTAATCCCACCTCCGGGTGCACTTTAGAAGTTCTGGCCCCTATTGCTTGCCCACTTGTATTAGTCACAGTCCTCTTTAGGGGGGAGCCATTTCTGGCACTGGAAATCTGCTCCTCCTGGCCATATCATATTTATCCTCGACACACTTTTTTATGCGACATCTTTAGATTCATCCTATGGGTCTCCAACATTCATTTTGATTTTGCGGTTAATTCTTCTAGGGTCAGTTGTTCCGAAGCTACGTTCGATAATTGAAGATCACCAACGAGGGACAATTACTACGACCCATGATTTATCCTATCTCAGAGCCAAATCAATTCTCGACAATTTCTATAGAACTTTACCCAATTTGACATAATCCTTCAAATCCACAATATCTCACTACCAGAATAAGTCATATTAGCGACGTCCAAAAACATCGCTAAAATGGATGAAAACGTCGCTAAGTTCATTTTTCGACGTATTTAGCGACGTTTTACTGTTGTCGCGGAAAGCCTGGTCGCTAACAGGTAAAACGTTGCTAATTGTCGCTCTTACCGATGCTTTGCGACGTACAAATACGTCGGTAACCACTACAAGAAAATGCATATTCTGCCACATGCGGAATATGTAGCCGAAAGACAGATTTGTGTCGCCAATGAGTTTCTGCGACATATCTCGTTATGTCGCACGCATGTCGCCGTAGCCTTGTCTGGGAAAGTATACGGCGACATGAATACACCATGTCGCGGAAAGATACCCACTTTTGGCGACATCACACACATTTTTTAAAATGAGTTTTGGCGACATGTGTCGATTATGTCGCAGAACGTTAGTACATTTGGCAACATAACACATGTCGGGGAAGAATAGTTTTTTAAATGTATACGATATGACTTTCTGCTACCTAATTTGTGTGATGTCGCGAAAGCTATTTTATACTATTTATGTGTTAATTTGTTGTATGATTTTTTTTCTTTTTGCATATATTTTTCAACATAAATATGCAAAAACCTTATTTCAAAATTAAATTACAAAGTAAAATTTCTATTAAAAGAACTTGATAACAAAGAACAAGAAGTTATACACAAAACATGATATCCAATATAATATCATAAAACTGTTATCTCAAAAATAATCCATTAATGCAAATATCTTAACAATTTCAAGTAATTCATTCAACAAGACATGTAATGTATTCCACAAACGTATTATATTCCAGCTTCGAAAAATATAATGTAGAAAAAAAATATTAATTCATGTCTTCCGGAAAAAAAAAATTGCGAGTCTCTTCCCAAATATTATGCATGAGTCTCTTCCCAAAAAATTTGCATGGGTCTCTTCCCAAAAAATTTGCCCGAGTCTCTTCCTAAAAAATTGACTTGTCGTTCATGTGATCCTGCAAAAAAAAAAAAATTAAAGAAAACAAAATTGTAAGTAAAAAAAAATATACTAAAAGAATGAAACTAAGATTGAGAAGATGGGACACAATCAGCTTAAAGACAATCGATGCATAATTTACAGGATAACAAATGAATGAGGATGCCTACCATGAGGATAATTCACTACACCAAAAAAGGGTTATTTGAAACGTTTAGCGTTTTGGGCTTTGGAACAGTAAATAGGTGTTTCTAGACCTTGGAACACTTGTTAACTGTTCCAAACTACTAAACTGTTCCTAAAATTAAGTTGCTTAAAATTAAATAATTTTTTTATTTTTTAGAACATCATACGTCCTACTCATATGATTGATAGAAAAGTGTTCCAAAACTCTCTTTTATTCTAATTTCAGCTGTACCCACCCGCACCCCCTTTTCTTCTGTTGCTCGCCCCCGCGCACCTATTACCTCTGTCAACAAGTGAAAGGCCACTACTGCCACATGTTCCACCATCGAATGTTATACTGTCGGAAACCTTCTGATTTTGGTCCGGTAAATCCATTTCTCTCCTTATTCTTCTTAGAATTTCTCTTTCATTGTCTTCCTTTTTGAGCAATTTCAGAGAAGAAGAATAAACAGTGGATTCGATTTCTAGGGTTTAAAAACCCTTTAAATTCTTTTGGTACATATCTAATCTCTATATATAGGATTTTTTAATCTCAGTTTGGTAATTTTTGGAGTTATTGATTTATGGTCGGATTGTCATTCTCTTCAGATTTTGGCTAAAAGTTGTAATTACTAAAATAGGGTTAGGGTTAAGGTTAGGAAACATACGCATTGGTTTTCTTCAACTTATGCATTGGTTAGGAAACATATGCATTGTCGTTCTCTTCAGATTTTGGTCCAAGTACTGTCCAAGTACACATTGGAGCCAAAGTCAATTACTAAAGATTCAATTTCTGTAATATTTGCCTTTGCTTGGTTAGGAGGTTGTATGTCACGCGAAAGGGATTCTGAAATGTTTTGAGTTGTCAGTGTAAGATACTTCAATACAGTTTTAGAGGGGGGGATTATGGAAGATTCCTAAGAGCTTGATGCACTATGGTAAGGGTTGGTTGGCAGAGAAAAAGAAATACTTTCTATAAACTTCACACCTTTTCTTTTTCGGATATGTATCTTAATAGAATGAATTGGAAAAAATATAGATTTAGAGATACAGTTGAAAGAATTTCTATGTACCTTTTCTTGTCCAGAAACTGAGATTTGGAGCAGTGCTGTTAGTCCTCAATTCAAAACCTACACAAAGAAACAACAGAAACATACTTCAATCAGAACATACCAAAATTTGATTTTAATCTGCTTTGTCAACCCAACCCCTAGGTAAGGTAAATATTCTACATGATTTCTAGAAGAATTTTTTTTATAGAAACTAGCCACAAAAAGAAGACTCCATAATGTAGTATATATTGGTATTTGTGTGATCGACAATTTATGATGACTAAGGTAACAAATATTGGTATTCGTGTGATAGACGATTTATGATTACTAATATACATAGATGTAGCAAACCTTAAAGATTTCGTATACAAAAAGGCTAATCAACTTAACCTACTCCTACGTGACCATTGTAGGGAAACCAACCATTAAGCCTACAAAATGATGTTCTTTTTATATTTACAGACTGGGATAGAGAAGAATATCCACAAATGAGATAAAATTTCTATTTGACATCTAGACCCTCATCAGACACTGCATTGGCAGGTGTCCCATGACACTGGGATTTGTTTCACTTAACAAAATGCCTGGGAGAAATTGGCTTTTGAAAATAAAACGAGAAAAAGTACAAGAAGTACAAATTTGATTCTGGGGAAGTATTGCTATGGAAGTCTGATTCGTAAAAGATCACTTTGTTCCTTGGACCATATGATGATGATGAAGATCACTGCTTGAAGTAGAACAACTGGAAGAACTAAGTCACCAGAAAGGTATCGACGCACTTGGGCACTGATGGCGAGGCCGAATGCTTTCCTACTTTGCTTCACTCTGTTCTGAAAGAAAAGTTGAAGAAGAATGCTCTGGAGAATCAAGATCTCTCTAAGTTCTAATCTCTCTATTCTCTCCTGTCTCTGTGTATGTGTCCCTCCGTTGTATGAGAAAAAATAAGTCTATTTATAGACTTAGGCTCTTGTGCGTAAAAACTCAGCAAAAGTTCCATCTTTACGCTAACAACTGCTACCCACGATCGAAGCCATCCTCTGCATATGTTGACACGTGTCCCATCATTTCAGTAAGAATATGATGCATGTACACACGTTCTTCGAGAAGAATGGCATGAAAGCCACGTAGGCAGACCACGTTCCAAACCGGTAGAGGAGAATAGGGCGTAAAAATAGCTCCAATGTACTCTGAGCGTAAAGCAGTAGATTAGGCGTAAAATAGCCTTGACATAGACTTCCCGCGTAAAGTGGTTGTTAAATAACCTTGAGCGTAAAAGTAGCTCAAATAGACTTTACGCACACGTCAGCTGTTGAGCGTAAAAGCTCGTATAGTCTTCGTGCGTAAAAGAAGCCATAGTATGAGCGTAAAGTAGCCCAATCCACATACTAAACGACAATATTGGTCTCTGTATAAAACAAATCCCTTCGAAATTTGTGGCATATGCCATCATTAAAATCTTTATGTCAGAATTTGCATTAAATGCGAGAGTTGACAGCTTTGTCCAGCGTAAAAGTGGCTAGCCTGTCCTGGGCATAAAAAACCATTGTCTTGACCCTGGCTGCTTATTAGGCATAAAAAGTAATTAAGCTTGGCTTGAGCGTAAAGAGACTAGCCTCTCTACGGCGTAAAGAGAATCATTTATGAATGGATTGATCCATCTCTTTGACTCGTTCTGTGAAGCACTTTTTACGCTCCTACAAGACCCCCTTCAAAGTTTTCAAATATCTCCAAAATTTGAAACACTTTGAACAGAAGCGTAAAAGTTAAGATTTGATCAGTCAGCGTAAAATTCGGGATACGCAACAGTCATCCGCGTAAGAGCGGAGATATCCAACAGTCGGCGTAATTTTCAAGAAAAATAATGTCGGTCAACACTTAACCGTCACAATAAATTTCTTTCTCAAAACTTTCGAATGTTTCCTCATCTTCCCGAGTGAGCAGTTTCCAACGAGGAATGTGAAGAGTCGCTTTGATTTGTATAAATAAGGACAAATTCTTTATTCTTGACATTCATCCTCGTTTTGTCATGGCGCCGAAGAACGATATTACCAACAAAGAGGCTTTGAGCTCCAGGCTTGATTTCGAGCGAGCGTGCAACCTTTTAGAGTGTTTTGGAGTGACTCCTGCAGTCTTTAGTCGCATTGATGGTGGTCCCCCAACTGCGTACGAAGGGCCAGGATATGCCGAAGTATTTCTTAATCTGATGCGCCGCTCCGGGATTCGCAATATGCACGAACTAGGTGTCTCCCTTCGTCAGTCCAACGAAGAAAAAAAATAATATTTTTATGTATTGCGAATCTTTCATCTGTAGGGGTCCACTTCCCCCTTTATAAATAAAATTTTGTTGTTAACCTCATCTATTGATGCACACTTGTTTATGCACTTCTTTTGACTGCTTCTATGGTTGTTAATTCCCAAGAAACAAACCAACACGTGGCATCTGTCTTGTGGTTACAAGAGCCTTTAAATAGGATCTTCTTCCGAAATAGACTCATCCCAACAGTTTCTTCAGTCTTTATAAATAGACGAGAATGTTTCATATATTCTCACACTCATTCCTCTGACGATAACTTTCTGCAATGTCGAAGCTTTCCAACGGCGTTCTTTTGTACGCCCAGTCATTAGATGTAGATTCAACCACCATTAAAGCCAAACCATTTGACTTAAGTGGTAAGTCTGATCGTAAGCAAATATCTGTCTTCGAAATTTTTCTTTTTTTTGTTGAAAACAGCTATTTATGAGCGTAAATTCTTGACGAGCGTAAAAATTCTTGCTAAAGCACTGGCGTAAAAAGCCTTGCTGAATCACTGGCGTAAAAGCCTTGCTGAAGTGCTGGCGTAAAAGCCTTGCTGAAGCACTGGCGTAAAAGCCTTGCTGAAGTGCTGGCGTAAAAGCCTTGCTGAAGCACCGGCGTAAAAGCCTTGCTGAATCACTGGCGTAAAAGCCTTGCTTAAGCACCGGCGTAAAAGCCTTGCTGAATCGCTGGCGTAAAAGCCTTGCTTAATCACTGGCGTAAAAGCCTTGCTGAAGCACTGGCGTAAAAGCCTTGTCATCTGTTTTTAGTTAGCATTTAATACGCATCTGATGATACTTCTGTTTAAAACACTTCTTCTTTGTTGTTTTTTCTGCAGAAGTTTGGCTGAGCAGCTTTTCCAGAACCGGCATTGGTGACTTTGACGTTGTGAAGCATGTTCTTCTGACATCAACATCAGGGAGCTCATGCGCTTTTGACGCACAAATCAGACAACTCAGAACTCTTCGTGAGATAGAAGGGTCTTCCTCTGTTGGTAGGAAGAGCCTTTATACACGGAGAGTTGGATGGTGGAGTCAACTCTACCCTGAGAAATCGGGTAGTAGAGTTCCTTTCACGGCAGAACTAGGAATCGTATCCCAATGCTGGATACATTCCTATCTCCTCTGGAAGGCCGCCCCTAATCCACCAGTTGTATTGGCAGCAACACGCCTTCGGACTGCCATACCCTAAGGTTCTCCTCTCGTCTGAGAGAGAAGACCAGAGTTTGATTCCTACTGCTCTGGTTGCCACTGGAGCTCAGACAGTAAGGAATTGCCACCAACAACGAACCCGTCAAAGAAGATCCAAAGAAGAAATAGATCTCTATTAGGTTATCGTTGTTGTATAGAATGAAAATCTAAGATGTAATATATTTCCATTGTAAAGAAAAGTCTAAGAAATGTAATAGACTTTTATGATGATATGAGAGTGGAAATGTCAGGTCTTCTATGCTCAATGATTTGTGTCTATCTAGATGAAATATGGACATAATAGATAAATAAAATCTTGTTTTCTGTTTTAGAGTATATAATACTATCAGAGGTAATATAGACATGACAGTATATATGAACTCAAAAGAAAATTAGATTAATATCTATGCAGAGGTCAAAAATGGAAATGATAGATAGGAAAAGTAGGTGGATTTAGTATTTATTCAGAGGTTATGAAAACATGATAAATAACGAATCCCATTGATAAAATAGAAGATTTAAAATCCTTCTCCCAGGAGATAAGAAATCAGCTTAACCAAACCTTGGTAGCTGGGGAATGAGAAGACAGATGTTGTGAGCACATACGTCAAAACGATGGACGAACCAACGTATTTCTCGGGAACAGAAAGGACGATTCAATTCTAATTTAAATGGATGAACCTGGTAAAATGAACAGACGAGTCTTTTCGGAAATGAAAAGTCGTTTTCAATTTCAAAGACCAGTTCATTAATAGTCCCCCTCTATAAATAGGTGAGAACTCTCTCTTGTAATCATTTCATTCTTATTTCCACTCATCCATTGAAAATGTCTTCCGAGGATGTACAGCAAAAGAATGAAGTCTCCAGGAATATTGAGGACATCATTGAGACATGCCCCACTGAGCCAATAGTGACAGGCCCAACTGAAGTAGGCAACAGCTCTTCTACGCCCAAGCCACCCCAAGACATCCTTGCTTTCTTAGTATAGCCAAGGAAAACTCCTGAAGAAGAAGCATTGAGGATGGATGTCTGCAAATTTTTCATGAGTTCAGGAAACGATGCTTTCTATGCATTGGCTGACTATGTATTCAATAAGAAAGGGAGTGGCCCTCGTCCTTAATCTTTTGTCTTGAACAAAAATAATAATAAAAGAAGCTTTATTTTCGTTCTGTCTTCTCCCCTTTTTTTTATACATAGTATTTCTTAAAAAATTTGCCATTGATCAGCATCATGAGTAGATCTCCATTGGGCTTTGATAACCGATAGACACCATTGGAAAACACGGACTCAATTACATAAGGGCCTTCCCATTTTGCTTGGAATTTTTCTTTGTTTTTATGAGTCATCAACATCGGTCTTCGAACAGCTAATACAAGTTCGCCAACCTTGAATACCCTCTCTTTCACTTTACAATTGAAAGTTCGAGATATACGGGCTTTATATAGCTCAATATGCTGTTGTGCTTGAAGACGCTTCTCATCCAATCCTTCAAGCTCTTGGAGTCGTAAGCGATCATTATTCTCTGCAGTTAGCTCATTAGCAATGGCTATTCGTAGAGATGGGATCTGGATTTCCAAGGGAAGAACAGCCTCACATCCATAAACTAATAAAAATGGTGTAAATCCAGTAGGAGTTCGGACTGTTGTTCGATAAGCCCATAAACATTCTCCAAGCTTCCCATTCCAATCACGTTTATTAGAAGAGACAAATATTTTGAGAAGTTTAATGATCGTCTTATTGAAAGCTTCGGCTAAACCATTAGCAGCTGGATTATAAGCTGTAGAAGCCAAATTCTGAATTCGATTCTTATCACAGAATCGATAAAATGCCTGACTGGCAAATTGTAGACCATTGTCATGAATTATTCGTCGAAGGATCCCGAAGCGATAAATGACATGGTGCTTGACGAAGCTGATCACGTTAGATGTTTTCACTTCAGCAAGGGGAACTGCTTCTGCCCATTTAGAAAAGTAATTGGTTATAGCTAATATAAACCGATGTCCCTTGACAGAAGGCGGATTAATAGGACCAATGACATCCATACCCCAAGCTTCAAAGGGCCAAGAGGCTGCTGTAGGATGTAGAAATTCAGACGGTTGATGAATAAAATCAGTATGAATTTGACAAGCTTTACATCTTCTGCATAGTCTACAGCATCTGCTATCATAGAAGGCCAATAATACCCCATTCTTCGAATGCGGTCTTGTAATTTAGGACCCGGTTGATGAGCACCACAAATACCATCATGAGCTTCTCGCAGTGTTTGTTTGGCTTCACTTTCTGAGAGACAACGCAGCAAGAGTCCATCATAAGAACGACGGTATAGCATATGTAAAGACGAATCATAATAAAATTGAAATGATCGTCTTTTGATTGATGCAGCTTCTTTTGGATCTTCAGGCAAAATCCCGTGGACTGCATAATCAATGAATGGAGCTCTCCAATCCTTCTGCTGGGAACTTGACTCTGTAGTATAACTTTGTTCAATATACAAATTATTTTTGACACAGAACAAGTCTCGATCCAACAAAGTAATTGTATTTTACCTTCGGATTGGAACAGCCAGGTTTGCAGCTAAGCTTGCAAGAGCATCAGCTTCCACATTCTGAGAGCGTGGTACGAACTCAATGAAGAATCCTTTGAATGAAAGGACCAGTTCAACTGCCACTTGATGATAAAGAATGAGATCAGGATTTCTGACCTCATAAGTCCCTCTAACTTGATTAACAATCAATTGAGAATCTCCATAAGCTTCTAGGAACTCAATATCCAGTTGTTTTGCTACTTGGAGACCGATCAATAGAGCATTATATTCTGCTACATTGTTGGAGCATGGCTTATTGAGAGAATAGGCACGGTATATGACCATTTTGTCAGGAGAAACCAAGACGATTCCTACCCCAGAGACAATATTGCCTTTAGGTCCTACTCGTAATGCTCCATCAAAATATAATTGCCATATGTCATTCTTCAAAGTCATGTTACAATCCATGACTTCATCTGGAATGTCCTCATATAATTTTGATGTTTCAGGTATAGGCTGAGCAGCTAAGAAATCAGCTAATGCTTGGCCCTTTACTGATTTTTGAGGTACATAAATCATGTCATAAGGAGTGAGCAACATCGCCCAGGTAGCTAACCTGGAATTAAGAATGCTCGGTTTTCTCATCAATACGCGAATGGGATTTATTCTGGAGATGACATGAATAGTCTGTCCTGTGACATAATGTCTTGTCTTTTGGACGGTAAAAACCAAAGCTAGACATTCCTTTTCCACAGGAGTATACCTGTTTTCAGCTCCGACCATCATTCTGCTCAGATAATATATTGCTTGTTCATGACCCATATTACTTTTCTGTGCAAGAAGAGCGCCAAGTGAATGATCCAAGGCTCGAACATATAGCAAAAATGGTTTTCCTACTACTGGAGGTACCAGAACAGGTGGATTTGTAAGGTATTGCTTGATGTCATTGAAGGCTTTCTGACATATTTTATCCCAAACAAATGATACGCCTTTTTTTAACAGTCGGGAGAAAGGTTGATATTTCCCAGACAGATTAGATATAAATCTCCTGATATAAGCAATACGACCCTGAAAGCCACGGAGTTCTTTCAGGTTACGAGGAGGACGCATTTCAAGAATTGCTTTAACTTTATCAGGATCAACGTAGATACCCTGAGAAGTAATGACAAATCCTAAAAACTTGCCACTGGAAACCCCTAAGAAAGACTTAGTAGGGTTCATTTTCAATTAATGCTGGTGCATCAATTCAAATACTGTTCTCAAGTCCTGAATGTGATCATCCTTTGATCGACTTTTAACAGCAATGTCATCTACGTAGCATTCAACTATCTTCCGTAGATGTTCTTGAAAGATGTTGCTCATAGCCCGCTGATACGTGGCACCTGCGTTTTTAAGACCAAACGGCATAACCGTATAGCAGTAAACCCCAAGGGGTGTACGAAAAGCGGTATGCTTCTCATCTTCTGGATGCATCTTGATCTGATTGTATCCTGAGAATCCGTCCATGAAGGACATGCGTTCAAAACCACATATATTGTCTATCATGACATCAGTGATGGGAAGTGGAAATTCATCCTTTGGACAAGCCGTATTAAGATCTCGGTAATCGATACAAACTCAAACTTTTCCGTTCTTCTTCATGACAGGAACAATATTGGCAACCCAATCCGGGTGTTGCTCTTCACGAACAATTCCACATGTGATCAACTTTTTGACTTCTGCTTCAATTGCATCCATCATATCTGGTCTAAAGCGCCGTTGCTGTTGATTTACAGGCTTGGCGTTAGGTAAAATATTGAGCTTATGAGTAGCAACTTTAGGATCTAGACCCGACATATCCTCATAACTCCATGCAAAGATGTCAATGTAATCTTTGATAAGTTTTATCAATTCTTCCTTTTCATCTTCGAAAAGATTTTTACTGATGAATATTGGTTTGGACGTAGTTCCATCTCCAACATCAATCTGGATAACCTCATCCTCTGTAGGTGGCTGTCGTTGTTCAAAACGAAGTTCCCACTGAGTATCCATCTGTTGTGCCCAAGGATCATTCTCAAATGGTTCTGATTCATTATCAGTTTGAACCATATTGACTGAGAATATTTGTCCAGATTCAGATTGAATTTCCTCTGAATCTGATGATTGCGAAGAGCTAGAAGAGAATTCTTTTTGTATATCGTCATTAAATATGTAGGACGGATCATATCCCAACCCATGACGAGTCTTTTGGTAAAACGGATCACCACATAATGGTAGTCGTCTGTCCTTGTCCTGATTGAGACCTTGCATAGTCTTCAAATCATATCCCATATTCTGGATAATCTTGATAGATTGTTGACTGTACTTGTCAATCCAGATTCTTCCTTTATCCTTATCTTTCAGATCATCTGTCTGAGCAACAGGGATATTTCTAGCCAAGCCAAACACAATTTGGCGCTTGTTTTTCTTATCAGACGGAACCACGAAATAAGATTCTTCATGACGTCTAAAAGTTACGCAAGCTTGTGATGAAGCGGCTACAGGTAGAAGATAAGGAGAAGATGTTAGGAACCTTTGAGCATAAGGTCCCACATCAACCTGAGGAGGAAAAGAATTTTCCTTATGATCGACGTATAAAGTTTCTTCTGGCTCAATGTCGCATTTATATTGATGACTTTGATTATCAGAAGATAAAGTCATTCTTTCAATAAACTTGACAGCCATATACTCGAAAAGAAAATCTTCATTGATATCAAAAGGTACAGAATGATCAATATTTACATCATTTATAATTTGATTGCTACGTTTCGGATTAATCAACAGTGGACCATTATCCGTCTTCTGCGTAGATGTACCAAGATTAACAATTAATGGTGATTCTGGATCATTCGTACAAGAAGTACGCCCTTTGACCTTGATCATAAAAGGTTGAACTTGGCTCTTAGCAGGAATATTTATTGATTCCTCAGATGAAGTTTGAGTTCTTCCTTTAACTTTGATTATCAAAGGTTGATCATTGACAGGTTGGGATTGGATTCGTCCCTTGACTATGATCTTCAAAGGTTGCTCCTCTGGCGGATCTTCATTAATAGACTGATCCTCAGTAGATGATTGATCTTCAGCCATGTCTGATATCTCTTTCACATGCTCTTGTTTATAAAGCCTTGAATCAGAGAAATAGGCTTCGACACCCTTCAAAGGATTGATATCAGCGAACTCAGTCTTCACAACTCCTTGGGAATCCATATACTTGAAGCATTGGTGGAGAGTTGAAGGTACAATATTGTGCTCATGAATCCACGGTCTCCCCAGAAGGATATTATAGGAGACATCTGAGTTGATAACATAGAAAGTTACCATGGTTCGAAGATCTCAATTCTGAATCTGCAGACGAATTTTCCCCAGTGGCTTGCTCTTGCCAGAGTTAAAACCGACTATTGTAGTACTAGTGTAAGTCAGCTCACTAGTAGGAATCCTCAGGGGTCTTAGCATACTCTGAAGAATTATGCTAATTGAGGACCCAGGATCAATATAAATCCTGTCAATTTCAGTGGATCCAATATACCCAGTGTAGCACAAAGGCCTATCATGTTTGTTGTACTTCAACAACATATCCTCTTATGTAAAGGTGATGTTGGGAATTACTTCCATCACACTATGACATTGCGGACATGACACTGGAGTATTATCGGGACTCTTGAGTTGAGCCAAGCATGAATCTGCTTGAAGTAAAGCTTCACTCAAAGTCTCTTTGCTTTCTCTAGAAAGACGAAGCAACTCAAATATAGATAGTCTAGCTGGAGTATTGGCTAACTGAGCTAGAATATCAAACTTGTAGGGTTTCATCACCACCCCCTGACTGGAAGCGGACTTCAATGGGACGTCAAAGCGTACTGCCTTCTGTTTCCCCTTTTCAACCACAGAAGGTTTAGCAGGAACAGGAGAAGGTTGAGCTGGTAGTGTCTCCACTACGTCTTCTGCTTCTTTGGAGGATCCCTCATAGTCTTTGTGGTACTCTTTCCCAGATCTTGTACCAGCAAAAGTTTCTTCGTCAGAATCAGGAGAAGAAAGTACCATATTACAGGATTTTGTCTTCCCTTTCTTAGCCTTCTTCTTGTGTGGATTGTTACGAGGAGCTTCAGAACCCAATCCAACAGTGGAATTTTGATTTTGAATCTGTAAAGGAAGTCGTATTCCTTTATCATAGTTCAAACCTTCTGCCTTTTGAAAGTCATAGCCCATCTTTTTCATGAGATGAACAGATTGCTGACTATACAAGTAAATGGGCAGCGGACTTTTAACAAGTGTTTCAACAGAAGAGGAAGAAGCAGGACCTTCTGTAACCACAGGAGAATGAAGAATAGATGTCTCTGTAGTTACGAGAGGAGAAGGATTCGGGATACGAGAAAAAATCCCTGTCGGAGCTTTTTTATAAGCAGCAAAGACTTGTTGTGCCCGATATAAGGGAACACTATTCATGGCTAGCCACTGCTGATGAGTAAGCTTGAGCTTGGTAGGAGGAGCTAGACTTGGAGGACAGATGTTCAGTCCTCTCAGTCTATCTTCTAAAGGAAGACCATCCCATAAATGATCCAAGTCATCAGGATCTGGAATAACCTGAGAAATCATGTTGCAGGTTTTAACTTTCTTGCCCTTCTTGGATTTTGAAGTTTTATCTTCATTTTCCAACTCAGGCACTAAGTCAGGATGTACCCATATGATTTCACCATTCTTTAGTGTGAGCGGCAGTAATCCTACATTTTCTTCTCTGGCAGGCGAGATATTCACGATCTTCATCGTCGCCTTCGAAATTGGGATAATTCCATCTGGGACTTGCTGTGGAGGAAAATCTCTGAACTGAAGAGAAACCATATTGGTCGTAACCGTATGGTCATCATTGGTTAAAGCAATAGCACCACCATTTATCAGCTCTTGGATTTTCTTTTTCAAGACATAGCAAGCACTGGTAGGATGATTAATATATCTATGATAGATACAATATTTGGGATTGTCAGTCAGATTCACTTCATTAGGCCTCTTTGGCTCCGGAATCTGAAGTTTGCCACTCTTTACCAGACATTGGAATATCCCTGGGATATCGCTTTCATCAAAAGAGTATTCTTTCTTTGGCCTGGAAGATTCTTGATTATTCGGCGTCATTTTGTTCTTGGAAAGATTGACCATAAGTGTATCTTTTTCCTTCACATTACGATTGCCAGGATTATTACTAGGATTACTTTTCTTTCCTTTATCTTCTGAAGCGAAAATCATCCCATGCTCTCGAGCCAACCTACCATTGGTCTCGGCAGAAACTGCTGCTATGATAAACGAAGCCCAATTTGAGAATTGGGAACCCATGAAAACAGCGATAGATGGTCGCAGATTTATCTTGTATGTATCAATCAACGCTGAATCTGGCATACCAGGAGGCATCTTTAAAGTAGCTTGTCGGAAACGTTCGATGAACGTCCGAGTATCTTCTTTCTCCTTTTGTTTGATTTCTATCAAGGAGGACATGTTCATGTCCATACCTCCTTCATAGAAACGGGAGAGAAATATTGCCTTGAATTCGTCAAAAGACGAAATAGAATTATCGGGTAAACTACGATACCAATCGTAAGCTGAACCCGTCAGGCACCCGATGAACACTCGAGTGAGAAGAGCATCATTTTTCTGCAGATGTACAGTCATAATATCAAAATAATTGATATATTGACTAGGAGAAGCCTTTCCATCAAACAATACCATAGATTGTGGCTTGAACTTTGGTGGAAAGGGTACATCATTCCAATGAGGAGGATAAGGTTGCTTAATCCCTAACCTCTGGAGCTGATCTTTGAGCCTCAGAACTTTAAACTGTGCTTTGAGCTCACGCACTGCTTGAATGGCTTCACTGTTTTGAGGAAGCACATTTGATTGAATGGTTGTTGGATGTACCGTAACCTCCACTGGAGGTGGTACATCTTCAGGAATGATGGGATCCGGAGATGCAGAATTTTGAATAACAACAGGTTCTTGAATATTCAAAGGTATTTTAGCCCCTTGACTATCTTGAGTTTGTGCTGCTACTGGTACTGGTGTTATTACCGTCGGCTGAGCAGTTTGCTGATTCAAAATTATCTGATGCATGCTTTGCATCATGTTAAGCATATCTTTCAGTAATTGCTCAATGGCAGTGAGACGTTGTTCTGTATTAGCAGATGACGTCTCTGGTTCATCTCCAACAGCGTAGGATTCAACCTCTCTTGAAGATATAGAAGGATTTGTACAGAAGAATGAATCCACACTATCGGTATCAGACTCAAAAGATTGAGTACCCCCAGCTTCTGAATCAGAAGTCTGCAATTGCCTTTGTCTTCTTGATCGAGTATTCTGATATACTCCTTCAAAGGAATTAAGAAGTCTGTTGAACTATTGTTGACCTGGAGTTTGGGATGTGTTCCGTCTCGGACGTCGTCCTCTGTTAGTATGAGATGCCATATTGACTGACACATATGACAACTCACGTTCTTGGTCTTCAGCTTGTTGTTGAGGTACATTGAAACTCAATCGATCAAAAACTGACCGTTTTGAAGCTGAACAACAACAGTTGATCACAACCTGATGATATTCACAATGATGTTTTTCTTGGGGGAGTATCACCGGAGATTGTCTGTTCTTATGCTTTTGCATCAGCAATTCACGTAAATCAGAAGGAGTAGAGGGAGTATTCTTCTTTATTACATTTGGGGTAGAAAAACGTTTAGTCCCTTGTATATAAAGAAGATTACTGGCTGCATTCGCAGAACCAAACTATACATTTTTACGCGTTTGGAGTTGTGTGCGTAAATCTTGAGATTTTTGAGCACGAAGGACTCCATTTTCATGGCGCGTAATTTGCAAGTTTGGTACTTTGCGTAAAGCAGTATAAGAAGGTTGTTGGTATAGGACAGAAGCTTTATCAACAATATTTTTACGCTGTATGTGTTTAGGTACATTCACATTAGATGTGCAAACATCGTTGTAAATTTTATCTACACTGTCACAGACATGAGACTTACCTTTACGCGTAAAACGTAAAAATTGATTATCTACCACGTCATAGACGAAAGATTTGGTTTTACGCGAGGAGCGTAATTTGTGTGTGTTTACCACGTCACAGACGGGAGACTTATTTTTACACTCGGAAGCATTAGAATCTGACACATTACAAATGGGAGACTCATTCTTATGCCTTGAGCGTAAAACTTGGTTCTTACCCACTGGGCGTAAAACTTGGTTCTTACGCAGTGGGCGTAAAACCTGATCATCTACACCGTCACAGATGGGAGACAAATTGTCACACTTAGAGAGCGACGTCGAAGTAAGGACTGCCTCGTTATGAACGGGAGCCCCTACGACAGGAATGGGAAGAATTCCCTTGCTATCAGAAGCAACAGAGAGATCAGCAGCTATTTTGGATTTAGGGATCCAAACTTTTCGTGCTTTGCGAGACTTTTGAACATTGGAGCAGCGAGAACCACCCCCAGTTCGGAGCATTTCTTCGTAGTCAGTCTGGTCGAAGTGCACAACCAGAGTCTTCTTGGTCGAACCGACCGAAACATCATCATATTGAGCAATTGCCTCCTTGTCAGAGGAGAAGGTCATCCCAGCAGAGTCGCCATTTTTGTTTCACTTAACAAAATGCCTGGAAGAAATTGGCTTTTGAAAATAAAACGAGAAAAAGTACAAGAAGTACAAATTTGATTCTGGGGAAGTATTGCTATGGAAGTCTGATTCGTAAATGATCACTTTGTTCCTTGGACCATATGATGATGATGAAGATCACTGCTTGAAGTAGAACAACCGGAAGAACTAAGTCACCAGAAAGGTATCGACGCACTTGGGCACTGATGGCGAGGCCGAATGCTTTCCTGCTTTGCTTCCACTACTAAAATATCATCAAATAGCGACGTAATGTAGCGACGGCAATAAATGACGTCGCCAGTAGCGACGTCATTTTAAACACGTCGCAAAACATCGCTGTCTAGCGACGTTCTGCGACAGGAGTGTACTACGTCGCCGAATAGCGACGTTCAGCGACATATTTTATGTACATGTCGCCAAGTTTGCGACGTTTAGCGACGTCAAAACGTGACGTCGCTAAGTTATTTTACTTAGGGCACGCAGCTGCCTTCTTTCCCCCTCATTCTCACTCGAAAACCCGAAAATTTTATTTCCCCCCCACCCCCCCCGGCGACCTTCTCCCCCTCTGTCAGTGCCCCCCCTCCGGCGACCCCCTCCTCCCCGGCGACTCCCTCCACCTCCGGCGAGCTCCTCCTCCTCGAGATCCTCCTTCTCGAGTTCCTCCTCCCCCAATCCGACCTCCTCCTCATCTTCCTCAGGTAAACCCTAACCTAACTCCTCTCCTTCCTCCTCTCCCACGGACACACACACACGCACACGGACACACACGGACACGGACACACACGCACACACACACAGACACGGACACACACACACACACACATGCACACACACACACAGATACGGACACACACGCGTGGACACGTGCACGAGACTGCACTGTGTCATTTGTGTTCGTGTGTGTTAAAAAATAATTTGGACACGATTGTGTCCTGTTTTGGTGGACACTCGACACGTGTGACTCTATGACACATACACATATCATTACCAACCATTAGATTTTGCTATTAATTGAATTTGGATTTCGAATTTGGTTTATCCCCAATTTTCTGATACGTAGTTCACTATATATTAATTTTCTGAGATTAACATTGGTTTAAACTGATTTTGAATGATTAAACCATTATGATTAATCCCATATCTTCTCTGAAAATTAATGTGCATGTTAGGGTTCACATTGATTGGGGATTCTTGGGTTTTCGTATGCCATTGACTGTCAAAACTGAGAACAGTTTTTATACACTGTTTTCACATATTGGCACACACACATTACACTAAATTTTCTCGAGAAATTATGCACTGTTTACACCTATCTACACACACACATAAGTGTAACCTGAGAATATAAACACACAATACTGCTATCTACTGATTTTCCTGAGATTGATACACTGTTTGTGTATACTGTTTCTCTTATAGCTCACTCACATTACACTCAAAACCGAGAATAGCTAATTCACTCACACTATTGATTCCTATGTACACAAACACATTGAGACACCTAGCCCATGTTATGTACACACATATGGCACACTTTACCCTATATACACACACCCTATTGTACACACACACTGTTAGCACACCACACACATGACACACACACATATATATACGTGTCAATCTGAGAACAGTTTGTGCATTGTTTCCTCATATTATATATATATATATATATATATATATATATATATATATATATATATATATATATATATATATATATATATTGCAGTCCATATTATCTCTTCATATCAGTCCAGGCATTTATTTAGTTCCAGTCCTATTATTTGTCTTATATTCAGTTGTTCAGTCCCATGACTGACATATAGATTAGGTATTGTTTGGTTGAAGGATTACCTTTTTAGTTCATTCCACCCTTGCACATCGACATTAGTTATCAACTTAGATGTCCAGCCTGTCCTTAAATCAGTTTTGAATTAATTATTCAGCCCCCAAATTGCTTATTGGTTAGTTCAGTCTCCTATTGAATATGAGTTCAGTTCCTGAGGTCACTTGATTAAATACTTGAGTATCAGTCCCTAACATCAAGTATCTAGTCACCTACCTACCATGCATCAGTCCATGCCACACAGGTTCAGTCCTATTTTCACAAATGGGTCAGTGTTTGGAGTGTGGCTCGAGTTTAGGGCTTTTGATGATAGGTATTCTTGTATCAGTCAACAGGTGGTCTATTTGAGTAACAGTCCTTGTAGATTTCATTTTCCTTAAACTGTAAATAGGACTGAGATTGGTTTTCCTATTCCTGAGATAAATCCACTGAATGTGTCAACTGATTCCCTTGAATAACTGAAATTGAATTGACTGTTAACCAATAACGATAAGGTAAAGGGTACCAATAGCGATAAGGTAAAGGGTACCAACTTAAGGTATTGGTATTGGGATACCAATAGCGATAAGGTAAACGGTACCTTGGTAGGTAATGACTAGAAATAGGATATTTGACTTAGATTGGACTAAGAGTTGACAAAGTCAACTATGGGTCAACCCTTGACCTACTTTGACCTTGTTTGACTTTGTTTGACTTAGGTTGACCTTGTTTGACTTTGTTTGACTTAGTACAACCTAGTTTAACCTAGATTGTATATCATTGATATTAGTAACTGTCCACTACTAATGTGTCCCTAATAAGACATAATATACGAATTTGTGCCTGTTGGATAATGTGTGTCCATTTTTGCAGAATTATTTCCAAATGGATATGAATTACTACTTGCGGAATCGTTCATGGATGTACAATCGTCGTCCTGATGATATATGTGGTGTACGGGATGAATACATAGCGGGAGTAGAGCAGTTCCTGCAGTTTGCTAAGGCGTTCTCTCAGTACATGGACGGCACCAAAATTAAGTGTCCGTGTGTGAAATGTCATAACGTGAAATATTATCCAGAAGTGGAAGTGACATATCATTTGTACTCGAGGGGTTTCACGTCTAATTACTATCAGTGGACCGCACACGGAGAACTTGTGTCTTTAGCATCAGAGCCGGAGCCTTATGTTGAGCCATATATGCATGCGGGACCTAATTTTGTTTCAGATAATCATGCATACGACGACGGGTGCGTGAACATGGTTTTCGACGCTGCGGGGCCTAGTTTCGTTCATGATGCACCTGAGGAGGTACTGAACGCCGATGCTGCACAGTTCATGGAGTTGCTGGAGAATGCAAGGACTCCATTGTATCCTGGTTGTGAGGATCATTCACAGTTGGAGGTGGTTACAAGACTGTTGAGCATTAAGTCAGATTTTAACATGTCGCAAGAATGCTACAACCGAGTGTTGGAGTTGATTATAGAGATCTTGTCGGCGGGTGCTAAGTTGCCTAAAGACTTCTACCGGTCTAAGAGGATGGTGAGATCGCTCTGGATGGGATACGAGAAAATCGATTCCTGTCGCAATGGGTGCATGCTGTACTACAAAGACGACAAGGACGCAGATGTGTGCAGATTTTGTGGTGCTGATCGCTATAAGACAACTAGTACAGGAAGGTCTACCGGTGCAAGAAGACCGACCGATTCAATGCACTACTTGCCTTTAACGCCGCGGTTGTAAAGATTATTTATGGTGAAAGAGACGGCCGAAAATATGAGTTGGCACATGCGAGAACAGATTGAAGGAGTGTTGGATCACCCATCCGATGGAGAAGCGTGGAAGCACTTTGATCGAGTGTATCCTGATTTTGCTTCAGATTCGCGTAATGTCAGGTTGGGATTATCTTCTGACGGTTTTACTCCTTTTGGTCTTTCGGGATCCCAGTATTCGTGCTGGCCTGTGATTGTCACTCCGTATAACCTATCGCCTTGGATGTGCATGAAGACTCAGTACATGTTTCTAACCGTTATAATTCCTGGTCCGAACAATCCCAAGAGGAACATTGACGTGTACTTACAGCCTTTGATAGATGAGTTGAATCAGTTATGGGAAGTAGGCGCTAACACGTACGATGTTTCCAGGAAGCAGAATTTTCAGATGAAGGCAACCCTTATGTGGACCATCAACGACTTTTCGGCCTATGAAATATTATCTGGATGGAGCACTCATGGCCGTCTCTCATGTCCATATTGCATGGACCGTAGTAAGGCTTTCCGCTTGAAACACGGAGGAAAATCGTGCTTCTTTGATTGTCATCGGCAATTTCTGCCAAAAGATCATCCGTTCAGAAGGAACAGGAATGCATTCCGTACCGGCATTGTAGAGAAGGGTGATCCACCGCCAAGGTGGTGCGGAGCCACGATATGGGAGGAGGTTAAAGATTTTCCCAGTGCTATCGAAGATCCTACAACTGGGTACAAGTGCGATGGATTTGGTAGAGATCATAACTGGACAAAGAGGAGCATATTCTGGGATCTGCCATACTGGAGTACCAATCTGATCAGACATAATCTTGATGTCATGCATATTGAGAAGAATGTGTTTGATAACATAATTAATACTGTGATGGACGTAAAGGGAAAAACGAAAGACAATCCCAAGGCCAGGATGGACTTAGAAGAAATTTGCAAATGCTCTGCGTTGCATTTGATACAGCAGAATGGAAAACAGTTCCTGCCGAAGTCAATTTTCTCGCTGGACAAGGAGGATAAAGTGAGATTTTGTCGGTGGATCCAGGAGCTGCTCAGGTGTATGTATTACACAACTGCGACGAGGAGGAAGTAGAGAAACTAGAGGGGTAAGTAAATAATATGTCTACATTATTTTAATAGTGTTGAGAATAATACTATTACATTAATTGTACGATGTTAATTGTTTTCAGCATATTTAATGATGATGTGAGGTCAGGAAGGCCACACATAACAGAAGAAGAACTAGAACAAGAAATGAGGCGTTATTTTCCATCATGGTTGAGTGCATATGTAAGACTTGAGGACTCTGTAATTACCTTTCTGTATATGCACTTGATTTAGAATGAGCTTAATTGCTTCTTTCGTGGTATTTAGGTCGATCGTCCATACGCAAGACTTGAGAATGAGTCTATTAGAACGCTAGCCAAGGGACCAATTTATGCTGCAAAAATATGGCCAAGCTACTGTGTTAATGGATTTAGGTTCAAGTCAACAACTTGCCCGATCAGAGACAACTTTGTGGATCTCGACTCCACCAAAAACAGCTGTTTGTGTATCAGATCTTCGAACTACAAAGATGTTGATGCGGGCAACGATTTCTATGGCGTGCTACGGGAGATCGTGGAGCTGACATATAGTTATGGAATAGAGCCTGCTAAGATTGTGTTATTCAGGTGTGATTGGTTCGATCCGATTGAAGGTCAGGGTTGGAAAGTAGACAAGCACGGTCTTGTTGATATAAACTATCGGCGTCGATATCAAGCCTATGAACCATTTGTCCTATCAAGTCAGGCTCAGCTCGTGTACTTCACAAGTTATCCTAAATGGGGAACAACAAGGTCGGACTGGTGGGCAGTATGCAAGACCAAAGCTAGAAATACCTTTGAGGTTGACGATATAGCTTATCAACAGGATGAACTACCTCTTGTAACAAATATTGTAGAAGTGGACACGACGGAAGTTCCTCATTACACATCTAATTGTGTAGAAGAAGTAGAAGTATCTGAAGAGGAAGATGCAGATGAAAGTGAAGATGTAGAGGAGGAAGAAGAAGAAGAAGAAGAAGATGAGCTAAACGAACTAGATGAATTTTCAGAAGAGGATTAAAATCTGTGATGTCTATCATATAAATATGTATTTTTGTAATAATAAATCTGTGACACTTTAGTGACACTTTTATCTGTGACCATGATAAATTCTGTGATGTCTATCATATAAATATGTATTTTTGTTTTATTGTCATATGTTATTATCAGGTATGACTAGACCAGGAGGACGACGCGGAGGATATTACATTAGGCAGTCCAGTCACCCTCGGCCTAGGGATGGAGGGGGCAGTTTCGTACCCTCATCCTCCTCTCCGAGTACGCCAGTGTACCATTCTGTTCCCAGTCCATTACCGGGACAGGGCAGTTCCAGCAGGTTGCAGAGTCCTCCCTCGTCGTCCAGCCTTCCTGATCCCGCGTCCAGCATCCCTGATATCCCGTCCAGCATTCCTCCTGTCGACGGCTCTATGGAGGAAGCCGACGCCGAGCATATGGAGGCCGACGATCAGACTGAACCTGCCCAGGTAGGAGGTGAGAGCGACCCTCCATGCGCGCCCCCGGGCGAGACGCGTATGGAGATTTGGACGGACGGGCCTATGAAGTAAGTTAATTAATTAATATATATTTCTCAAATGATTATATGTACATATAAATTCATGAAATTTTTTAATTGTATAGATATCGGCCTTCTGTAGTCCAGAGACAGCTGGGGCTATTTCTGAGGCAGAACTATGGTGGGCCTTGGCTCAACTACTCAGATTCTCCCGCAGATAGGAAGGCCTTTTGGTTCGCCCACTTCAAGGTAAAAAAATTGTTTATTTTTAAATTTTAATAATCATTTGTGTATATTATACAACTTTTGTATTTTACTTCTTGTAGAGGACCTATTTCTATCCACCACACCGGGCGGCGAGGATCGATGGCCAATTTTCTGCCGTCGCAGCCAAGCTCATCCGTGATGCGATCGACGACCAGAAGCGTCGTGATCGCGCCGGACGTCCGATCCATGGTTGGATCACGCCGGATCAGTGGGCTGCGATGAAGGCTAGATTCAGCGAGCCCAAGTACCAGGAGCGGTCTGAGAAGGCCAAGGTGGCGCGGTCGAGCGCCGGTAAGTGGTGTGGTGGCTCCATTCCGATGACGGAGCATTTTCGTCGTCTGGTACGTTTCCTATGACGGACATTAATCTATATATAGTTTGATATAGAATGTTTAATACTAATAATAGATAATATATTTTAACAGGTAAAAAAGGGTGAGGACCCGAACATGGTGACCGTCTTCCTGGTCACACATCGGAGGGCTGGGGAGTTCATTGACGAGAGGGCGACGCAGGCATATGTACGTTCTATTCTTTATATTAATTAACTATAACTTAGAAAACATGAAAATAGATATCAATATAGACTTTAGCAAACACTTACACGTTAGCAAACATGTTCTAGGCCGAGTTTGTTCGACTACAGCAGGAGGCGGCTGCTGCTGCTAGTGCGCCAGCAGAGGGAGGGGCTGGTAGTTCCTTCCAGCCGCCTACAGCTCCATCGGAGGACGAGCTCTGGATGACCACCGTTGGCGGTCTTCAGAAGGGTACGTACTACGGTACGGGATCCTACGACGCGTATTTGGCTTCGGAGTCATCCCGGGCCCCCTCCGTCAGTGCGCAGTCTCCGGCTTCGCAGGCGTCGTCACGAGTTGGGGATATCCTTCGTCAGATCGAGGAGCTACGTTGCGAGTTGCAGCAGCAGATTTCTGATGCGGTCGAGCGACGATCCGACCCTCCGATCGTCACCGGACGATTTAATGCGGTCGAGCGCAGTATACAGGAGATGATGAGTCTGCATCAGGCTACAGCTGCCAGCTTGCACACGCTCACCGAGTCTACGCAGCGCACAGAGCGTAGACAGGTGGAGCTGGAGGGATCGCAGAGGAGCATGTCTGCCTCACTCACTCAGGTTTCGGCTTCGCTTGAGGCGAGTACTGAGAGGGTGGTGAGTACCCTTGCTGTGCATGGTGAGCGACTGCGAGAGCTGGAGCAGATACGTCCTCCCGGTCCATCGACGGCGCCGACTCCAGACACTGCACTGCCTCCAGCGCCGACTGCAGACATTGCACTGCCTCCTACTGCCCCTACGGTACAGCTCACCCAGGAGCAGTATGCTACATTCTAGCCCAGTTGTGCGGCAGGGGTCCGCAGTGATTTTATTGGTTTTTTTATGAGTTGTATGTATTGGCCCTATGGGCAAATTATTTATTCATACACTGTTGTTTATACACTTGGTGGGAGACTTTTTATCATCTTCCATTTTTATTTGACTCTATTGGATGTTTGTGAGGATGTGTGTCTGTGATATTTACTTTGCACTGTCTCCTGCTTTTATTGTGATATTTACTTTGTGATTTCTGTGAAAGGGATGACAAATATACCTACGCTGGGTTATAAGCGATGATCTGATATACAAAGGAGGTGCTGCCGAAATTTTAAAAAAATATATTGTGTATTTTTGTTATGCTGTGTGTCTGTATTTACAGTGAATGTGAAATGCAGTGTTCGGAACCATCGACAGTTTCGATTACTGTTGTATGTGTTATCTTGGATAGAAATAGCAACAGTTCAGGATGCACTTCTGAGAGCTTCATTTTCACGTCCTTCACTTTCTCGGGACGTCGTAAAGGATCCCGAGAAGATGAAGGACGTGAAGAGGAAGCTCTGAGAAGTGCACCCTGAACTGTTGCTCTTTCTATCCAAGATAAAATATAGAACAGTAAGCGAAACTGTCGATGGTTCGAACACTGCAGTTCACACACACTGTAAACACAAACACACAGCATAACAAAAATATCAATTATATTTTTTTAAATTTTTTTTTATAATATCTGCGACGTATAGCGACGTTCTGCGACGTCCTGCGACGGACAGAAGACGTCGCTATACGTCGCTAGACGTCGCTAATATACGTCGCTATGTTGCCCACGTGGCCACGTGGATGCCATGCCTCGTCATCATATATAAACTTTTGAAGCGTCGCAGTTGGTCGCTTTACGTGGCAATGTTGGCGACGTACTTGTACGTCGCCCTATGTCGCTCATTTTGCAACGTCTAGCGACAATGAGCGCCGCGTCGCAAATAGCGACGTTCGGCGACGAAAGTATCATCTGCGACTTGCCTATAAGCGACGTCTATGTTTCGTCGCTAAATACGTCGCAAATCGGTTTTAGCGACGTATTTTCTGTATTTAGCGACGTCTCCTGACGTCGCTAATATGGGTTATTTTAGTAGTGTTCACTCTGTTCTGAAAGAAAAGTTGAAGAAGAATGCTCTGGAGAATCAAAATCTCTAAGTTCTGATCTCTCTATTCTCTCCTGTCTCTGTGTGTGTGTCCCTCCATTGTTTGAGAAAAAATAAGTCTATTTATAGACTTAGGCTCTTGTGCGTAAAAACTCAGCAAAAGTTCCATCTTTACGCTAACAACTGCTACCCACGATCGAAGCCATCCTCTGCATATGTTGACACGTGTTCCATCATTTCAGTAAGAATAGGATGCATGTACACACGTTCTTCTAGAAGAATGGCATGAAAGCCACGTAGGCAGACCACGTTCCAAACTGGTGGAGGAGAATAGGGCATAAAAATAGCCCTAATGTACTCTGAGCGTAAAACAATAGATTAGGCGTAAAATAGCCTTGACATAGACTTTTCGCGTAAAGTGGTTGTTAAATAACCTTGAGCGTAAAAGTAGCTCAAATAGACTTTACGCACACGTCAGCTGTTGAGCGTAAAAACTCGTATAGTCTTCGTGCGTAAAAGAAGCCATAGTGTGAGCGTAAAGTAGCCCAATCCACATACTAAACGACAATATTGGTCTCTGTATAAAACAAATCCCTTCGAAATCTGTGGCATATGCCATCATTAAAATCTTTATGTCAGAATTTGTATTAAATGCGAGAGTTGACAGCTTTGTCCAGCGTAAAAGTGGCTAGCCTGTCCTGGACGTAAAAAACCATTGTCTTGACCCTGGCTGCTTTAGGCGTAAAAAGTAATTAAGCTTGGCTTGAGCGTAAAGAGACTAGCCTCTCTGCGGCGTAAAGAGAATAATTTATGAATGGATTGATCCATCTCTTTGACTCGTTCTGTGAAGCACTTTTTACGCTCCTACAGGATTCCCTTTTTGGTGTTCAATAGAAAAGGTTAAAGAAAGTTCATCCAGGATAGTTGCATTTCAAAATCAAATTACAAATTTGCAGGACAGTAACTAACACCAACTGGGATAGAGAGAACCCTATTATTAAAAGAAAAACACACTAGAAACTCATCTACTTCTCATGGTCAAGATGATCTACAGCAACACTAGGAGTCAGAAAAAACATGAGGTGTTTGGATGATCTGATGGCAAATTTTAAAAGCATCAAAATCAAAATAAAATTGGAAGTTTTGAAATGCCTTCAAACAATACTTTACAATATCATGTCCTGGTAGATTAACGGGCGTCAATAGAACCAATAAGAAGACTGATACTCTGATAGCTTATAATTCTTCCTAATTTGATTTCTCTTTATAGTACCTCATAAAACGTGCTTGAATGTAGTGATTTATATAATAATTACAACAAAAGATATACATAAACTTCTAAATATAGGCCAGGAAAGTGCGAAACGACAAATGAAAAAAGACAGAATTTGCAACTATATTTTTAGTATCATAAAGCATCTTCTTCCCATGCTAATAATAACTGAATGAATGAAAACGCTCATCAAACCTATAGATTCCTTTGCAAGCCAATTTACTGGAGGAAGAAGGCATTTCGTAAAAGTCAACAATTGGACAAGAAACCTAAAATTGGACCTCATAAAGCCATAAAATAGTTTAGGGTATCAAGTTGAAAAACTGAAATAGTTGAGGAGTTATGAATAAGCCATAAAAAAATAACGATATTAAAAAAATCATTGCTAGTTAATATGATTTCAGACATAAGCTTGGGATTACAGTGAAACTTATAATATAAAGTGTCACTCCGGCTTTACTTCAGCATAAGATTTCAAACAAAAGGATCATTTTACACAACTTCACTCGATTTGCTAAACTATGTTATACAACAAATAACAGTCCGAAATGAAATCCAATAAGATGTGAAAGATTTTGAATTTTAGAGTTCAAATTTTGGTAAGGAAAAATCTGCAGCATGGACACTAGAAAAGTCGAGTCTCGTGCCCGTGTCGTGTTGTATCATATATGTACTATTGAACATGGTAGGAACTCTCATAAATACACAAGGATGTGTCAAGTTTGATGTCATGCAAATATCTCCATATTATTATTGAGCTGTGTCAGCATTTGTCTCCTTGCAACATTGTGAACAACCAACACTTTCTGAGTACTATATCAATATGAGAAACCCTTTCAGTACTAAAGCCATAGTATATCCCCCAACTGTGGAAAGAAACGCCATATCCTATAATCAGTACAAGATAAATAGGTAACAACCAAGCTGATACTTCACAGTTTATAAAACTTAGATGCCTGCATTTTTGTAAAACTTAGATGCCAGTATTTTAAATTTTGCATACCTCTTATTGTATGATTGATTCCCTTCTGTTGCCTGTTGCATGCACAAGGTTAAGATTGCACCAGTTGGGCCTTGTGATCCTTTGTCCTTGTCAACCTGTCAAATAGTAAGTTTCGGCTCCTTGTAACATGTTAAAAGAAAATGTACTTTCAGCCAAATAAATTGCCTTTACTCAATTATATAAAGCACCAGCTGTGACGATATACCTGTTCTCAGAAACAAAGAGCTTTAGAAATAGAATGACAACTACTTGGTGTATCAACTTAAGGGAATCTTTACGGCAATATTAACTTACATTGCCCACTGCATCCCATGTTTAGCGAAAGCAGATGAAATTGGTGTGTCAGGATCCATGGCAAAATGCGGTACCGTGCCAACAACAACAACAGATACCATCATATGTAAGAAGCAGCATACAGACAATGACGACGCAATACTCCATGGCAAATCACATTGAGGATTTTTTACCTGCAAGAATAAACATAGTAAGCATTATGAAGGATAGTCAAAGAAATTATCAATCAGAAAAGTCAAATCCAGCATCTGAAATTTCTGGTAATCAGTAAACAGTATGAACTCAATAGTCAGCTAATTGCAACCACAAGTCATACCTCCTCAGCAGTGCTAGCAACTGAATCAAAACCAATGTATGCAAAGAAGACAGTTGCTGATCCAGTAAGCATCCCATTTACTCCATAAGGAAAGTATATGAGAGCCAAAATGAACTTAGAGGTAGTAGCCATACGAAAATCACCAAATGAGGTTCAACAGGTTACCCTTACCCGCTTGTCACACTATATCCCACCCAACCAGTCTGAAATCCAATATATCCACCAGCAATGATGACAAATAACATGACAAAGACATTTAATGTCGTGACAACAGATTGTACAAATGTACTCTGCATAGGCAAACACCAAAGTTAAAACTTTTAAAGATACCAGAAAGCAAGAAAAACAGTAAACTTTGCATCAATAAAAAGCTCTTACCTCCTTTATCCCCACACATAGCAGACCAGTGACGATTAGTACAAGAACAGCAGCACATGGATCAACAACAATATCAAGCCATGGAATTTGAGCACGTGCTAGGAAAGAAGGTAAACTGTCTGGTCCACCAAAAAACAAGGCCTAAAACAACAAAGAAATGTTGAATAAAGTAAAATAGCACATCCAGATACAGCATTTCAATCTTCAACTCTAAACTTAAAAGTTTTCTAACTTTGAAGGGCATTGCCAACGAGTTACTTGACTAATGCTAATAAGTAAGCTGGCATGACTAGAATTTGGGCAAGGAAAACATTAATATATGGCCAAACAGGAAACTTACATTAATTATGTTGAAGATGACCAAATTCTGCAAGGAATCAAACCTGAACATGGAATTTCTAAATAGCTCATCCTGCCAATTAATATGTCAAAGATGACACAAAGGCCACCGTTCAAGTCACATCCATTCAGAACAATGATACTCAAAATAAGGATCAAGTATCCAATTTGCTGCATTCTAACCTATTGAACTAAACAATTTATCCAAAACCCAAAAGTCAATGATCAAGATATTCACTGCTACATAGACTCAAACATGTGCATGAAAAAAATTCCATAAGGAAACAACAAAGGAAATAATTACAGGGGAAGGTTCTGATTTCAGATACTTGTAATAACTAACACATCAATGGTTCCTGGAGAGAATTTGGTTGATGCAGTGCAACTTCAGATAACTGAAGCTTCCAGCTAGAATTTATAGTAGCATTCCCCACAACGACACTGGAGCTTCTAATGGCAGTATTTAAAACCAACCGCGTAACCTAGTACTAGTAGGTATTCCTCGTGTGAGATATACACTCTAAAAGCACAATAGCATGCTTGGACTGACTAAAGTATAAACCATGGTTATGAATTGTGCCTCCAAATGATAACTTGGATGTTTCAAATATCAGACTGATATTTACAATCTAAAAGCATACTACCATACTTGGACTGACTAAAGTATAAAACATGATTATGAATTGTGCCTCCAAATGATAACTTGGATGTTTCATATAGAAAATTTGCACGGCTTTGTTACTTAATGGGAGCAACGCCACAGTCATCAGATATGAGTAGATTATCAGATTAATCGTGGACAGAACTTCAAGATGGAGGCAGGCATACTAGAATGGAAATACACATACCAAGTTTGGGGTTATCCCCCGTGCCACAGCTGAGCCACCAATTGTATATTCCAGTATTAGTGCCCAACCAATTAGCCATGCAACACTGTCAAAAGAAAATCGTACTTACAGTAAGCACTCTCACTTCCATCAACAGGAACTACTGACAGTATATTTTAGTTTTTCCTACACATCTACTCTGAAATTTGTGTCAACAAGCATTGTAGCGAATAAAAAACATGATACTTAGAAAGACAAAACAAATAAAATGATAGCTTTATATCATAAGCAATTACCCTTCGCCAACACAAATATATGAGTAATGGTAGGCGCTGCCTGCAGAAGGGCAACGACTTGCAAGCTCAGCGTAGCAGAATGCCGAAAGTGCAGCAGCTATTCCAGCTATTAGGAAGGAAAGGGTCAGCGCTGGTCCTGCGTGCTCTCTTGCCTTTACTCAATTATATAAAGCCCAAAGAAATGTCTTCAAGCAATATCTTAACCTTTCTAGAACATAGAAATCTCCAAATCCCCATCAATTACAGTGAGGACTGACTCAATCAACAAAGACTCGATTTTGGCAACAACAAAACCCTAACCAACATCCCACGGTACAAAGTGTCCTAAAATTGAACCAATCCATGAATAAAAACTACAAACAAACACCAACTAACATCAAAATCTCCAAAATAAACCTCCATGAGCAACAACGTCAACTGTGTCTAAAAAAAATACATACTTAGAAGTAAAACTAAAGAATCCAAATTATAATAAATAGCATAGACTAAAAGTGGCATAATTTGTAAAAGTATGGAATAAAAAAGTGATCAGTGTTCAGTATTCCATCAGCATACTTAAATTACATCAATAACAAAAGACTACCAGTAAACACTAATTACCATCAAATTTTCAAACCAAAAAAAAACCCCTCCATGAGCAATAAATTAGAAACAAGCACAAATTTCGTTCGATCACAATATCCCAGCCTCATAATCAACAAAAGACACAATCTTGGCTAAAAAAAACCCTAATCGACATTCCCAAATCCCCAAAAGCATAACCTCCAGCCAATCCAATAAACCCTAATTACAACAAAATCTCCATGAGCAACAAAATACAAACAAGTAATAGTTGGAGGGGGGAACGGATATTTTATTTTTACCTATAGAATCCGAGATCAGGAGCTTCATCCGACCCGGAGGAGCTGTCGCTCGAGGCCGAATTGGCCGCAGACCCGCCACCCGGCAGCCTATTGTCGTGGGCCACGGAGGGGAGCGGCGAGGAGAGACAGGGGCAGGGCAGATGGTGGCCGTGGGGCGCTGGAGCCGGACCCGACCCGCCGCGGCACCCGTCACCGCAGGCTGCGGAAACATCTTTCTCCTTGTATTTACTTCGATAGAGTGAACACAATGTTTGGGATTTTTTATTTGAGGGTTTCATTTGTAGGTTTTTTAAGGTTATTATTAATTATAAAAAATTATTCCCTACATAGCTACATGTCGCCGAAAATTAATTAATTTTCTGCAGCAAGTGAATATATGTCGCTGAACATTTATTATCCTTTTACGGCATGTAGATGTCGCAATATGTAGAGAATTTTTTGGCGGGACTTATTTTTGGTTTCCCTCTCGTAAATTTTATCTGGATTCCGCGACATACCAAAACTCATGTCGCCAATACATATAAAATATAGCTTTTGGAGACATAATAGACCCTATGTCGCTAAAATATGTTTCTAAAAATACAATTTCTTGTAGTGAACCCTTGAACATTTACCGACGTTCACCGGCGCACCGGCGGTAATATAGCGACGTTGATTACGTCGGTAAATGTTGGAACTTTTAGCGACGTATTTAGAATACTTACCGACATTTACCGATTCCGTTAATGGAGGAAAATCCTGGAACATTTTGCGACGTTTAGCGACGATTACCGACGTCTCCCTGCATCGCTAAACGTCGGTATACCTGCTGACTTACCGACGTTTCCTTGCGTCGCTAAACGTCAGTAACCGTCGCTAAACGTCGTTAAATTGCAAAAAATAAAAAATAAATAAATTAAAAAATGTCCACAGAATCACATTTTCTTTCTACAGTTTAATAAATAACAATAAATACATAGAAGCACATTTTCTCCCTGGGTTCGTCGACCCCTTCGGTGGAACACCCAACACCGATAAATCACAACGGTATAACAATCAACACAAACAATACTAAAAGTCTATAACCAATATCCAAAGTGTACAACCAACACAAACTCTATAACAAACACTAAAATATCCAAAGCCTACAACCAATATCCAAAGTTTACAACAAATATCCAAAGTGTATAACAATCAACCCCAGTCTACAACCAACCAACCAATATCCAAAGTTTACACAACCAATACTAAAAGTCTACACACAAACAAACACTAAAATATCATCACATCAAACAGTCCTAACTCGGACTACTGCGGATCTGGAGGAGGAGGGGCATCGCCGCGCCTCAAGGATAGAAACATCTCATACTCCTCCCGTGAAATCGTCACCGATGAAGAAGGTAGTGACGTCGGTGGAGTCGGTGTCGATAAAGAAGGTGGAGTCGACAACGATGAAGGCGCACCCGGAGGACAATAACGCTCCAACGCTGCTAGTCGCTGGTGGTATCATGAATCCATGGTAGATAACAGTCTCGTACTGCTATCAATCATCGAATCCTGCATCAACGTCATCCTCTTGCCCATGGACAACTGTGATGCCTGCAGATCCGTCACGCTGCGCTCAATCGACGCTCTAAGATCAATGATGCCCCGCTCTGTCCTCTCAGTCATATTCCTGAGCTCCATAATGCTGCGATCGAGTGTATCCAATCGTGCTAGGAGCGCAGCATCGTCCGTATAGTGCTGCTCTTGGAATCGTCTTAGCAGCTCGTCACGGACAGACTTCACCATCTGTTGGACTCGGGCAGACTTCTGGGAGGGCTGTGGGTTATGCACACTAGCAGGGGAGGTCCTAGAGGACAGTGTCGCAACTAGGGTGCCATAGGATTCTCTACCGTAGTACGTACCCCTATGGAGACCACCAGTGGTGGTCACCCACAGCTCGTCCTCCGACGGAGCTGGAGCGGGCTACGAGGAAGTAGCGACCTCTTTCGCAGCAGGTGCACTAGCAACCGCCCGCTCCTTAAGCCGTTGAAACTCGGCCTAGAAAGCATGGATACTCTATAACTTCTAATGTCTAATGTACTTATTATTACTAACTAGATGAATATTTATTTGCATGCATATTTACTAAGTTATATCAAAACTAACACAAAGTATTAAAATTAATAAATAGAATTATAATACTTACAAAGGCCTTCTCGGCCCTCTCGTCAATAAGCTTTCCGTCCTTCCGATGTGTTTCCAGGAAGATGGTTACCATATTGGCGTCACCACCCCTATTTACCTGTAATTAAATATATCACCATTTACTAATTTATCGAACTTACATTAAAATAATATTTTTGAAATAAAAAGACATACCAAACGACGAAAATGTTCTGTCATCGGAATCGACCCACCGTACCACTTTGATCCCTACTTCCTAGCCGCCTTGGCCTTCTCAAAATTTTCTTGTACCTTGGCTCATCGAATCGAGCCTTCATCGCAGTCCACTGATCAGGGGTGATCCAACCTTGGATCGGCTTTTCGGTACGATCACGAGTCTTCTGATCATTAATAGCGTCGCGGATCAACTTAGCAACGACGGCAGAAAACATCCCCTCGATCAGCTTGGCCAGTGCGGTGGATAAAAAAATATAGCCTAAAAGAGTGCAAACCAAATATTTATCAGTTATACATAATATGCATAAATTATATGATTCATGTTAAAAGCAAATATATTTTAACCTTGAAGCGCGCAAACCAGTAGGCATTTCTCTCGTCCGGAGCATCAGAGTAGTTTATCCAAGGACCACCATAATTATTCCTCAATAAGTGGCATAGGCGTCTCTGTACTGACGGGGGACGATATCTATATAGACATATTATATTCATGAAAAAAGTTAATTTATGATAAACACAGAAAAAAATGATAAACCAAAACACTTACTTTGTACCGTCGGCCCAGATCTCCGTCCTCGTCTCCTCCGGAGGTGTGCACGCATCATCTGCCTGATACTGGTAGGCCGTTGGCTCAGCCTCCTCCATCTGCTCATCTGTCTCCATCGTCGTATCAGCAAGAGGAACGCTAGACTCGGGAGCAGTCTCAAGCCTGGAACTACTCGTCCCAGGAGATACGCCATGTAGCGTCGTGGCAGGTGGAGGTACTGTCTGATACATAGTAGTACTTGGCGACGAGGATCCAGAGCCGGTACCAGTAGAAGGTACCGAAGGAGAATCTCGTCCTCCCCCACGTTGGGACATGCGGAACGATCCGCGATGACCTGTCGTACCTGATGACAACATATGATGATACAATAAATAATAGAGATTAGAAATATAAAAGTACAACAAAGACAAGATAATAACCAAGAGATTTCCTTGGACTTAGTTTTAGGCTTTTATATTGGGCTTTCTATCATTTTATGTGAACTCCAAAGGCATATACGATCTTTGGAGGATGTAATCCCGCATCTCCGATTCAATAATTAGGAATATGATCTCTGATTTTGTGGAATCACAATAAATGAAACATATGATAGAAAAACTACAAAGACCGATGCCATTGTTGATAGAAACTAGGGTCAAATTCATACTAGGGGACACGAAAATATATGGATATATATAGTTGTGAAAGTGGAAAAACTTTGTTCAACGTTGCTTTCTTCTAGGTCACAAGCTTCAGAGGCACTTCAAATCCTAGGTGAGGAGGGTCGACAATGCTATTCGACCCTTATATAAGGTTGCACTTGTTCAGAAAAAGCAAGGCTCGACCTCCCTTTGCACCAAGATTCTTGCTTGTGCACAAGCATAGGCATGCTTTTTTAGTACCTAAATACATATACTATGACACAAACATTATATCGTTTTGGCATGTCTTAGTGTATTTTAAAGTGTTTGTATCATGTCCGATACATGATTGTCATGACATTGAATTTGAGAGTATTCGTGTTGCTGATTACATAAACCTATGTAGCATAGGCACTCCAAAAGTTTGTGTCATGTTCGTGTTGTATTGTGTTAGACACGTATTGGATACAACATATACGCTCCAAAATACACTAGACACGTCAAAATAGATGTCATGTCTTTGTTACCATGTCTGTTTGTACTGTGTCGTATTTGTGTCCATTCGACATAACACACAACCTAATGTATCGTGTCAGTGTACGAATATAATATAGTGTATCATGTCGATGTATCATGTCATATTCATGTCTGTGTCGTGTCTAAACTCAGATAGAATATAGGTTAGGGTTTACCAGATCTTAAGGTTTGTCGAGAGGAGGAGGAGGTCGGCGTAGGTGGTTGAGGAGGAGCTCGTGGAGGGGGCGTCGGTGGAGGAGGAGCCCGGAGAAGAGGAGGAGTTCGCGGTGGAGGAGAAGCCCGGAGGAGGAGCTCGCGGAGGGGGTCGGTAGATGAGGAGCCTGGAGGAGGAGGAGCTCGCAGTGGCGAGGGGGAGAGACGGTAGCCTCGAAGGGGGAGCGGCGGTCGAGGGGGAGGAGCAGTCGAGGGGGGAGCGGCGGTTGAGGGAGGAAAAAAATTGGGGTGAAATTTTTGGATTTGGGATAGGGCTGGTCCCGTGTATATTAAACAGTTAGCGACGTCATTAAATGACGTCGCTAAACGTCACCAAAAAAAATGGCGACCCAATAAATATACGTCGCTGAACGTCGCTGATTACAAAATATAGCGACGTTCAGCGACTTCTCATCGACGTCACTTTCCAATAAATTAATTGTAGTCACTAAACGTTGCTGAATGTCGCTACTTTTTGCAATCAGTGACGTTTTGCGACATATAAAAAGTACGTCACCAATATCAAAAATATTAGCGATGTCTTAACAAAGCGTTGCTAATTTGACTTATTTTGGTAGTGTCTCATCCTACCCGCGTAACTGATGCGCCGCTACCATCCAAACACTCATGCATTATCGTTAACAATATTTCTAACCAAGCAATATTTGTTCGCCTCAAGTCTGAGTCTATCTACCCACGATCAATATCCGACACACTCTATGCTCATCGTAACAATCCTCAAATAATCAAATCATATGTAGCACATCTATCACAAAACTTTTAATCGCTTTGTTCGACTTCTCGTATTGTTACCTACCAAAATCTCGATATCGTAAACTTGCTCCGCTTTGTATCATTGTTCACACTTATGTTTTCCCGTGCCTCATCTTGATACACTATATCTTATTTCAATATTGTGAACAAAATCATCCAATCTCAATATTCACTTAACTTGCATATTATTCCAACAACAATATGCTCAATACAATCTTTGTTCATTCAATCAGAGTATCCTCGAGTTATTACATATCGTCTTTGATATGCCTCAATAACATCGTCAATGTGCATAACCTGAACATCTTTCTTTCTTATAAACTCCAATTCATTGCAATCACAGTTATCATCCGAACTGAATACAAAGTCAAGTCTCGCTATTTTATGCTCATTAGAGAAGAATGTACCTTTGGCTTGAATATGCCTAATGTATTCATGGAATTCAAATTTGGTCATTCATAGATTTATTATCTATCATGACATATCTGTTGAATGAGGAAGAATTGAATCTTTCAATTCCAGCATCACCACAACCATATTCATCTTCCAAGGCATTCCAAAGTTCTTTAGCATTTTTGTATTTAAAAAAAGATGTCATAAAGAGACTCAGAGGATTCTATGGAAACAATGGTAGCCTAATTCCTTAGAGGTCTTAAGTTTGATGGAAGAGAAGGACTTGGATACCTCTATGTCGAACTCAGTGTCATCTGAATCATTTGTGATGGGTGTTGAACCATCAATAGCAGAGATCAGTCCTAAGGTGGTGAGTCAAATCTTCATCTGACTTTGTCACCTCTTGAAGTAAGAGCCATTGAACTTAGTAGATTTAGTAGTAAAGGTCTCTTCTTTGCTAGTCATGATTTCTAAAAGTAGGTAGAAATTTATATTTACTCAATAAAAAAGACTATTTTCAAGAATAATAATTTATTGATCTTGATAATCAACCTTTGAGACTTTAATTTTTTCAAGTTTTGATCAGCTTGGATTAGCTGTAGGGACCGGTTCTGTCACGACCCGCACCCGGATATACGGGTACGAATACGTTGGCCACGCCCAGCCTACGCCGCAATATCGACGGTAAAGCGCTGTCAAGTATCCTAAACTAACTACAACTTCTAAGGGTCTATAACTAGAATGTACTCATGTCACATCACGAAAACTAAGGAAGATAAGACAAGAATTAATAACAATATCACTAGAACAACTAGAATCTACAATGATCATAAGATAGAAAAATAACGAAGGAACAACAAGACTAACTAATGATAACTACCAGGCAACTCACATAGAATAATAGTGAGATCCACCTCAGCTAGCAATATCATGAAGTCCAATACTGAGGGCACAACTACTCCTAAATTTTTTTTTAACATATCCAGTCAGGATGGAACGAGCACAAATCTCAAATAACAGTCCTAATTATACAATATTGAAAATGTAGCAGTAAATAGAGAGAATATACAAAAAATTATGAAATATACATGTGAGTATCATGGCAAGCTAAGCTGTAAATCTAGAGCTAGAACAAGGCAAAGAAAACTGATCATGGCATGTACAAGAATCAAGAATCATCTGTCTAAGTGTGTGAGTACTAGTTTCAACATGTGGCCAACTTAGGTCTGCATAAGGTCTAATGATCAGGCCAATCATACGTGGAGTGTAGGATTGGCTATCAAACAAGGTCTACAAGAATAAACAAGGCGGATAATGACCACACATCTACACTAATACTCTCCGTCCCAGACTAGTATAGTGGATCCAACTATGACACATCATGACATGCGATTCTCCGAGAGGGTAGCTAGCCTTCGCAGGAATCGTGTCTATACAATGCACAATGAACAAGAAAGACTTGCACAAGATATACCAAGGAAAGCGAGGAATAACATCTCATGACGGGATCCAGAGAAATACCAATCCGTGTGAACAATGTGTCAAGAGAACAAGGATATCTACACTAAATACAAGAAACATAGACGATATCATAAAACAGAAATATTATCAGAGAATATACTCGCCTGAGATCTGGTGGAATATGTCAACTGGTCCAAGAACAGTGCCTCGAGGACCTATAGGTGGAATACTATATCAATATAAGGGTTTGGAAGTAAATCAAGTCATACTAAGTCAAACTGGGTTAAGGCAATTTAAAGCAAGTCAACTAGATCAATCTAAGTCAATGGTTGACTTACAGTTGACTTTTGTCAACTGGTCAAGTCTGGTCAACTCTAGGTCAAACTTGACTAACGTTGACTAATAGTTGACTTTGGGTCAACTGGTCAACTCTGGTCCAGTTCTAGTCAATTTTAGGTTACGGTTGACTTTCGGTTGACTTTGGTCAAAATAGTCAACTGTGGTCAACCAGGGTCAAAACTAGTCTAACCTAGGTCAAATGTTGACTCTACTTCGACGTTCAGTCAAAGTAGTCAACCACGGTCAAACAGGGTCAAAGCTAGTCTCTATAAACATCTACAGAGTCAACACATTCAATTTCAGTGGTTGTGAAATCACTGGAATCGATGGATCTCAAAATACCACAAAAAGAGAAAGATTATAATAATAGGGTAAAAATCTACAGATGTCGTCGGATGGTGAAACAACCATTACCAACGTGTCCAGAATGGTCAAATCAGCTAGAATAGCCTGCCCATAAGTCCAATTTGGACACAGGGGCAAAAAGATAATTTCGGATCAAAATAATGTCCGTGTCGGACCCACTTTGCACCGAAAAATGTGCCAGAATAAAAGTGCATAAAACTTAACAAATTATATGTCCACGAATCCAAAATGACGATACGAACTCAACGGTATCTCCGGAATTGGATTCCGATGACCCGATCTCAAATTGGTCCGTTGACCCGGACATTGGAAACCGATTTGCACGGAAAAGCGTGTCAGAGCCAATGTCCTCAAAACTCAGCAAATTATAGGTCAATGAGTCCAGAATAACGATACGAATCCAACGGTATATCCAAAATTGGATTCCGATGAGCCGATCTCAAAATGACCCAATGACCCGAATATCGGTATCCGACTTGCACCGAAATGCGTGCCAGAACCAATGTCCACTAAAACCTAGCAAATTATAAGTCAATGAGTCTAGAATGACGATACGAACTCAATAGTATATCCAGAATCGGATTCCGATGAGTCAGCGTCAAAAAGTCTCATTGACCCGGACTGTGGGGTCCACTTTTTACCGAAATACGTGCCAGGGACCACGTCCTCTAAATCTAACAAACTTTATATGAAAACAGGCCAGAACGATACCATGAGTCTACTAGTGGTGTCAGAAATTGAATCCGGAGTCCCGGGTTCAAAAATAGAATTTTACAAGTGCAACACTAAGAATTCGAACGGCCAACTTTGGCGTCGAATTCGACAGACCTAACAAGCTCAACCTGAAATGAAATCTAAAGGGGGACAGGAAGAGGGTTATACCAGCTGCACACAGGAACTAGTGGCGCACAAAACAGAGCTACGACGATGAAGATACGAACCCGCGAAGTTGGCATCACGAAACTGTCCAAAAACAGTTCAATTAAAACGTCAACTTGGTGGCCAGTTTTGAGGTATCAAACGACGAAATTAATGGGTGAAATTTCCGAGGAGTAAAGAGATATATACCGAGATTGTGACAGAGCAAAGAGTTCGTCGATCCAACGGTCGGATTGTCCAGAAAATTGGCGCAATGTTGCTGTGACAGAGCGTATATTCTGAATCCATCCGCGCGCGCGTCGACGGGATCCCGTGCAAAACGCACGAAACGCCTAGGCGGCTCGTCCTGGTGGATGGTGCCCGCCACGGAATGGTGCATCTGGGTGCGCCCGGCCATGGGGGGTGCTCGTCGGCGACGGCGACGGCTGGGGCGGCGCGCGGCCGGCCGGTGCGCGCGTATGGCTGCGCATGTGCTGCTGCTTGCTGCAGCACCATGGCTGCTGCTGCTGCTCGTGTTGCTGCGTGGCGCAGCGGCGCTTGCCTGGCGCGGAGGTGCGTCGGCTGGGCAAATGGTCGGAGGAGAGGAAGGAGGAAGAGGTTGATGGTGGTGGTGAGGTGTTCATGGTGATGGTGATGAATGATGGTGACGGTGGTGAAGAATAGGAGGAGAAGAGTGAGAGCTCGGCATGGGGCAGCTCGGGTGGTGGCTGAGGTGGAGTTCGGGAGGAGGAGGTCGGTGTTGGATGAGTAGGATGAAATGAAAAAAAATGGTGGTGATGGTGTTGTAGTATGAAGAAGAAGAAGAAGAAAGGAGGAGTGAAGAATAAGAAGAAGAAATGGGAGGAGTAGCTGGTTCGTGCACAGGAGTGGGGGGTGTACTTGTGTTGAATAAGTGAGTGAGAGAAAGAGATTGTTTATATAATATATATATATATATATATATATATATATAAGTGTATATATTATATAAAGAGAGAGAGAGAGAATGAGAGATATTTAGATAGAGGGAAAGAGAAAAGTAGAGAGAGAAAAGAGAGGGCGTGGGCTGGTCGACTACACATGGGGAGAGGGGTAGTGAGGTGTGTTGGTGTTTTAATGGGAGAGAGAGAGAGTGTATATATATATATATATATATATATATATATATATATATATATATATATATATATATATATATATATATTTGTAAAGTGGAGAGAGAAAAATAGATATTTAAAATAGGGAAAATAGGAAAATTATGTGGGGTGTTCGGGTAGTCACGAGAGGACAACATGGAGCTTGGGTTCGGGTTCGGTCGAGCTGGGTCGGATCAAAATCGGATAGGAGGCAATAATTGAATTAAAATGGGTATTTAAAATCTTGGGTAAATAAGTAGCATGTGGGGGCTCAAATAAATGGGACACCAGTGTCAGGTGGGTAGTAGGCTTCATGGGGGCCATGTCCATATTTGGGGTCGACTAGGTTGGGTCGATAGGGTATCCACAATTCAATTCAGAAAATAAATATGATACCGTGGGGTGAATTAAAATCGGGTAACGTGTCAGAAAAGTTGTGTGAAGAAAATAGGGCACAAGATGGTGTGTCTGAGTGGGACACGAAGGTCATGGGTGAAGAGCGTCTCGAGTAGATCATTCATGAGAAGTTGGTTCCAAGGAAAAGACTAGTCTGGTGCTCCTAAATTAAAAGTCATGGTAATGTGCATATGATGATCAAGAAAAAGAGTGAGAATTCAATTAATAATTAAAATGGTCTAAATTGACCCGAACTTGTGCGAAGCAAAAAGAGTACAAGGGAATAAGTTCGAGTGGGACACGAAATATTACTGTAAAGATAATCTTGTCTACTACAAACTTCAAGAAGGAAGTTTTCAGAGACTGGCATCCCTGATGCTCTAGAAATCCAAGTCACGGTAAAGAGCATTAAATCAAATGATAATCAAATAATAATACATATTCAAAATAATTGATTTATAAAATTGAAACAAATAAGCCCTAAATTTAGGGGCTTACAATCCTACCCACCTTATAAAAATTTCGTCCTCGAAATTAAAATCATCCAATAGGTCAAGCTAAAACATGCAACTGCTATGGCTACAGTACTAAATCTGCTACCCTTGTGATGATCTATGTTGTTTCTCTCTACAGGTATTTTGGTTCAGGTTCATCAAGCTTCTTCCATAAAAACTATGTCATTTTACTCTCTTAGAATCTTCATATCAATAAGAACCTTTACATATACTCTAAAATATAGGTCATCCTCGAGATACGTATATATCAACAATGATTGGCCATCAACCAAAATTCCAATCTCAATAGCAATTTGTTTGTTTCCTTATCCCGTCCTAAGTATCTTTATCTTACTAATCAAAAGCTCCATGAAATTATACATTCAAAACCTATTCTGGGCATTGAGCCTTCTCTCTTTTACTCAAGAACTCATGAATATAAACCCTCAAATCTAAGCACAAGATTCTAGTCCTAAATTCGTAGTCACTAAATATAAGATTTCATTACTCCTTCTTAGATACCTTAAAACCAATCTATACTATCAAACTAATCATTCTTAATGGTTTCTAAGTCCACTATAGTCAGTCAGTCATATCTGTCCTATAAGCTTAACCCAATGAATCTCCAAGAAAATATACTCATCACAATCACACATAATAACATATTATAGTTATACTACAGAATCTGTTAACTAGGTCTGGCTATCCAATCATCAAAATAGAAGGTAACAGGGCCTAAGACTGGGTCTAGCAATCCATATCAACATTCAACCAAGGTAAGGGTTAAGCAAGACATGAAAGATTTTCGAAATATTTTCAAGAATAGTACAAGGCCAAACGAGATGCATAACACGTAGCCAAAGTAAAACTCAAGAACCATATACCTTCGTAATTATGTCACATGCAGTTACTATTGCGCTAGTGTGCATCTGAAGGCGATTAACTTCCTCGTTCCATAATACAACGGATGGCTGCAGTGCACAGCTGCCACGCCAGATAATACAGGTTCCTGAACTTAACTTAGCTAAATCTATGGAATATTTCTAAACAATTTTTTTTTAGAAATTAAGGGAGAAGATGTTAGTCAAAATGCTTAGGGAGTGGTCCAAGTAGAATTCGAAAAAGCATATTTAACCATGATGCCGTTATCCGAAGTCATGCCTCGCCAGTATTTCTCTGGATGCAAACTCCCGATTCTGTAATACAAGGATAAATTACTTTTCGAACTTCCCCCGAATCATCCATGAGGCACTTTCAACAATTACCGGGAAGGACAAGAAGAATTATTCAAGAGGCTAGTGAAGAAGAGTTTAGTCAAATCATAGGAAGATGGAACACAAACAATCATGTTGAGAAAATCCTAATTATGGCTGTAGATAGACAGAGTTAACCAAGACGGAGAAGATTAATGATAAGAATTTGTTCTTGCTCATCCGGTCATGACGAAGTGATCCGATTTAAGATACAGTCTGATAACCATACACGTCTTCCTGAAATTATGTTGCCAGAATTTTTGCCACGCCAGTAAGCATAGCTGCAATAACGATGGAGACCATAACTAATGTATACACCCTAAATCATGTCATCTGGAATTCTTACCACGCCAACCGGTATGGCTGCAAGAAAATCCAAATTTCATAACTAGGATAGTATAACCAACATCAGGCTCCACGTCCCTGTCGTGCTAGCTAGTATGACTGCAATAAATTCTAAACTCCATAAATAAAGTAGACATTTATCGTTCTCATCGAATATGTTTATCAGAATATCTTAACTCAATTCATAAAAACTGATCTTAGATACAAAGTTAAAGTCAACAACAAACGAACATCAAGATTCAAAATTCAACGACGAATCAAGGATAAGTAATGAAAACTAACAGAACAGATTTCGAGACAGGATTTAGGAAAAGTTTTTAGGAGAAGTTCCAAAGGTACGATCTAGGTCAAGATAAAGGAAATCATTAGAATATAATCTAAAACAATCTCAACCTGATATGAGACTGGCAAATCATATTCCCGTCTCAACCTAGAAGATATATAAGTTCAACTTATACCTTCCTCTGGGGTCCACAAACTTATTCCAAGAAAGAATAAAGTTTGATACGGACAAATATTTCAGAAATTAGGACGGACAGGAATGAATAGGAAAAGTTTCGAAAAGTTTGAAATAAGATTCCCAGGGGTCATCCCTGGAATCTACCAAGAGTTCCTAATATGTGACTGAGTACCAAAATCCTAAAATATTCCATGACTCAACCTTAATCCTAGGACATGCTCGCAGTAGTACAGATAAGCTCAAGTACTACCACGACTTCGCATTAATAGCAAAGACTGACCTGCATGGGCCACCACTAAAAACGTGTCATGACCCGCACCCGGATATACGGGTACGAATACGTGGGCCACGCCCATCCTACGCCGCAGTATCGGTGGTAGAGCGCTGTCAAGTATCCTAAACTAACTACAACTTCTAAGGGTCCATAACTAGAATGTACTCATGTCACATCACAAAAACTAAGAAAGATAAGACAAGAATTAATAACAATATCACTAGAACAACTAGAATCTACAATGATCATAAGACAGGAAAATAACGAAGGAACAACAAGACTAACTAATGATAACTACCAGGCAACTTACATAGAAGAATAGTGTGATCCACCTCAGCTAGCAACATCATGAAGTCCAATACTAGGGCACAACTACTCCTAAAATTTTGTCAACATATCCAGTCAGGATGAAACGAGCACAAATCTCAAATAACAGTTCTAATTATACGATATTAAAAATGTAGCAGTAAATAGAGAGAATATACAAGAAATCATGAAATGTACATGTGAGTATCATGGCAAGGTAAGATGTAAATCTAGAGCTAGAACAAGGCAAGTAAAACTGATCATGGCATGTACAAGAATCAAGAATCATCTGTCTAAGTGTATGAGTACTAGTTTCAACATGTGGCCGGCTTGGGTCTGCACAAGGTCTAATGATCCGGCCAATCATACATGGAGTGTAGGATTGGCTATCAAACAAGGTCTACAAGAATAAATAAGGCAGATAATGACCATACATCTACACTAATACTCCCCGTCCTCGACAAGTATAGTGGATCCAACCATGACACATCATGACATGCGATTCTCCGAGAGGGTAGCTAGCCTTCGCAAGAATCGTGTCTATACAATGCACAAGGAACAAGAAAGACTTGCACAAGATATACCAAGGAAAGCGAGGAATAATATCTCATGACGGGATCCAGAGAAATACCAATCCGTGTGAACAATGTGTCAAGAGAACAAGGATATCTACACTAAATACAAGAAACATAGACGATATCATAAAACAAAAATATTATCAGAGAATGTACTCGCCTGAGATCTGGTGGAATATGTCAACTGGTCGAAAAACAGTGCCTCGAGGACCTATAAGTGGAATACTGTATCAATATAAGGGTTTGTAAGTAAATCAAGTCATACTAAGTCAAACTAGGTTAAGGCAAGTTAAAGCAAGTCAACTAGATCAATCTAAGTCAATGGTTGACTTACAGTTGACTTTGGTCAACTGGTCAACTCTGGTCAACCCTAGGTCAACTCTAGGTCAAACTTGACTAATGTTGACTAACAGTTGACTTTGGGTCAACTGGTCAACTCTGGTCCAGTTCTAGTCAATTTTAGGTTACGGTTGTCACGCCTCGCTCCCGTAGGAGCGATCGTCCTCGCTAAGGCGTGATGCCGCACGAGCCTAGATTGCGCTCGTGCAAGGCAGTTTCATAACAGCTGATTACATCGACGGCGACGGGGTCGTCCTCCAGAAGTCCCAAGCAGAAATATTGAAACATGCAGCAGAAATTTAGAACAAGCACAAATGAACACAAGTCATTCAAAAGAAGCTCTTTATATTGATATTGAGTACAAGATTACATTTGTGGACGCAAAGCCAAATTACAAGTCTCTCGTGCTCACTTTTCTCTCATTTACAATTCATTATGCTCTCTCTCATCTCTCGATACAATGCTTGATGTCAGCGGAAGCTTCGGAAGGCGATGTCCATACGTTATGTCCTGTATAATTCTTCAATCCACGCAGCCGCACGCTTCGAATCGCCAAGGAACTCCGTGCCTCGACGCATCCAAGCGAGCTTCGCGCCACGAGCTTCTACCTGTGCCTGCACATGAACACTGTGTGGGTGTCAATACTCAACTGTACTGGTTGAGTGAGCTCCTCGCCCACCCATACATAACCGACACGTTCATTTACTTTGTGCAGCTTAAAACCCTTTGATTGTCTTTCTAGTCTTTTCTTAGGTTCAGTTTTAAGACTTGACGTCTAACCAACTCGACGTACAACGACATGGTCGTGCTATAATACCAACGTGTATTTCGATCGAGGCAGTGCCTCATCGTGCATGAACTTGACCAAACTTGAACTCGGGACGGCAGGGTCGTGCCATACTCTATTCGCGACTTCAACATATTCGAGACAGCGCTTCGCCGAGGAGCAACTCATGCGAACTCGGCCGTGCCAAGACCTTTACTTGAACTCAAGTGCCTCAAGACTATTCTCGTGCCAACGATGTCAAGGGGACGACTCGTGCAGGTCGTGCCGCTAGACTTGATTTGTGCCTTAAGACCTTGCTTAGACTTGTACGTGCTTCAGGATTGAGGCCGCGCCTCACAACTTATCAAGAATTTATCCATGCTACCGCCTAGCGGTCTTTCTATTCGACTCATGCTACCGCCTAGCGGTCCTTCTATTCGACTCATGAACCAACTTAGACAAGACTTGCCAAACCTAGTATCGATCTCATGGATATCCCGACGCCAAGTATCGTGCTAAGCAGGGTGCCTATGCTGCAGTCCAATCTTAGGCCCAAATATTGTGTTACCGACTAGACATGATTCCAGTCCTAAACCCAATCCAAAGGCATACACGCGGTGTGCCGCTATTGCCGACACATCTACATGAGTGGTCACTAGAAATGTCAAGCTATCTTGGACTGGCTCGTGGGATATCGGTCTTGTCCCTACCCGGGTAGCTAGCCCGGAGGCGCCGAAGTCTCCCATGCGGTTATCCAGCATCCTACTTTGAGCCACACTCGCTTCCTCCGGGCTGAATGATCCCGGCGCCCCGGCTATCATTCGAGAAGACTACACCTTGTCGAGAAGTTGTCCAATGACCATGCAAGTCTCAACTCGATCTAACCAATCCTTCCTTAACATAACCATGCATTCCTTCTTTCTATCAAAACTTAACGAGACTCTCAAGCCGCGGGACCGATCTCGTGTGCTGTAACGCCCCAGTCCCAAAATACGTAGGACCAAGTACGTAGATATGCCAGCTGTATTCATACGAAGTACGTAGGTTTCGTATAAATACATAAGCTGTAAAATGCAGTAATCCAAGACAAACTAAATCTCATCCACAATGAAAAGAATAATAATATAAATATCAACTTGAATATTTATGATGCAATCGTTGGGCGGAGACAAAGTTCACTACCAACTATCTCAATGAAAGAAATATACATGAATCGAAAAATGGCATGACGAACCAAGCGTAATCGTCTTCGAAAGAATGGAGAAGACCACGCTTCGGCTAGGATACCTGCGGAAAACATGATTACACCTGGGGAAAAACCAGGTCCTCAGACGGACGTAGCAAGATACAGGAAGAACAAGCTAATATGAATTGTCAGAATAATAAAATAGTATATAAAAGACTATCCTAGACACAAATATGCAAAGAAGATTCTAACCGCCTAATGTGCAATTTAGAGGACAACTTTCATGCGCATGGGTGGGATTTTAGGCTATGTGTACGTAACCGGCATCCAGTCATCTGTATCCGGCCGTAACGTCCAAAACGTCAGAGGGTATATACAAATAAATCGCCACAGTTCCATCCGGAGACTGTGGTTTACCTGTTTGGATTCCCATACGCACTAGCGACTGTCCTCTCCCAATATTTCCCACACTGTTCAAGTCATGTCCATGGCTCGTCCAGTTTTGTAACTGCTTGAGTCTCTAAAACCCTAGTCATAGCAGTTACGATCATCTATCCGTCATACGACTTTAGAGATAGCTAGTCAATAAGTTGTGCCCCTAGCAAACTGTCTCAAATCGTGTAGTGTGAGTGTCACAGCCAAAGAAGATATAAGGATATCCCCCAACAAGAAGGTAGTCCGCTAACACTAAGTCATCATGCATAAAATAAAATAATGACTAATAAAGTCGCTTGCACCCAAGTGTGGCTTGGACGTACAGTTTATAACAAAGAAAACTAACAATATGAACAAAAATAAATAATACAGAAAATAAATAATTGACAGTTAATTAGCAAGGTATACTTGCCTGTTGCGAAGCCTGGTGAGCTACATGGTGTGGTATGATGGTCATGATGACACAAAATTTGACTTCGATGTTACAACTACGCAAGGGAGCCTCTGTTGACGACACAGAGTATTCCATCGGATCCAGAATGGTCAGATTAGTTAGGGTTGACATATGGTTGTATAGGATTGGCGACAGAATAGGTATAATGGGATTGGTATAGTCAAAAATCGATAGTCGAAGGGTTTGTGAAAGTAATATATATACTATTTTAGAAAAATAGTCATAGTGCTTGAAGCTATATTTTACAGTGTAAAATAATTTTTGATAATGCATACTTGAAAAATAGAAATCGTTTTTAGGCAAAACCCTAAATTTATCAAAAATAAAATTATAGGTAGAAAGAATATTTATTTATTAATTAGATAAATATAAAAAAATAGTATATATACTGAAAATTATTTTATAGTTTGGAGGCTACATTTTTATTAATCAATATAAGTTAAGGTAAATATTTACTATATATTTTAAAATAATCGACAAGAGAAATTTCAATATATATTAGTAATCATAATACTCATCAAAAAATATAATAATAATGCTTTAGTAAATATTTGTACATAAAATTCTAATTACTATTTAATACTGTTAATGATGAAAAAAATATAATAATAAGGTCAGAGAAAAATTCGAGAGCAATTGTTCTCAGTTGACCAGTGGACATTTAAGAAAGAGAGAAGAAGAAAAATACAAGTACAATGAGAGCAGTTGTTCTCTTCTTCTCTTTTTTTAACAAAAATACAACAACAAAAAATATATAATAATAATAATAATCATAATAATGAAACAAAGTTTACAATAATAATAATAAAAAAAAAGTTTACAATAATAATAATAATAATAATAATAATAATAATAACATTAATACCTTACTTACTACTGTTCTTCTCGAAAAGAACGAAAGCATCAAAAAAACCAAAAAAACAGAAGAGGAATCAGAAGAAGAAGTTTGAGGGAGAGAGAGAGAAAACGAGAGGGTGAGCGAGAGAGAGCGCGATCGAAAAGAGAGGGGGAGCGGGCGATCGGTGAGGGGTCGGCCTCGGTGGTCGGCGCCGAGAGGCGAGACGGCGGTGGCGCGGCAGTCAGGCACAGGAGGCGGCGGAGGAGAAGTGGGAAGAAGGGGGCGTGATCGAGGAAGAGGGGTCGGGATGGAGTCGGTCAGCTCCGGCGGCGTGGTGCTCTGGGAGAGGCGGAGGGAGCTCGCCGAAGGGGGTTTCGCGCGCCGCTCGCGGTGGAGGCGGAGGCGGAGAAAGGGGTTTGGGGGAAGTCGGCAGGGCTGTGGCGGTTGGGTGGCGTTCGAAGGAGACGGGGGTCGGCTGGAGGCTGCCGGAGAGGGTTGCGGTCGGGGTCGAGAGGGGGATGGTGGCTTGGGGCGGCGAGCCAGCTCGGGCGGCGCCGGAGGCTGGACGCCTGGCACGAAGGACGGCGAGAAGGGTTTCTCGAGGGCGGAGGCACGCGACAGCTAGGGCTAGCGCCGTCGGTCGGAGGTCGGGGGTTCCGGGCTCGGCGCGCGGAGGAAGGGGAAGGAGGCTCGACGAGCGGTGGCTAGGTGGAGTCGCCGACGAACCGAGGTAAGGGCGGCTGTGGTTCTCTTATTCTTCTTTTTTTTTAAATTTGTGTGGTGGTGGCCGGTGGGGGTCGTGGGGTTGCCGCGGTGGTACGGGATGGCAGAGGGTGGAGGTGGCTGCGGTGACGGGGTCGGTAGACGGTCGGAAAGAGATGGGGCTGGGAGTGGTGGTAATGGTGACGGGGCAGCATGTAAGGAGGTGTTGACGATGGCGACGGTGGTTCTGGCGATGGCGTCGATAATGGTGGTGGTTGGTCTGATGATTGGCGAGGGTGGTGGTCGGTTGCCGTAGGATCAGGTCTGGATCGGACGAGGTGGACGGGACACTGCGGCAATGGCGGTGCGGTGGCTGACAAAGCAAGATTAGGGTTAGGATTAGAAAATTTTTTTGTGTCGGGATGTGTCCTGCGAGACACGGGATAGGTTGGCGTTCGGAGTTGTCGAGCGCGGAATAGAAGATCGCTGTATTTGTAAATTAATAGGAATATAATGAATGGCAAAAGGACGGACACGGACACGATACACGCACTGATGTGGAGAAATAATTTTGGAGGAATTTATGAATGGTAAAAATATGGACGAGTACCTGCCTATTTATAGGATGTGGGAATTCCCAGTTAGATAAGGATTTAGATTTATTTAAAAACCCAAATAGATAATTAGCTACTATTAAATTTAAATCCAAATTCAAATCTAAATTCCATCCAAATCCAAATCCAATTAAATTCCAACCTTTAGCTTAAAATTAGATAATATAAATCAAAATTTAAAATATAGATATTATTTTAACTATTTAAATAAATCTATAGAATCAAATTAAGATTTAAATCGCCATAATAATTCAAAAATATATTTTCCAAAAATACTAATAATATTAATTTCAAAAATAATAAATATTATTAAAATAAACTAATAGAATATTTATGAAATATATATGTATGTACAAAGAATATTATTTACTACTAATAACTGTATAAACCAAAGGGCTTTTTATAAATAAATTTATAAACTTGAAAATTTTGATACGATAGCTAAAATAATTATTATATATATTATTTTGAAATGATACAAATAAAAAAAATGTTTTTCAAAAAAATATGTACTCTCGCACAAATTCGCACTCGTCGAGCAATTTCGAAAATCAAAATTTCGCGCGTGACGTACAATACGTTATTGAGACGTATAAATACAAAAAAAATCAGTACAAAAATATAGTAGGAATTTAGGGGTTTTACATCCTACCCAACTTAAAAGAATTTCGTCCTCGAAATTAAGAATTTGTAGGGGGTAAGAAGACACAAGGGGTATGACAATGCTTCGGGCGAGGCAAAGAAATAACGCTTTAATATAAACAAGCATTTAGTAGGTCATGAACTTGATAAATTCGAAAATGGTCATGGATATGGAGGCTTGCTAGTTAAAGCAATAAAATCATGATAACACGAATTGAGTGATAACACGAATTCAGTAGATCAAGGGAACTAATTTTAGAGTCTTTAGGAGAGGTAGTTCCTTGGGTAGTGAACGTCCAGGTCGAAGGCATGGAAGTAGGAGAACGATTGGGATTATTCAAATGATTTAGAAGGTCACGATGGTAGGTTTAGCATCAAGGGAAAAGGCGAATAGTTTTATGATGAGGATTTAGCCACGGGTTGGTAATGGCTAATTACAGTGGTCATAAGTGATCGGGCAACTAAAGGGGATACTTGGCACGAGGGATTTCGTCCTTCTAAAATAGGAGGAAGACGAAAGTGATAGGATTTCAAAAGGTGATATTATCGAATAAGAATACGTGCTTCAAAGGCGGCCATATACATTTCAAAAGAATCATCAAGGCAGTCGTGGATGGGATTCTAAGGGAAAAGTTCAACTACATCCCATCCACGTAGATTGATATAAAAAAAGGCGAACCAAAGTGCACTCGGTTGATCAGACCATCATGCACCGGTTCTGATTAGACAATATGTTAGTGAGCGGCCGCTCAATAGCATATGCCTTGATCAAGCTCGATAAAGAATTAGCTTACAAATACTAGGCTATATTAGCATCATTAATCAAGGTAGTAAAAACATAAGCACGAGAGTAGACGAAATAAGAACCAATATGAATAGTCTAAGTGTCATAAAAACGCAAGCCTTGTTTATTCCTATACGATCATTCTACGGTTTATTGCCCAAGGCATGGTTGACAAAATGGTTTAAATTCCTCTAGTCTCTATGGTTTAGATAATACTATTTGTATTCCCTTAATGGTCAAGGGTGTGTCAGGTCGTGGGGTATTCTACCCAAATTAAAGAATTAAGCTAAGGGTGTTTGGGACATCTAACTAGTAGGGTCAATCTCTAGCAAGCACGAAAGAAAGATAAGGATAATGATAGAAGGAATCAAGCAAGATGCAGTCGATGAGTCAAACGGTAGATAAAATCTTGGAAAGAGGTCAAGTATGTGGATGAGATCCTAGATTTCTAATCCTATTCGCAGGCTTGCTTGGTACGATAAAGTAACCAAACAATTTATCTTGACCTGCATGGGCCACCACAAAAACATGTAACGCCCCAGTCCCAAAATACGTAGGACCAAGTACGTAGACATGCCAGCTGTATTCATACGAAGTACGTAGGTTTCGTATGAATACATAAGCTGTAAAATACAGTAATCCAAGACAAACTAAATCTCATCCCCTATGAAAAGAATAATAATATAAATATCAACTCGAATATTTATGATACAATCGTTGGGCGGAGACAAAGTCTACTACCAACTATCTCAATGAAAGAAATATACATGAATCAAAAAATGGCAAGACGAATCAAGCGCAATCGTCTTCGAAGGAATGGAGAAGACCATGCCTCGGCTAGGATACCTGCGGAAAATATGAACACACCTGGAGAAAAACCAGGTCCTCAGACGGACGTAGCAAGATACATGAAGAACAAGCTAATATGAACTGTCAGAATAATAAAATAGTATATAAAAGACTATCCTAGACACAAATATGCAAAGGAGATTCTAACCGTCTAATGTGCAATTTAGAGGACAACTTTCATGCGTATGGGTGGGATTTTAGGCTATGTGTACGTAACTGGCATCCAGTCATCTGTATCCGGCTGTAATGTCCAAAACGTCAGAGGGTATCTGCAAATAAATCGTCACAGTTCCATCCGGAGACTGTGGTTTACCTGTTTAGATTCCCATACGCACTAGCGACTGTCCTCCCCCAATATTTCCCACACTGTTCAAGTCATGTCCATGACTCGTCTAGTTTTGTAACTGCTTGAGTCTCTAAAACCCTAGTCATAGCAGTTACGATCATCTATCCGTCACACGACTTTAGAGATAGCTAGTCAATAAGTCGTGCCCCTAGCAAACTGTCTCAAACCGTGTAGTGTGAGTGTCACAGCCAAAGGAGATATAAGGATATCCCCCAACAAGAAGGCAGTCCGCTAACACTAAGTCATCATGCATAAAATAAAATAACGACTAATAAAGTCGCTTGCACCCAAGTGTGGCTTGGACGCACAGTTTATAACAAAGGAAACTAACAATATGAACAAAAATAAATAATACAGAAAATAAATAATTGAAAGTTAATTAGCAAGGTATACTTGCCTGTTGCGAAGCCTGGTGAGCTGCATGGTGTGGTATGATGGTCATGATGACACAAAATTCGACTTCGATGTTACAACTACGCAAGGGAGCCTCTGTTGACGACACGGAGTATTCCATCAGGTCCAGAATAGTCAGATTAGTTAGGGTTGACATATGGTTGTATAGGATTGGCGAGAGAATAGGTATAATGGGATTGGTATAGTCAAAAATCGATAGTCGAAGGGTTTGTGAAAGTAATATATATACTATTTTAGAAAAATAGTCATAATGCTTGAAGCTATATTTTACAGTGTAAAATAATTTTTGATAATGCATACTTGAAAAATAGAAATCGTTTTTAGACAAAACCCTAAATTTGTCAAAAATAAAATTATAGGTAGAAAGACTATTTCTTTATTAATTAGATAAATATAAAAAAATAGTATATATACTGAAAATTATTTTATAGTTTGGAGGCTACATTTTTATTAATCAATATAAGTTAAGGTAAATATTTACTATATATTTTAAAATAATCGACAAGAGAAATTTCAATATATCTTACTAATATTAGTAATCATAATACTCATTAAAAAATATAATAATGATGCTTTAGTAAATATTTGTACATAAAATTCTAATTACTATTTAATACTGTTAATGATAAAAAAAATATATAATAATAAGGTCAGAGAAAAATTTGAGAGCAATTGTTCTCAGTTGACCAGTGGACATTTAAGAAAGAGAGAAGAAGAAAAATACAAGTATAATGAGAGCAGTTGTTCTCTTCTTCTCTTTTTTTTAACAAAAATACAACAATAAAAAATATATAATAATAATAATCATAATAATAAAACAAAGTTTACAAATAATAATAATAATAATAATAATAATAATAATAATAATAATAATAATAATAATAATAATAATAATTGTAATAATAATAATAATAATAATATTAATACTTTACTTACTACTGTTCTTTTTCTCGAAAAGAATGAAAGCATCAAAAAAACCAAAAAAAACAGAAGAGGGATCAGAAGAAGAAGTTTGAGGGAGAGAGAGAAAACAAGAGGGTGAGCGGGAGAGAGAGCGCGATCGGGGAGAGAGGGGGAGCGGGCGATCGGTGAGGGGTCGGCTTCGGTGGTCGGCGCCGAGAGGCGAGACGGCGGTGGAGCGACGGTGCAGGCACAGGAGGCGGCGGAGGAGAAGTGGGAAGAAGGGGGCGCGATCGAGGGAGAGGGGTCAGGATGGAGTCGGTTGGCTCCGGCGGCGTGGCGCTCTGGGAGAGGCGGAGGGAGCTCGCCGGAGGGGGTTTCGCACGCCGCTCGCGGTGGAGGCGGAGGCGGAGAAAGGGGTTTGGGGGAAGTCGGCGGGGCTGTGGTGGTTGGGTGGCGTCCGAAGGAGACGGGGGTCGGTTGGAGGCTGCCGGAGAGGGTTGCGGTCGGGGTCGAGAGGGGGATGGTGGCTTGGGGCGGCGAGCCAGCTCGGGCGACGCCGTAGGCTGGATGCCTGGCGCGACGGACGGCGAGAAGGGTTTCTCGAGGGCGGAGGCGCGCGACAGCTAGGGCTAGCGCCGACGGTCGGAGTTCGGGGGTTCCGGGCTCGGCGCACGGAGGAAGGGGAAGGAGGCTCGACGAGCGGTGGCTGGGTGGAGTCGCCGGTGAACCGAGGTAAGGGCGGCGGTAGTTCTCTTCTTCTTCTTTTTTTTTAAAATTTGTGTGGTGGTGGCCAGTGGGGGTCGTGGGGTTGCCGCAGTGGTGCGGGAATTGACAGAAGGTAGAGGTGGCTGCGGTGACGGGGTCGGTAGACGGTCGGAAAGAGACAGGGCTGGGAGTGGTGGTAATGGTGACGGGGCAGCAGGTAAGGAGGTGTTGACGATGGCGACGGTGGTTCTGGCGATGGCGTCGATAATGGTGGTGGTTGGTCTGATGATTGGCGAGGGTGGTGGTCGGTTGCCGTAGGATCGGGTCTGGATCGGACGAGGTGGACGGGACACTGCGGCAATGGCAGTGCGGTGGCTGACAAAGCAGGATTAGGGTTAGGATTAGAAAATTTGTTTGTGTCGGGATGTGTCCTGCGAGACACGGGATAGGTTGGCGTTCGGAGTTGTCGAGCGCGGAAAAGAAGATCGTTGTATTTGTAAATTAATAGGAATATAATGAATGTCAAAAGGATGGACACGGACACGATACACCCACTGATGTGGAGAAATAATTTTGGAAGAATTTGTGAATGGTAGAAATATGGACGAGTACCTGCCTATTTATAGGATGTGGGAATTCCCAGTTAGATAAGGATTTAGATTTATTTAAAAACCGAAATAGATAATTAGCTACAATTAAATTTAAATCCAAATTCAAATCTAAATTCCATCCAAATCCAAATCCAATTAAATTCCAACCTTTTGCTTAAAATTAGATAATATAAATCAAATTTTAAAATATAGATATTATTTTAACTATTTAAATAAATCCATAGAATCAAATTAAGATTTAAATTGCCATAATAATTCAAAAATATATTTTCCAAAAATACTAATAATATTAATTTCGAAAATAATAAATATTATTAAAATAAACTAATATAATATTTATGAAATATATATGTATGTACGAAGAATATTATTTACTACTAATAATTGTATAAACCAAAGGGCTTTTTATAAATAAATTTATAAACTTGAAAATTTTGATACGATAGCTAAAATAATTATTATATATATTATTTTGAAATGATACAAATAAAAAAAATGTTTTTCAAAAAAATATGTACGCTCACACATATTCGCACTCGTCGAGCAATTTCAAAAATTGAAATTTCGCGCGTGACGTACAATACGTTATTGAGACGTATAAATACAAAAAAAATCAGTACAAAAATATAGTAGGAATTTAGGGATTTTACATGTGCGGGACATATCAAGACTTAGCGAGACTCCCAAGTAGCGGGACCGATCTCGGCGACAACCAGTCGCGTGGACTTCCTTTGATCGTGGCATACTCTTTACTAAATCCACCGTAGCACGTGCCTTAGACAGACCTGGTTCTATAGACGACGCTAACGCTCAGGTCATATACTTTACACGACCAGCCTTGTTCTCAAGGGGCTACGCGACTTGACAACCGCAGATAGAGCGGAACAGTGCTAGAATTGGCTTCGATAGCCCAACGCAACACTTGTCTTAACTTATTCGGTAACGACTCGATGAGCAAGGGCTACGCCGAACTATGCGTCGAGGGGAACGTGCTATGCACGGGGTCGACTTGAACAACTAAGTTCGTGCCTAGACTTAGCCAACGAGCCGTACAAGATGACATAACTTGCGGGACGTACGAAGGCTATGCCAAGCCTTGCGGGACAGGACCGTGCATGCTTTATTAGCATTCATGCGGGCGACGCCTATGGCTTAGGCTATTTCAAGTGTCTGGCAACTTAACAACTTAAGCCAACTTCCTTCTCCCAAGCCACGGGATTGAAGGATCGAGTGTCATTTGAAAGCACGCTGAGTCGACTTCTATGAAGACCGTGGGACCATTTTCCATGTTCTAAGACATTCCGATGGGTCGGGATTATTCTCTTAGCTATGTGCGTTCGTAGATTTTATGTTAGCCTACTTGTGCAAGTTGAAAACAAACGAGTTATTAAGTGAAGCCTAAGATGAAGCGAGTTCACCGAAACTCCCCCACCTGTGCGAGGAGTCGCCTCGGATGAGCGAGCCTTTGAGCAGCCGTTGCAAGGCTAAGTTCCAACGCCGTCGGCGTTTCGATTTCTCCGATTGACTTTGCGGGATGGGGCACTACAACATACACCACTCTGAACAAGTCTCGTCCTCGAGACTTTCCTGAAGGCAAGCCATCCTACCATTTCTATGGCCAAGACTTAATCGAGCCCAAACACGAAACTATCGTATACACTCCGCCTACGCGTTCGTTCGATTTCGAGCCACGCTCGCACGACTATCAATCTTTCCGTTAACATGATTTCAAGATCTCGACACTCTCCCATTTTCAAGTCTTGCTTGAACTTATCGTATCACTTGGCTGGATCGTGCATCCATTCCAAGCGTCCCCAAAATACATGCATTCAGCCAAGCCGCATGATAGAGAATTTGTCATTCTCACTCGAGTCGCATCGTGCACATACCCAGGCATCCCTGAAATATATGCATGTCAGCCGAATCTCGTGAGCGGGGTTTTTCTATCCTTAATTCACGCTATCCATCCATGCCAATCCTCAAGATCAATCCTTCAATTGATAACACTGCAACAGGGCATTTCGCCTAACCGCTAGGCCAATCTTTACGAGGCTAAGTCAATGTCAGGATTGGAATCATAGTTTCCCAACAATGATGCCAATACTGACCCCAATCCTAGGGTCAAACCATAGTCGGTAGTACGGGGTTTTCTACCCAAGTTCGCGTCACTCAGATTTCTAAACATCGAGCACGATCACCTATTCGCATCAATGCATTCGTTGCGCATATTCGAATCCATTCAAATCACCAATTCTAACCAATTCATGTATTTAATCACGAGGTTGTCTAGCTCGACAATACGTTGTGCCCCAATCTCACGCGAGTCCGATTACCCATGGCGGTTCATGAATTACCATGCAACGCTCTCGCGGAATAATCATTCTCATCGGAGCGTAAGTCTTGTTTGAGTTTTAGACTAACTCATTCTCGATACGCAGATTGGACCTACTCAATCCTCAAATTCAACCATCAAACACGCTGATTCATTCTCGAGTCTACCTTCGCGTCAAACCACAAGTCGAAGCAATCAGATTGCCACGCCATCCAAGTTCAATCACTCCCGCTGTATGAATCACCATACCAGCGCTCACGCGGAGTGATCGCCCTAATCGGTGTGACGCATGTGCGAGGCTGGAGTTGCGCTCGCATAAGATAAGAATGTCGAAGTTGCGGTTATCGACGAAGAAAATCCATACATTTCATTTTTTATCCAAGCCAAGATCTCGGTTCGATAGTCCGTTTATCATTCGTTCAACCAGAAAATCCTCGAGCCAAGTTTATCCTTTCCTCGACCCATTTCAATATCCCGAGTATAGCATCTATCGGAACAATGACCTTTGTACGATCGTTATTCGCCGAATCAGAGTACCCCCGAGTTATCGCATATTGATCTTTGATACGCATCAATACCATCGACGATATGCGTAACCTGACGATCTTCCTTTGCAACCAATTTCGAGTCGTGCGATTGATGTTATTGTCCGAACTGGATATACCACAATTCCTCAATTTTCAAGATCAAGTTCGATCGCTATTCCTCAAGCTTGTTTCAAGATCGTTGTTCGAAACTCAAGTCATATTTCATTTGCATCAATCCGATATCGTACGTGCGATCCTCTAAGTTTCCTCGATCAAGACCATTCATTTTCATTCGTCGTTCCGAATCATTTCCTAACTCGCGTTGCCCATTCACAAATTGTCCGATGACATCTCGTTCGGGACATTCGAAGTCACGATCAACTAAGCGTGACGCGCTCTAAGGCTTTGCGCGATCGCATCGCCTCGCCGACGTACTCGTTATTATTTCTAATACTCAATCTTCGCTCGAATAATTTCTAAGAAAATCCATACACCAGTCAGATTCGAGCCATCCAATCTAGCCTACAATCACGTTCGCGTCATTCGCTAAGACATCCTTCGGATTCGTTCGACGAATCCCTTGCGTAATCGCTCACGTTGCATCGACGTACTAAGTTGTTCGCACTATTTCCTCAAAATCCAAGTCAATCCTCCGTGTACGCCTAAGCGTTAACTCGATAGCGTTCCTATCGATAGACACTCTAAGTATAGCTTCGCTCCCGACCGAGCGGTACTTGATATCGCTCGCAACTCGTTTGCACCAAAAGTCAAGGTGCGCGGTACGCGATGCAACTTAGCCAAAAGGCCATGCGCATGGCTATCCCGTACGGACTATATTCGAGTTTGCACGCTCAATTGCTAAGGTCGATGTAAGACTAGTTAGGCACGTACGCGATAGGTTAACTTAGCATGTGTTCTCTATCGAGTCATATTTAACATCGTTTGGGACAAAGGTCGTCGCCTGTCGATGCGTTCGATTGAACACTTGTACGAGCTTTTGAAAATATTTAGACTTATTGTATGGACATGCCGAGGGACATTTGAGAGAGGGCGCACACTTGTTTTCCAACGATGAGCTTTCAAAACTGAGAATTCAACGTGAAGTCCAAGGACGTAAAGCCGTGCTCTGATACCATTATGTCACACCCCGCTCCCATAGAAGAGATCGTCCTCGCTAAGGTGTGATGCCGCATGAGCCTAGATTGCGCTCGTGCAAGGCAGTTTCATAACGGCCGATTACATCGGCGGCGACGGGGTCGTCGCCCAGAAGTCCCAAGTAGAAATATTAAAACATGCAGCAAAAATTTAGAACAAGCATAAATGAACACAAGTCATTCAAAAGAAGCTTTTTATATTTATATTGAGTACAAGATTACATTTGTGGGCGCAAGACCAAATTACAAGTCTCTCGTGCTCACTTTTCTCTCATTTACAAGCCACTATGCTCTCTCTCATCTCTCGATACAATGCTTGATGTCAGCGGAAGCTTCGGAAGGCGATGTCCATACGTTATGTCTTGTATAAGTCTTCAATCCACGTGGCCGTACGCTTCGAATCGCCAAGGAACCCCGTGCCTTGACGCATCCAAGCGAGCTCCGCGCCAAGAGCTTCTACCTGTGCCTGCACATGAACACTGTGTGGGTGTCAGTACTCAACTGTACTGATGGAGTGAGCTCCTCGCCCCCCTATACATAACTGACACGTTTATTTACTTTGTGCATCTTAAAACCCTTTTGATTGTCTTTCTAGTCTTTTCTTAGGTTCAGTTTTTAAGACTTGACGTCTAACCAACTCGACGTGCAACGACATGGTCGTGCTACAATACCAACGTGTATTTCGATCGAGGCAGTGCCTCATCGTGCATGAACTTGACCAAACTTGAACTCGGGACGGCAGGGTCGTGCCATACTCCATTCGCGACTTCAACATATTCGAGATAGCGCTTCGCCGAGGAGCAACTCATGCGAACTCGGCCGTGCCAAGACCTTTACTTGAACTCAAGTGCCTCAAGACTATTCTCGTGCCAACGACGTCAAGGGGATGACTCGTGCAGGTCGTGTCGCTAGACTTGGTTTGTGTCTTAAGACCTTGCTTAGACTTGTATGTGCTTCAAGATTGAAGCCGCGCCTCACAACTTATCAAGACTTTATCCATGCTACCGCCTAGCGGTCCTTCTATTCGACTCATGAACCAACTTAGACAAGACTTGCCAAACCTAGTATCGTTCTCATGGACATCCCGATGCCAAGTATCGTGCTAAGCACGGTGCCTATGCTGCAGCCCAATCTTAGGCCCAAGTATTGTGTTACCGACTAAACATGATTCCAGTCCTAAACCCAATCCAAAGGCATACACGCGGTGTGCCGCTATTGCCGACACATCTACATGAGTGGTCACTAGCAATGTCAAGCTCTCTTGGACTGGCTCATGGGATATCGGTCTCGTCCCTACACGGGTAGCTAGTCCGGAGGCGCCGAAGTCTCCCATGCGGTTATCCAGCATCCTACTTTGAGCCACACTCGCTTCCCCCGGGCCGAATGATCCCGGTGCCCCGGCTATCATTCGAGAAGACTACACCTTGTCGACAAGTTGTCCAATGACCATGCAAGTCTCAACTCGATCTAACCAATCCTTCCTTAACATGACCATGCATTCCTTCTTTCTATCGAGACTTAACGAGACTCCCAAGCCGCGGGACCGATCTCGTATGCGGGACATATCAAGACTTAGCGAGACTCCCAAGCCGCGGGACCGATCTCGTGTGCGGGACATATCAAGACTTAGCGAGACCCCCAAGTAGCGGGACCGATCTCGGCGACAACCAGTCGCGTGGACTTCCTTTGATCGTGGCATACTCTTTACTAAATCCACCGTAGCACATGCCTTAGACAGACCTGGTTCTATAGGCGACGCTAACGCTCAGGTCATATACTTTATACGACGAGCCTTGTTCTCAAGGGGGCTATGCGACTTGACAACCGCAGATAGAGCGGGACAGTGCTAGAATTGGCTTCGATAGCCCAACGCAACACTTGTCTTAACTTATTCGGTAACGACTCGACAAGCAAGGACTACGTCGAACTACGCGTCGAGGGGAACGTGCTATGCACGGGGTCGACTTGAACAACCAAGTTCGTGTCTAGACTTAGCCAACGAGCCGTGCAAGACGACTTAACTTGCGGGACGTGCGAAGGCTATGCCAAGCCTTGCGGGACGTGCGAAGGCTATGCCAAGCCTAGCGGGACAGGATCGTGCATGCTTTATTAGCATTCATGCGGGCGACGCCTATGACTTAGGCTATTTCAAGTGTCTGGCAACTTAAGCCAACTTTCTTCTCCCAAGCCACGGGATCGAAGGATCGAGTGTCATTTGAAAGCACGCTGAGCCGACTTCTATGAAGACCGTGGGACCATTTTTTATGTTCTAAGACATTCTGATGGTTCGGAATTATTCTCTTAGCTATGTGCGTTCGTAGCTTTTATGTTAGCCTACTTGTGCAAGTTGAAAACAAACGAGTTATTAAGTGAAGGCTAAGATGAAGCGAGTTCACCGAAACTCTCCCACTTGTGCGAGGAGTCGCCTTGGATGAGCGAGCCTTCGAGCAGCCGTTGTAAGGCTAAGTTCCAACGCCATTGGCGTTTCGATTTCTACGATTGACTTTGCGGGATGGGGCACTACAACGGTTGACTTTCGGTTGACTTTGGTCAAAATAGTCAACTTTGGTCAACCAGGGTCAAAACTAGTCTAACCTAGGTCAAATGTTGACTCTACTTCGACGTTCAGTCAAAGTAGTCAACCACGGTCAAACAGGGTCAAAGCTAGTCTCTATAAACATCTACAGAGTCAACACATTCAATTTCAGTGGTTGTGAAATTACTGGAATCGATGGATCTCAAAATACCACAAAAGGAGAAAGAATATAATAATAGGTTAAAAACCTACAGATGTTGTCTGATGGTGAAATAACCATTACCAACGTGTCCAAAATGGTCAAATCAGCTAGAATAGCCTGTCCATAAGTCCAATTTGGACACAGGAGCAAAAAAGTAATTTCGGGTCAAAACGATGTCCGTATCGGACCCGCTTTGCACCGAAAAATGTGCCAGAATAAAATTGCACAAAACCTAACAAATTATATGTCCACGAATCCAAAATGACGATACGAACTCAACGGTATCTCCGGAATTGGATTCCGATGACCTGATCTCTAATTGGTCCGTTGACCCGGACATTAGAAACCGATTTGCACGGAAAAGCGTGTCGGAGCCAATGTCCTCAAAACTCAGCAAATTATAGGTCAACGAGTCCAGAATGATGATACGAACCCAACGGTATATCCAGAATTGGATTCCGATGAGCCGATCTCAAAATGACCCGTTGACCCGGATATCGGTATCCGACTTGCACCGAAATACGTGCCGGAACCAATGTCCACTAAAACCTAGCAAATTATATGTCAACGAGTCCAGAATGACGATACGAACTCAACGGTATATCCAGAATCAGAATCCGATCAATCGGCGTCAAAAAGTCCCGTTGACCCGGACTGTGGGGCCCACTTTGCACCGAAATACGTGCCAGGGCCCACGTCCTCCAAATATAATAAACTTTATATGTAAACAGGCCAGAACGACGCCACGAGTCTACTGGTGGTGTCAGAAATTGAATCCGGAGTCCCGGGTTCAAAAATGGAATTTTACAAGTGTAACACTAAGAATTCGAATGACCAACTTTGGCGTCGAATTCGACCGACCTAACAAGCTCAAACTGAAATAAAATCTAAAGGAGGGCAGGAAGAGAGTTATACCAGCTACGCAGAGGAATTGGTGGCGCACAAAACGGAGCTGCGACAACGAAGATATGAACCCGCAAATTTGGGGTCAAGAAACTGTCCAAAAACAGTTCAATTAAAACGTCAACTTGGTGGCCAGTTTTGAGGTATCAAACGACGAAATTAACGGGTGAAATTTTAGGGGAGTGTAGAGCTATATACCGATATTATGACGGAGCAAAGAGTTCGCCGATACAACGGTCGGATTGTCCAAAAAATTGGTACGAAGTTGCTGTGACAGAGCGTACATTCTGAATCCATCCGCGCGCGCGTCGACGGAATCCTGTGTAAAACGCACGAAACGCCTAGACGGCACGTCCTGGTGGATGGTGGCCGCCATGGGGTGGTGCGCCTGGGTGCGCCCGGCCATGGGGGTGCTCGTCGGCGCTGGCGACGGCTGGGGCGGCGCGCGGCCGGCCGGTGCACGCGTACGGCTGCGCAAGTGCTGCTGCTTGCTGCAGCGCCATGGATGCTGCTGCTGTTCGTGTTGCTGCGTGGCGTGGCGGTGCTTGCCTGGCACGGCGGTGCGTCGGCTGGGCGGATGGTCGGAGGAGAGAGAGGAGGAAGAGGTTGATGGTGGTGGTGAGGTGTTCATGGTGATGGTGATGAATGATGGTAACGGTGGTGAGGAATAGAAGGAGGAGAGTGAGAGCTCGGCATGGGGGAGCTCGGGTGGTGGCTGAGGTGGAGTTCGGGAGGAGGAGGTCGGTGTTGGATGAGTAGGAGGAAATGAAGAAAAATGGTGGTGATGGTGTTGTAGTATGAAGAAGAAGAAGATATGAGGAGTGAAGATTAAGAAGAAGAAAGAATGGGAGGAGTAGCTGGTTCGTGCACAGGAGTGGAGGGGTTATACTTGTGTTGAATAAGTGAGAGAGAGAGAGAAAAAGATTGTTTATAATATGTGTATATAAGTGTATATATATTATATAAAGAGAGAGAGAGAGAGAGAGAGAAAGAGAGAGAATAAGAGATATTTAGATAGAAGGAAAGAGAAAGTAGAGAGAGAAGAGAGAGGGGGTGGGCTGGTAGGCTACACATGGGAAGCGGGGTGGTGGTGTGTTGGTGTTTTAATGGGAGAGAGAGAGAGAGTATGTATATATATATATATATTTTTATATATATATATATATATATATATATATATATATATAAATATATATATATATATATATATATAAAGTGGAGAGAGAAAAATAGATATTTAAAATAGGAAAAGTAGGGAAATTATGTGGGGTATTCGGGTAGTCACGAGAGGACAACATGGAGCTTGGGTTCGGGTTCGGTCGAGCCGGGTCGGATCAAAATCGGACAGGAGGCAATAATTGAATTAAAATGGATATTTAAAATCATGGGTAAATAAGTAGCATGTGGGGGCTCAAATAAATGGAACACCAGTGTCAGGCGGGTAGTAGGCTTCATGGGGGCCATGTCCATATTTGGGGTCGACTAGATTGGGTCGATAGGGTATCCACAATTCAAGTCGGAAAATAAATGTGACACCGTGGGGTGAATTAAAATCGGGTCACGTGTCAAAAAAGTTGTGTGAAGAAAATGGGACACAAGATGGTGTGTCTGAGTGGAACACGAAGGTCATGGGTGAAGAGGGTCTCGAGTAGATCATTCATGAGAAGCTGGTTCCGAGAAAAAGACTAGTCTGGTGCTCCTAAATTAAAAGTCATGGTAACGTGCATATGATGATCAAGGAAAAGAGTGGGAATTCAATTAATAATTAAAATGGTCTAAATTGACCCGAACTTGCGCGAAGCAAAAAGTGTACAAGGGAACAAGTTCGAGTGGGACACGAAATATCACTGTGAAGATAATCTCGTCTACTATACAAACTTCAAGAAGGAAGTTTCCAGAGACTGGCATCCCTGATGCTCTAGAAATCCAAGTCACGGTAAAGAGCATTAAATCAAATGATAATCAAATAATAATATATATTCAAAATAATTGATTTATAAAATTGAAAAAAAATAAGCCCTAAATTCAGGGGCTTACAGGTTCCTAGCTAGCGGAGGTCCACAGGGGGACAATTAAATACCGTGTCGCTTAAAGCTATTTACGTCCAGTTGAAAAAAGGACCCTTTCGACTTGTACCCAAACAAATATCTACTTTTATAACTTTAGGATTAAAAGGATTTGCAAGATAAATAAACTATTTTCTTTTGGCTAAATTAAAATATTGAATAAACCAAAACTGGTAGTGTCACAAATGTACTAATTCAATATTGTTTATGAAAAATGCTAATTTATAAAGTCACAACTGATAATTGTTACTAATATGACAAAGTATACATAATTTGTTTAACAATATGTGACTAATGTTTGTTAAATATTAATACTACTTATATGAGAACAAGTATATATATAAAAAATTTGCCTAGCAATTATTGAAGGAATATTGACAAGCAAACTTGTAACAAATTTATAACAGTAGGCAAAATATATATGTCTACAAATAAATATTTTGTCTACAAATAAAAACAATCGGTGAATAAATAATTTGTTTTACAAATAAATATTTTGTCTACAAAGTAGTAAATAATTGTTTAAACACTATTTATTAACAGTAACAGTAGGCGAATATTTGTTTGAACAATATTTGTTAACAGTAACTAAATATTTCTTAGTAATAAGCAAATACTTGTTATAAATATATTTGTTAACAACAAACAAATAAGAAATATTTGTTAACGGTAAAAAAATAATTTGTTACAAATATTTCTTAGTAACAGTAAACTAATATTTGATATATATTATAAGCAGTATATATATAGTTAACAGTAATCAAATAATAAACTCTTATATTGTTAGAAATATTTTTCTTTTTCTTGTTGTTATTTGTAAACAAAATAAAATTAAAGTTAATGTTACCGGCCTCCGAAAAAGTCGTGCACGAATCAATGCCCTAAGCGCTGATTCGGGTCTACGTACAGACTTGTTCCGAATGCAGCTCATAATGGTAAAATTCCCGATCTACCGGTATCTCCTCGTCACACACAACTCGGAAAGAGTAACCCGAACTTAGCCTTGCCCAAAAATTGAATATTGAAATTTGTTGTTTGTAAGTGAGAAGTAGAAAGAGAGAAATTTTTGTAGAAAATTCACTACAAAAGAAATAAAGTTGTGTGTCCTCAAGAAGAAGAAATGAACACTATATATAGCCAAAGAAACTAAACCAACCTGCCAATTTAACACCCATTATAGCCGGTCAATAGTGGACGAGTGGCTCTCCATAACTTTTTGTGCAAAAGAACCGGACACGAGGAATAAGACTTGACTTTTTTGAATTTGCCTAGTCAAACTATGCAACAGTTATATAAGAAATGTACCGAATGATGAGGTGAAGTAGTAGTAGGCGGTGGTTTTGTTTGGGTGGTGGTGACATGGAGGATAGGGCCGGCCCTGGTCCAGGCTAATATATGGGGGGCCTATTTTGAAAGTTGGTTATGTGCTCCCATGAGCTCAGGAGAAGGGATTGTTCGCACTTGTTGTACTTTTCCCACCCTTCGTCACCAGCGACCAGGCTAATATCTATCTATCCATCAAATTGAACCAAGTTTAAGAAAGAGTTGTCTTATTATTGATATTAAAAAAAAATAGCATTCGTATTAATTTAACTAAGACTACCCATGTAAATGGCGCAGAGGGAGACACGACATGACCCTTGTTAGCAATTCGGCAAACAGAAAAAATTCGGGACGACAAAAGTACGAGTATAAATCGACACAATATAAGTAAAATATGGTAAAAAAATTCGGTCAAAAAATCGTCTAACGAAAAATATTCGGATTAGATTTAATTCGTGTTTAGTACGTTTCATATGAACAAATTCGGCATATATATATGGCCCACCCACCTCTACTCCTTCATAAACCAGGGTTCAGTGTGAGAATAAGATGAGATTCGGGAACATTATATAAAATATAAAGAAAAGAAAGTGAAAGTAGGATAGAAAATGGAAAGGTTTTTCTTTGATTGTTGCAAGCAACATGTGTTAGGTTTCTTTTTTTGGTTACAGCTGTGAGATTTTTTCTTCTTTTCTTTTGATAATTGTGCCAGTCTTAATATTTAATAGCAGCAAGAGTCAAGAAAGTAAAAACTGTTGGGTTTCTCAGTCAAGTTTTTTTGGTCGAATGTTTTAAAAATTCGTACGGTACGTGTTTAAAACTCAGGGCCGTGCCAATAATACGGCCGCACAGGGCCTCCAATTTTGGGGGGCCTCAAAAAAATTATTAGGGTTAGTTTTATAATTTTGTATTTCAAGTTATTTCATTTCTTTCTCAATTCCTACTCTACAATCCCTCCAAGACCTCCAATTCTTGGATTCCTATTTCCTACTGACTCTAAGATTCATATTTATAATCATACAAAAAAATTAGGATTTCTTAAAGATATTGCTTTGACCGGTGTGTTAATTGCTATTTTGTTTCTAAAGATCCCTCAATTGTTAGATGAATTTATTTTCTACAATAATGATCATATATATATATATATATATATATATATATATATATATATATATATATATATATATATATTTATATATAATTTAAAATTTTGGATGTGCATGCTTAGTATTTATTTAAGAAATAATAATGTCGAAGACCGGAGCTCTTGGTCTTGCATCAGGTGACTCAGGTCCATAGTCGGTCCTATGATTTACGGGACCTATGACAAAATCTAAAATTTGGGCCATTTTTGTTAGCATTTTTACAAGCAAAATTATCAATTAAGCTATCAAAATCATCAATCAAACTATCATATTTTTTCGATTGGAGCGCTGGCTTTTTTGTTGCTTCCAAATTGGATCTTTATTTGTTTCTTTTTTGATATACCTAGTCTATTGTAAAATTACGGGACTTCCAAAATTGGGGGCCAATGGCGGTCGCCCACCTCGTCCGTGTCCTGGGCTGGTCGTGCTCAGGACTTGGAGGCTCTAAATTGTGTGATTACATATTACACTTCTCATTTGGGTATTGATCGTTATTCATTTTATTATATGTTTTCATCAACAGAAAATTTTGAGGCCAGATTTAGACAATTTAACGGTCAGTACGTCTTCTATCTAAAACATCTTTATTATACTACGTAATTTGCTTGAATATAGATAATTTGAGCTTTAGTTATTTTGTTTAGTAACTACCTATAGATTCAGTTATAATATACAATCAAGAGCATTTCCAGAGATTTTGATAAAGACATATAACAATATATTTAAAAAATATGAATAAATAAATTTAGGGCCACATTTTAAAATTCGCACAAGGCCTTCAATTATTAAGGACCGGCCCTGTTAAAACTCCACATGCTTAGAATTCGTGTACAAGTTCGATTTTTTCAAACGTACATAAGTATTATACGTTTATGTAAGATACGAAAAAATTTGCGTATAATACGCATTTTATTCGGGTGATTGCTAACAAGGGACATGACACGGTTAGCAGCGGACCAGCAATACAAATGAATATATCAGCGCCAGTAATACTGTGATATATCAGCGCTAGTATATCACATATATATCAGCGCTAGTATATCATCTATGTTCTGTACAATCCAATCCAAAATACAAAACACAACCCAAAATTCATTCTAGCATACATTAGTGTGAATTATCTATGTCCTGTACATATGGTGTAGTATATGTTCTTATCGAATCTAGTATCTGAAGGATATAACTGAATCAAGATGAACCCACATAATGTAATACTAAGACATCATCAACTACTAAAAGATATAGTGATAGGTTGTCGTATCATCATTTCCGAGGGATAAGGGTCGGAGGACAGTCAACTTTATCTACGGCTACATAGTTTCTGTCTCGCCAGTCGAATGGCTGCAGGGACTATGTCATGATCACCATGTCGTACCATAGATTAATGCAAATGGAGCTGGAGCTGGAGCCAAAATACAGAATCCAAAATACAAAATAAAGAATCCAGAATGCAAAAGGAGCTGGAGCTGGAGCTGGAGATACAATCCAGAGATTGACACAGTACTATTTCATATATGTAGTCCAACACAAATAGTCTAATATAAATAAGTTCCAATACAAATAGTCTAATACAAATAAGTACTAATAGCTAATGACAACCACGTAGCTCACGCAAACGCTCAGTGATACGATCACGCAACCACTTCGAATAAGTGGGATCGATGGCGCCAGGAGAGATGCAGTCCACTACAGGTGCTGGATGAATAGAACTCCCGGTCTCACTAGCTACCGGTGCCACTTCCTCCTTAACAGTAGGAGGAGTCACCTCAGCATTCAGTATTTCCCTCAAACGACGTGCCGCTGCTCGGGTCCTGGGTGCCATCTGGTAAGATCGATATTCACAAAGAATATAATTGTAACAAAAGCAAGCTAACTAAAGGAACCATCATCTCGTTTGAGTACATTTTTGAAAGCAGATAAAATATAGAATATTCGATTTTTTGCCAAGTGTGAAAAAGGATGGATCAGAACACAACCCAAAATTTATTCTAGCATATATTAGTGTGAATCATCTATGTTCTGTACATATGGTGTAGTATATGTTCTTATCGAATCTAGTATCTGATGGATATAACAGAATCAAGATGAACCCACATAATGTAATACTAAGACATCATCTACTACTAAAAGATATAGTGATAGGTTGTCGTATCATCATTGTCGAGGGATGAGGGTCGGAGGATAGTCAACTTCACCTACTGCTACATAGTTTCTGCTTCGCCAGTCGAATGGCTGCAGGGACTATGTCCTGATCACCATGTCGTACCGTAGATTAATGCAAATGGAGCTGGAGCTGGAGCCAAAATACAGAATCTAAAATAAAAAAATACAAAATCCAAACCCTGGGTTCGTCGAAAATACAAAAACAAAGATTGACACACAGTACTAATTCATATTTATTTTAAGTGTGAGAACGGATGGCTCAGAACACAACCCAAAATTTATTCTAGCATACATTAGTGTGAATCATCTATGTTCTGTACATATGGTGTAGTATATGTTCTTATCGTATCGAGTATCTGAAGAATGTAACAGAATCAAGATGATTCACATAATGTAATACTAAGACATCATCTACTACTATATAAGATATAATGATAGGTTGTCATATCATTATTGCCGAGGGATGAGGGTCGGAGGACAGTCAACTTTATCTACGACTACATAGTTTCTGCCTCGCCAGTCGAATGGCCGCATGGACTATATGTCCTGATCACCATGTTACCGATTAACCAACCAACAAAACTACTTGTTACAAATATCGGCACTATCGGTGCTTTCGAATCGGAGTATTACATTTTTCGGTGTCGAAAAATAAATAATTAATACTAAATTATCAGATTTTTTGGCACTATCGGTGCCCCTGACCAAGCCCCCCCGCACCCTTCCCCCCCTACACCACCCCTAACCCTAATCCGAACCCTATCCATAACCCCTCCCCCACCAGCCCCCCCTCCCTCACCAGCCCCCCTCCCCCACCAACCACCTCTAACCCTAACCCTAACCCTCCCCTCCCCACAGCCCCCCTCCTCACCCCCACCCCTAACCTGAACCCTAACCCTCCCCTCCCCCCTGCTCCCCTCCCCCAGCCGCCTCCACCCCCCTGCTCCCCTCCCCCAGCCGTCTTCACCCCCCGTCCCTCCCCCCCACACACCCACCCCTAACCCGAACCCTAATCCTAGCTCCCGTCCCCCCAGCCCCCCTCCTCACCCCCAGCCACCCTCATCCCCTGCCCCACACCCCCAGCCACCCCTCACTCACCCCCCGCACCCTCCCTCCGGGCCACCCGCACCCCTCCAACCACAAACAACCAAAATAGAGAGAGAGAGAGAGGGGGAGAGTCACGTACCGGAGAGGGAGGAGAGTCGCCGGAGAGAGTGAGAGTCACCGAAGAGAGTGAGAGTGCCGAAGAGAGTGAGAGCGCCGAAGGGGGAGGAAAGAGAGTGAGAGAGTAAAATTGGGGGAAATGAATCGTTGGGGGAAATTTAATTAGAATTTAGCTACGTGTATCCAAACGTCGCTAAATTAGTCGCTATTAGCGACGTAGCGACGTTTCGCGACGACTAGCTCATGTAACTAATATACGTCATTGTCACATTGCTATTTTCGTCGCTAGTAATGACTATTAGCGATGTTTCTTTTAAACGTCGCTAATGTGCACAATTTAGCGACGTTATACTAACGTCGCTAATGGAGCATATTTTAGTAGTGCCACCTTATGAATGTTGGCTTTGTGTCACCTTCCCATGCTATCATCATGTTTCGAAAAGTGTGCAAGTGCATGATACATTATAATAGCATGGAAGGATGACACATAGCCTCCTTATAGTGAGGTGGCACCTCACCTATATATATATATATATATATATATATATATATATATATATATATATATATATATATATAGGGGTTATGGTTTCTAACTTATATAGCCACCAAAAAAAAAATTATGTGATATAGTGCAAATTACTATATCAGTTAAACCCTAAATCAAATATCTACAAATTCAAACCAAAAATCAAATATCTACAAATTCAAACCCAAAATCAAATATCTACAAATTCAATTGCAAAATTTACTTCGTGCTCAGAACCCTAAATTTAACAAAAGAACCATAATTCAACGGTGGCAAGAACCCTAAATTCACTTCGTGCTCAACCTTGGGGTTTAACTGCTCTTCAATTAGGATTTTCGTAATGAAAAGAAAAGTAGAAAAGCCTAAATTGAAGATGCGAAGAAGATGATCCCTAAATTCACTTCGTGCTAATAATAACGGTGTCTGCAGAACCCTAAATTCACTTCATGCTCTTCAATTAGGGTTTTCAGAATGAAATGAAAAGAATAAAATCCTAAATTGAAGATTCGAAGAAAACAATCGAAGAAGACGAAAAATAAGAAGAAGAAGAAGAAGAAGATAGAGAGGGGGGGGGGGGGGGGGGGGGGGGGGAGAGGTACCCATCTGCGAGCGGCCCCGCCACTTCGTGCTCAGCCGATCGTCGTTGCCTCTCATCGTCTTCAGCAGATCGTCGTCGCCTCTTCTAGCACGTTCGTCCTTGGAAGAGGAAGAGATACAGAGAGAGAGGGAGAGAGAGAGAGAGAGTCGCAGAGAGCGGAAATTGAGCCAATTCCCCAGCCCCACCTCTAATTTTAGTTGAGTGTACACGTGGACTACACACGTGTACACTTAGTTTAGGAGTTGGCTTGCCACGTCACATTTCAGTTAGCAACTTGACGGAAAGTTAGTACAGGGACTGTAATACACCTTATTTATAACGTCTGTTACTTTTAAGTAAAAAATAATAAATGAGGTACTTTACTGTTATAATAGGGCCTAACTTGGAGGACCACCGAAGCAATTGAGCCGGCTAATATCTATCTATTCATCAAATTGAACCAAGTTTAAGAAAGAGATGTCTTATTATTGATATTGAAAAAAAATAGCATTCGTATTAATTTAACTAAGACTACCCATGTAAATGGCAAGGAAGGAGACAGGACATGACACGGTTAGCAGCGGACCAGCTATACAAATGACATATATCAGCGCCAGTAATACTGTGATATATCAGCGCTAGTATATCACATATATTCGTTCAAAACTGAATATGAATATACGTTTCCAGTTACCACAATAAAAACTTCTTGCGCTGCTTACGGTGGCACCGCACCTCCCTACGGCCGTAGACTATTATTGACTTATTGAGGCACTTGGCAATAGAAAGGGCTCATTCTTTAGAGGGAAAAGGAAGCTTCTTGGTTACTTCCTTTGCATGGTTCCTTGTATATAAAACCTCTCTTCCTTTGCTTGGTTTCACCACACCACACAGACATTCCTGCCGGAATTTAGTCATGATCCGGCGGCACATGGAGGAGCAACAGAGGGAAAGGCCGGAAGAAGATGTCGACAGTGGCGGTGGCAGAAGGAGAAGTACTGTTCTTGAGTGGAAAAGGCTCTTCTTCTTCATTTTCCACATCCTACTAAATATTAGGATACCGGGGAAAAACTGCAACAAGTGCGAACAACCCCTCCTCCCTGTCACCACCAGTACCCAAACAAAACCACCTCCTACTACTTCTTCACCTCATCATCCGGTACTTACATTCCTTATAACTATTATATAGATGTCATTTTTATTCGAGTCCATGCAACTTCGATAGTTAGTTCCGGATGTCAAAAGTTCCTGGTGCTCCGGTTAGCTGCTTATAACCGTGTCGTGTCGTGTCCTTTCAGCTGGAGCAATCAAGGAACGTCGACACACTAAAGGCGTTATCCAAGGCTAAGCATACCGTGTTCTCATCACTTGTGTCTATTCTCTGTGTACTACTCTCCCTCAATCTTGGAAGCAACACTACTCCTGCAACTCGCTTCCTGATCAAATCGTGCAACTCTGCGATACTCGTCGGAATTGTATGCATTCTAGCATCGATCGCACCCTCATTCACCCGTCGGTCTTGGCTTTCCAAACTTTTGTTTTTCACTGCAACAGGATTACTCTCTATCTGTATATTGCTTTGTTTCCTATTGGTTCATCTGTCGTACTAAGCAAACATCATACGACTTTACATTGCTTCCTTGTTTCTATATATTTCAGTTTGCCATACAAATTTGTATATATCCATTGATGTGTGATTTGTGAAATATATATTTTAGTTTGCCATACAAATTTGTATCCATTGAGGTGTGATTTATGAAATATATATATTTTAGTTTGCCATACAAATTTGTATCCATTGATGTGTGATTTGTTCACAACTATTCATGTAGTATAATTTTGTTAATATTCTTTTTCCTACATGTATGTGAGTAATATTTGGTTTCAAAGGGGCTGGCGCAGCTCAAATCCCCTTGGCCCGCATATACAATACAGAGTTCCTACATGTATGTGTGTAATATTTGGTTTCCTACGTGTACGTGCCTAATATTTGTTTGTTGGAATTATTCAACTATTAGAGGCCATCCAGTTGGGCTATCCATATAATCAACTCAAATTAAAATGATCTAATTGGAAACAAAAATACTATTTGGCTTCCAAAATATTTGGGTGATACCATCTCCTATTATGTGGCATATGATATGTTACCTGACAGGACAGCTGCCGTGATGGCTGACATGGCAGCTGACATGGCAAAATTTAACATTAAAATTAAAATTAATATTAAATTAACATTAAATTAACATGATAATTAACATTAAGATTAATCTAAACATTAACATTAACAATAACATAATATTAATATTAATATTAATATTAACATTAGCATTAATATTAACATTAACATTAATAATAATATTAACATTAACGTTAACATTAACAAAATTTGGACAACTAATTTTTTGGGTTAAAATTTGCCATGTCAGCGTAAAGTCAGCTGTCATGTTAGATGTCACATAATAGGATATGACATAATCAATACTTTGGAAGCCAAATAGCATAATTAAATTAAAAATTGGCTTGAGAGTATAATTGTCATGGAAATAATGTGTAACGAAAATAAATCTAATTTGATTAAACTTATATATATATATATATATATATATATATATATATATATATATATATATATATATATATATATATATATATATATATATATATATATATATATATATATATATGATGATAGTATAGAAGGATGACACATAGCTATCTTAGAGAGAGAGAGAGAAGGGTTATGATTTCTAACTTATATGGCCACCAAAAAAAAATCTTCTCTTTTTATTTTCTACTTCCTATCAACAGAAACTTTGACCATGTCTAATCCGGACCGGGTCACGGCCTCCCGGCCCATCTTTTAACTTGAACGGTGGTGGTGCTGCTGCTGCTGCTGCTGAAGCACTTCATGAGATCTCTCCTAACTTTTACTTTTCTTTCTTTAAAAAAAAAACAGAAGGAAACTCAAGAGTAACATTGTTGTTGACTTCGTGAAGATAGAGGTGGGGCTAATGGCTGATGCTGCACTTTGTTGGAGTTTGGTCTATTTCAAGAGAATTTTAGTCCCACATCGGCTAAACCAAAGGAGTTGTATCTCTATATAATAGCTTTCCTATTTTAGAGATGCACATGTGGTGTGGAGGTGCACATGGGTGTGCTATGTAAGGTTATTTTTCTAATGGGAAAAAGGCTAAATCAGCAATAAAAGCATTCATGCTTTTTGCTCTTGGGAAATTCATTTCCATGGGAGTAGGGGCTTAGCGACTTGGACTCGGACTCGGACTCGAACTCGGACTCGGGCTCATGGGCTTATGAGGTGTAATGTGACATTTTGTTGGCGCACTTTGTACTTAGTACGTCAGCATCGTCGCTAGGCGCATAGTGCGCTTTAGTTGCGCGAGCCACTTGCGCAGCCACGTTGCGCAAGCCCAGGTGCGCGCCCAGGTTGCTCGGGTTGCGCAGGGCTGCGCGGGTTGCGCGGATTGCGCAGGGTTGCGCGGGTTGCGCTGCGTGCGCTGTGTGCGCAGTGCGCGTAGTGTGCGCAGTTCAGTGCGCACTCTATCGCGCAGAGTGCAAGGAGCGCTGGGTGTGTGCGCAGTTGGCAGCAGAACGTGCGTTTGCATGTTCTTGGCTGTTGCTACATGTTCGGGGTGGTTATTACCGCGTCCCTAACTTTGTGGCAACCGACCAGTTGCTGCAGGGCCTATATAAGGCATCCTCTCTCTCAAGGCTTACTACAGAAAAGAAAAGAGTAGCCACCAGAAAGTACGTTGCGCAAGCCCAGTTGCGCTACCCAGTTGCGCGCCCAGGTTGCGCTCAGGTTGCGCTCAGGTTGCGCAGGGTTGCGCGGGTTGCTCGGGTTGCGCAGGGCTGCGCGGGTTGTGCAGGGCTGCGCGGGTTGCGCTGCGTGCACAGTGTGCGCAGTTCAGTGCCCGCTCTGTCGTGCAGAGTGCAAGAAGCGCTAGGTGTGTGCGCGGTTGGCAGCAGAACGTGCGTTTGCATGTTCTGCGCGGTTACTACATGTTCGGGGTGGTTATTACCACGTCCCTAACTTTGTGGCAACCGACCAGTTGCTGCAGGGCCTATATAAGGCATCCTCTCTCTCAAGGCTCATTACAGAAAAGAAAAAAGTAGCCACCAGAAAGTTTACGAAGTGTTCTTTAGCACAAGTAAACAGAGAATTCAGACGTGTTCTTTAACACAATTCTGATCTGCAGCCATCGAGAGAGAGAGGAAAGGCGCCGCACCAGCGTTGCTCTTGCACGGGAGTTCATGTCCGTCCGAGGAGTCAGAAGAGCAGAAGTGTTCCAAGTTCTCCGACGAACTTGCTGGTTCCTGGAAGCTGTTCGTGTAGGGCGAATAAAGCTTTGAGCAACGGTGATAATTCACCCCAGCAGGAGTTCTTCCATCATTCACCAGTCACCTTCTTCGTTGCTGCTAGTAATTCTGATTATATCTTCTTTTTAGAAGTACTACGATCGATTACTGTGATTACGAAATCTTTTTAGATTCTCATAATATCATAACGATATCTTTTTAGATCTTCGTTATACTCGCGCAACCTTCCTAGAAGTGTTGCGTTGGAACATTGTTTTTACATTGTTTTATTTTCTCAATTTTTCATCGAAAAATTGTGCCCCGGCAATAACAATCTCAAAGCTTTATTGCTACGATGGAAAACAATAATGCTTCACTCCTCCATACTGACTTTTGTAAGTTAGAAAAATTTGATGGAGAGCATTATCAAGTCTGAAAGAGGAAGGTTTTTCTCACTCTTCAACTCAGAGACGTGGATCACGTGCTTCTTGAAGAGGAACCTACCGTTCCAGATACTGGGTCTGCTGCCGCGATCTCTGCGGCTACTAAACTTCAGGCCAAGTAGAGAAGGGAGAATAGCATTTGCAGGCTGCTTATCCTGAATGCTATGGAGGATTCTCTTGCAGAATCCTATTCTAAGAAGAATATCGCTAGAGACATATGGGAGTCTCTAGAAAAACTCTACGAAGAAGACAAGAACAGGAGCAAGATATTTATGGTTGAAAAATATCACAAATGGCTCTTTGAGGACGAGAAGTCCATGCTGCCGCAGGTAAAAGAATTTTTGAAGCTGCGACAGAAGTTGGAAGACGAGGCGATGCCCCTCACTGACAAGTTCGTTGTTGGAGGGATTATCTCAAAGCTCCCCGCTGGGTGGAGCAAGTTCTATACAAACATGCATAGGAAGAAGCTTGAGATCAGCCTTGAAGATCTCTTGCAGGAAATATATGTTGAGGACCAGATGCGGGCTCAACTGAAGATGGACACACTGTCCAAGCAATTGGCTAACGCCAATTTGGTTCAGTCCAAGGAACCAAGGAGAAAGCAAGCGGCTTTCCACAGCAAGAAGGACCCTGACAATCTGAAGGTTAAGGGAACTTCTATCAAGAAAAAGAAGCCAAGTCTCAGATGCCTTGCTTCAAGTGTGGCAAGAAGGGCCACTTTAAGAATGAGTGCAAAGCAAAAACCAAGCAATCAGAGCAAGGAGAGCCAAGTAAGGTATCTATGATCACTGACATTGTTGCTATGATTGCACAGGTTGATGCGGTAAGGACTATTCTGACTGGTGGGTAGACAGTGGAGCCTCCTGCCATGTCTGCTCCAGTAAGGAGTGGTTCACCACCTACACCCCTACTTCTGAAGTGGTTTTGATGGCGAACCAGGCACAAGCTGAAGTGCTTGGGATCGGGACGGCGGTGTTGAAGCTGACTTCGGGGAAGTCTCTGACGCTTTAAGGCGTGAATCACGTACCTGCTATCGCCAAGAACCTGATCTCGGGAGGCCTACTCTGTAATGCAGGCCTCATGATGGACATCAATGCTGGCCAGATGGTGATGTCTATCAAGGGAACATATTTCGGGAAAGCTTTTTATACCGAAGGAATGTTCAAGATTCAGCTTGTAAATCAGTCCAATATAATTAATATAATTAATGAAGTCACTCATTCTGCTTATACTCTTGAGTTGTGGCATAATAGGCTAGGACATGTTCATTGTAAACGAATAAACAGAATGTCTAGTCTAGGACTTATCTCCAAATGTGGGGGTAAGGTAGAGAAATGTGAAGTTTGTGCTCAAACGAAGATCACATGGAAACCCTTTCCTCGGGTTAATCGAAGTACAGATCTTCTGGAGTTGGTTCACTCCGATATCTGTGACTTCAAACAGTTCTCTACAAAGGCCGGGATGAAGTATTTCATAACCTTCATTGATGACTTCTCAAAGTATGCGTTCGTCTACTTGCTGAAAGACGAAGTATTCGAGAAGTTCAAGGAGTTCAGAGCCGAAGCTGAGCGGCAGACTGGACAACAACTCAAAAGGATAAGAAGTGATCGAGGTGGGGAGTACAGGTCTCATGAATTCGCATCATTCTGCAAAGAACATGGAATTATCAATGAGACTACGGCTCCGTTCTCTCCTCAATCAAACGGAGTAGCAGAGAGGAAGAACAGAACGTTAACAGAAATGATTAACTCAATGTTGTTGACTGCTGGTCTTCCTAAGTGCTACTGGGGAGAAACTGCATTGACGGCCACTTTTATTCAAAATAGGGTGCCTCATGCAACTTCTGACATTACTCCTCATGAACTCTAGTTTAAGGTCAGACCAAACTTGAATGTCATTCGAGTGTGGGGGTGTTTGGCATATGTCAAGTTTTTAGATCTAAAGATTCAGAAGCTTGGGACAAGGACTACAAAGACGACCTTCTTGAGGTATGCCGAGAAGAGTGATGCTCGGAGATTTCTTGATATTGAGTCAAATTATATCATTGAATCTCGCGATGCAGAATATTTTGAAGACAAATTTTCAAGGCACAAGAATATTGTTCTTGCGGATGTTCTGGAGAACAATGAGGGTGCACAAGAAACTGAAGTCTTCAATGAAGATGTGGTCCAAGAAGATGTTGTTGTTGAAACAACGGTTGAACCAGAATAAGCTGAGCCGTCAGCTAAGCGTGTGAGGAGGCCGAAGGACTTCGGAAGTGACTTTGTCACCTATCATTTGGTAGCTGATCCGCTTACCTATGATTAGGCGATGAAGACCAGAGACGCGGTTTTCTGGAAGGAGGTGATTGACAATAAAATTGATTCCATCACCTCAAATAACACTTGGGTATTGGTTGATCTTCCTGAAGGAGCGAAACCCATCAGATGCAAATGGATCTTCAAGAAGAAGATGAAAGCAGACGGAACTATTGACAAGTTCAAGGCTAGGTTGGTAGCCAAGGGATTTTCTCAGAAGCAGGGGATTGACTATTTTGACACGTATGCTCCAGTAGCCCGGATGACCACCATCAGAATGTTGATTGCTCTTGCAGCAATACATAAGATAGTGATACATCAGATGGATGTGAATACGGCTTTCCTAAATGGCGAGCTGACCGAAGAGATTTACATGCAACAGCCAGAGGGATTTATCATCAGGGGTCTTGAAGACAAAGTCTGCAAGTTGGTAAAATCTTTGTACGGTCTTAAACAGGCTCCCAAGATGTGGCATTAGAAATTTGACAAAGTTATAAGGTCAAATGGCTACATGGTCAGCGATACGGACAAGTGTGTTTACACGAAGTTCGCTGATAGAAGAGGTGTGATCGTTTGTTTGTACGTGGACGACATGCTTATCCTAGGTACGGATATTAGCTGTGTCACGGAGAAAAAGAAATTCATCTCAAGCAAGTTCAGTATGAAGGACATGGGGGAAGCTGATGTGATCTTAGGGATCAAGATCATCCGGACAGACACTGGACTAGCGCTGTCACAGTCTCATTATATTGAGAAAATGATCACTCGTTATGGGTATCGAGATCTTCTAGGGATCGATACGCCGTACAGGTGTGATCTGAAGCTGAAGCCTAATTCAGGGAAAAGCATCAGGCAGCTGGAGTATGCAAGCATAATGGGAAGTTTGATGTATGCTACTACTGCCACAAGGCCTGACATAGCTTTTGCCGTGGGAATGCTGAGTCGTTTCACGAGCAACCCAGGTGCTGAACACTGGAAAGCTGTGAAACGGGTTATGAGATATCTCAAGAAGACTCAGACATATGCACTGTACTACAGCGGAGATCCGCCGGTAGTGGAAGGCTTCAGTGATGCCAGTTGGTGCTCAGAGGTGGAGAGCGAGAGGTCCACAGGTGGATACATTTTCACAATGGATGGAGCTGCTATATCGTGGAAGTCGAAGAAGCAGACTATGCTCTCGCGGTCATCCATGGAATCTGAGTTCTTTACACTAGATACCACAGCCGAGGAAGCAGAATGGCTTCGGGAGCTCATGTATGATCTTTCATTGGTTGGGGCACAAATACCGACGATACCGATATACTGCGACAACCAGACGACTGCGACGGTGGCATCAAATGACCTCTTCAACGGAAAGAAGTGGACTGTGCGGTTGAAGCACAGGACAGTACACGATCTTATCAAGAGAGGTGTTATTGCAGTGATTGATGTTCGAAGTCAGGAGAACCTGGCGGATCCGTTCACCAAGGGCCTCAAGCGCCAGCTGGTCAATGACATAGCTTGTAAAATGGGCTTGAAGGCATTCTGATATTGTATTATTGTATTCCTACCATAAAGTTTTATGCTAATAGTTCAAAGATTTATCTACTAGGCATCTAGCTTTTGGTTCAAGGGAGGACCACTAATCAGAAGAATATCAGGAACGGTAGGTACATGTTCTATTGGGCATGGAGAGGTTACGGACCTATAACCACTATTTCTACTATTATTTTCTGCGAAAAACGGTTCCTGTGGGAAGGTTGGCTTAATTGCCTTAATGAGTTCTCAGGCAGAGTGAATGCCTGGAGTGCTTTACAGGAAGCACGGTAGAGCAGCACTACAAGGAGTAAAACTCCATGCTACAGTGGGGTGACTCCACAATGAGGTTCCTATATGTGGGGTGCTGCCCAAGAATAGGATAAAGCCTCGGCTTTGCAGGCCAAGTCACAGCGGTGTAGCACCGCAAATAGGCAGTTAGCCTAATGTTTTATGTTAAATATAAAGAGGGGTGTAGTCAGCACTACAAAGAGAATGAGTTCCTCATGTTACAATGGCACGACACTACCATGAGGTACCCGGTTAGGGATAAAGCCTCGGCCTTGCAAGCCATGTCGTTGCGGCGTAACACCGCAAGGGAGCCTAAGGCTTCATGCTGGTTAGTTTGGCACTACAAAGAGGCGGTTGCCTCATGCTACAGTAGTATGACACTACGATGAGGTTCTCGGTACAGGGTAAGGCCTCGGCTTTAAGCCATGTCATAGCGGCGTAGCACCGCAAGGGGAGCACAAAGCGCTTCATGCCATGTCTCTTTATAATGAACTCAGCTATAGTGTATGGACAAAGAGATATCAGGCCGTCTCTTGAGAGTAAACTTGTAGACGCCCAAAATTATACATTGAAACCAGGCTGGCACAGGGCCTTTAATGTGTAGCCAGAAGCACATGTAACTATATTATGTGAGTGGAAAGAATTTCAGCTATGATGCAGAATTCAAGGCTTAGTCCATTCTTGTATTATAGTTTGATTTTTGACCCACACGGGAAGATTCAAGTCGTAAGCGACATCTCTCCTAATACATGATGGACAGTTACTCTGGGGAACACTTATACCCATATATATAGAGATATGTGGGGGATTGTTGGAGTTTGGTCTATTTCAAAGAGAATTTTAGTCCCACATCGGCTAGACCAAAGGAGTTGTATCTCTATATAATAGCTTTCCTATTTTAGAGATGCACATGTGGTGTGGAGGTGCACATGGGTGTGCTATGTGGGGTTATTTTTCTAATGGAAAAAAGGATAAATCAACAATAAAAGCATTCATGTTTTTTGCTCTTAGAAAATTCATTTCCATGGGAGCTAAGCCCCGTAGGGGCTTAGCGACTCGGACTCGGACTCGGACTCGAACCCGGACTCGGACTCGGGCTCATGAGGCTTAATGTGGTGTTTTGTTGGCGCACTTTGCACTTAGCACGTCAGCATAGTCGCTAGACGCATAGTGCGCTTTAGTTGCGCTCGTTGCGCGAGCCACTTGCGCAGCCACGTTGTGCAAGCCCAGTTGCGCGTGCCCAGTTGCGCATGCCTAGTTGCGCAAGCCCAGTTGTGCTACCCAGGTGCGCGCTCAGGTTGTGCTCTGGTTGCGCTGGGTTGCGCAGGGTTGCGCGGGTTGCTGGGTTGCACATGGTTGCGCGGGTTGCTCGGGTTGTACAGGGCTGCACGGGTTGCGCGGGTTGCGCTGCGTGCGCAGTGCACGTAGTGTGCGCAGTGCGCGTAGTGTGCGCAGTTCAGTGCACGCTCTATCGTGCAGAGTGCAAGGAGCGCTGGGTCTTTGCGCAGTTGGCAGCAGAACGTGCGTTTGCATGTTCTGGGCGGTTGCTACATGTTCGGGGTGGTTATTACCACGTCCCTAACTTTGTGGCAACCGACCAGTTGCTGCAGGGCCTATATAAGGCATCCTCTCTCTCAAGGCTCATTACAGAAAAGAAAAGAGTAGCCACCAGAAAGTTTACGAAGTGTTATTTAGCACAAGTAAATAGGGAATTCAGACGTGTTCTTTAACACAGTTCTGATCTGCAGCCATCGAGAGAGAGAGGAAAGGCATCGCACCAGCGTTGCTCTTGCACGGGAGTTCGTGTCCGTCCGTGGAGTCAGAAGAGCAAAGTGTTCCAAGTTCTCCGACGAACTTGCTGGTTCCTGGAAGCTGTTCGTGTAGGGCGAATAAAGCTTTGAGCAACGGTGATTATTCACCCCAGCAAGAGTTCTTCCATCATTCGCCAGTCACCTTCTTCGTTGCTGCTAATAATTCTGATTGTATCTTCTTTTTAGAAGTACTACGATCGATTACTGTGATTATGAAATCTTTTTAGATTCTCGTAATATTATAACGATATCTTTTTAGATCTTCGTTATACTCGCGCAACCTTCCTAGAAGTGTTGCGTTGGAACATTGTTTTTACATTGTTTCATTATCTCAGTTTTCTATCGAAAAATTGTGCCCCGACAATAACACACTTCCTCTCTCCTAATTTTCCTCTCCTACTTTTATTTGTTAATAAAATAGAATGCAACTCAAAAGCCTTGTTAAGTGAAAAAAAATTCGGGATACGAGTATAAATTGGTTCGTACAAATAAAATATATTTAAAATTTTGATTAAATATATATAAAAAATATTAAGATTAGAAATTTCACATTCTTAAATATGTTATCAAATTTGATTAATTAAACAGATTCTCATCATAATTTTTTGTGCCAAATTTTTTAATAATTTATACGGAACATATTTAAAATTTTGCATGCTTTTCATACTAATTGAAATCTTTCAAAAGTACATAAATATTGTATGTTTCTGAAAGATACAAAAAATTTTGTGTATAATACGAGTTTTATTTGGATGAATGCTAATAAGGCTCAAAAGTAAGAGCATGACTACAACCAAAGGATACAACCCTTTTACAACTTGTCACGTGGCCGACCTCTATTGGAGGGGAGAGATGAGAGGTGGGGCCGAGTGAAGAAGTTTCTAAATATTTGATGGTAAATTTAGCATTATGTAAAAATAGCATACATGTCAATCCAATCCTATACGTGACTGCAGAACCAGTTACGCCTGCATGCGGCTATCTGACAGAACCAGTTACCGTTGTTATTGACCGGTAGGATCTACTGTACCCTTTCTTTTTGTAGCCCCAATTTAATCTCTTCCCCCACCAAAATCCAACTAGCCTACGGCATAACTTTTCTAATGAGTTGGATGCTATTTAGGAAGGGGAAAAAATGGGTGAAAAGAAAAAGTTTAGAGAAAAAAATGAGAGAAAAATCAAGCGTATTGGTGTTTAAAAATGGGAGAAAAATGGAAAAAAAAATTGAAAAAAAAAATCAGGTGGGTCCTAATAAAAAAATATATTTGATAAGAGAATTTTGAAAAATTTATCCAACTATCCCTTAAAAAAATAGTTATAAATTATAATATGAGAATATTAAAGACTAAATAGTAATCTAGAAATTGCTGAGAAATCCAAATTCGGGGTTGGTTTTTATGAAAAATCCACCCGCAGGATAGGTTTTATGAAATGTCCAGAATTATATATTTTTACGTTAAATATTCCAAAATTTTCTTTAGATGCTCTGTATTTACAAAATTGTCATTTTATTAATACCATAACTACCCCTTCGCACAAACTCAGATTTAGATTGCGATTCTCGTCTTCTTCTTTTTCTTCACGAGAGATCTGAATTCCATTGCTCTCATCTTCAGCAGAGATCGTTCGTAGTTCACTGTGCTTTTCTTCAATCGAACTTCGATCATCGCTCATCATCATCATCATCATCTTCCTGGAGAGATTTGAAATTTTTCGATGATTAGGTCAATTGTGCAGAGAAGATCTTCTTCTTCTTTTCCATAAGAGTTAGCATCGTTTTGAAAGAAGAACGAAACTATTTATTCCTAACAAAAAGTTTTCTAAAAACAAACAAAAAAATAGGTTTCTGTCAACTGTTCTCCATCATTCTCTGTGATTTTAACACGGAGACTTGATTCTCCGTGATTTTAACACGGAGAATGACCATTCTCCGTGATTTTAACACGGGAAATGATCATTCTCTGTGATTTTAAGAACGGTGAATGGTCATTCTCCGTGATTTCTGATACGGAGAATGACCATTCTCCGTGTTAAAACCATGGAGAATGACCATTCTCCGTTATTAAAATCACGGAGAATTGCAATTCTCCGTGGTTTTAACACGGAGAATGGCAATTCTCCGTGTTAAAATGATAGAGAATGGTCATTCTCCGTGATTATAATACGGAGAATTAATTCTCCGTGATCTTAACACGGAGAATGACCATTCTCCGTGATTTTAACATGGGGAATGGTCATTCCCCGTGAATTTAAGAACGGAGAACGGTCATTCTCCGTAATTTCTAATACGGAGAATGAGCATTCTCCGTGTTAAAATGACGGAGAATGGACATTCTTCGTCATTTTAGCACGGAGAATGGCCTTTCTCCTTGTTAAAATGTAGGAGAATGACCATTCTCCGTGTTAAAACCACGAAAAATGACCATTCTCCGTGCTAAAATTATGGAGAATAACCATTCTCCGTCATTTTAAATAGAGAATGGCAATTCTCCGTGGTTTTAACGCGGCCATTCTCCGTTATTTTAACACAGAGAATTAATTCTCCGTGATTTTAACACGGAGAATAACCATTCTCCATGATTTTAACACGGGGAATGGTCATTCTTCATGATTTCTAATACGGAGAATGACCATTCTCCGTGTTAAAACCACGAAGAATGGCCATTCTCCGTGTTAAAATGACGGAGAATGGACATTTTTCGTCATTTTAGCACGGAGAATGTCATTCTTCGTGGTTTTAACACGGAGAATGGTCTTTCTCCTGCATTTTAACAAGAAGAATGGCCATTCTCCGTGATATTAACACGGAGAATTACCATTCTCTGTGATATTACCATGGAGTCCTGTATTTTATGACCAGTTGAAACTTTGGAGGGCTATATATTTTGACTGGGAGGTCGAAACGAGGTCCGGTTTGTTGCAAAATGAGCGTATTTTTGAGTAGCCTGAGATAAATTGCCCTATCATTTGTCGGCCTTTCGAAATTTTAGAATCGTAAAAAAAATGATGTTTGGACCTCCATTTTAACAGTTTTACCGTTTGTCGTCTTTCCAAAATTTTTCGACGAGTTTTTGAAGGAAGGTTGAAGATTTTGGAGGAAAAAATATAGATTCAAAACTGAGCGGCGTATGGAAGAAGTGGAAGTATCGAAACGTTTTTTTTTTTGAAGAGTAGGGTTCGAGAGTGTTTTTAATAAATTAAAAGGACAAAAAAGTCATTCAAAACTCCCTTTATATATTTTTCGCTAATTCTAGACACGCGATAAAATATTTTTTTGTGGTGGGTTTTAGATAAAACTTTTACAATTTTTGGACATTTCATAAATTTTCCCAATAGTAATTATGTCTTTGATGACAAACAAACAAAAATTTATTTTTAAATATTTCATTCTCCTATTTTGTTTATTCAAACAAGAAAAAAAAAACCTTTACCCTCATTTCTTCTCTATATTTTTTTTTTCCTCATTTTTTTCCTTTCCCTACCTAGTAATGTTCCCAAACACACTATTCGGACTAGGATTCCAACTAGTCCGAAGTCATAATTTTCATGCATCCAACAAGCCTACGTTGTTTAAATTTTCAAAGACACTAATAACTGTTGGGAAAGAAGCGCGGAAACCTTTCCCCAAACCGGAGAGTACCTGCGAGAGGACCGAGCAATACAAACGCACGAACCCAAAAACAACCACACAAAACAATCCACACAGACACAGAGAATTTTTGACGTGAAAAACCCTTGCGGGAAAAACTACGGGACGATCGGAGTCCAACCCTGAGAAGCCTCCACTAATGGAATAGAAGAATTACACCCTCTACAAACTCCTCCCGATCCAAATCGGATCCCCACAACACTCAGAAGTAAGAACAATGATTACAAGGCTACGAAGAGCGAGAACGACGAGTAGAGATTACCCGAAACACGATCTCCTTCGAAAACGACCTTCAATCCTCCGTCTTCTCTCCCGAAGTTGTAATGGCACTCTTGCCTCCTTCTCTCTCTCCAAGTTGTGTTACGTTGCGTAATGAATTAGGGTTTGAAAATCCCAACTTAACTCCCTAATCCCGCAACAAATCTGGACCGTTGGATTAGATCCAGTGGTAAAAAGTTCACCCTAAAATCCGCTTCAGCCCCCGACGACACAGAGTTCGGCCAGAACTCTATGTCGGGCAACCAGCACTGGCCGACCCAATTCTGGAATGGGGAGGTAGAGTTCGGCCAGAACTCTGCCTGGGGCAGAGTTCGGCCCGAACTCGGCCCCCCTTGAAGAACAGTTTGGCAACTCTAGAGGGGGGTGAATAGAGTTTATATAGAAAACTAGCCAATTAAAATTAACTCTTTCACCAACAATAAATAATCAGAGTAAAGTGCAGAAAATAAATGAAGAGCAGAAGAGCATACGCAAACACAGCGATTTTAACATGGTTTCCCTCGTGGAGGACTAGTCCAGGCCTGAGAACTCTAGCTCAGGATTAATCCACTATTTGTGAAATAGTAGCTTACAACCCGTGCCTTTACTTCAGAAGAGCACGTCAACTTCTTACAGAAAATCGCAGTGGCGATTGCTTGGAATTGTCCAAGCGACTTCTTCACTCTTGCACAAGATTCCTAACTGAGAGATGCTGAGCACTCGAGACTTAGGAGGCTTGTGGCTAGTAGAAAGGAAGGGTATGGCTTATTGAGCTTGTAGGAGAGAAGAGAAGAGAAGATTGAGTGAGTTGAAAAGAGAGAATTCATGCCCTATTTATAGTGTTTTTAGAGGCAGAATTCGGCCAGAATTCGGGTAGGAAAATTCAAAAATTTGGCCGTTGGACAGCTAGCAACCAGCTAACCCTAAAATTAGGGTTCCTGATTTCTAGGGGACAGAGTTCGGCCCGAACTCTGTGTGGAGGCAGAGTTCGGCCCGAACTCTGTCTCCAGAGCACAGAGTAGTTCTAAGTTTGACTTGTGGGCAATTTTTATTTTGGTGGAGCTTGGGATTTTGGGTAGGCTTGTAGACTAAGTTCCAAGAGCTCAGCATAACTCAGAGTACATACTTCTAGACTCAATAAAATGTAAAAGTACAGACTCGAAAATACACTGAGAGTCGGAAACTGAGCTGTTGTCTGTCCTGAACTGAATGCAGACGTCGTGTGTCGTATTGAATTTATACAGATATTATTTAGTCAATGTAGTCAATATTTGGTTGACTGTGACTTTGTGTCAACAATCCCCCCCATATTGATAATTGACAAAATAATAAATATATATTTCAATATTCATACCTGGACACAGTTGGTTATAACACAGCTCCCCCATAAACAATGCCGAGCTAGAATAAGATGGCTCCCCCATAATCAGTGAACGGTGCCGAGCTAGAATCAATAGCTCTCCCCCGTAAATAATGCATAGAACCTGTGGCCTGATAAAAATATTTTCCCAAACGCAAACACAAGCACAGATAGATATACAAACACAAGCACAGATAGAGATACAGTTGAAATATACATATTTCTCCCCCTTTTGGCAGTTAGCAATATAAAGGATCATATAGACTGCATAAGGACAAGCATGGAAATAGCAGTAGACAATGAAAAGTAATCCAACCACACCAAGTAGAGAAGAAACAGAATAATACTAATAAAACAAGTCACTGACATAAAGTAGAACTACGAAAAATAGCATAAAATGTTATCCACCAACCAGAATGTCAAGCACATCATCAGGGTTTTAAGACATAAATCCAGTACAAAAATCCATAACTAACTGAAATAACTAAACTAAAAAGGCAACTAAGACCATCAGCAGTGGCAGCAGCATATCAAGCCAATCTCCATCACGGAGCACGAGAAGGTCCTGGAACATCTGAAGGACCAGGGAAAGAGCGAACGAAAAGGTCCTGGAACATCTGAAGGTCCACAAAAGCATCATCCGGATCCATATACTGCATGACCCACGGATCGTCTATACGATGACCCGCGCGATCTGGATCCCGCTCAATAGGCACATGCAGATCAGGATGACGAGCAAGCGAATACCGTATATCATGCAGAGAGTTCCCAAGGGCACTAATCTGCAGAGTGGTACGGTAATCCTGCTGCATCCAGCGATCATCCTCAACGGCAAAGCGATCGCGAAGCATAATCTGAAGAGAATCCAGGTTGGCAGGAGGAGGAGGTGCATCCTGACCGAGTGGAGGGGCGTCAGGCTCCTCATCAGCAAAATGCTCAGATGACTCAGAAGCAGCGACAGGCTGAAGGCGTCGTGCCTTGGATAGAAAGACAGGTGCAGGCATGAACGGACAAGCATCAAGTGGTATATGAAAAGCCCGAAAAATCAAAGGAAGATACAGAGGATAAACCAAAGCTCGTGGTTTCCTCCTACAGCGAAGCATCCAATCCATCATGGTGCGTGGAAGATTGAAAGGAATTCCAAAGTGAAGATGATAAAGAGCAGATATTTCAAGATAAGTAATTTCATCAGGGGAACCGATCTTGGGTAAAATGGTGTTAGAAATAATCCAATAAAGGTCAGAAAAATATGGGTTGAGATATTTAGCCGTGAGCTTGCGAGGACGAGTGTATGGAGTACACAAATCGTCCTTGAAGCTCTCAAGGGAAATTCCGTCGGGAAAACGGAACGAGCGAGCGTCAACTAGCTTTTCCCAAGAATGGGGCTCTTGAAGATCAAGATATTCGGCTAAGTCAAAGTCATCAAAAGATATATCGATACCTGCAACTCGTGAATAAATGTGAAGGTCATCAAAGGTTAAGTTGCAGTAGAACATTTGAACAACATGACGATAGATAGCAGAAGTTGTAGTAACTAGTTCATCAATATAGAGGTCATGGAATAATGAATCATATTGAGAGAATATGGAAAAATTAATAGGATGTCCTGTGAATACCTGACGATTCCGAAAGTCACTAAACCAATTGTTTGATGCATCTAGTGAGACAAAAAGTCTGTTGTCATAGGTGGAAGGATTTTGAGGACGAGGTGGATTGAACAAAGGATGAGGTGGTTGAAGTTGTTCAATGATTTGTTCAATTGATGGAGGAGAATTCGAAGAGGAAATACTCTCAACTCGAATCCTCTTCCCACGATTGAACAAGCAAGGAGCCATTAAAAGATTTTAACTAGAAGATAGAAAATAGGAATGGTACCTCAACCAAGTAATAAATAATGGAAGAGAATGGAGAGAAACCCCTTTTTCTTAATTTTGAGAGGCAATGGTGCACTCTAGATCAAAAACTAGGGTTAGGGTTTCAAGGAAAGAGTTTGTATAGGTGAGAAAGGTGGTAGTAGTGAAGGAGAGAGATGGAATCCCGACATAAAGTAGGGCTTTGTCTTTGGTCGGGTGAAATATTGACCATTGGATTAGAATAGATCCAACGGCAGAGCCAGATCCCGACCCTGGAACCTAGGGACCGAACTCGGCCCGAACTCTGGTAGGGGCAGAGTTCGGCCCGAGTTCTGGATCAATGGTCCAGAACAGAACATAGGCTGAAAATGAACAAAAAGTTGAAGAATAACAAGAAATGATAATCAAGAACAACAAAGAAAATGTTGAACATAAAAACAATAGGTAGAGAAGTACTCAGAAAACAGAATGAACTTTAGAAAATATCGATTAGGCAATATTAAATCGAAAACGAGCCATATAATAAATAAGGACATATACTGTGGTTCAATAGTCCAAATTTGCCATGGGTTAGCTGCAGGGGCCGGATCCCAGCTAGCGGTAGTCCTGAGGACTAGTGCACCGTGTCGCTTAGGCTTTTACGCCTTGTTGTCAGAAGGACCCTTTCGGCTTGTACCCATACCAAATTCTTCGTAAAAGAATCATAATATATTCGATATTTACGCAGGTGAGTTTCAATTTATAACTGCTTCATCTAAAATTCCAAGTTCACGACAAAGAAAATTGAAGCGCTCTTCGGATAGTGGCTTAGTAAAGAAATCTGCCAGCTGATGATCAGTGTCAATAAATTCTAAGTTAATCGTGCCATTTTGCTGATGATCACGCAAAAAGTGGTATCTTATTTCAATGTGTTTAGTGCGTGAGTGGCAGACAGGGTTCTTAGTTAAATTGATTGCACTAGTATTGTCACAGAATATAGGAATATGCATGAAAGATAATTTATAGTCTTCAAGGGTTTGCTTCATCCACAGAATTTGTGCACAACAACGCCCAGCTGCTATGTATTCAGCTTCTGTTGTGGATAGTGCAACAGAGTTCTGCTTCTTGCTAAACCAGGAGACTAAAGTTTTTCTAATAAATGACACGTGCCGCTCGTACTTTTACGGTCGACCTTGCATCCAGCGAAGTCAGCATCGGAGTAACCAATAAGATCAAATGATGTTGACTTGGGATACCATAGGCCCACTGTAACCGTACCCTTAAGGTATCTAAAGATACGCTTAACCGCGGTCATGTGTGATTCCTTAGGATTAGCTTGATATCTAGCACATAGGCAAACACTGAACATGATATCAGGACGACTAGCAGTTAAATAAAGTAGGCTGCCTATCATACCTCTATACTTACGTTGATCAACAGGTTTGCCACTCTCATCTGGTTCGAGTTTGGTTGAAGTAGCCATTGGCGTGCTGATTGGTTTGATGTTGTTAAGATCGAACTTCTTCAGCATGTCCTTGGTGTACTTTGATTGGCAGATGAAAGTTCCATTAGCCAGTTGTTTTACTTGCAGACCAAAAAAATAGTTGAGCTCTCCCATTAAGCTCATCTCAAATTCCGTCTGCATACACTTGGCAAATTCTTGATAAAGAGTTTCATCAGTAGACCCAAAAATAATATCATCAACATAAATCTGAATTAATAGAATGGTGTCTTTGAAAGATTTGATAAACAGTGTAGTGTCAATTTTCCCTTTTAAAAAACCTTTCTCAAGCAAGAAACTGCTTAGCCTTTCATACCAAGCTCTGGGGGCTTGTTTAAGGCCATAAAGCGCTTTCTTCAGCTTGAACACGTGGTCGGGAAATTTGTGATTTTCAAAGCCAGGGGGTTGTTTGACATAAACTTTCTCCTTAATAAAGCCATTCAAGAAAGCACTTTTAACATCCATTTGAAATAATTTAAAGTTCTGATGATTGGCAAAAGCACAAAGCATCCGAATGGATTCTAGTCTAGCAACAGGAGCATGTCTCATCGTAGTCGATACCTTCCTCTTGATTGTATCCTTGAGCTACTAGACGAGCTTTGTTACGAGTGACTGAACTATCTTCATTTACTTTGTTTCTAAACACCCATTTGGTACCAATTATTGAGTGATTAGCCGGTTTAGGAACTAGTTCCCATACTTGGCTCCTCTCAAATTGGTTGAGTTCTTCTTGCATAGCAGAAATCCAAAATTCATCATTAAAGGCTTCAGAAATGTTTTTAGGCTCTACTTGTGAAATGAAGGCAGTGCATTAAGCTCTCTTGATGATGATGTTGAGCCATCAACTTCTACTCCAATGAATACTTCAACTGAAACTAATTCTAGTTGAAAACATAAGTGTAGACAACTCTAGAGGGGGGTGAATAGAGTTTGTGTCTATGATCACCAAATAAAAATTAACTCTATATCACCTCCTCAAAATAACTATCAAGATAGTAAAGAAATTCTTTGTATCTCATCTTCTAGACTTTTGATCTTGTCCTTGGCATGTTTATATTTACCGATGACCTTTTTATGATCATCGAGTAAATCAGTGAAAGCATCGCCAAGTTCATCAAAAGAGAAGTCATCTAGAGTTTCGTTAGATACCTTGTTGGAAGTTGCCATTAGGCACACATTTGCTGTATCTTGAGGAGAGTTCTTTTCTTCCTCAGAGTCACTTGCTTCACTTTCATGCCAAATGCCCGTGTTGGCATACTTTTTGATGAGTTCCTTTTGTATGGCTTCTCATAGCGATTGCTCTTCTTCAGGAATGGGCAGTCTTTTCGGACATGTCCAGTTTTCTTGCAACCGTAACAAGTTGGTTCTTCTTCATCGTCTTCTTGAGATTCCTTCTTCCTTCGATTGAAGCGAAGGAATTTCCTGAAGTTGTGAACCATGAGGGCTTGATCTTATCATCCGAATTATCTTCTTCGGTCTCATCATGATTAGCTCTTCGTTGATGAGCTTTGAGTGCGATCTCCCTGGTCTTCGGAGCAGGCTCTTCGAAGTCCTTGAGGTCAAGCTCGTGAGTCATAAGCTTGTCCATCAAGGTCTCCATTGACATTGTTGTGAGATCGTTTCCTTCTATGATGGCTGTCACCTTAGGGTTCCAAATCTTTGGTAGCCCTCTGAGCAGCTTACGAATCTTCTCGTGGTTTGAGTACTGCTTTCCAAGCGAGGATAGAGGATTGATGATGTCGAGGAATCTTGTGAACATTTGAGTGATCGTCTCATTTGGCTTCATCTTGAAGGCTTCGTACTCTTGAGTGAGACGGCTTATCTTCGATTCTTTGACTTGAGTGGTTCCTTCATGCGTCACTTCTAGAAGTCTCCATACTTCATGAGCAGTGGTGCATGTAGAGACCCTGTTAAACTCGTTCCTGTCTATAGCACAAAATAAAGCATTAATAGCCCTAGCATCTAGACTTGCCTGTTTCTTCTCCTCGACAGAATATTTGTCGTGTGGTTTCTCACTGAGGTCACCATCGACAACTATTCTGGCGGGCTTTTTGTAACCGTCAGTTACGACAGTCCACAGGTCAAAGTCTAGAGACTTCAGATAAAAACTCATCCTTGTTTTCCAATATGTGTAGTTAGTCCCATCAAATAGGAGAGGCCTATGAGTGGACTGACCTTCACCATGATTGGAGATCAAGGATTGTGTGGTTGCCATGGATCAGCTCTTAGGATGTTAGTCCTTATAAAGAGAACAGAGCTCTGATACCAATTGAAGAACAGTTTGGCAACTCTAGAGGGGGGTGAATAGAGTTTATATAGAAAACTAGCCAATTAAAATTAACTCTTTCACCAACAATAAATAATCAGAGTAAAGTGCGGAAAATAAATGAAGAGCAGAAGAGCATACGCAAACACAGCGATTTTAACCTGGTTTCCCTCGTGGAGGACTAGTCCAGGCCTGAGAACTCTAGCTCAGGATTAAATCCACTATTTATGAAATAGTAGCTTACAACCCGTGCCTTTACTTCAGAAGAGCACGTCAACTTCTTACAGAAAATTGCAGTGGCGATTGCTTGGAATTGTCCAAGCGACTTCTTCACTCTTGCACAAGATTCCTAACTGAGAGATGCTGAGCACTCGAGACTTAGGAGGCTTGTGGCTAGTAGAAAGGAAGGGTATGGCTTATTGAGCTTGTAGGAGAGAAGAGAAGAGAAGATTGAATGAGTTGAAAAGAGAGAATTCATGCCCTATTTATAGTGTTTTTAGAGGCAGAATTCGGCCAGAATTCGGGTAGAAAAATTCAAAAATTTGGCCGTTGGACAGCTAGCAACCAGCTAACCCTAAAATTAGGGTTCCTGATTTCTAGGGGACAGAGTTCGGCCCGAACTCTGTGTGGAGGCAGAGTTCGGCCCGAACTCTGTCTCCAGAGCACAGAGTAGTTCTAAGTTTGACTTGTGGGCAATTTTTGTTTTGGTGGAGCTTGGGATTTTGGGTAGGCTTGTAGACTAAGTTCCAAGAGCTCAGCATAACTCAGAGTACATACTTCTAGACTCAATAAAATGTAAAAGTACAGACTCGAAAATACACTGAGAGTCGGAAACTGAGCTGTTGTCTGTCCTGAACTGAATGCAGACGTCGTGTGTCGTATTGAATTTATACAGATATTATTTAGTCAATGTAGTCAATATTTGGTTGACTGTGACTTTGTGTCAACACCCCTGCCTCCAGCAGCTCCATCAGCAGCCCCGCTTCCTCCCCGAGCTTCTTCGACACACGAACGGCGCTCGTCGCACTCCGGGGTCTTCTCTACATAGGTTGGGAACCCCACCCACTCCAACAAATCTCCCCCTTCACAACTATGGGGAGGATGTCGTCATCCCGACGATCTGCCTGCAATACTCAAACTTCCCCCTTGGTAGAATCTTTGTGAATATATCAGCTCCGTTGTCATCAGTATGAACCTTCTCAAGCGCCGCGTCCTTCTTCTCAACCACATCTCGTATCCAATGATACCGAGTCTCGATGTGCTTGGACCGGCTATGAAACGTCTGATTCTTCACAAGGTGGATAGCACTCTGACTGTCGTAAAGCAAAGTATACTGCTCTTGCTTCAGTCCCATTTCCTGCAACAGCTTATTCATCCACAGCAACTCCTTGCAAGCCTCCGTCGCCGCAATGTACTCTGCCTCTGTCGTCGACAAGGCAACACACTTCTGCAACCGCGACTACCACGACACTGCTCCTCCCGCAAACATCATCACGTAGTCTGAAGTCGATTGCCTCGTGTCTACATCATCGGTATACCCAACCAGCTTCGGCTCGTCACCACCAAAGAAAAGTCTCCAACCAGCAGTGCCCTGAAGATATCGTAGAACCCACTTGACCGCACTCCAATATACCCTTCTAGGATTCGAAAGATACCTGCTAACCGTACCAACTGCATGAGCAATATCTGGCCTCGTACACATCATGGCATACATAAGGCTTCCCACAGCTGAGGCATATGGAACCCGCTCCATATCTTCCTTTTCATCCTCGGTAGATGGACACTGCTCCTCAGTGAACTTAAAGTGAGCCACGAGGGGGGAACTCACTTTCTTCGACCCGTCCATCCCGAAATGCTGAAGTACCCGGTGAATGTACTTCTTTTGGGACAAGTGTAGCAGCTTGGACTCTCTATCTCGGCTGATCTCCATCCCAAAAATAGTCTTCGCTGCGCCCAAATCCTTCATAGAGAAGGCTGCGCCCAGTTGGCGCTTCAACTCCGCTATCCTAGTGGCATTCTGACCCACTAATAGCATATCATCAACATAGAGCAATAAGATAATAAAATCATCCTCGGCAAAATATCTCACAAATGCACAATGGTCCGACGTTGTCCGTGCATAGCCATGCTCCCCCATAAACGTCTCGAACTTCCTGTACCACTGCCTCGGAGCCTGTTTCAGACCATACAAGCTCTTTCTCAACCGGCAGACCAAGTGTGACTTGCCCTTCTCACAGAATCCCTCTAGCTGCTCCATGTATAACTCCTCCTTAAGATCACCGTGGAGGAATGCCGTTTTCACGTCCATCTGCTCGACCTCCAAGTCGAGACTGGCTGCTAATGCTAGCACCAGCCGAATAGACGAATGCTTGACGACAGACGAAAAGATCTCATCATAATCCACGCCTTTCCGCTGACCGTAGCCTTTAACTACCAGTCTCGCTTTGTATCGAGGGCGAGTAGCATCATCCGTCTGCTTCACTCTGAACACCCATCGATTCTTCAAAGCCTTCTTGCCCTTTGGCATCCGCACCAGATCATAAGTGGAATTAGTGTGCAAGGAACTCATCTCCTCCTGCATGGCCTCCATCCACTCCTGCCTGTGTTCGTCTTCTATAGCCTCTGCGAAACTTTCGGGCTCTCCCCCGTCAGTCAATAGCACATACTCATTCGGTGAGTATCTCGTAGATGGTCGACGATCCCTGTCACTCCTTCTTAGTGGAGCCAGTGGTGCTGGCTGTATACCGACAGCCTCCTCCCCTTCAGGAACTGTCTTCCCGACATGCTCATCCTCCTGAGGGACACCCTAACCACCATCAGCAGGCTGATGATCAAGGTTGGAAGCAACTCCATGTACTGGCTCCCCTATAACTGGATCCTCTGCGATGTCCTCTGGAAACTGCTCGAAGCGAAATGACTCTAACTCAGGCAATTCCTCAGCCTCAGAAGGCGTCTCGGAATCCTGAGTGTTGGTCATGGTCTGATCCTCGACGAACACCACGTCCCTGCTTCTGTAGAGCTTTCCTTCCACTGGGTCGTAGAGTCTATAGCCAAACTCATCCCGACCGTAGCCGATAAAGACGCATCGCCTCGTCTTCGGCTCAAGTTTGGTCCTCTCATCCTTCGGTACATGCACGAAGGCCTTACAACCAAACGCCCACAGGTGATTGTAAGACGGCTCTTTGCCGTACCATACTTTTTCAGGCACATCACCCTGCAAAGGAGCACTAGGAGACAAATTAATAACATAAGCAGCTGTAAGAAAAGCCTCACCCCAATAACTGCCCGGCAAGTTTGCTTCTGACAGCAAACACCGCACCCTCTCCATCAGTGTCCTGTTCATGCGCTCCGCTACACCATTGAGCTGAGGTGTCTTCGGCGGAGTCTTCTGGTGTCGTATCCCTTGCTCTCTGCAATACGCATCAAAGGGACCAATGTATTCTCCGCCATTGTCGGACCGAACACACAACAACTTCTTGCCCGTCTCCCTTTCAACAGAGGCCGGAAACTCCTTGAAAGTAGACAGCACCTGATCCTTGGTCTTTAAGGCATAGATCCAAACCTTCCTGGAACAGTCATCAATAAAAGTTACAAAGTTAGAAGCACCACCAAGAGATTTTACCTTCATAGGACCGCAGACATCCGAGTGAATCAACTCGACCAACGCTGGCTTCCTCGAACTTGGGTGACTTTGGAAAGACACCCTATTTTGCTTTCCAGCTAAACAGTGCGTGCACTTCTCCAACTTTGTAGACTTGAGCCCCGGAATCACCTTCCTGTTCACCAAGTAGCTCATCCCCTTCTCGCTGATATGGCCGAGCCGCCTGTGCCACAACTCGGTAGACGCATCACTGACTGCGTTCACCTCCTGTGCCCCCTGTGCGCTCCCCTCCATATAATAGAGACCGGACTTCTTGCTTCCTCTGGCAATCACCATCGAACCTCTGGAAAGCTTCCACTGACTATTCCCGAAGAGACCGAAGAATCCCTCGTCATCCAACCTTCCAACCGACACCAGGTTGAAACGGATATCAGGGACATGACGAACATCCTTGAGAACAAGAACCGCACCCGTCTTCGTTCTTAAATGCACATCTCCAACGGCAACCGCCTTCGACACATCTCCGTTGCCCATCTTCAACACTCCACAGTCGCCTGTCGTGTAAGTGGCAAATAGTGCCCTGTTGTGAGATACATGTGCTGAAGCCCCTGAGTCCACCAGCCAAGAATTGTCATCGCAGGCGAGGTTTGTAATGACCTCATCACCTACGACGATCACATCGCCTCCATGCATCGAGGCCGCCGCTGTAGTGTTCTCTTCTTGCTTCCCCTTGTCGCTCTTCTTCTCTCTCTTCCAAGCGAAACAATTCTGCTTGATATGGCCCTTCTTACCATAATGGTAACACTCTGAGTCCTCGTAACAGCCCTTGGACTTCCCCCTGCTCTTGTCTCTGCCACCAACTGGACCCCTACTTTTGCCCCTTCCGCGGCTCTCTGAAACCAATGCCTCTGAGTGGTGGGATGTGGATGAAGAGCCCTGAGAACGTCTCCGCATCTCTTCATTCAGCACCCCGCTCTTGGCAAACTCCAGACTGACCACGCCCTTTGGAGCAGAAGCGATCATAGATACTCGTACAGTCTCCCACGAGTCTGGCAAAGTACACAGCAACCACAGTCCCTGAACTTTGACGTCGAACTTGACTCCCATAGAAGATAACTGGTCAACCACGCCCTGAAACTCACTCAAGTGGTCCGAAATAGACGCCCCATCCTTGTATCGCAGACCCATCATCGTTCGGATCAGGAACAACTTGTTTACCCCGATCTTCTTCGCATACAAGGATTCCAGCTTATCCCACAAAGTCTTCGCGTGCTCAATATTGGCAACGTGGTTGTACACGTTCTCGTCCACAAACTGCCATATGTACCCATACACTTGTATATGCTCGAATGTCCAGTCCTCCTCGGATTTATCACTGGGCTTCTCGGATGCAAACACGGATAGATGCAGCTTCTTGACAAACATCAAATCCTTCATCCTGCTCCGCCAATAATGATAGTTTATGCCATTAAGATTCACCATGCGCACCGGCTTCGCGTCCATCTCTCCTCTCTGGTTTCTCTGTCAACTACTGACACTCCTTCTGAATTCCAGAACCTGGCTCTGATACCACTCTGTTGGGAAAGAAGCGCGAAAACCTTTCCCTAAATCGAAGAGTACCTGCAAGAGGATCGAGCAATACAAACGCACGAACCCAAAAACAACCACACAAAATAATCCACATAGACACAGAGAATTTTTGACGTGGAAAACCCTTGCGGAAAAAACCACGGGACGATCGGAGTCCAACCCTGAGAAGCCTCCACTAATGGAATAGAAGAATTACACCCTCTACAAACTCCTTCCGATCCAAATCGGATCCCCACAACACTCAGAAGTAAGAACAATGATTACAAGGCTACGAAGAGCGAGAACGACGAGTAGAGATTACCCGAAACACGATCTCCTTCGAAAACGACCTTCAATCCTTCGTCTTCTCTCCCGAAGTTGTAATGGCACTATTGCCTCCTTCTCTCTCTCCAAGTTGTGTTATGTTGCGTAATGAATTAGGGTTTGGAAATCCCAACTTAACTCCCTAATCCCGCAACAAACCTGGACCGTTGGATTAGATCCAGTGGTGAAAAGTCACCCTAAAATCCGCTTCAGCCCCCGACGACACAGAGTTCGGCCAGAACTCTGTGTCGGGCAACCAGCACTGGCCGACCCAATTCTGGAATGGGGAGGCAGAGTTCGGCCAGAACTCTGCCTGGGGCAGAGTTCGGCCCGAACTCGGCCCCCCTGCCTCCAGCAGCCCCGCTTCCTCCCCGAGCTTCTTCGACACGCGCTCGTCGCACTCCGGGGTCTTCTCCACATAGGTTGGAAACCCCACCCACTCCAACAATAAATTCAATTTAAGATTAAAAAAATGTGCCAGAAATATTACTAAAATAGGGGGGAAATGGTAACCGTATAGAATAGTTCTTAGCTTCTCTTATTAAGAATATTAGTAAATGTACATGCTTTGTACGTATAATAATATATAATAAGAACATTATTCAATTATAGTTAAATATATTTTCTAACTCGTGTGGTTAAGGGAGCTATTACTCTTATTTGGTTAAGTTCGATTTTCCATGTTGAATATATATAACAATTTTAAACTTCTTTCAACGTTTCTTTACATAATTTATTTTTTTAAAATAAAATAGATCGTGATATAATGACGGCTTAGACGGCTTACTTTTGAACCGTTTTAAAGCCTCATTATATAGTGGAAGATATATAAGAAAAATAATATAATGGTTGTTGTATATAGAGATAAGAACATCCAACATTTAAATTTATCCACAAATCATAACTCTCTCTTTTGGATACACACTTAATTTAATTATTGCCCCATTAAAATATTTCTGAGGAAAAATTTATATTTGGAAAAAAATCCAGTAAAAAAAAATAGTACAGTAATATTTTTGAGGAATATGAATCTTCAGGAATCTAAGTGGGTGCAACTTACAGTGTCTTTTTAAAAAAAATTTAAGAAAAAATTCAGTGAAAAAACATCATCGAAGGAAAAGATAGTACATAAAGACATACTTCAAGATGACTTCATTAGCATCTTCAGGGTGCTTGCATCTACATGATGCTCCCCCTCTAAAAAGATATTACTTAGTTCTTATATCAAATCAAATAAAAATTCAACCCCGAATTAGTATATTTAAATATTATATATATCTCTTTAATACTTTATTTGCCTATACATTTATGTGCATTATTCTCATATTATCAATAATACTTATAGGTTTAATTGTGATTCCTGGAAGCTCACAACTTCCTCTGATACGTTGAACTGGTGATGTCAGTCATATACAATCTATATTTGCTTCACTAAGTACAAAAATTGGACGAGATTGTCAAAATAATTTGCTTCATTGATCTTTGAAATATCTGCAACATTGTTTAGAAAACATATATTATTTGTGATATTTCCTTTAGGGCTGCTTGGCAATTGTATGGATAGCGGTTATGAGGTATTTTTAGAGTACCGATTATGAGCGGTTATGAGGGGATCGATTTTTGGTGGTTTTTAAGTAGCGACATTTAAACCAGTCCAATCCATGCTTGGTAATCCACTAACGAGCGGTATGAAAGTTTTTTTACATGAATAAAATTAAATAGAAAAGGATATAGTATTTATAATTATATATTTAAGGTGAGGATATAAATGAAATAAAATAATAAAATCCCTCAAAACCCACCAAATTTGGGTGTTTATAAAGCCATCCAAAATTACATTACACCGGTTTGGAGAGGGGGTGGTTGTGCCGACCAAAACCAGTGCCTCAAAAAATTAACAAGCAGAGGTTTTCATAAACAATCGGTTCAAAAATACCCCAAAACTGGTAAAAATACCGTTACCAAGCAAACCCTAAGGGGATCAGATAAATAATATGCATTTGCATATCATATAAGGTCAACACATTTGTATGAATTAAATTAATAATGATTCCTTTGATATATCTAAGACGTGTCTTATGTCATTCCAGTGTCTGTGTGTAGGTGCATATCAGCATGTTCAATAAAACTATATTGTGCTGAGTAAATGACACTACAAAATTATATTTATTTTATTTAAATATAATACTTCATGACCCAGGACATGTTCTTTTCTTCTTTAGGACGAAATATGACACATTGGCCAAACCACTCTAGATGTACTGAGTGAATGATAGCTGCTCATATTAAATCTCTTCAAAAGATTTTCTCCTTGGAAGATATCTTTAGGAAATTTTCTCTTCAAAAGATCTTTCCAGGAGATTTTCTCTTCGAGGGATCTCTTCAGGAGATTTTCTCTTTTTAGGTGATTATCTCTTTAGGAGATTATCACTTCATGAGATCTTCTCTTCGGAAGATTATCTCTTCAGGATATCTTCTCTTCGGGAGATTATCTCTTCAAGATATCTTCTCCTCGGGAGGTATTTTCAATATATTTAGGAGATGTCGTCATGTACATAGACGGTCGCTTGAACGAATTCATTTAGAATTTTCTTTCATTTTTGAATATGCTTAGACATTTAAGATCATCATTATATATTTTTATAGACAGATGCTCAATGAGCCTATAATATCACATTCTTCCGAATGGTTTTAGTACATATATGGTTTGTTTTGCAAATTCTTTGAAAATATTCTCATAGTTAAATCCTTCGGGGATATACCTGTTGATTTATATTCTTCGTAGATTTTATGTACATCTTATATATTGTCACGACCAGAGAATTATATATATATATATATATACATATATATATATATATATACATATATATATATATATATATATATATATATATATATATATATATTCATGCTCATTTCTAGAATTCTTGAACAACTAACATTGTTCTATACATTGATCTCTTTATTTCTTACAAACACTCATTTAAAACGAACTCTTTATTTCTTACAAATATCCATTTAAAACATACGAGTTTATTCTTTAGGATTTTGTACTATAGGATCGAATACTCCACGTTTTGCGAGAGAATCTAGTTCTACTTGTATTGCATCTTTATATTTTTTTCTTTGTCAATGTTGTCATTTTCAATATTCAAGGATTATTTGTGGTTCAGTGTTATCATCATTTTTATCACCCTTTTTATTTTTATTTTCTTATGTCATCTATGACAAATCCTTCTTAATTCCAAATTTCTTCTGAATATATGCAAAATATAGAATTTTTTGGGTACCAATAACTCTTTTCTCAGTCTCTTATGGGATCTGAATATATTTTCGATCGGAGCAGTACTCTTGGGTTTTGGAGAAATTAGGGTTTTTGGGTCATAACATCTTCCGGAATGTCGTTGTAACGCCCCAGAACCAGAATACTGGAGAACGGGGGCATACATAGCCGCTACGTATATTGAAATGGAATCCACCTCGCTATACGGTCACGGCTGTCTAGATACATGAGGGTTTAACTACAAGCCATCAGTCTCTTATGGTCATGAACAATCATATTGTCTCAATCTCGTGCAAGAAATAGCAGTTACAAGATATTAGAGCATCAAATATACAATAGTAAGGCGTCCCATACATTACATATTTGGATGATCATGAAGCTAGTACAAAATGTGAAGACTAGCAAGAGTTTTAGTCATACATGATCAACCCTAGGATTCGACAATCATGTTACAGCCTGTAGGCAGACAGTAAGTAAAGTGCAATACGAGCTAACACGTGCTCACCGGCTAAACGCCTCAAAAGAATATTTTTACAATAAAGTGGGAGAACAAAAGGGAAACCCACTCGTTGCCTTGGTTACGCCTGGTGGTCACCATTTGGCTGGAAGGTAGGAAGATCCTCTGGAGCTACTCCGGTATCTGGCCATACAAAACCAGCTGGGTCAGATCCCAGAAAGAGCAAGTGCCACAAATGAGACTTCACTTAAGAACTAAAACCAGCAACTAGCATAAAATATAATAACATATTAAAACTGGAGATACGAAAAAAATCATGAGGACATACGATGCGATAACCATGGGACTATTCAGATAACCGAGTTACAACCCTTAAACCAAACAAGGACCGGGGTTGTAACCCTTCATCTGAACGGAACTTGGTTTCCACCATTTATCGATAAAGTAAAGCACAAGCAATCAGGTCATGCAATAATCTTATACAGGATCAGGACAAGACTAGACTGGTTTAGACTCCATCCAATCAATCACGGCCAAACAATAAGTACGGCTTGATACTTTAACTAACTAGGGTTATCACATGCCTAGTTACTAGCAAGATGCAATGAGATATTCCAACAGCCACAAGCCCTGCAGACCATCCAGGTTATCCAGGTCGAATATCCATTCATGAAGGGTGCCACACATAACAGTGTGCTGGAAATGTGCCCTATACGTCGGCAGGCTACAAGTCCACTTGTGCGCCCAGATAACGGGATTGCCTGTAGCTGGAAAATCTCTTCATGACTACTTGGTTAATTCTAGTTATTAGCCTTAATCAATTTCAGTACGTATCTCTGACCGTGGTACTCAGGGGTCCCTTCCCTAGACATGATGCAAGACAGTATTGGTTCATTTGTACAAACACCATCGTCTACGGTGTCCAGGCCATTCATTCTTGTCATGTCATGCTAGCCATCGCAACAGCATTCAATAGTTCCCATCAGGCTTGCTTATCATGTCTTATCAAGTCATGTCATGTCAATTCACTTGTTATACCGTGCCATGTATAATTATCTGTCCAGTCATGTCAATCAATTCAAGTTACCAAGTCTGTGACAAGAGGTGTAAGAACAATAAAGCAATCGGGTGCGCATAGGGCTCAAGCCTCTACGCGAATGAAACTACGCTAGGCTATGAGGCCCTGAGCGTAAAAATAGCTTTACGCGAGCAAGACACGAAGTTAGATAGCTCTACGCGAGCAAGGTAATGTGTGAGCAAGACCAAGGAAAGACCATTTCTACGCGAGTGGAAGCCCTATGCGAGAGGGAACTCTATGCGGACAAGGCTCTACGCATAGCAAGCACCCTATGCAAGCGGAACTTTATGCGCACGAGCACCCAAGTGAAACTCTACACACGCAAGGCTCTACGCGAGCGAGGGAAAGTCTACGCGAGCTAGGCTCTACGCACGGAGCAGTCTACGCTAGCAGGACTCTACGCGACAGGAGAATACGCGAGCGTGAGTCTACGCGAGCGGGAAGGCCCCTGCGTAGAGTTCAAGTGTACTCAGCGTAGAAGGATTACGCTGGCACGCAATGCGTATGCGTAAAGGGGACACTACGCTGGCACGTTTAAGACGTGTGCGTAAAAAGAGGAAAATACTACGCCAACACGTTAAAACGTGTGCGTAAAGGAGGAAATGCTACGCGGGCACGTTAAAACGTGGGCGTAAAACTAAATACTACGCTAGTACGTATGAACATGTGCGTAAAACTTCATCTTCTCCCCAAGGCCAAGCCAAGCAGGCGTAAAAGCTCAAGAGCTTAAGAAAGCCCATCTCGGTCAAGACTCGATGAAATCCAACCATTCCAAAACCAAACCTGCATAACATCAGAATGCCTTCTACATAGAACTCTTAGTTTTCGAAAACAAGCCAGTTTAGTGGATCAAAACTGAGAAATCCGAACAAACTTAGATCTACATGGAATGAACCAATGAAACTAAAAATGCTAAGTACTAAAGTGTCTTAGAATCTCGTGAAGAAGACAATGGAACAATAAAACTTAAGTTCCTCCATGAAGCAAGTTGCACTTGCCTACCGTGGTGCTCGGTGGAGAAGAAATCTGGAAAAAGAAAGAAGTAGTAAATGAGTAATGAATGAGGAGAGAAAGAATGGTTGTTGGGTTAATAAATGAAGGATGGTGGTAGGTAGGGTTTTACATATCAACCCAAACTGAGCCCAACCAAGCCGAACCCAACCGAACCCAATGCAGGCCAAGACCAGGATAAACCACATGAACCAGGAAATGCTAACTAACCCATGCCAATGCAAAACCCAAGACTAGCCAGTCAAGACAAGTCAAACCAGGATGAACCCAAAATAAATCAAGGCAAGATTAAACCAGGATCAAGCCAAGCAAGACAAGTCTAATTACGGGTCGGGATTCCGTACACGTATACCAAAATACGTAATACAAACTACGGGTGTTACAACTCTACCCACCTTAAAAGAATTCCGTCCTCGAAATTTAATTAAGAGGCTAGAGAGGCAATGGCAAGCTATATTAAGCAATCAATCAAACAATCAATCATGCAAGCAAGGAATCGAAGGTATGAGGCATAAGGAAGACATTATACTTCACAAGTCAAACAGGTCGGGATATCGTGATCGGATATCATCTTCATGCTCCCACGTTGACTCATCCAAAGAGTGATGACCCCAAGCAACACGGACTAAACTAATAGTCTTGTTCTTGAGTATCTTCTCTCTCTGGTACAATATGGATACGGGTCTCTCCTCATACGAAAGGTTGGTACCAACAACCAATTCCGAATGATCAAGGACATGACTCGAATTCGGGATATACCGTCGTAATTGGGATACATGGAAGACATCATGCACCTCACGTAATGACGGCGGAAGAGCGAGACGATAGGACACGTTTCCTACTCGTTTGAGGATATCGAACGGCCCTATATACCTAGGACTAAGCTTTCTCCGTACGCCAAAATGAATGACGCCACGGTTAGGCGAGATCCTAAGGAATACATGGTCGCCGACAGAAAATTCAAGGGGGTGCCGATGAGAATCGGCCCAATGGCGCTGGCGATCTTGTGCGACGCAAATATTATCTCTGACTCTTCTGACCACCTCAACTGTCTGAGTAATCATTTTTGGACCGAGCATCTGCCTTTCTCTAATATCGTCCCATACTAGCGGGGATCTGCACTTCCTACCATATAGTGCCTCGAACGGTGCCATCTGGATACTGGCTTGGAAACTGTTGTTGTACGAGAACTCCACCAGGTGCAGGTGATCCTCCCACGAACCACCAAAGTCGAGTATAAAAGATCTCAACATGTCTTCTAAGGTTCGTATGGTATGCTCAGACTGACCATCTGTCTGCGGATGATAAGCTGAGCTGAACTGGAGGTGAGTTCCCAAACTCTCTTGCAGACTATGCCAAAAGTGCGACGTAAATCTTGAATCTCTATCCGAGGTGATACTGACTGGAACACCATAAAATCTGACAATCTGCCTAAGGTACACCTCTGCTAGCTGAGCCATCGACTGACCAACTCTGAACGGGAGAAAGTGAGCCACCTTCGTGAGCCTGTCTATAATAACCCAAATAACATCTCTACCGACTGGGGACCTAGGTAATCCAGTCACGAAATCCATGGTGATATGCTCCCACTTCCATTCTGGAATCGACAAGAGCTGAAGAAGTCCAGCCGATCTCTGATGCTCAGCTTTAACTTGTTGGCAAACCAAACACCGAGAGACAAATCGAGCTATCTCCCTCTCCATGCAATTTCACCAAAAGTGCTGACGGATATCACGGTACATCTTTCTTCCACCGGGATGAATGGAATACTGAGAACTGTGAGCTTCTGCCATGATCTCTTGTCTGATATCTCTACTGGGTACACAAAGATGCCTCCCATGCCGAAGTATACCATCCTCATGGATACATAACTCTGGCCGTCGCCCTGCTATATATTCTGCCCTAAGCCGCTGAAGCTTAGAATCTGATGACTGAGCTAACCTGATCCTCTCAACTATACTGGATTGAACTTGCATACTGGCCATCAATGGCACACTGGTAAGAAGGACCACTTCTATATCCATCTTTTGAAGATCTACTAATAACTCTGGTTGCGCGGTGAGGAAGTAAGCTCCGGTTCTCCTGCTCAACGCATCTGCTACTATATTGGCCTTCCCTGGGTGATATTACAGGTTGACATCATAATCCACAAGTAGCTCTAGCCACCTCCTCGGACGCATGTTGAGATCCTTCTGGGTGAATACATACTTCAGGCTCTTGTGGTCGGTGAAAATCTCCACCCGTACAGATAGTGTCTCCAAAGCTTAAGTGCAGAAACTACTGCTGTCAACTCCAAGTCATGGGTCGGGCAATTCCTCTCATGATCACGAAGTTGACGTGAAAGCTATTACCTTCCCATGCTGCATCAAAACACATCATAAACCTCTGCCTGAAGCATCACAATATACTGAAAATCCTCCGGTCCCATCTGGAAGCGTGAGAATGGGTGCCGTCATCAAGCCTCGCTTTAACTTCTCAAAAGAATCCTGACGTTCTGCCGTCCAAACAAACTGCACATCCTTGCGGGTCAACTGGGTCATAGGCGCTGAAATCCGAGCAAAATTTGAAACAAATCGCCGGTAGTGTAGCTTCCCTTCCCGAAAAATATTTTTGAAATATTTATTTATTCATTTATTTGATTTAATACTGATTTTAGAATTTTTTCTAAAAAATTATTAGATAATTATTACGATAGATGACTTTAGCCACAGATGAGTTTTGGAGTACAAGACGATTAGGAATCATGGCACGGATAGTGCAGTAGCGTGCTTTGACTAGTATTTAGCCATGGTAGGGGAAGGCCGAGTCATAGGATTACTCTAACTAGGAAAACTAGGCCAAGTTGTGACTTAACTCTACCAAGTTTTTAATTATTATTTAATTATATTATTGAGTTTTCGGGAACCCGGTTGTACCGAACCTGTCCAGATTGGACCCAAGTCAAATCCAAGCCCATGTAGTCATGTAGTGGGACCAGATACGGCCTTGTAGACATGTTTGGTAAATGCAAATATTTTTTATATATTTTAGGAATTAGCAATTATTTTCTAAATATTTATTATATGTAAATTATAGATATTATTAATTAAATAGCATTTTAGAATATTTATACGATTTTCTGGGGCCCAGTAATGGGAGTATATGATATGCCCCTCCAGGAGCTACTATTGAATTATTTTAACTACTAGTGAGAATTATTATTATTAATAATATTATTATTGTGGTTATTAAGAATAAACTATTTATTATTATTAGTTATTATTAATTTATTCTTTATCAAAAGAATAAATATATGTGTGTATGTGTATTTATATAAATATATATACATGTATATGGGTGTAGGTGTATTTATATATAAATACATAAATGTATTTGTGTGTGTGTATAAGATAAATATAAGTTTTTTATATATATATATATATATATATATATATATATATATATATATATATATATATATATATATATATATATATACCCATATATATATATATATGGGTATTTATGTGTATATACATATAAATATATATGTATTAGTATGTAATAAAATAGAAAAAGAAAAAGAAGCAAAGAAATCATATCAGCCCAGGCCCAGCCTAAAGCAGCCCAGGCCAGTTCAGGAAACCCAGCCCGACCATTTTCCCTAGCACCTAGCTCGAGCAGTGACCCCACAAGTAGGAAGAGCCCCACCCCCTGTTTCGGTTCAGGCATATACATACAAATATATATAACAAATAGATGGAGAGATCGAGAGAATACAAAACCCCGATCCCAGCAAACCCTAATACACGTCGTGCCTACCCAGCCTCCTGGGTGGTCACCCTGATACCGGAGCATTGCCGGAGGGCCGCCGGACGGCGGCCAAGGATGTCGTGCGCACGCGGAAGTAGCAGCGGCCAGAGGAACAGCCGCTGTGGAACGCCATTTTACAGGTCCTATTTCTCCTCCATCGTTTAATCGATTTCCCTTCCAATTGATTCTTTTGAATCACAACATATACACCTAGAAACCTGACTAATTAGTTTTTATAGGATCGGATTCGATTAGACAGTAAATCGATACAAAAATCAATGTAAAATAGTCGTAAAAACAGAACATGAAACAGCCGGACACCCATCTTTGGAAGCGACAAATTGAGAATCCTTCGATTATTTAAAAATGTGTTTGAATAGGTTCATAGCCAACATATAGGGCTTTAAAACCCTTCTGGTAGTTTAATTTATCGTTTGTTATAGGAAAAGAATTTTGATTGTAAAATCCATGAAAAACTGTTTTAAAAAACAATAGAAATTCATCCACACGACGTGCGTCCTGCCAAACCGGGCGACGTGGTCGCGAACCGAAAGCATCGAAAGGTGTGTAACGGCTTCATGGTCGGGTGGGCTTTGACGGAATTCAAATTGGTCACGTGTGCGCGACGAATTTGATGCGTATCCGTCGAAATTTACCGTATCGACCTCTGTACAAATTTCCTAATTACTTTGTGTACTCTCGTCAGATCGAGACAAAATTTATGTCAACAGGACCGTATCATTTTTTTGGTCCTGTATGGCAAGTTTGGTCCGATTCTGAGACAGTTGATCGGATCGCCATTTTACGGGCCCCACGGTCCGACTCAACGGGTGATTTTGTGCACGGCCCGTCGGAATCCAACTTTGGACATACGGTTGGGTTCGTATCGAAAAACCGAATCTGTAGACATATAGTTTGACGACTTTAGAGACCGTTGACTCTGGTGCGATTTTTGGTACAAAGCGGGTCCAACGGCGGACATCATTTTTGCCCAAAATTACCGTTTTGCCCCTGTGTCCAGAATTGGACTTATGGACAAGCAATCCTAGCTAATTTGACTATTCTGAGAACATTGGTAATGTCTGTTTCAGCTTTTGAGGACATTTGTGGATTTTGGACTTTATGGTGTACTAGTTGACGGTATCTTATTGGTTCTTCGCGCTACCTGTAACACCCATATCTCATAACACGTATTTTGATTAAGCCTGCATGTATCTTGGACCTGTATTTATTTTCTCGGATTTTGGCATGTACTTGTAATTGGCTTGACTTACAGATTTTGGTTCTCGTAATTGGGTTTTACCTGGCTTGGTTTATTTTGTGGAGGAGAATTGGTTTGGTTTGGTTTAATATGCATTGGAACACTTTAACCTACACTCCACCCTCAACACAACACAACCCACCCTCATTAAAACTCTACCTACTTTTCTCTATCCTCCATAATTCTCTCATTTATTTCTCCATCTTCTTCTTCTTCCTTTCTCTACACAACTCACCAATACCATAGGCAAGTGCACCTTGCCACCATATGAGAACCCTATTTTATTTGTCCATTAGCTAGATTAGGCCATGGAGATGAACATTAGAATTTGACATTTTGCGATTTGGAGTCTTCTTTGTTCTAGATCTAGGTTTTTACTATTTTCAAATTTACATGGTTTTGATCTAGTTAACTTTGATTTTTGTTTGTTTTGATGCTTCCATGGGGAAGAGAATTCGATTTTACTCAAGTTAGACCTTTGAAAATCTAGATTTGGCTTTGATTTGACAAAGATAAGAAGAATTGAAGTTTTGGAATTCTTGGAGTTCTTCTCGGGTTGGAGGAGCAGACCTTTCGGCCTGCGCTCTTTAGCGCAAGGTCGATTGCGCAGCTCACCCTTTGGTGAACTGCGCATCCCCTCGGCCAGCGCATTGCGCTGAGCTGAACTGCGCTGGTGCTTCTTAGCCCAGCGTTCCCTTTCCCTTGCGCGCTTGACCCATGCGCAGTCCGCTTCTGCGCAGTCCGCTTCTGCGCAGTCCACTCCTGCGCAGTCCGTTCCTGCGCAACTTGGACCCTGCGCCATCCCTCTCTGTGCAGTCTGACCCCTGCGCCAACCAACTCAGCGCACAAGCCAACTTCTGCGCAGCTCACTCCTGCGTAGTTGGCCCCTGGCGCACTTGACTCCTGCGCAACCCGACCCCAAGGAACTAGTATAACACGACAGTGACCCGTAGTGGTGCACTCCTGACATGACCAACCTGACATGATAGTGGCCCGTCGTGGCGCACTCCTGACAAGTACCCTGACATGATTTATCTTGATGCTGTTGCGACGGCTAACTTGACTCGTATAATTAACTTGACACCGTGGGTGTTCCTGCTTGCTTGCTTGTGCAATCCACTTGCCTTGTCTTGCATCATGTCTAGGACGTGACTCCCTGGTTCCCACGGTCAGGGATTCATACTGAATATGGATTAGGCTAATGACTAGATCAAACTATAGTTCATGGAGAATTTTCAGTCACAGGCAATCTCGTTATCTGGGCACTCTTAATTGGACTTGTAGCTTGCCGACGAGTATAGCACATTTCCAGCGCACTGTCATGTGTTGCACCCTCTAAGTCACCTAAGGGTATATCGTCTCCGGGACGATGTACCCATCCATACTCTCAACCCGCGAAAGGATAACTGGATCGTCTGCAGGGCTTGGGACTAGGAAATTCTTATTGCATCTTGTTAGTAATTAGGCTTGTGATAACCCTAGTTAGTTAAAGTAGTAAGCCGTAGTACTTGCTTGGCCGCTTATGAATGGATGGAGTCCAGCCTTGTCTAAGTCTTGTCTAGTCCCTGTACCTGGTTACTCCTGAGCATGATTGTTTTACTATTCTAACAATAAATGGGTAGAGACAGAGTGCTGTTCAGGCGAAGGGTTACAACCCCGGTCCTTGTTTGGTTTACGGGTTATAACCTGGCTTCCGGAATGGTTCCACGTCCCTAGTCGTTTATTGCCCTGATGAGCTTTCTATTACTTGTACTTTTCTTTCATTATCTTATGTTCTGATATGCTGGCTTTTGTTCTTATTTCGTGGCCTCCTTTGTGGCACTTGCTCTTTTTGGGGTTTGACCCAGCTGGTTTTGTGTGGCTAGATTTCGGTACAGGACCCGAGGATCTACCGAACCTCCAGCCCGATGGTGGCGACTAGAAGGAACCCGGGCTACGAGTGGATTTTCTATTTTGTTTCGCTCACTCTATCGTAAATTATTCTTTTGAGGCGTTTAGCCGACGAGCACCTGTTAGCTTGATGCACTTTTACTTACTGTCTGTCTACGGGCTGTAAACATGATTAACAAATCCTAGGGTTGATCATGTATGACTTAACTCTTGCTAGTCCTAGCATTTTGTACGACTAGCTTCATGATCAGCGGATATGTAATATTTGGGACGCCTTTTATTGTATATTTGGTGGTCAAACATCTTGTAATTATATTATTTGCTTGAGATTGAGACAGTAGGCTTGGCCTTAAGAGACTGTTGGCTTGTAGTAAACCCTCATATCTAGACAGCCGTGACCGTATAGTTGAGATGTATTCTATTTTAATATACGTAGCTGGCTATGTTCGCCCCCGCTCTCCAGTATTCTGGTTCTGGGGCGTGACACTACCACCAGGCAAGTATACATTGCCTTCCTCTAAAATTTATTTTTATGTTTATAGTACACCTGTTGTAGTATGTTATCTTTAGTTACCTAAGTTGTTATAGATTTATATGATACCGCGTTTACCAATTATTTGTCTTGCTTGTATATCAGTATTTCATGACTTGATAGTGTAGATATACCAGGCTTGTTTACGTCATGGATCATGCTAGAGTTGTCCTTACCTGTGTCATGACCGAGTTGTACCGTGTCTTCACATGTATCTTGACTGAGTCGTGTCTGCAAGTATGTGTGAGTGAACTGCTATTCCTTTATTTTTTCCACAACCTGCGAGTCCACACACGGGGCGAGGGTTGTCCTTTGCACCTGCAAGTCCACATACGGGGCGAGGGTGACTTGTCTTAAAACTGACCTACGAGTCCACATTCGGGGCGAGTGTTGGTATTCCATTGATCTTCCAGCAGTTCATTTATGCATACTTGATCCCGTATCCGTGTTCATAGCTACCTGTCAATAGCCACATGTCATTCTCATGTCTAGTTCCTGTTTATACCCTGGTTATACTATTGTATGATTAAACTGTTAGATAGGCATGTTTTATGTATCTTTCTAGTCCTCTGAGGATCTGATGATCTCTTCAGGTTTAGCGACTTCATGTAGTTAGTTAGCAGAACGGGATGGTAGAGGATTGCGATGTATGATACAGGTATTTGCTTGTGATATTTCTTTATTATCCTCTCATGCTTTATATTCAGTACCATGATATATTCTGCTTACTTTATGGACTCATATCATTCTTAGAGTCTAATCGAACAATATGCTAATGGGCTGCAGACCATGACCCATAATTGTTCATTCTTGTTTATATGACTCATGTAGATTGAGATATAGTTTATGTCATGTCCCGCTCCCAAAACATATGGGATTAGGTTATAACCTGGCCAGCTGATACGACCTAAAGTGAGTTGCCCAATTTAATGGACTCACTTTGGCGTACTACGCTGTAAGGAAATAACTATACTACACAGGCAAGTGGTAACATCTAGATCTCATCCACAGGAACAAAGAAAGTAATGCTGAAATATAAAACTGGAAATAACATGGAGTCTAAAATAAATACAACTGAATAGTCTGGTGGATACAAGCCCACGGAGTACAACACTGAATGAAAATTCTGAAAGTAGAAAGATAACTAGTCATGAGAATTGACTAACTAGATAATGATGCTCATAACCTAAATAATACCATACCTTGAGTCAAAAAAACTCTTCAGGAAGCACCTCGTCGTCTTCTACAGCAAGTCATGTCTCAAGTCCCTGTAAAACCCCTAAATTTCTACTATGATTTTTTTTCTAAATTAATTTGGAATCAACCTTTATTTTCTAAATTTTACGTCGCGTACAAGTTCGCGATTTTCGTATTTGTACGTAGCATACGAAATTGCGAGACGATATATATTTTATATACAATTATTTTTAAAAGGTTCTTTGCATAGAAAATAAGTAATTATTTGTCGCATCGCGATTGCCAAAATTTATTTTATTATAAAAGGGCTATTAATTATTTTATTGGTAATTTAGAAAAATATGATTTATGTAAGTATTCTATTTGCGAGGTGTATGAAATTTAATTTCATGTATATTTTAGTTTTCAAAAACCTAATTATTTTATTTAATTACAAAACAAATATTTAAATATTTATTGTAAATTTTGAAATTAATTATTATCATTATTTTATTATTTTGAAAAAGATATTTTAAAAATTGTTTGATTTCATATTTAATAAATTGCGATGATTTAAATGGGAAAAGATTTTATTGACTTATAGCTTTAAATTTAAAATGGTTTTAAACGAGTTTAAATGAATTTGAATTTAATATTATTGTCTAATGGAGGGATTTAAATAATCCGAATCCTTATCCTAATGGAAATTCTCACATCCTATAAATAGGTAGGTACTCCTCCATAATTCTCTCCACAACCAAAATTTTTCCACAAATTGGTGCATCGTGTCTGTGACCACACGATCTCATTCCAGTAATTTTACAGTTATCCACGTCGTGTCCGACACCCCCGGACCCGACGACAATGACCACAGGACCTCCTCGTCTCATCGGAACCCAACCACCCACTTCTCCTTCCGACCGAGTCCGCAGCAGCTACCAACGCCATCATCTCCGCTCTCTCCGACAACTCCCCCGCACCAGGGGGCTCACCACCATCTACCAAAAATTGGCCACCCTCATACCCGCCGCTCCACCATCGGCGGCCAAGACTCAGCCATCGACCACCATCCCATCACCACCAACATCACCTACCGCCACAGCCACCACCTCCTGCCGACATCGCCACCACCACAATCGCCACTCCCAGGCCACCAACACCATAGAAAGAGAAGGGGGGAGAACCCGTACCTCGCCTCGGCCGCTCCTGCCGCCGTTGGCCGGATCCGCCGCACGAGAACGACTCGCGGCGGCGATTGGTTCGCCGGCCACCCTCCGCCGTGCCAGCACGAACGCGCCGCCCCAAATCTCGCAGCTCCACTCCTCCTCAGATCCTCCGCCGAAGACCGCACCGACCCGCTGGAACCCCCTCTCCTCCACTGCATTCCGCCGCCCTCTCCATCGAACCCCAACCGCCCTCGAGCTCGCCTCCAGCACGCTCGCGACCACCGACGACCGCCTGGATCCGCCCTTCCCGCCGTCCGGCGCCACATCCGCCCCGTCACCTCAAACCACCAGCGCCTCCGCTCCCCGGGAACAGCGGCGCCAACCGCCGCGCTCGCTGGAAGACCCCCGCCCGGCCACCGAGGTGAGACCCTCTCGTTTCCCCTTTCCAATCTCTTACCCTCTCTCTCTCTCTGCTGTATAATAATGTGGGGATAAGGTTTTAAAAAAAAGGATTTTATAATTATTATAACTATAATTATTATTATTATTATTATTATCATTATTATTAATATTATTATCATTATTATTACTAATAATGTTATTAGTATTATTATTATGATTATCATTACTGATATTATTCTTGTTATTATTATTATTAGTATTATTATTATTATTATTATTATCATTATTATTATTATTATTATTATTATTATTGTTCCTATTACGTTATCCTACTAAGATTACAGTATAAATAATTGTATAGTATTATCATTAGATTGAAAATTTTATTATGGTTATTGATACAGAAAAGAGATATAGATAATAGTTTTCAAATTATTAGTATAATATGATATTTGTCTTGGCCTAAAGCATATTATCAAAATATCTTATGGTATTCTAAAAAAAATGAGTTTTATTTATTTATTTCTAAAATAAAATTTAATTTATAGTTTTGACCACAAATAATTTTCTAGATTATGATTTTTATATATAGTTCTAAATAAAAGTAGTTACCAAATTTATATATGGATTTCTAGTAATTACAAATATTTGCGAAAGTATATTTTAGTCTAATAACAACTAGTTTCAAAAAAAAATCGTATAATTATTTCCTAAAAAGCATTATAAGTAATTTTCCACAAACTCCTCAATTATCATCATTGATCACGACTGATTGTGCGTTTCTACTTCTCATGGATTTTTGGACCCTTACACATCGACACCGGTAATTGGACCAAAGAGGACTTGTTGGATCATTGCACCACATCAGGCATAACAACAGGCAAGGCACCTTGCCTCTACTGTTTAAATTTTCTGCTCAATATCATGCATGTTATGTTTATTTTCAAGTTGTTTCTTTCTAAATTATATGTAGATGCAAATTACTATATTTTATAAAATTGACTTAGAGTTAAGGGACTACCGTCAAATTTAGTGTGTCTCATTGACTTGCCACGATTGTACACAAGTTGTGTATGAGAGTTATGAGCATCATATAGATGTCACTTGCGTGTGGCTGATCCCCCGTGCGCATGCGTAGGAATAACTGTCAATAGATGCATGATTAGAAGACTTGACAGTTATCTATATTAAAAATAGTGTGGTGGAAACGACACGTGTTTGTGTGTCATGGTTACGACACAAGTATAGTTTTATTGGGGGGAGGGGACAGCTACTAGCGTAGGGGCTACTTTTATTTTACACACATTTGGGAGATAGTGTCTCGGATGAGCGCTACATGTTATCCAGTCGATAGTGTCTCGGATGAGCGCTACTTGTTGGCCACTCTTTATTACTTGCTTGTGACAGCCCATGCGTAGAACGTTGTCCTCTAAATTGAAATCCACATAGAATGGTTAGGAACCTTTACTCATGCATACTTTTCTGTTGAGCTTTTATTATTCAGTTATTGGCATGATATTATGTGTCTTGTTACGTCCCTCTGAGGACCTGGTTTTTCCCCAGGTGTGTGTTCATGATTTCTGCAGGTGCTCTAGCTAAGGCCATTCCTTCCTCGTGATGACTGCTTTTGGACTGATCATTGCTTCGCTCGACCAATCACTTTCTTTGTATATTTATTCTCTATTTAAATTAGTTGGTAGTGGACTTTGTCTCCGCCCAACGATTGTATCATAAATATTCAAGTTGATTTCTATATAATTATTTCTTTCATTGTGGATGAGATTTAGTTGTCTTGGATTACTACAATTTACAGCTTATGTATACATACGAGATCCATGTATTTCGTATGTATATAGCTGGCATGTATACGTACTTGGTCCTACGTATTTTGGGATTGGGGCGCTACATGTTTTTGTGGTGGCCCATGCAGGTCAAGTTTGCCGTTTTGGTTACATGACTGTACCGAGCGGGCCTGCAATATAGGATTAGAATCTAGGAATCTCATCCACATACTTTATCACTTTCCTTGACCTTCCTTGATTTCCATATTTCGACTCCCGTGGCTTCCCTTAATTTTTGCATCTTGCTTGAACTCTTTCCACCAACACCCTATCACCCCGTGCTTAAACATGGTTAGAAAGATGACTACACTACTATATACTTATTGGTCAACCCATTGGCTAGAAGGATTATATTGACAAATAATATCTACTATGGTTACATTTGAGTATAAAGGTATTTATTTTTTTTAGAGATATGATCTTAAGGATTAGTTAATTTCAAGTTGGGTAGCAGCATATTACCGCTATCAAAGGATAAGTTATTGGATATTACAAGGTGGTATACACAAGATGATAGCTAGATCGAGAAAACAAAATTTTGAAATTATGATTTTTGAAATTTAGAAATATTTATGACTTATAGGAGGATGAAATCGATTTGAGAAATAACTCAAAGTTTTAAATTGTGACGCATGATTTACGGTTAACTTTAAAAGTTGGATTGTAATATTATAAAGTTTATCTCGAGATTATCTAAGGAGTTTTAATTATGATTTTTTAGACAACTAGAGAAGACGAAAGTTTAGAGAGCTTAAGGTTTAAAATTGAGTCGTACGATTTATAAGTTTATTTAATTTGGAGTTGGAAAAAAAATGATGGTAAATTTTTTTTAAATAGTTGGAGGATATGAAAGCGACTTTGAAGGAAAAATTCAAAATTTTAATTGTGTCAAATGAGCTATGATTTAAAAAGTTAATTAGATTTCAAGTTTAAAGCCTTGATTATGGATATTTAAATTTTGGTAAAAAAAAGATTTAATTTGAGTTACATGATTTGCGATTGGTGAAGCATGCTAAGAGTTTATCTCGAGGTACATTTAAAATTTTGAAAATTTTAAAAGTGATGGCTTATTATGAAAATTTAGTTGTGCCGCATTAGATATGATGAAAGATTTTTGGAAATTATTTAAAGGAATTAAATTTTAAGTTATGATTAAATACTTGATGGAGTATCTTGAGATTTTATTTCGAAACTGTTGAGGAACTTGAAATTTGAAATTGATCATATATTGGTAGAGGACCAATAAGCAAGCAAGTCACCCTAATGGGATACAAGTATTCCTCATTAATTGCCATGATGGTTGTATGTACTCGGGTGTAGTTAAGTCATCTGCCAACTATGAGAAGATATCTCAAACTTAACTCACTCTACATTCCCTCAAACCTAGATTTTATCATGACTTTCTCATACTCCATCTAAGTGGCTATCATATCTTTAGAAACTGTATTCTAACTTATTTTACCTTGATTTACTCGAATTATCATTATTTCATGCCTTATCTTGGTCATTTATTTTTGTGCATTAATCATTATCTCATGAACTCCCACTTTCTATTTTAAATTCTTTTATGTCATTTACCGTGACTTTGGTATTTGGAGCACAACACTAGACTTTTTCATCCAACAAATTTCATATGCAAGACCTAGACGAGCCCATCTTCATGTAGGTATCTCACTGCCACTAAAACACTTCTCCTTGTATTCTATTTTCATGATATGACTTTGGGTCATAAGAGACTAAACTATAACATTTACCATGAAACTAATATACTTTCTAGCTATAGATATGGGCTCAGCCTCGACTCAAATTCTTCGACCCAATACATGATTGTGATCTATTAAAATCTCTTAAATGCTTAACCTTGTATTTTATCTTGACTGCTTAACCCTTGTCATTTATTTTCATGTCTTATCTCGATTCACTTAGATACATAGCATCTGTCGCTCTTCAATATTGCAACCCTTACCTCTCTTCTTTCCCATTTAAATTGCCTTACTATTATTTCACTATGAATCCTCCATAGTTTTTGCAACCTTGATCCTTGTATGATTCCCTCAGGCGAAATGAAATTGATCATGACATCCTTTGGATAGAAAGAGATTAGGTTAAGAAAAATCCCTAGAGGATAGTAGTGGTATAGATTGAATAAAATGATTGAGAATGCATAAGTGACATCTTGCTATAAACCTTATTAGGCGGAGTATATTTTATGATCAAATGAGAGTAAATTCTTGAACGACAAATTGGTTCTTCGTGGCAATCTATGGCTAAGGAAAATTTTATAGAGTGTTGAAACCCATTAGATTTCAAGAAGGGAGTAAATTTTTAAACTTGTAGTGATTTAACTATGTGATGAATGTAAATATAAAGGTCATATTAAGGTGAGGTTGATTTTACTCTCGACTAAATTGAGTGAAGAAATTTATATAAATTCTTAAAGGGAGTTTTGCAAGAGGAAACTAGTTTGAAAGAAAATATATAGGAAGAAGAGTATTAGAGATTTATTGAATTGGAAGTTTGGACTGATCTAAATCCTACGATTATGGATATAATTATCAATCGAAGTAACCTTGATTATCTTCGAATAAATTGAATAAGGGTTGACTAAATTATTTTGGGAAAACTTTAAAAGACGAGATTGGTTTGAGGAAAATATTTGTTAGAGATTGATTGAATCCAAAACTTTAAATTAAAGGCGTTCTATTAGGAGAGATCGAAGGAATATATGGTTGACATCTAATATTATGTTCATAAATCTCAAAGTTTGGAAAGTATGTTTAGCAAAAAAAAAAGTTCGATGGAATATCAATTGGGAGAAGAAATAATTAAGACTAGTGATAAAAGGATAATGACGATTCAAAGAGTTAACGGAATTGAAAACCACAAGTGACTCGAAACTAACGAGCTCGTAATCAAGATTTGAGATAAGAAAGTTATTACCCATTGACAAGGGTGCAAGTTTATAGGATAACGTAAGCATTGATTGATTTAAACACTCATAGGTTGTCATGCATTGACCATCTTCGACATGTTGATAATATTCGACTAGAACTATCTAATTTACCCGCTTCCCTATCTTTCTTCGACCGAGGATTTAAATTACAATTTTATCGACTAAATTCTCCCAATCTCCTTCGCCCTACCTGCCCTAACTACTCCTAAAATTTCGAGGACGAAATTCTTATAAGTTGGGTTGGATGTAAAACCCCTAAATTTCTACTATGCTTTTTTTCTAAACTAATTTGGAATCAACCTTTATTTTCTAAATTTTACGTCGCATACGAGTTCGCGATTTTCGTATTTGTACGTAGCATACGAAATTGCGAGACGATATTTATTTTATATACAATTATTTTTAAAAGGTTCCTTTGCATAGAAAATAAGTAATTATTTGTCGCGTCGCGATTGCCAAAATTTATTTTATTATAAAAGGGCTATTAATTATTTTATTGGTAATTTAGAAAAATATGATTTATGTAAGTATTCTATTTGCGAGGTGCATGAAATTTAATTTCATGTATATTTTAGTTTTCAAAAACCTAATTATTCTATTTAATTACAAAATAAATATTTAAATATTTATTGTAATTTTCGAAATTAATTATTATCATTATTTTATTATTTTGAAAAAGATATTTTAAAAATTGATTGATTTCATATTTAATAAATTGCGATGATTTAAATGGGAAAAGATTTTATTGACTTATAGCTTTAAATTTAAAAAATGGTTTTAAACGAGTTTAAATGAATTTGAATTTAATATTATTGTCTAATGAAGGGATTTAAATAATCCCAATCCTTATCCTAATGGAAATTCCCACATCCTATAAATAGGCAGGTACTCCTCCATAATTCTCTCCACAACCAAAATTTTCCCACAAATTGGTGCATCGTGTCTGTGACCACACGATCTCATTCCAGTAATTTTACAGTTATCCACGTCGTGTCCGACACCCCCGAACCCGACGACAATGACCACAGGACCTCCTCGTCTCATCGGAACCCAACCACCCACTTCTCCTCCCGACCGACTCCGCAGCAGCTACCAACGCCATCATCTCCGCTCTCCCCGACAACTCCCCCGCACCAGGGGGCTCACCACCATCTACCAAAAATTGGCCAACCTCATACCCGCCGCTCCATCATCGGCGGCCAAGACTCAGCCGTCGACCACCATCCCATCACCACCAACATCACCTACCGCCACAGCCACCACCTCCTGCCAACATCGCCACCACCACAATCGCCACTCCCAGGCCACCAACACCATAGAAAGGGAAGGGGGGAGAACCCGTACCTCGCCTCGGCCGCTCCTGCCGCCGTTAGCCGGATCCGCCGTACGAGAACGACTCGCGGCCACGATTGGTTCGCCGGCCACCCTGCGCCAGTACGAGCGCGCCGCCCCAAATCCCGCAGCTCCACTCCTCCTCAGATCCTCCGCCGAAGACCGCGCCGACCCGCTGGAACCCCCTCTCCTCCACCGCGTTCCGCCGCCCTCTCCATCGAACCCCAACCGCCCTCGAGCTCGCCTCCAGCACGCTCGCGACCACCGGCGACCGCCTGGATCCGCCCTTCCCGCCGTCCGACGCCACATCCGTCCCGTCACCTCAAACTACTAGCGCCTCCGCTCCCCGGGAACAGCGACGCCAACCGTCGCGCCGCCGGAAGACCCTCGCCCGGTCACCGAGGTGAGACCCTCTCGTTCCCTCTTTCCAATCTCTCACCCTCTCTCTCTCTCTCTGCTGTATAATAATGTGAGGATAAGGTTTTAAAAAAAGGATTTTATAATTATTATAACTATAATTATTATTATTATTATTATTATTATTATTATTATTATTATTATTATTATTATTATTAATATTATTATCATTATTATTACTAATAATGTTATTAGTATTATTATTATTACTGATATTATTCTTATTATTAGTATTATTATTATTTTTTTATTATTATTATCATTTTTATGATTATTATTATTGTTCCAATTATGTTATCCTACTGAGATTACAGTATAAATAATTGTATAGTATTATCATTAGAATGAAATTTTTATTATGGTTATTGATACGGAAAAGATATGTAGATAATAGTTTTCAAATTATTAGTATAATATGATATTTGTCTTGGCCTAAAGCATATTATCAAAATATCTTATGGTATTCTAAAAAAATTGAGTTTTATTTATTTATTTCTAAAATAAAATTTAATTTATAGTTTTGACCACAAATAATTTTCTAGATTATGATTTTTATATATCGTTCTAAATAAAAGTAGTTACCAAATTTATATATGGATTTCTAGTAATTACAAATATTTACGAAAGTATATTTTAGTCTAATAACAACTAGTTTCAAAAAAAAATCGTATAATTATTTCCTAAAAAGCATTATAAGTAATTTTTTCCACAAACTCTCCTCAATTATCATCATTGATCACGACTGATTGTGCGTTTCTACTTCTCATGGATTTTTTGTCACGACCCGATCCCAACTATTTGGGTCTAGTCGGATCATGCCCAGCCTGCACCGTTGTTGAGACGGCGGCAGTAAGCTGTTCAGTAGCAGGTAACCATACAACAACACAGATACATTTGTCACAACTGTTCTATTCGGAATTGAAACTTTATTTGATAAAAAAAAATATTCAGAAATACAACCAGAAGGGAAATGCTGAAAGTAAAACTACAAACTCCAAACAAAAGTAAAATGCAAAAAAGGGAAACTATCTAAGCATCTGGTTCAGTTGTTCCAGGTTCAGCGTCCTCCGGAGAAGGCTCCGGTACCGTCGCAGGAAAGAGAACCGGGTCAAAATAGCTATTATGGTATAGCTCGTCATCCTCAGTGTTACCTAAAATGTTGTCTCCAGTCAGGAGGGAGCAAAGTACAATTCATGCTAATTAAACAGTTAAATAAGAAATAGAATCATGCAGTTCTAAACAGCTTTTAAAACAGGTTTGTTACAGTAGAAAACAGTGATTTGAATAGGTAATGACATATGACCGGCTTGGGTTTGTTACAGTAATGGATAAGGGGTTTTGTTACAGTATGGTCATAATCATTACGCTATTCCCCAATCCCCCGCTATTCCCCAGTCCCCAGTAGTTACAGTAGTTACAGTACAGTACTCTCGGTGAGAGTTTCGTGTTTGAGACGTGGTTTAGACATGCAGTAAAACGATTAAATAAATAACTGTAAACTAACACAAACTATACTTGCCTTGTATTAAGTTTGACTGGAAAGACAGGTTGACACCGAAGAGGAACGTCAGGTACGACTTCGAGTTCCTACAGTTGAGAACTCGATTTAGAATCCTGAATAACCAGACTAAATGTGCTAGTTGCAATCTCTAGTAGACATGTCCTAGTCAGGTTTTAAGTTGTATTAAACTACAGCTAACGGTTACGTCGCGACTATGTGCGTTGGTTAACCGGTTAATTGGTTTATTTGGAAAATCCCGAGGATCAATTACAATTTGGAAAATCGCAAGAATTAATTACAATTTGAAAAACTTTGTGTTTTCATAATATATATATAAAATACAGTTTTCTTTTAGTGACAAACAGTGAATTAATAATATTCTATTCATTTTAGCTAAACTCGTAATTAAGCCGTAATTTACGTCCTAAATTATGAATATGCAATTAATCCAAAAATCCACCCAAATCACGTCCACCAGAAAAGAAAAGAAAAACTACGCTACACAAATACATGGGCACAGCTACTGGTCCTAGGGTGGGCTTATGCCCGATACAAATTTCCTTTACATTAAATAATAAAAATGACTGAATTTAAGTAATTAAAATGCGGGAATTAAAAGACTATAATATTTAGCCTAAAAATAAAATAAAATAATTAAAATAAAGAAACTAAGAGTCTCAGACTCGGTCCATTCCTCAATTTCGGTTTATGCCTCAACGTCCGGTCGGACCGGTGCATTTGCATTTCGCCGGGGCCCACAGACCGGTACGGTCGTCGCCCGAAAATCGGTTTTAGAAATCATTTTCGAAAGCCGGTTTGAAATCAAATAAAAATATAATTTTTTGTAAAAATTTGGGCAGCACTCCCTCTATTCCGGGACAAACCCAAAACTGGGAAGTGCGCCGATAAATACCTGCAAATAATTTCCAACCCAAATAATCCACCGAAATAACCACCAAATAATTCCAACACCACATAATTAATTTCCAACCAACAGAATAATTCCCGAAAAGTCCGGGAATCCATAATCCATCCAATTCACGCCAACCCAGCAAATAAAACACAGCCAATCACTAACGCAGCTAATCGAAATATTACACGCAGCTATCCGGATTCCCAGGAGGGAACCGGGGGGACCGATCTATCATCATCGACTCTACGGGGAGGGACGAACTACTCTGATTATCAGAAATTACCTATTTCCGTTGGCGGGGAGCCGCGGGAAAAACTCGGGAAAGAATCCGAACAAAGTCGGCAGCAGGTAGAAGTCCCGATCCGCGGGAAAATCCACGGGAACAGCAGGGAGTCCACGGAACAACGCTGGACAGCGAGATCGTCTGCGGGAAAAGCGGGCTCGACGGAGGCGGGGCGTCGCGGATGACCGCTGGACAGCGGGGCTCGCCGCGGGGCAGCGGAGGCTGCTGCGAAAAGCAGCGGGAAGGCGGGGGTTCGCTGGAAAAGCGAACGGCGGGTGAGCCACCGGGGTCGGGCGACCGGCGGACGACTCGCCGGAGAGCGCTTCGCGGGTGAGGGCGCAAGGGGCCGCGACAGAGCGCGGCGCGCCGGTCGGAGGCTACTGGGCGGTGCTCAGGGCTCCGCGGAGGAGCGCGGGGATGGGCTCGCGCTGGACGCGCGAGGGGTTGTCGGCTCCGGGAAGGTCCGGCGTCGGGGCGGAGAACGGCGCGGGGGCGCGGGAGAGGCGCTGACGGCGGGCGCCGCGCGCGGAGATCGCCGCGGTCGGGGTGCCGCTGCGGGGAGGGTCGCGCGCGGGGGCGCTGACTTGGCCGGGGGTGGCGGCGCACGGTCGGAGACGCCGAGGAAATCCGTCGGGGTCCAACCGACGAGACAACGGCGACGGGGATTTGGGGTTAGGGTTCGGGTAGGTGGAGAAGGGAAGTGGGTTGCTCCACAGAGAGGGTTTCTAGAGAGGGAGAGATGAGAGTTGGTGGGAATGGTGGGTTGGAGTAAAAGGAGAATAGAGAATAGAGATGAGAGTTATGAGTATTTGAGAGTTGTTCTCTCCTGATGGTGAGAACGTGGGGGTGAGGGGATTAATAAGAGGAAGGAGTGGCTGTGAGTGTGGTAGGGAGTGAATTGGGGGGAGTGAGAACAGGAGTGGGAGAAATAGTCTACGGTGGGGTTGGGTAGTTGCTGGTCCTTCGGGACCAGCCAAAGTGTTTATTATTTTCGAAATCTTTTCACACAAAATATTTAATAGTAATAATAATAACAATAATAATTTTGAAATAATAATAATAATACCAAAATATTATTTAATTAATAAATACAAAGTATGGGTTTCACAATCTTCCCTCCTTAGAAAATTTCGTCCTCGAAATTTAAAGACAGGGTAGGAGAATCAAACAGCTACGGGTACTGCGCCCGTAACTCAGGTCCAACCATAAGGATTTTCCAAGGCAGTCGTGGATGAGACGGTTTAGGGACAAGTTTTATTTATGATACCATCCACGCAGAAAAATACAAAAGCGAACCAAAGTACACGAGGTTGATCAGACCATCATGCACCGGTCCTGATTAGACAATATATTAGTGGGTGCACCCAATAAAATATCGTCATGATCAAGCTTGATAAAGAGATAGCTTGCAAAACTAGGCTAACTTCGTCAGCATCAGTCAAGTTTAGAACGAAAAGATAAGAAAATAAGTGATGGCTCGAATTCTGATCTTCTTCTTACCTCTGACTAGGCTTGCAACTGGTTTCTCTGGCACTGAAAGGTTAAGTCCAATCTTCAGCTCTGAATTATTCAAAACGTGACTCGGATCCGAAATGTAGTGTCTGAGTTGTGACGTAGAAGACGTTGCACACCCTCAAGATTAGCTGGTAGAGCTAACGGGTACGCTACTTCCAACTCGTCTTAAACTTCAAATGACCTGATGTTCCTGGCCTCAATTCCAGCTCCGTCAAAACTGATTGTTCCTCTGGTGGGAGAAACTTCACCAAATGCAATTTGGTCTTCCCAAGACCTACCAAATTCCGAGACGCAAATCTCAATACATCTTCAAGCGTCTGGATTGACCTCTCTGCTTGCTCGTCCCGCGATACTCCATGAATCCGGTAGATGTGCTTCTCGTACAATGCTGTCCACTTCTTAGTGAATAAACCAACTTGAAGAAAAATAAAGTGTGCTGATTTAGTCAGTCAGTTTACTATAATCCACTTGGTGCCCTTCCATCCTTGGGAACAAGGCAATCCTTACTCAAAGTTCATTGTTATATGCTTCTACTTCCACTCCGAATTGTCTAGCGGCTCTAACAAACTGGTTGTTCTCTTGCTAATTTCCTCATGTTGACAAATTCACATCTAATCCCATACCTGGAATTGTCCTTCTTTATTCCATAACACCAATCGATGGAGGCATATCCGTTACATCTTATTATCTTTTGAATTTATGGAATACTGCGACTGGTGCATTTCTTCCATCAACTCGTTCCTCCGTTTGTCAACCGACACGCAAAGTCCCGCACCATTCTTCAGAGTTTCAATGCTGATTAAATTAGAAACCCTCAAGTGTTCCTACCAACACTTGATCTCTAAACCTGCAAGGTGCCTCGTTTTGAAACTACGTTCTCTTAACTTTTATCCCTCAGCCTCGAACTTCATCAATACTGAATCATCATCCAGCTCCGTCCTTCTATCTCCAGGTAGTATAACCTCCAGTCCAACTTCTCGATGTCTTCTAGCAGGTGCTAGTCCTTGGTTAAGAACTTCGCCATCAGTATCGACCAAGTGCATCAGCGACCACATTAGCCTTACCTGAAAGGTACTGCAGGTTGATGTCGTAATCCTTCCTCTGCTTCAGCCATCTTCTTAGTCTAACATTCAGCCCTTTCTGAGTGAAGACCTATTTCAGACTCTTGTAGTCCGTATGTATTTCACTCCCTTTCCATAAAAATCATGCTTCCAAAGCTTCAAAGTAAAGATAATTGCAGCAATTCAAATTAGGTGTGGGGTGATTCTTCTCATGAGTCTGTAGTTGCCTACATGTGTAAGCGATTACTTTCCCATGTTGTTGAAGAACGCAACTCAGTCCTCTTCCAGAGGCATTACTGTAAATTGAGAACCCACCGGTTCCTGCGGGTAGCGCAAGGATTGGTGTAGTGGTAAGTCTCTTCTTCAGCTCCTCAATGCCGTCTGGCAACTTTCGTTCAGATGAACTCTTCATCCTTCCAAGTGAGCTTCGTCACTGGCTCAGCAATCTTGACGAAATCCTTCACGAACTTCTGATAGTAGCCGGCCAAGTTCAAGAACTTTCCGAATTGAACTTGGGGTATATTACTCTTCAACAACAGCTATCTTCCATCGAAATTTCTTCTCCTGACAACATGGCCAAAAGTCTACCCTGTCAACAATCCACGTCCAGATAACTTACCATAAACTTCTTTTTCCTCAAAGTTTCCAAAATTTCCTCAGGTGTTCCTTATGCTCTTCTTCAGTCTTCAAGTATATCAGAATGTTTATCTATGGAGAAGATAAACTGATTCAAATACTCCTGAAAATCTCTGTTCATGAGATTCATGAACATAGCAGTAGTATTTGTCAGTCTAATGTCCTGACCAGAGAAAACTACCCATACTTGGTGTTTAAACGTCGTCTTGGAAATGTCCTCTTTCCTGATTTTGATTTGCTGGTAGTCAAATCTTAAATCAGACTTCGAAACACCTTAACTCCACACAACCAGATCAAACAGATCCTCGATCCGGGCAAAAAGTACTTGTTCTGTAATGTCTGGTAATCGATGCACATCCGTTGTTCCATACTTCTTGGGCAAAAACAAGATAGATACTCCCTAAGGTAAAGTTCCACTCTGAATAAATCCTAGAGCCTTCATTGATCTGGTCCTTCATCTTCTTGGCCACCTTCGGGTTGACTCTGTAACATCCCTTAGAATTTAGGGAAAGAGCCGGGGACTAAGTCAAGGGTGAATCCTATGTCTAGATCTGGGATAATCCGGGGAGACTATCAGGAAAAACATCTGCCATAAGGGTGTAACTAAAATTTCTATTCATGGGGAGAATTACAGCAAAACTCTTATGATTGATCTAAGGACATCCTGTTACAACTTCCAAAAAGATGATGCTATTCTGCGGTTCTAGGTACTATTCTTCATGGTTCTGTATGAGCAGTCTCCAACTGCTTCCCTTTCTATGAACCTCGAGTATGCATCATGCCTTATTGTAAGGGGCAGGGTCTGCTGGATAGGAAGAGGGTCCCTAGGTTGTGGCCTAACAGATGTTGCTGGGATATGAGCTCTGGTTTGATAAACAGATAAAGGCAGTCCTTTACCCGATGTTCAGCAGATCCACATGCCAAACATTGTCCAAATCTCTTGCGGCAACTAACGGCCTGATGACCAGGCCTCTTGCATTAGTTACAAGCCCAAAGCTTCTTACTGCAAGACTGCCGGAAAGTAGAGTACTCGATGGGACCCAATATCTTCTAGATTCAGGGGTATCCTTCCTAGGGCAAAAATTCTGCTCTAACTGGTTGGAAATAACTAAGGCTACATCATGACGTTCTTCATGTCTTCTCTCGTGATATTCTTCTGTTCCTGCTGGGCTTCATCTTGAGCTTTCTGGAACTCCAGGATTTCTTGAAATAGGACAACCATTTGGAAGATGATTGCTGGTACTGGTGGAGCAATAAAATAAATAATCCACCAGGAAACTGCAATTCAGTTGAGAGGAGGTAGGATTTGCCAGTGTAGGAAAAACTTCACTGGATGCATTATTCGGACGGTCAACAGCCGCGAGGGAAAGACCCTGGGCTTTGTTGAGGAGATGGGGTAGGATTCGGAGATGACACCTTATCGCTAGCAGGATTTGGTCAATGGTCATTCTCTGGAAGGTTTAGGACGCACTCATAAGCAAGGTAGCCTACCAGTCTATAATCAACCAAAAATATTTATTTATATATAAATCGGACCTATGTCGTGACAAATCAATGTTCTAGTGTTCTAATTGTTTCTAGATAGGTTTTCCTAAGTTGTTGTTGGGACCTGCATGGGCCACCACTGAAAACATGTCACGACCCGATCCCAACTATTTGGGTCTAGTCGGATCATGCCCAGCCTGCACCGTTGTTGAGACGGCGGCAGTAAGCTGTTCAGTAGCAGGTAACCATACAACAACACAGATACATTTGTCACAACTGTTCTATTCGGAATTGAAACTTTATTTGATAAAAAAAATATTCAGAAATACAACCAGAAGGGAAATGCTGAAAGTAAAACTACAAACTCCAAACAAAAGTAAAATGCAAAAAAGGGAAACTATCTAAGCATCTGGTTCAGTTGTTCCAGGTTCAGCGTCCTCCGGAGAAGGCTCCGGTACCGTCGCAGGAAAGAGAACCGGGTCAAAATAACTATTATGGTATAGCTCGTCATCCTCAGTGTTACCTAAAATGTTGTCTCCAGTCAGGAGGGAGCAAAGTACAATTCATGCTAATTAACAGTTAAATAAGAAATAGAATCATGCAGTTCTAAACAGCTTTTAAAACAGGTTTGTTACAGTAGAAAACAGTAATTTGAATAGGTAATGACATATGACCGGCTTGGGTTTGTTACAGTAATGGATAAGGGGTTTTGTTACAGTATGGTCATAATCATTACGCTATTCCCCAATCCCCCGCTATTCCCCAGTCCCCAGTAGTTACAGTAGTTACAGTACAGTACTCTCGGTGAGAGTTTCGTGTTTGAGACGTGGTTTAGACATGCAGTAAAACGATTAAATAAATAACTGTAAACTAACACAAACTATACTTGCCTTGTATTAAGTTTGACTGGAAAGACAGGTTGACACCGAAGAGGAACGTCAGGTACGACTTCGAGTTCCTACAGTTGAGAACTCGATTTAGAATCCTGAATAACCAGACTAAATGTGCTAGTTGCAATCTCTAGTAGACATGTCCTAGTCAGGTTTTAAGTTGTATTAAACTACAGCTAACGGTTACGTCGCGACTATGTGCGTTGGTTAACCGGTTAATTGGTTTATTTGGAAAATCCCGAGGATCAATTACAATTTGGAAAATCGCAAGAATTAATTACAATTTGAAAAACTTTGTGTTTTCATAATATATATATAAAATACAGTTTTCTTTTAGTGACAAACAGTGAATTAATAATATTCTATTCATTTTAGCTAAACTCGTAATTAAGCCGTAATTTACGTCCTAAATTATGAATATGCAATTAATCCAAAAATCCACCCAAATCACGTCCACCAGAAAAGAAAAGAAAAACTACGCTACACAAATACATGGGCACAGCTACTGGTCCTAGGGTGGGCTTATGCCCGATACAAATTTCCTTTACATTAAATAATAAAAATGACTGAATTTAAGTAATTAAAATGCGGGAATTAAAAGACTATAATATTTAGCCTAAAAATAAAATAAAATAATTAAAATAAAGAAACTAAGAGTCTCAGACTCGGTCCATTCCTCAATTTCGGTTTATGCCTCAACGTCCGGTCGGACCGGTGCATTTGCATTTCGCCGGGGCCCACAGACCGGTACGGTCGTCGCCCGAAAATCGGTTTTAGAAATCATTTTCGAAAGCCGGTTTGAAATCAAATAAAAATATAATTTTTTGTAAAAATTTGGGCAGCACTCCCTCTATTCCGGGACAAACCCAAAACTGGGAAGTGCGCCGATAAATACCTGCAAATAATTTCCAACCCAAATAATCCACCGAAATAACCACCAAATAATTCCAACACCACATAATTAATTTCCAACCAACAGAATAATTCCCGAAAAGTCCGGGAATCCATAATCCATCCAATTCACGCCAACCCAGCAAATAAAACACAGCCAATCACTAACGCAGCTAATCGAAATATTACACGCAGCTATCCGGATTCCCAGGAGGGAACCGGGGGACCGATCTATCATCATCGACTCTACGGGGAGGGACGAACTACTCTGATTATAAGAAATTACCTATTTCCGTTGGCGGGGAGCCGCGGGAAAAACTCGGGAAAGAATCCGAACAAAGTCGGCAGCAGGTAGAAGTCCCGATCCGCGGGAAAATCCACGGGAACAGCAGGGAGTCCACGGAACAACGCTGGACAGCGAGATCGTCTGCGGGAAAAAGCGGGCTCGACGGAGGCGGGGCGTCGCGGATGACCGCTGGACAGCGGGGCTCGCCGCGGGGCAGCGGAGGCTGCTGCGAAAAGCAGCGGGAAGGCGGGGGTTCGCTGGAAAAGCGAACGGCGGGTGAGCCACCGGGGTCGGGCGACCGGCGGACGACTCGCCGGAGAGCGCTTCGCGGGTGAGGGCGCAAGGGGCCGCGACAGAGCGCGGCGCGCCGGTCGGAGGCTACTGGGCGGTGCTCAGGGCTCCGCGGAGGAGCGCGGGGATGGGCTCGCGCTGGACGCGCGAGGGGTTGTCGGCTCCGGGAAGGTCCGGCGTCGGGGCGGAGAACGGCGCGGGGGCGCGGGAGAGGCGCTGACGGCGGGCGCCGCGCGCGGAGATCGCCGCGGTCGGGGTGCCGCTGCGGGGAGGGTCGCGCGCGGGGGCGCTGACTTGGCCGGGGTGGCGGCGCACGGTCGGAGACGCCGAGGAAATCCGTCGGGGTCCAACCGACGAGACAACGGCGACGGGGATTTGGGTTAGGGCTCGGGTAGGTGGAGAAGGGAAGTGGGTTGCTCCACAGAGAGGGTTTCTAGAGAGGGAGAGATGAGAGTTGGTGGGAATGGTGGGTTGGAGTAAAAGGAGAATAGAGAATAGAGATGAGAGTTATGAGTATTTGAGAGTTGTTCTCTCCTGATGGTGAGAACGTGGGGGTGAGGGGATTAATAAGAGGAAGGAGTGGCTGTGAGTGTGGTAGGGAGTGAATTGGGGGGAGTGAGAACAGGAGTGGGAGAAATAGTCTACGGTGGGGTTGGGTAGTTGCTGGTCCTTCGGGACCAGCCAAAGTGTTTATTATTTTCGAAATCTTTTCACACAAAATATTTAATAGTAATAATAATAACAATAATAATTTTGAAATAATAATAATAATACCAAAATATTATTTAATTAATAAATACAAAGTATGGGTTTCACATTTTTGGACCCTTACACATCGACACCGGTAATTGGACCAAAGAGGACTTCTTGGATCATTGCACCACATCAGGCATAACAACAGGCAAGGCACCTTGCCTCTACTGTTTAAATTTTCTGCTCAATATCATGCATGTTATGTTTATTTTCAAGTTGTTTCTTTCTAAATTATATGTAGATGCAAATTACTATATTTTATAAAATTGACTTAGAGTTAAGGGACTACCGTCAAATTTAGTGTGCCTCATTGACTTGCCACGATTGTACACAAGTTATGTGTGAGAGTTATGAGCATCATATAGATGTCACTTGCGTGTGGCTGATCCCCCGTACGCATGCGTAGGAATAACTGTCAATAGATGCATGATTAGAAGACTTGACAGTTATCTATATTAAAAACAGTGTGGTGGAAATGACACGTGTTTGTGTGTCATGGTTACGACACAAGTATAGTTTTATTGGGGGGAGGGGACAGCTACTGGCGTAGGGGCTACTTTTATTTTACACACATTTGGGAGATAGTGTCTCGGATGAGCGCTACATGTTATCCAGTCGATAGTGTCTCGGATGAGCGCTACTTGTTGGCCACTCTTTATTACATGCTTGTGACAGCCCCTGCGTAGAACGTTGTCCTCTAAATTGAAATCCACATAGAATGGTTAGGAACCTTTACTCATGCATACTTTTCTGTTGAGCTTTTATTATTCAGTTATTGGCATGATATTATGTGTCTTGTTACGTCCCTCTGAGGACCTAGTTTTTCTCCAGGTGTGTGTTCATGATTTCTGTAGGTGCTCTAGCTAAGGCCATTCCTTCCTCGTGATGACTGCTTTTGGACTGGTCATTGCTTTGCTCGACCAATCACTTTCTTTGTACATTTCTTCTCTATTTAAATTAGTTGGTAGTGGACTTTGTCTCCGCCCAACGATTGTATCATAAATATTCAAGTTGATTTCTATATAATTATTTCTTTCATTGTGGATGAGATTTAGTTGTCTTCGATTACTACAATTTACAGCTTATGTATACATACGAGATCCATGTATTTCGTATGTATACAGCTGGCATATCTACGTACTTGGTCCTACGTATTTTGGGACTGGGGCGCTACAGTCCCGGTTCGCACCCAGTCAACTGCAAGTGCTTGTCTAAATCTGGAAAGCAACCAGGTCCTCAGGGGACATAACAAGATACAGAGTAAACATGCCATAAAGTAATACTGAAAAACTGTAAAGGGTGAACTAACCAGCTAAGTGGATGCACTTTGAAGACAACCCTAGTACGTATGGGTAGGTAATAAGGCTTTAGCGTCGAAGCACGGGCCGACGTCGGATCACGAGCCGAGGTCCCACTCATCCGGGCAACACTGAGCGACACGGCCCTTTTCTAGGATTTTGGCTGTCCTATACGCCTACTAATTGTCTTCTCCTGCCCCTCGAAAATGTACAAGTCGTATCCACCACTTGAACATTCCTACTCTCAATGCAAGGTCCCAATAACTAGACACAACCTAACCATTCTATGTACCAGGACACGAACCCTTGCATCGATGATCAGTCGAATGCGCAAGTCCGAGCCATGTTATGAACTCACTCAGTGCCGTGTCGTAACACGTGTCAAGGTCATGGGAATCATGACTATGATTCCACAACTTAGGGATGTCACCTAGGACTAAGTCAAGTACATGAGACTCAATGAGGATGCCGTCATCGACTGTATTCGAGACATCTCATGGACACACAACTACGTCCACTCTAGCAAGTGAACATAATATAAATATTAAAGAATGAAATCAGTAATATAAGACATGGTATACTTGCCTGAAACTCCGGGAGGTGCAAGAGAAGATTTGGGCTCGTCGATCAAGATCATATCGTCTGGTGTACCTACAAATACAACAACCACGACTTACGATATGCTAAACATGCATTCATGATTTACATTTATTGACACACAAAGTAGAGGGTACGTATATACGTACTTACATTTATATATACGTACATGAAAATATATATGTATACTAAGTTACCTATTTGCAAGGGAACACACAAGTTTTACATATAAAAGAATATATACATAAGTATATACATACGAGGACATATATATACATGAATATGTACAAGAATATTTATAAAGAGATTATATCTAATAATTTTACATGTAAGAAAATATACATACAAGTTGTATATATAAAACGTGCATATACAAGTAGAAATTTATGTACACTAGTCTATATTTGAAATCATATATATACATACACGAGTACACATAGAGCATATATATACAAGTATCTGTATGTGAAGGAAAAATATATAAGGATATTGCATACATGCATGGAAAAGTAAGTATATACATGTACATATACATTGTATATATGGAAGAGTATATATATATTTCTACAAAAAAAAAAAAATATATATATATATATATATATATATATATATATATATATATATATATATATATATATATATATTTCTACATATATACACATAATGAGGCTAAGAGTATATATTTGTATATTTGTACATGAAGAAATAAAGTTTATTTACATGGAAGCGTATATGTATATATACACATATATACATAAAGAGACTAATAGTATATATATATATATATATATATATATATATATATATATATATATATATATTATATATATTATATATATATATATATATATATATATATATATACACTTATATATATATATATATATATCACACGTATATATATAGATATCACTTATATATATATATATAGTTTATAGATACATATAAGGTTATATATAAATATGATAATATAATATATGATATTAGAATTCTATATATATATATTAGTATATATATCCATATATATTAATATTACGATATATATATCTATATATACTAACGTGTAGATATACATATAAGGCGCGATATATCTAATATATATTATATTAATATATATATATCTATATATATATATATATATATGATATATATATATATTATATACTATAAATACTCTTTCGCCTCATTATGGGTATATATGTAGAAAAATATATATACTCATCCATATATACAAATGTATTATGTACATGTTATAACTTACTTTTTCATGCATGTATGCAATATCCTTATATATATTTTCCTTCACATACATATACTTGTATATATAGGCTCTATTGTACTCGGGTATGTATATATATGATTCAAATATAGACTAGTGTACATAAATTTCTACTTGTATATGCACGTTTTATATATACAACTTGTATGTTTATTTTCTTACATGTAAATTATTAGATATAATCTCTTTATAAATATTCTTGTTTATATTCATGTATATATATGTCCTCGTATGTATATACTTATGTATATATTCTTTTTATATGTAAAACTTGTGTGTTCCCTTGCAAATAGGTTGCAAATAGGTAACTTAGTATACATATATATATATATATATATATATATATATATATATATATATATATATATATATATATATATATATATATATGTATGTATACTCCTTATATATATATATATATATATATATATATATATATATATATATATATATATATATATATATATATATATATATATATATTACAAAACACAAAGGTTTTTGAATCCTAGGGCTGACTGTGCCAAGATAAAGAGTGGTTGGGATTTAATCTTGGTGAATCAACGGTTGTGGGGTTTTATGGGGAATCCAAGAGTGGGGTTTGCATTCATAATGGTTGTGGATGAGCATTATTGAGAGTAGAGTTTTATGAAGAATGAGCATTATTGAGAGTGTGGTTTTTTGGGGAATCCAAAGAGTGGGGTTTGCACTCATAATGGTTGTGGATGAGCATTATTGAGAGTGGGGTTTTATGAAAAATCCAAAGAAAATTCACATCCAGCAGTGGTTGGGATTTAATATTTTGATGGGGGCCTCATGATTATTATTGTTCGTTTAAAATTGGGGTCCAAAATTTTGAGGGGGAATACAATGAACCGTGCTCGATGGGCACGGGTTATGACTAGTGTGTGTGTATATATATATATATATATATATATATATATATATATATATATATATATATATATATATATATATATATATATATACTCCTTATATGTATATATATATAAATATATATATTTAAATATATATACTCCTTATATGTATACATATAAGGAGTATATATATATATATATATATATATATATATATATATATATATATATATATATATATATATATATATATATTTATATAAATATATATATACATATAAGGATATATATATATATATATATTTTATATATATATTTTATATATATATATATATATATATATATATATATATATATATATATATATATATATATATATATATTGAGTATACATAAATATATTTGAAAAAGTGTATATTTTTACATATGTATTTAGAAGGGGTATATATATACATTATAATTTATATGTATAAACTACATTGATACACTTATACTTGTAGGAGTATATATTTATATATATGTATATTTCATACAAGAAATACATATATATATACACACAATATTGTATATACATTGATTCATTTCAACAAGGCTTATGAAATTAATTTCTACATTAAATTACACATAAACACACATAAAATGGAACACCCCTATTAATCACGCATTCACATACTAGCACATTCATACATATTTGCGTATTTATCCATAGAAGAATATATATGTATATATACCTATGCATAATAAAATGAAGAAGGAGGAGTGGAGGAGCTCACTATGGAGTGAAGTTGATGGTGAAGGGGGTGGTGGTGCTCTGGCCAAGGGGGGTGCCGTCGGCCTAGAGGAGGCTGTGGCCAGCCATGGTGGTGGGGTGGTCGGCCATGGAGGGTGAGGGAGTGGTGGTGGAGAAGGAGTTGATGATGAAGAAGAAGAAAGAGGAGTAGGGGTGGTCGATTTTTGAAGGAGGGGAGGAGTGAGAGAGATGATGAGAGGGGGAGAGAGGAGAGGACCGAATGGAGAGGGGGGTGCTCTTGTCGGTTATGGGGGAGGAGTTAGAGTGAGGAAAGTATGGTGAGTTGTGTGTGTGGGTGTTTAAAATAGGGATAGAGAAAGAAAAGAGTGATGGTGATGGTTATGTGTGTATTTAATATAGGGAAAGAGTTAGAGGGAGGAGAGAGAACGTAGGAATTATGGGGGGTGTGTTGGCTGGTTATGGGGGGAGTGTTTAGGAAAGAGAAAAGAGAGAGAGAGTAATGATAGTAATGGTGATAGTGATGGGAGTGTGTTTTAAATATAGGGTGATAGTGATGTTTGGGTGTTTGGTGTTTTGTAGAATTACTTTATTGGTGTTGTGTGTTTGGGTATGGGTGATGGATGTTGTCATGGTGTTTGGTGTTGGGTCTACTTGAGTCGGGTCGGGTCGCAATTGGATCTAATTGGGTCCCGGTAATTAAATGACTTAAATTAGTCGATGATAATCATTGATAAATAAATAGTACATGGGGACTAAATTGGATGGGACACAAGTGGTATGTGTGTAGTAGGCTCAAAATAGTCCGTGTCTATATCTTGGGTCGACCAGTTTGGGTCAAACTGGCATCTGCAATACAAGTTGGAATTAAATGTGACTCAGTGGGGTGAATCGAGATTGGGTCAATTGTTCGGAAAATTGTGCGATAAAAATGAAGTAGAAGAGATTGTGTCTGAGTGGGACACGAAGGTCATGGGCGGAGAGTGTCTCGAGTAGATCATGCATGATAAGTTGGTTTGGAGAAAATAACTAATCTTGTGCTCTTAAATTAAAAGTCACGGTAAGGTACACATGATGATCAAAATAAAAGTGGAAATTTTATAATAACTAAAAATAATTCAAATGGCCTAATTTGATCCGAAAGTTCCACGATACAAATAGAGCACAAGGAAACAAGTTTGGTGGGACATGATATATTAACATGAAGATAAATTTGTCTAGAACAAAAATCATAAAGAGCGTTTCGAGGGGATGACATCTCTGGCGCTCCAAAAATTAAAGTCACGAATAATATATTTAATTATCAAAACTAAATATAATAGAAATATTTATCGAAAATAAGTCATTTAAAAATTTAAAATAATCCTAAAAATCCAGAGGGCTTACAGTTTAGATTAGACATGATACCATATTCTGGACAGCTTATACGTACTCGAGTCGGGCTGGAGTCCGCTCGATACGTAGCTGACTTGCTCACGAGCTCGCGTCCGAAAAGCTGGTACGGGTCATGACAGGTAGTAGCCATCCAAGCCAAGAAAACTGCGAACTTTCGCCACAGTGCTAGGTATTGGCCATGTCTCAATAGCCACGATCTTCTGGGGATCCACCTTTACTCCTCCTCTGGTGATGATATGACCCAAGTATGAAATTCGATCGAACCAGAACTCACATTTACTGAACTTGGCATATTATTGGTGCTCTCTGAGAATCTGGAGGACAACTCTGAGATGCTGCTCATGCTCCGCTTCACTCTTGTTATAGACCAGGATATCATCTATAAACACAATCATGAACTGATCCAAATATGGCATGAAAATGCGATTCATGAGGTCTATGAATACAGTCGGCGCATTGGTTGCTCCAAATGGCATAACAAGGAACTCCTAGTGCCCATATCTAGATCTGAAAGCCGTCTTCGGGATGTCCTGCTCTCTGACTCTAATCTGATGGTATCCTGACCGCAAATCAATCTTCGAAAATACGGATGCCCCTTTGAGTTGATCAAACAAGTCATCTATCCTCGGGAGAGGGTATCTGTTCTTGATTTTTACTAAGTTCAAGGTACGATAATCTACACATAATCTGGACGTACCATTCTTCTTTTTCACAAGAAGCATCGGGACTCCCCAAGGCGATCCACTTGCACAAATGAATCCCTTGGTCCTGAGTTCTTCAATCATCTTGTACAATATCTCCAACTCTGATGGCGCCATCCTGTAGACTCTCTCCGACATTGGGACTGTCCCTGGGATCAAGTCGATGGTAAACTCGATCTCTCGCTCTAGCGGCATTCCTGGAAGCTCTTCTAGAAAAACATCTGGAAACCCCTCGGCTATCCGAGGTAACTGTACTGCTGCTACTGCCATTCGCAATACTGGAAGAGAAGGTTCAACTTCGCCTCGGGAAAAGAAAAAATCTGGCTCGCCTGGAATGCTAAAAACAACCCTGCAAACATGGCAGTCTATCCTAGCATATTGGTTCCTTAGCCAATCCATCCCTAAGACTACATCATAATCGGCCATCGGGAACACTATCAATCTAGCAGAGAACTCTCTACCGCTAACTACGATCCGATACGAGGAAAACACTCTATCTACTCCCACAAGACTGCTACCAGTAAGTATATTGAGCCTTACTGATAATGACTCGGGTTCCAGTCCTATCCGTGTCACGAATCGTGCAGACATAAATGAATGCGATGCACCAGAATCAAATAACACTGATGCTGGGAAGGAGTTGACGAGAATAGTACCTGCCACTACCTCACCTGGTGCCAATCCTTCTTCTATGGTCATCGCCATCACCTGACCATGTCCTCTAGGTGCGGGTCCCCTCTGCTGAAAACCTCTCTGCCTGCTCTGAATCAGGGCTTGGGCTTGTGCATACAGCTGGGGGTTTTGCTGCTGGAATGCTTGGGACTGAGACGGCAAGGGCCTCAAAAACTATTGTTGTTGTTGGACTGGTGCTGGTCCTCTCACCGAATGACTAGAAAAGGTCGAAGAAGAGGAACTCCCACTGTTCGGGCAGTTTCCAAACCTGTGGTCCGGTGCTCCACAAACTAAGCACAATCCCTGTGCTCTGCAATATTCTGCCACCACATGTCCTGGCTTCCCACAATGAGTGTAGCCCATTGCGGAAGACTGCTTCTGCTTCTGCTGTTGGAGAAATGCCAGGGTCGAATGCTGAATCGACGTTACTGAGGCCGCCCGCCTCGGAGTTCCAATGGTCAAAGCCTTAGCTGTCGGGGCTGGTACTGAAGACTGATTCATGTGGCCATGAGATCGCTTCTGACCTCCGGTCATGTCCACAATCCTCTGAGAGGTATACTTGTGCCTCCTAGCTGCTCTCAATACTGCATCAAAAGTCTGATGCTCGAACTGCTCCACTACCAATAAGATCTCTAGATGGATCCCCTGCTGGAACCGCTGGGCTCTGTCGAACTCAGTCGATACCAAGATAGGAGCAAACCGACTAAGTCTCAAAAACTCAGCCGCATATCCGTCGACTGTTCTGCCCATCTGCTTCAGATTGGTGAACCTCGTCTGTAGATCGTACCAAGCAACAGCATCGAAGTACTTGGTCTGGAATCTCTCACGAAATACTGTCCATGCAATAGGTGCCAGTAATCCAACAGCCTGTGCCTTCCACCAGCTGCGGGCAAGATCCAATAACTGTAGACGTACTACTGCCACCTTCTCGTTCTCGGGCGTCTTCGCCACTTCTAGAATCACTTCTATATCCTGTAACCAAGCATCTGTGGCAATAGCATCTTCGCTACCATCGAAGAAGGGAGGGTTCAAACGCTTGAAGCTGTTGGCTACCTGGTTCCCTTGATGACTGCCTCTGTTCAGAGCATCTTGTACTGCCTGGTGCAGGACATCGCCCCGACGATCTTGAGCTGCTAATAATGTCCTGATGAGACCCACCAAGGTGCCATCATCAGGCTTTGCAGGCTGGACTGGCTAAACTAGTGGCCCTTGACCCCCAGTAGACATGACTCTGGAGGCTACTCCTGAATGCTGGGCTTGATCTCTAGGTTGCTGCTGGCCCACAGAAGGTGCTCTGCCTTGACGATCGATAGGACCAGAAACAATGCCGCTGAAGAAGACAACACAGGGAACAATAAGGAAGGACCAGGACAGATCAAAGATACAAGCATTGATCAGGTCAAGAATTTAGGGATTCAGAGGATACAAGCAGAGATCAAGGGCGAGTGCTGATTGAGACATCTATTCGTTAAACCCTCACATATCTTGATTTACAAGACCTGTATTGACCACCACTTAAACCATGTAATGTTCCAGAACCAGAATACTGGAGAGCGGGAGCATACATAGCCAGCTACGTATATTGAAATGGAATCCACCTCGCTATACGGTCACGGCTGTCTAGATATATGAGGGTTTAACTACAAGCCATTAGTCTCTTATGGTCATGAATAATCCTATTGTCTCAATCTCGTACAAGAAATAGCAGTTACAAGATGTTAGAGCATCAAATATATAATAGTAAAGCGTTCCATACATTACATATTTGGATGATCATGAAGCTAGTCGTACAAAATGTGAAGACTAGCAAGAGTTTTAGTCATACATAATCAACCCTAGGATTCGTCAATCATGTTACAGCCCGTAGGCAGACAGTAAGTAAAGTGCAATACGAGCTAACACGTGCTCGCCGGCTAAACGCCTCAAAAAAATATTTTTACAATAAAGTGGGAGAACAAAAGGGAAACCCACTCGTTGCCTTGGTTATGCCTGGTGGTCACCATTTGGCTGGAAGGTAGGAAGATCCTCTGGAGCTACTCCGGTATCTGGCTATACAAAACCAGCTGGGTCAGATCCCAGAAAGAGCAAGTACCACAAATGAGGCTTCACTTAAGAACTAAAACCAGCAATTAGCATAAAATATAATAACATATTAAAACTGGAGATACGAAAAAAATTATGAGGACATACGATGCGATAACCATGGGACTATTCAGATAACCGAGTTACAACCCTTAAACCAAACAAGGACCGGAGTTGTAACCCTTCGTCTGAACGGAACTTGGTTTCTACCATTTATCGATAAAGTAAAGCACAAGCAATCAGGTCATGCAACAATCTTGTACAGGATTAGGATAAGACTAGACTGGTTTAGACTCCATCCAATCAATCACGGCCAAGCAATAAGTACGACTTGATACTTTAACTAACTAGGGTTATCACAGGCCTAGTTACTAGCAAGATGCAATGAGATATTCCAACAGCCACAAGCCTTGCAGACCATCCAGGTTATCCAGGTCGAATATCCATTCATGAAGGGTGCAACACATGCCAGTGTGCTGGAAATGTGCCCTACACGTCGGCAGGCTACAAGTCCACTTACGCGTCCAGATAACGGGATTGTCTGTAGCTGGAAAATCTCTTCATGACTACTGGATTAATTCTAGTTATTAGCCTTAATCAATTTCAGTAGGTACCCCTGACCGTGGTACTCAAGGGTCCTTGCCCTAGACATGATGCGAGACAGTATTGGTTTATTTGTACAAACACAATCGTCCACGGTGTCCAGGCCATTCATTCTTGTCATGTCATGGTAGCCGTCGCAACAACATTCAATAGTTCCCATCAGGCTTGCTTGTCATGTCTTGTCAAGTCATGTCATATCATGCCATGTCACGTCATGTCAATTCACTTGTTATACCGTGCCATGTATAATTATCTGTCCAGTCATGTCAATCAATTCAAGTTACCAAGTCCGTGACAAGAGGTGCAAGAACAATAAAACAATCAGGTGCGCATAGGGCTCAAGCCTCTACGCGAATGAAACTACGCTAGGCTATGAGGCCCTGAGCGTAAAAATAGCTTTACGCGAGCAAGACACGAAGTTAGATAGCTCTACGCGAGCAAGGTTATGTGTGAGCAAGACCAAGGAAAGACCACTTCTATGCGAGCGGGAGGCCTACGCGAGAGGGAACTCTACGCGGGCAAGGCTTACGCATAGCAAGCACCCTATGCAAGCGGAACTTTACGCTCACGAGCACCCAAGTAAAACTCTACGCACACAAGGCTCCACGCAAGCGAGTGAGAGTCTACGCGAGCGAGGCTCTACGTACGGAGCACTCTATGCTAGTGGGACTCTACGCGGCAGGAGAATATGCGAGCGGAAAGGCCCCTGCGTAGAGTTCAAGTGAACTCAGCGTAGAAGGATTACGCTGGCACGCAATGCGTGTGTGTAAAGGGGACACTACGCTGGCACGTTTAAGACGTGTGCGTAAAAAGAGAAAAACACTACGCCAACACGTTAAAATGTGTGCGTAAAGGAGGAAATGCTACGCTGGCACGTTAAAACGTGGGCCTAAAACTAAATACTATGTTAGCACGTAAGATCGTGTGCGTAAAACTTCATCTTCTCCCCAAGGCCAAGCCAAGGAGGCGTAAAAGCTTAAGAGCTCAAGAAAGCCCCATCTCGGCCAAGACTCGATGAAATCCAACCATTCCAAAGCCAAACTTGCGTAACATCAGAATGCCTTCTACATAGAACTGTTAGTTTTCGAAAACAAGCCAGTTTAGTAGATCAAAATCGAAAAATTTGAAAATGCAACAAACATAGATATACATGGAGTGAACCAATAAAACTAAAAATACTAAGTACTAAAGTGTCTTAGAATCTCGTGAGAAAGACAATGGAACAATAAAACTTAAGTTCCTCCATGAAAAAAGTTGCACTTGCCTACGGTGGTGCTCGGTGGAGAAGAAATGAGGAAGAAGAAAGAAATAGTAAATGAGTAATGAATAAGGAGAGAGAGAATGGTTGTTGGTTTAATAAATGAGGGATGGTGGTAGGTAGGGGTGTGCATATCAACCCAAACCGAGCCCAACCAAGCCGAACCCAACCGAACCCAATACAGGCCAAGGCCAGGATAAACCACATGAATCAGGAAATGCTAACTAATCCATGCCAATGGAAAATCCAAGACTAGCCAGTCAAGACAAGTCGAACCAGGATGAACCCAAAATAAACCAAGGCAAGATTAAACCAGGATCAAGCCAAGCAAGACAAGTCTAATTACGGGTCAGGATTCCGTACACGTATACCAAAATATGTAATACGAACTACGGACGTTACAGTCGTGAACTCTCTACAGGATATGCTACTTCACGAGATGCTTCTTCAAGAGCATTAGAGTATATTATATTATTCAGTCTCTTCTTTTGGAGAGCTGAATCTTTAGAACATTTAGGTCTTACACATTTTTAATGTAGAACTGATTCATTTGTTGCCTTTATTTGGTTATTTTGGTATTTATTTCTATTCTAGAAGGTACATTCATAGCTGGTATATGTGATCTAGATATTTATAACCATTATAAAATGCATCGAGTAGACATCGATTAATTATTTGCGACTAATTCTCTAAATTTAGTTGAGATGAAATAAAGTGAAAGTATGTCATGATAATTCACATCATTTTTTCTGGACGATGATTCAAAACGTTCTTTTAGAACAATAATTTACGATGTTCTTTTAGAACGATAATTCACGATATTCTACTGGAACAAAACATTTATCCTTTTTTTTCCTATCTCCACCTGATGGTAGAAATATTATCTTTATGAAAGTGACAGTCCGTAAAATTATGATAAATTAAGATATCTCGTATCAAGGAATCTAAAAGATTGTTCAAAAAATATAGACGCCAAAATTATAGCTTCAAATAATATCAATATAAGTTATAAAAATCTAAAAATAATACAATTCTAAATAAATAAAATTAAGCTATATATTAACTATTCAGATGCTAACTTCAGGATTGATGATTTACAAACAACACGTTCTTGAGATAGAGGGTATAAAGTTGACCATTAGGTATGTTTCAATTTGCTAAGCGATGACCACAAAAATTTTGTATGATCATTCTCATCTTATCGTTCTGGGGCGCCATTGTCAATTATGTTACAATTTTATGGGATCATTCAGCTTCTGGCTCACAATGGGTCCTTTAGATTGAGCTTCTGATCCATTGTAGTATGTGACTTAACAACTCTAATGTGAGTGATGTATATCCTAGTGAATAGCTGAAAAATCTCTCAATTTTGGTTCTCTAACGAGGTTACAAAAAAATATTTTTTATTTCACTCGCTCAAAGTTTAATATGGTACCCATTTGTCCTTACCTCCTTAGAACTCAATAATTTTTTTTGAACTATGAGATTACGAGACATTATATGGAGATAAATATGTTATGGCAGAGCTTTCAATAATTTGAGCAAGACTAGCTATCGTGGATACTATGTTCAAAATATTATTATTGTGGAGAGAAATAAATCCTCAATAATATATATATATATATATATATATATATATATATTATTAATGTTCGGCGCTTTAGCGTAAGTGGCAGGAGGGGGGGCTCGACGGGGAGACCCGGGATCGAGCCCCCCCTCCTGCACAAGCCGGCTGGGTGGCAGTGGCCACGGGCTTGTGCGCGGATGACCGTACACAAAAAAAATATATATATATAGTATTAATGTGCATCCACATATAAGCATAATATTGTACTCTTTATCTACTGTCTTGGAATACATCCAGATATAACTTTCATTTATAAGAAAAACATGTATTCCAAAAGTAAGTTATCAAACTTGTGATGACATGGATTATAAGCTCTCTTTAAGTCATACATGTATTCCAAAAGTAATTGGCTTTCGCCGCCACCAATTCCATACACGTACGATCATATATAAATGGACAAGTTAATGCTGTTGATTTTTATATAAAGAAAAGAATAATAGAAAAATATAGATCTGCCGGTTGCCGCTATTCAATATATACAAATATTTATGGCAAACTAAAATAGTGGCAAACTAGGTTTGTATTGTATATGCGGGCGAAGGGGATCAGAGCTGCACCGGGAACCAAATATTAGACACACATGGTGTACGAAAAAAGAAAATTGACAAAATTTTATATACTACATGAATATATAGTTGTGAATAAATCACACATCAATAGATACAAATTTGTATGGTAACAAGCTCAGCTTCCGCCACTACTTATAGAGAGTACACCTCTTCACAATACAACTTCTGATGCGGGACTAAAGTCCCTCATTAGTTCTCAACACTCCCCCTCAAGATGGGCGATAGATATAAATCATCCCCATCTTGTTACATAGCTTTGACAGACTCAATGAACTAAGACCCTTAGTCAGACAGTCTGCAACTTGTTCTTTTGAGTGAACATGGTCAATCTTCAGTATCCCTTGTTCCAGCTTATCCTTGATGAAGAATCGATCAATCTCGATGTGCTTCGTTCTATCGTGCTGAACTGGATTGTTAGCTATACTTATTGCAGCTTGACTATCGCTCAGAAGACGTAATGGTGCTCCCTTGTCCAGCTTCAACTCTGTCAGCAGTGCTCTTACCCATAGCAACTTTGACACTTCCAGAGCTATTTCCCTGTATTCTGCTTCAGCTATCGACCGTGCTACCACTGGTTGTTTCTTGCTTCTCCATGCGGCTAGGTTTTCTCCTACAAAAACACAGTACCCTGTGGTAGACCTTCTGTCGTCTATGCAGCTTGCCCAGTCTGTATCGCAGTATCTCTCAACTTCTATGTGTCCATTCTTCTTGAACCATAATCCTTTTCCCGGCGTCCCTTTCAGATATCTCAAGATCTGAAACACTGCTTCCATATGACCCGTTCTTGGATCATGCATGTAGCGTCTCACTACACTCACCACAAATGAGATATCCGGGCGAGTGTGCCCCAGATAAATCAATCTCCCTACAAGTCTTTGATACCTTTCACGATCAACAGGCTCTCCTGCTTCTGCTCCCAGCTTGCACTTCTGGTTAATTGGAGTTACTGCTGCTTTGCATCCCAGCATCCATGTCTCCTTTAGCAAATCTAGTGCATATTTTCTCTGTGAGAGAACAATTCCCTGTTCGCCGTCACACACCTCGATACCCAGAAAATACCTCATCGCTCCTAAATCCTTCACTTCAAACTCCTTCGCGAGTTTTGAATTCAGCTTAGTAATCTCGATTTCATCATCACCAGTGATTATTATATCATCCACATATACAGAAAGTATAGTAATGTGGCCTCTTGTATGCTGAAGAAAGACCTTATGATCTGCATTTGTTTGATGTTACCCCATGCCTGTAACAACCTTTCTGAATCTGTCAAACCAGGCTCGAGGAAATTGCTTGAGTCTGTATAGTGACTTCTTTAGTTTACACACTTTACCATGCGACGTCCCTCCGTCTGATTCTGTCGCATAGCACCCTGGCGGGAGTTCCATGTATACTTCTTCTTGTAGGTCCTCATGGAGAAAGACATTTTTCACATCTAACTGGTATAGCTTCCACCATAGTTTGCTGCAATGGAGACCAGAGTTCTTACCGTGCTCATTTTTGCTACTGGGACAAACGTCTCATCATAGTCAATACCATATGATTGTGTGTATCCTTTTGCAACCAACCTCGCATTGTACCGCTCTACTTTTCCTTCTGGCGTCTTCTTTACTGTGTACACCCATTTGTATCCCACAGCTTTCTTCCCTTTGGGTAATGGAACTAGCTTCCATGTCTTATTTTTCTCTAGTGTCCCAAGTTCTTCCATCATTGCAGCTTTCCACCTTAGATTTTTCTTTGCTTTCTGCCAACACTTGGGCAAAGAAGTATAGTCTAACGATGCAATGAAGGCTCGATAATTTGGAGAAATATTAGAATAAGACAAGAAGTTGGCAATGTCATGTTCATAATCATCATAACGACGAGGAGCCTTACCCGCATTGATGCAAGAAGATCTCCTTAAAGGGGCAATAAGTGGTGGAGAGGACATACCATCAGAGTCAGAGAGATCCGCATTGAAATCAGAGTGATTCAGTATGGGGGCAACATCTTCAAGAGCCGAGACAGGAGTAGACGAGGGACTTGGTATGGTAGGCACTGGACTTGGTACAGTAGGCACTGACACTGGGCACGGCTTCTTCCCCTGCATAACATATGCATCGTCTTCTTCATCGGAGTCGCTGCTATCTCTCCCTTTCGTCCAGTTCTCCACGACCGGGCACGGGACCGATCCGACTACCACGTTTGGACTTATTCTCTCTCCTCCATGTCTAACACCCTCCATGTTAGGTGTGTCACCAAACGCTGAACCTTCATCTGAACCATAGTATGGTTCCAGTTCTCGAAATGTAACGTCCATGCTTACAAACCGTTTCCGCTCAACCGGGCTCCAACATGCATATCCCTTCTGAGTTGCCGTATACCCGAAAAAGACATATTTAACTGCCCTAGGATCCAGTTTACCAACTCCTGACCTATCATCTTGGACAAAACATACACACCCAAATACTTTCGATGGAACTGTGTAAGTGGTTATACCAATAAGCATTTCCAACGGTGTCTTCTAGTCCAATACCTGAGATGGCATTTTGTTGATGAGATAAGAGGCCGTCAAGACAGCTTGTTCCCATAAGTGTTTTGGGACATTCATAGCCAGCATCATCGTCCGTGCGACCTCCAGCAGGTGTCTGTTCTTCCGTTCGGCCACACCATTTTGTGTCGGTGTATAGGCACATGAAGTTTGGTGTAGTATTCCATGAGTGGATAAATACTCAGCAACCTTCTTATTAGTATACTTTGTCCCATTGTCAGACCATAAGCACTTAATTTTAGTGCCATATTGTGTTTCTACCCGGCGATAAAAATCTCGAAATGCCTCAAAGATGTCACTTTTATTCTTGATAAGGTAGACCCAGTCACGCGAGTATAACAATCAATAAAAGTGACGAACCATCAAAAACCGTTAATACCGGTTGTAGGACAAGGACCCCATACGTCCGAATGTATCATGTCAAATGCAGCTGAACTTCTATTCCCGGAGCTCACATACGAGCTTCTGGTATGTTTTTCCAACTCACAAACATTACAAAATAACTTCTCTTTATTAGACCTTTGACATAAGGACGAATACATTCGACTAATAACTTTAAAGGAAGAATGTCCGACACGCTGGTGATGGAGGAGCAATTCGTCTTCGACACTGCTACATGAAGCGTCCGGTTTTGCGTCGGCTACTAGAGATGCCAATGCATTGTCCAGTCCGGTCCTATCCAAGTACCATACCCCTTTATGCCATGTGCCAGTCCCTAGTCGCCGTCTTGTCCCCTTCTCTTGAAAAGTTACCTTAGGAATGTCAAAGGAAACAATACAGTTTAGATCAAGGATAATGGCACTAATAGATATAAGATTGACAGGAAAAGAAGGAGCATGTAAGACATTATTGAGAGTAAGGGAAGGGGTGCATGCGACAGTGCCTTTACCCATTACAGGTCTGGAGGTACCATCAGCAGTCTGAATACTCTCCAGCAACGGTAGGTGAGTATAGTCCTGAAACTCACCACGGGACCCCGTGACATGGCGAGATGCCCCAGAGTCCATAATCCAACCTAACTGATGGACAGATGCAAGAGCACGTACAGGTATACCTGTGCTGGATTGGGCAAAGCAAGTGATGTGATCCCCCGAGGCAGATGACGCCCCAGAGTGACATGACTGTCGGCCGAACCCAGCTTTGTGCCTCGCAACTTTGCAAGGAAATCCCGCCCAAACGGGGTTATTTCTGCCAGTTGATTTTCTTCCCCTTCCTCCGCCAGAGGATAAATTGTTAGAGGAATTGGAGTGGTCGAGAAATGGGTTTTATTTTCCCTAATTGGTTCCGGCTACCGCCACAGGTACTACCACCGGATGACGACTATCCTCGGCCTAACCCATATTGTTATACCCCGTTGTTAGCCAATATCCACATTACACAACCCAGTCGTCGATGTGGAACCCTCGGTACTCGCAACCGACTTTCCTTCCTTCGACCGTATTCCCATGTGGAAGTCCATATTGGGGACAACATCAAGGGTTTGATAGCTTAGTCGATCATATGCCCCCTTCATCGATGAATTCTATCCACTTTCTGCAACCAACTGAGACCTTCCATTTACCATGCTTGATAGATAATCATAGACCACCATTCTCTTATAGCCAAGAAATGACGGTCGAACAGGAAGTTCCTAGTGGATGCTTTCATAGGATACCAACACATTCTGGTGGTATTGATCTTATTTGCGAAAGTAATTCGATAATTAAGATCCATGTTGGGGACTGAAAAGACGAGGCTTTCCGTTCCCCTATTAAGGATGTCATCAACATACCTGGCCCTCCAAGCTGCAGCATTCTGAGCATGTTGAACAGTTCCAGGGGCCAATTACCTCAAATTCTTGGAAGTGTGTGTTAGAAATTTATTGTACCATATCGATTCATGAGATGAAGAACATTAATTAAATTGCGGAAGCATACCTGAATCCATTGCTAGGTTTGATGGATCTTGAAGCGGTCGTCCTTTTGTGGGGTTCGATCTTCCAACCCGCTACGGCCCTTAATAACAAAGATGAAATCTTTGTTCCTCTCTTTGTTGATGGGGATACAGAAGAGAATAGAGAAACCCTCTCTTTGGTGGTTGTATGAGTTGGGGACCATAACCCTAATGAATACACATATATATATACATGTGTGTTTTTGATATTTCTAATTTGGCCCCTTATCAAATTAGAATTATCTCCGGTATCTACACATTAATTCCATGACAATTATACCCTTAAGCCAATTTCCAAATAGACCACTTTAATTTGGCTTAATTATTTAGATAGCCCAAACACAATTAATTTTACATGTGTGGCCCCTTAATTATTGAATTATTCCAACAATCTTCCACTGGGCCACATATGTAACCTTATAATTGTGTTAACCTTAGTGAGCTCTATCACCCCCATTTCCCGTATTTCGTGTTCGTGCTCGTAGTTGGATTGTTGCCATGTATTTTTATTTTTCTCGACTTGCGGAATTTTGAGTTTTTTCGTACTTTGGGTTTCGGCTCGGCTTGGTTTTAGTTGGTTTGGTTTAGTTTGGTTTGGTTTAATATGCATTAGAACACCTTAGCTATACTCCACCCTCATTCCACCACAACCCACCCTCATTAAAATCCCCACCAACCATTCTCACTCCTCATTTACTTCCATTAAATTTCTCCATCTTCTTCTTCCTCCTCCCTCTACCAACACCATAGGCAAGTGCACCTTGCCATTAAACAAGAACCCATTTTGATTTGTCCATTAGATAGATTAGCCCTCTAGGAACAACATTAGAACTTATCATTTTTTATTTTGGTTCATGGATTTCCATAGATCTAAGTTTCCCCTATGTTCAGATTTACATGGTTTTGATCTATTTAAGTTGGATTTTTATGGGTTTTTATGTTCCTATGTTGGAGAGAATCGAATTTCACCCAAGATAGAACTTTACAAATTTGGATTTGGAGTTGTGATGGCCTAGTTGTGGTATTTTGAAGTTTTGAAGACAAGGGTGTTCTTTCCCTTAGCAAGAGGAAGAAGAAGACCCCTCCCCCGCGTGCGCTCTTTAGCGTGCTGCTGGCCTGCGCGCCTCGCCGCCTTGCGCCCGCGTACTTGGCTGCATTGCGCCGCCTGCGCACTTGGCCGCGCCCCCTGCGCCCTGTGAGCCTGCGCACTTGGCCGCGCCCCCTGCGCCCTATGTCCCTGCGCACTTGGCCGCACCCCCTGTGCCCTGTGCCCCTGCGCACTTGGTCGCGCCCCCTGCTCCCTGTGCCCATACGCACTTGGCCGTGCCCCCTGCGCCCTGTGCCCCTGCATACTTGGTCGCGCGCCCTGCGCCCTGTGCCCCTGCGCACTTGGCCGCATCCCCTGCGCGTACTTGACCCCTGCTCCATCCTCCCCCGGCGCACTTGGCATCCTGCGCAGCTGAAACCCTGCGCAATCCAACCCCCTGACCCCCTACGCAACCTATTGGCTCTTAGTGGTTTGGTTTTACTTCCTTGGGCTTGGTTCCTCTTTTGTAGAATGGGTTTTGAGATCTTGTTCCGCACAGCACGACTATCTTAACCCAACACGACCTGGCACGATTTTCAGTATTTGCTATGACTAGTACGATTTTCGTGATTTTTGTGATTTATGATCCTAGTACCTTCTGATCTTCTTGATAGTGACCCGATGGGGTGCACTCTTGACTTGTAACATGATAACTTGATAGTGGCCCGTGGCGGCGTACTCTTGACTTGTAAATTGTAGCTTGTAACTTGTAGCTTGTAACTTGTAACTTGTAACTTGACTCGACTTGATAACTAGTCGTACTTGACTTACCCTGACACCGTGGGGTGTTCCTTCGTGTTGCTTGTGCAAATCTACTGGTCTTGTCTTGCATCATGTCTAGGACGTAACTCCCTGGGTACCACGGCCAGGGACTTGCATTGAATATGGATTAGGCCAATGACTAGATCAAACTGTAGCTCATGGAGAATTTCCATTCACAGACAATCTCGTTATCTGGGCGCACTTAAACGGACTTGTAGCCTGCCGTCGAGTAGGGCACATTTTCAGCACACTGTTCGGTGTTGCACCCTCTAAGTCACCTAAGGGTATATCGTCTCCAGGGCGATGTACCCAACTATACTCTCAACCCGCGAAAGGATAACTGGATAGTCTGCAGGGCTTGGGACTGGCGAATTCTCATTTGCATCTTGTTAGTAATTAGGCTTGTGATAACCCTAGTTAGTTAAAGTAGTAAGCCGTAGTAATTATTTGGTCGCTTGTGAATGCATGGTGTCTAGCCCTGTCTAAGTCTTTTCTAGTCCCAGTACCTGGTTTCTCCCGAGCATGTTTGTTTTACTTGTCTTAACAATAAATGGGTAGAGACAAGGTGCTATTCCGGCGAAGAGTTACAATCTCGGTCCTTGTTTGGTTTCAGGATTGTAACTTGGTTCCCGAAAATGGTTCCACGTCCCTAGTCGTTTATTACCTTGTTGTACTCTTGATTACTTGTACTTTTCTTTCATTTTCTTATGTTCTGACATGCTGGCTTTTGTTCTTATTTCGTGGCCTCCTTTGTGGCACTTGCTCTTTCTGGGGTTTGATCCAGCTGGTTTTGTGTGGCCAGATTCGGAGCAGCTTCCGAGGATCTATCGAACTTCCATCCCAATAGTGACAACTAGACAGAACCCGGGCCAATAGTGGGTTTTTCCTTTTTGATTTGCCCACTGCATTGTAAAATTATTCTTTTGAGGCGTTTAGCCGACGAGCACCTGTTAGCTCGATGCACATTTACTTACTGTCTGCCTACGGGCTGTAAACATGATTGACAAATCCTAGGGTTGATCATGTATGACTGAACTCTTGCTAGTCCTGACATTTTGTATGACTAGCTTCATGATCAACTAAATATGTAATATTTGGGACGCCTTTTATTGTATATTCGGAGATCTAACACCTTGTAACTCTTATTACTTGCTTGAGATTGAGACAATAGGCTTGTTCATGATCTTAAGAGACTGTTGGCTTGTAGTAAACCCCCATATATCTAGACAGCCGTGACTGTATACGGAGGTAGATTCCATTTCAATATACGTAGCTGGCTATGTCCGCTCCTGCTTTCCAGTATTCTGGTTCTGGGGTGTGACATGGTTTAAGTGGTGGCCCATGCAGGTCTTATCAATCAAGAAATGTGAGGGTTTACCGGATAGATGTCTCAATCAGTACTCGTCCTTGATCTCCATTCATATCCTCTGAATCTCTGGATTCTTGCCCTGATCATGTGCTTGTATCGTTGATCTGTCCTGGTCCTTTCCTTATTGTTTCCTGTGTCGTCTTCTTCAGCGGCACTGTACCTAGTCCTGCCGACCAGCGAGGTGGAGCACTTCCCTTGGACCCGCAGCAACCCGGAGATCAAGTCCAGCATTTTGGAGTAGCCTCCAGAGTTGTGCCTACTGGAGGAGAATCACCAGTTTCGCCCGTCCAGCCTACAGATCCGGATGATGGCACCTCGGTAAGACTCATCAGGACCTTGATAGCTTCCCAGGATCGTCGGAGCGACGCCCTGCACCAGACAATTCAAGATACTTTGACCAGAGGCGGTCATCCTGGGAACAGCGCGGCCAACAGCTTCAAGCACTTGAACCCTCCATTCTTCGACGGCAGTGAAGATGCGATTGCCGCGAACGCTTGGCTTCAGGATACCGAGGTGATTCTGGAAGCAGCTAGGACACCTGAGAATGAGAAGGTGGCGGTGGTACGCCTGCAGTTGTTAGACTTGGCTCGCAGTTGGTGGGCAGCGCAAACCATAGGATTAGTGGCCCCCATTGCTTGGGCGGTATTTAGAGAGAGATTCCAGACGAAGTATTTTGATGCGGTGGCTCGGTACGACCTACAGACGAGATTTACCAACTTGAAGCAAGGAGGCAGAATGGTCGACGGTTATACATCTGAGTTTTCTAGACTCAGTAGGTTTGCCCCCACCTTGGTAGCGACCGAATTTGATAGGGCCCAGCGGTTCCAGCAGGGGCTGCATTTGGAGATCTTGTTGGCAGTCGAGCAGTTCGAGCACCAGACGTTCGATGCAGTATTGAGGGCAGCTATGAGGCATGAGTATACCTCCCAGAGGATCGTGGATAGGACCAGAGGTAGGAAGCGGTCCCACAATCAGATGCAACAATCATCAGCTCCAGTCCCGGCAGCTAGAGGTTTGACTATTAGAACTCTGAAGCGGGCGGCCTCAGTGACGTCGGTTCAGCATTCGACCCCGACGTACCCACAGCAGCAGAAGCAGAAGCAGACTTCCACGATGGGATGTTCTCATTATGGGAAGCCAGGACACGTGGTGGCAGATTGTCGTAGGGCGTAAGGATTGTGCCTGGCTTGTGGAGCGGCAGATCACAAGATAGGAGCCTGCCCAAATAGGGGTAGTTCATCCTCTTCCAACCTAACCAGTCCATCGGTTAGTGGACCAGCATCTATGCAGCAGCAGCAGTACCCGAGGCAATTTTTGCCTCAGGCCCAGGCGTTTCATCAGCAGAACCAGCAGTAGTATACCCAGGCCCAAGTGCAGAACAGGCAGAGAGGTTTCTAGCAGAGGGGACCCACAGCTAGAGGACAAGGTCAGGCCATGATGATGGCTATGGAAGAAAAAGTTGCACCAGGTGAGGTAGTGGCAGGTACTATTCTCGTCAACTCCTCTCCAGCATTGGTATTATTTGATTCTGGTGTATCGCAATCATTCATGTCTGCATGATTTGCGACACGGATAGGATTGGAGCCCGAGCCATTATCAGTGAGGCTCAATATACTTACTGGTAATGGTCTTATGGGAGTAGATCGAGTGTTTTCCTCGTGTCGGATCGTAGTTAGCGGTAGAGAGTTCCCCGCTAGATTTATAGAGTTTCCCATGACAGACTATGATGTAGTCTTAGGCATGGATTGGTTGAGGAACCAGTATGCTAGGATAGACTGCCATGTTGGCAGGGTTGTTTTCAGCATTCCAGGCGAGCCAGAGTTTTCATTTTCCAGAGGCGCAGTGGAGCCATCTTCCCTAGTATTGTGGATGGCAGTAGCAGCAGTACAGTTACCCAGGATAGTTGAAGAGTTTCCAGATGTCTTCCCAGAAGAACTTCCAGAGATATCGACAGAGCGGGATATCGAGTTCACCATAGACTTGATCCCCGAGACAGCACCAGTATCGGAGCGAGTCTACAGGATGGCGCCCTCAGAGTTAGAGATTTTGTACAAGATGATTGAAGAACTCAGGACCAAGGGATTCATTCATGCAAGTGGATCACCTTAGGGAGCCCCGATGCTTCTTGTGAAAAAGAAGGATGGTACATCCAGGTTATGTGTAGATTATCGTACCTTGAACTCAGTGACAATCAAGAACATATACCCTCTCCCGAGGATAGATGACTTGTTTGATCAACTCAAAGGAGCTTCAGTGTTTTCGAAGATAGACTTGCGGTCAGGATACCACCAGATCAGAGTCAGAGAGCAGGACATCCATAAGACAGCATTTAGATCAAGATATGGGCACTGGGAGTTCTTTGTTATGCCCTTTGGAGCGACCAATGTGCCGGCCGTATTCATAGACCTCATGAATCGTATTTTTATGCCTTACTTGGATCAGTTCGTGATCATGTTCCTAGATGATATCTTGGTCTACAGCAAGAGCAAAATAGAGCATGAGCAGCATCTCAGAGTCGTCCTCTAGACGCTTAGAGAGCATCAGTTGTACGCCAAGTTCAGTAAATACGAGTTCTGGCTCGATCGTATTTCGTACTTGGGTCACATCATTATCCGAGGAGGAGTGGAAGTGGATCCCCAGAAGATTGTGGCTATCGAGTCATGGCCAGCACCTAGTTCAGTGGCAGAGGTTCGCAGCTTTCTTGGATTGGCCGGCTACTACCGGCGATTCGTTTCAGATTTTACAAGGATTTCAGCGCCGATGACCCAGTTGACCCGCAAGGATGTACAGTTTGCTTGGACAGCAGAGTGTCAGGATCATTTGAGAAGTTGAAGCGAGGTTTGATAACGGCTCCCATTTACACACTCCCAGATGGGAGCGGAGGATTCACAGTTTATTGCGACGCTTCAGGCAGAGGATTGGGGTGTGTCTTGATGCAGTATAGGAAGGTAATATCTTATCCATCACGTCAACTTCGTGATCATGAGAAGAATTATCCGACCCACGACTTGGAATTGGCAGCAGTAGTGTTTGCACTCAAGTTGTGGAGGCACTACTTGTATGGAGATAGAGTGGAGATATTTACTGATCACAAGAGCCTGAAGTATGTTTTCACCCAGAAAGACCTTAATATGCGACAGAGAAGATGGCTCGAGCTGCTGGTGGATTACGATGTGGATTTGCAGTATCACCCAGGGAAGGCCAATGTTGTAGCAGATGCGTTGAGCCGGAGAGCCAGAGTTTATTTCCTGACGGCGCAACCAGAGTTATTGGCAGATCTACAGAAGATGGGGATTGAAATGGTTCTTCCTACCAACGTGGCATTGATGGCCAGTCTACAGGTTCAGTCCAGCATAGTTGAGAGGATCCGGATAGCGCAGTCTACAGATTCCAAGCTTCAGCGGCTCAGAGCAGAGTGTGAGGCAGGAAGAAGACCAGAGTTGTGTACTCATGAAGATGGTACACTTCGACACGGCACTCGTCTTTGTGTACCCAGTGGAGATATCAGACAGGAGGTCATGGCAGAAGCTCACAGTTCACAGTATTCTATTCATCCTCGTGGTACGAAGATGTACCGTGATATTCATCAGCATTTCTGGTGGAATGGCATGAAAAGGGAGATAGCCCGGTTTGTCTCTCGGTGTTTGGTTTGCTAGCAGGTTAAGGCTGAACATCAGAGGCCCGCTGGACTTCTTCAGCCCTTGCCGATCCCAGAATGGAAATAGGAGCATGTGACCATGGATTTTGTGACTGGATTACCTAGATCCCCAGCTGGTCGAGATGCTATTTGGGTTATAGTTGACCGGCTCACGAAGGTGGCTCATTTTCTCCCATTCATAATTGGGCAGCCTACGGCCCAGTTGGCAGAGATGTATCTCAGGCAGATTGTCAGGCTTCACGATGTGCCCGTCAGCATTACCTCGGACAGGGATTCAAGATTCATGTCACACTTTTGGCCTAGCTTGTAGGAGATTTTGGGAACTCGTCTCCAGTTCAGTTCAGCATATCATCCGCAGACAGATGGTCAGTCGGAGCGTACAATCCAGACTCTTGAAGATATGTTGCGGTCATGTACACTTGACTTCGGTGGTTCGTGGAAAGATCACCTGCACCTGGTGGAGTTCTCGTACAAAAACAGTTTCCAGGCCAGCATCCAGATGGCACCATTCGAAGCACTGTATGGTAGGAAGTGCAGATCCCCGCTAGCCTGGGATGATGTCGGAGAGAGGCAGATGCTTGGTCCAGAAATGATTGCCCAAATAATTGAAGTAGTCAGACAAGTCAAGGATCATCTTCGAGTTGCCCAAGATCGCCAGCGCCATTGGGCCGATGCACATCGTCGTCCCTTAGAGTTTGCTGTCGGCGACCATGTATTCCTTAGGATCTTGCCTAACCGCGGCGTCATTCGCTTTGGCATACGGGAAAAGCTTAGTCCTAGGTATATAGGGCCGTTCGATATCCTGGAGCGAGTAGGAGATGTATCCTATCGTCTCGCTCTTTCGCCGTCGCTAAGTGAGGTGCATGATGTATTCCATGTGTCCCAATTGCGACGGTACATCCCAGACCCGAGCCATATCCTAGACCATTCGAAACTGGTTGTTGGTACCAACCTTTCGTATGAGGAGAAGCCCGTGTCTATTTTGGACCGGAGAGAGAAGATACTCAAGAACAAGACTATTAGCTTAGTCCGTGTTGCTTGGGGTCATCACTCTCTAGGTGAGTCAACGTGGGAGCGTAAGGACGATATCCGATCGCGATATCCCTACCTGTTTGACTCGTAAGGTATAATGTCTTTCTTATGCCTTATGCTTTCCATCCTTGCTTACATGTATGATTGTATGATTGAACTGCTTAGTGTAGTTGTTGGTGCTTAGTGTAGCTTGCCGTGGCAGTCTCTAGCTCCTTTATTAAATTCCGAGGACAGAATTCTTTTAAGGTGGGTAGAGTTGTCACCCCCGTTTCCCGTATTTCGTGTTCGTGCTCGTAGTTGGATTTTTGCCATGTATTTTTATTTTCTCGACTTGCGGAATTTTGAGTTTTCTCGTACTTTGGGTTTCGGCTCGGCTTGGTTTTAGTTGATTTGGTTTAGTTTGGTTTGGTTTAATATGCATTAGAACACCTTAACTATACTCCACCCTCATTCCACCACAACCCACCCTCATTAAAATCCCCACCAACCATTCTCTCTCCTCATTTACTTCCATTAAATTTCTCCATCTTCTTCTTCCTCCTCCCTCCACCAACACCATAGGCAAGTGCACCTTGCCATGAAACAAGAACCCATTTTGATTTGTCCATTAGATAGATTAGCCCTCTAGGAACAACATTAGAACTTATCATTTTTGATTTTGGTTCATGGATTTCCATAGATCTAAGTTTCCCTTATTTTTGGATTTACATAGTTTTGATCTATTTAAGTTGGATTTTGTAGGTTTTTATGTTCCTCTGTTGGAGAGAATCGAATTTCACCCAAGATAGAACTTTACAAATTTGGATTTAGAGTTGTGATGGCCTAGTTGTGGTATTTTGAAGTTTTGAAGACATGGGTGTTCTTCCCCTTAGCAAGAGTAAGAAGAAGACCCCTCCCCGCGTGCGCTCTTTAGCGTGCTGCTGGCCTGCGTGCCTCGCCGCCTTGCGCCCACACACTTGGCTGTATTGCGCCCCCTGCGTACTTGGCCGCGCCCCCTGCGCCCTGTGCCCCTGCGCACTTGGCCACGCCCCCTGCGCCCTGTGCCCCTGCGCACTTGGCCGCGCACCCTGCGCCCTGTGCCCCTGCGCACATGGCCGCGCCCCCTGCGTCCTGTGCCCTTGTGCACTTGGCCGCATCCCCTGCGCGCACTTGACCCCGGCGCCATCCTCCCCCGGCGTACTTGGCATCCTGCGCAGCTGATACCCTGCGCAATCCAACCCCCTGACCCCCTGCGCAACCCATTGGCTCTTAGTGGTTTGGTTTTACTTCCTTGGGCTTGGTTCCTCTTTTGTAGATTGGGTTTTGAGATCTTGTTCCGCACAGCACGACTATCTTAACCCAACACGACCTGGCACGATTTTCAGTACTTGCTATGACTAGTACGGTTTTCATGATTTTTGTGATTTATGATCCTAGTACCTTCTGATCTTCTTGATAGTGACCCGATGGGGTGCACTCTTGACTTGTAACCTAATAACTTGATAGTGGCCCGTGGCGGCGTACTCTTGACTTGTAACTTGTAGCTTATAACTTGTAGCTTGTAACTTGTAACTTGACTCGACTTGATAACTGGTCGTACTTGACTTGCCCTGACACCGTGGGGTGTTCCTTCTTGTTGCTTGTGCAAATCTACTGGTCTTGTCTTGCATCATGTCTAGGATGTGACTCACTGGGTACCACGGCCTGGGACTTGCATTGAATATAGATTAGGCCAATGACTAGATCAAACTGTAGCTCATAGAGAATTTCCAGTCACAGGCAGTCTCGTTATCTGGGCGCACTTAAACGGACTTGTAGCCTGCCGTCGAGTAGGGCACATTTCCAGCACACTGTTAGGTGTTGCACCCTCTAAGTCACCTAAGGGTATATCGTCTCCAGGGCGATGTATCCAACCATACTCTCAACCCGCGGAAGGATAACTGGATAGTCTGCAGGGCTTGGGACTGGAAAATTCTCATTTGCATCTTGTTAGTAATTAGGCTTGTGATAACCCTAGTTAGTTAAAGTAGTAAGCCGTAGTAATTGTTTGGCCGCTTGTGAATGCATGGTGTCTAGCCCTGTCTAAGTCTTGTCTAGTCCCAGTACATGGTTTCTCCCGAGCATGTTTGTTTTACTTGTCTTAACAATAAATGGGTAGAGACAAGGTGCTATTCCGGCGAAGAGTTACAATCCCGGTCCTTGTTTGGTTTCAGGATTGTAACTTGGTTCCCAAAAATGGTTCCACGTCCCTAGTTGTTTATTGCCTTGTTGTACTCTTGATTACTTGTACTTTTCTTTCATTTTCTTATGTTCTGACATGTTGGCTTTTGTTCTTATTTCGTGGCCTCCTTTGTGGCACTTGCTCTTTCTGGGGTTTGACCCAGCTGGTTTTGTGTGGCCAGATTTTGGAGCAGCTCCCGAGGATCTACCGAACTTCCAGCCCAATAGTGACAACTAGACGGAACCCGGGCCAAGAGTGGGTTTTCCCTTTTTGATTTGCCCACTGCATTGTAAAATTATTCTTTTGAGGCGTTTAGCCGACGAGCCCCTGTTGGCTCGATGCACATTTACTTACCCACTGCATTGTAAACATGATTGACAAATCCTAGGGTTGATCATGTATGACTGAACTCTTGCTAGTCCTGACATTTTGTATGACTAGCTTCATGATCAACTGAATATGTAATATTTGGGACGCCTTTTATTGTATATTCGGTGATCTAACACCTTGTAACTCTTATTACTTGCTTGAGATTGAGACAATAGGCTTGTTCATGACCTTAAGAGACTGTTGGCTTGTAGTAAACCCTCATATATCTAGACAGCCGTGACCGTATACGGAGGTGGATTCCATTTCAATATACGTAGCTGGCTATGTCCGCCCCCGCTCTCCAGTATTCTGGTTCTGGGGCGCGACAAGCTCATAAATTGCTATCTTAATCCTTAGGGTATATCCAGACAATCTCGTCCATTAACCATATTAACATAGGATCAAAGCGGCCTTCGTCACATATAGCGTAACTAAACCATCAATGGTCACATATACCAATATAGCTAAACGACGTAGACCAATCATGGATGCATAGCATGGAAATTACACGCAATGTGATCAATACATGTCTATTTCCAACTGGTCCTCCTTAACTTTAGTGAGATCAATACTTTAACATAATGAAAACAGAATGAACTGAATTTCCATATATCTGATCAGATAAATATCCAAAATACTTTAATACATAAATATGTCCAAAATCAAATAGCACCCAAATACATAAATACAAACTCCCACTATATTGCCATATTCTTAATTAAGATAACACCCATATGAGCAGTATGCTCATGAAAGATCCTGGGTGATAATACTTTTGTGAACGGATCCGCTAATCATGGAGTTTGTCCTAATGTGCTATATGGACACTTAAACCATTCTGAATTCTTTCCTTCACAACTAGAAACTTTATGTCAATATCCTTTGACTTATACAAGTTTCTGTTGTTATTGGAATACAGTATTGCTGATATATTGTCACATCGTAATTTGAGTGATCTTTCAACACCCTTTCCTGTAGGCGCAGCCTTGTGACAAAATTTTGCAACCATATTCCCTGAATAGATGCCTAACAACATGTTATAAACCTTGTTGCCATGGTAGAACAAATTATGAGTGCATGTTTGACACTCATCCAAAATATACCTCCATTAGTCAGCATAACCTGATGTGGATCTCCTGATGTGTTGGCATCCAACAAAATCGGAGTCGGAATACCTTATGATCTCCAGAATAATTCGATCTCCTACAAAGAGCATATAATTTCTTGTTCTCTATTAATTACTTAAGTAGTTTGGCTGCTATCCAATGATCCATCCATATTTGCTTAAATATTTGCCTAACATCCTAATATGTACGCAATATCCTAACACGTACATACTTGAGCATACATTAGAATCCCTACAACTGGTCATGAATGGAAAATCTATTATATTTTCTTAATTTTAAGGCTAATCAGGGCACTTGATTGAGATCGAATTTGTCTCCTTTAATGAGAGGTGTCACCTGGTTTGCATTGAATACTTAATCAATATACAAAACCAGAAAATTATTTCTACTCCCACTGAACTTGTGATACACATAATCTTCAACAGTGTTTATCTCAAAACCAAATGAGATAATCACTTGGTAAAACTTAAAGTATCTATGACGAGAAGTCTGCTTGAGTCCATAAATAGATTCTGTCAGTTTGCGAACCATATTCTTTGGGTCTTCTGACACAAAGTTTTCTGCTTGCACCATATAAATTATTTCGTCAATGTTACCATTGAGAAATACCGTTTTGACATCCATTTTATGTAACTCAATATTAAAATTTACAACAAGTACTATGATTGGTTTAAAAGAGTCTTTCAAAGAAACCGAAGAGAAAGTCTCTTTAAAAACAATCCCTTTGAAATCCTTCTTGGTTCTAAATGTCCATTTGCAACCAATGGACTTCATACCTTTTGGTAATGGGACAAGTTCTTAAACTTTATTGTCTTGTATGGACTTATACTCCTTATTTATTGTATCAATCCACTTTGAGAACTAGAACTTTCCATGGCCTGACGGAAGTTGATTAGATCATATTCCAGTATCCACAGTCTTCCTCACGTTCCTAGAGAAAGACAATATTATCCGAAATTATATTTCTCCATTCTCTGGTGGACCATCTTAATGTTACCGGTTCTTGAGGTTGTTGAGTTTGTTCCTTAGGAATAATTACCTTATCTTGAATAGGGTGCCGCTACGTTGTCATTGTTAAGGTATCTCAACAACGACTTATAGAGGTAATTCTACATTGTCTTATTGAGGCTCCGAATTCACTTCTTGATCATGACAGGTATAGAATCCTGCACATCGTCAAAAGTGATAGTAGGAATCGTAATTGATTCTTTCTCAAAGACAATGATCCTGATTTTATTTCTCCCCAAACTCAACATCCTCAAAAACCATTACACTTCTCGTCTCAAAAAAAAATTCTTTGTGTGGGACCGTATAATTATTAACCCCTCGATTTGTCAGCATAGCCAATAAAGTAGCTGCTTACAATTGAACTTTGGTCTGTATTTTCTTTACACATTAATATAGACATTAAAGTCTATAAAGTCAGTGAAATCCAAATCTCATCAGACACAAGTCGTTTAACTCTATTTCTAGAGATGTGACCGAATCGCTTATGTCATAATGTGGCTAAAATTTTATTATTGTTAATTTTGTGTTTAGTACCACATGACTCCACTTGCAATATTTTATTTAAGCTGCAATAGTTTCAACTGAATATAGGTTATCATAAACCTTAAGGGAACCGTTACCAATAATATTTAAATTTAAAGATAGACTAAACTTATTGTTTCCAAATGAATAATGATAACCAGATTTGTCCATTAAGGAAACTGGAACTGAATTTCGTCTAAAAGATGGTACAATAAAAGTGTCTATCAAATCCAAATAATAATCGGTTCCTAAAAATAACCTAAAATGTCCTATTGCTTTCACTTCTACCGAATTGCTGTCACCCACATAGATGTATCTTTCACCATCAATTGACTTTCGGTAACTCAGACAACCTTGTCTATAAACACTAATGTGGGTAGTAGCACCAGAATCTAACCACCACGTGTGTTTAGGTACTAAATATAAATTAACCTCAGAACAAACCAAATTTAGAAATGTATATTTCTTTATACGCCATGCGTGATACTTTGTACATTTCTTCCTTATGTATCATGTCTTATCACAAAAGAACAACCCTTAGTTTCATATTGTTGTTTCTTTTGATCTAGACCCTTAGCAGCTACTTTATTTATTTTCTTTTTTGCCCTTAAAGATTATCCCATTAAACATAAAAATTAAATTCTTATTGGCAGATATTGTAGCAATATTAACTGTAAAGAGAACAAAAATAAGTAGACAAACATGCTCTAATTAATAACCAAAGAGTAAAATATAGTCAAATAAATTCAAATAATGGTGAACCCTATCTCAAGATACCTAGTACATCATTAATATCAAGTCTTTGGACAGTGATATTAACTGTAAGTGGTATTCTTGGTGTAATGATCAAACGTTGACAATAAGTCATGTCAAATAATAAGTCTATCTTTGGATCGGGTTATTATTCACATGTAAACCGTATAATTGTCACACATTTATCACCACAAATATGTGTGTAATTCGGCCAATTATTAACCTTCCTTTGGGCCGACTAACACTCGCATGAATTTATACACACAAACATCTAACATCCCTCATAGACTATCTACGCAAGAGAGGTCACTTTGGCGATATCATGTTTCAATGGGTCTATTTAGAATATTAGACGACTATTGCTAGTCACAAAAGGCACCCAAAAAAAAATTGAATGTTGACTAAATTTTACAAAACCGAATCATGTCCAAAACTTTATGTACATGCATAATTAAAATATTACAACTTAAATAAGATAATCATAAGCATGTGAATCTCTTTACATTATTCAAACAAATATTTTTAATTTGACTAAACTGAGCATTGTCAACATAATAAAATTCACGTAATATTTTACTGAAGATATGGACCAATAGATTGCTTTAAATAATCCATAAAGATTATATTAAAATAATCTGCTGAAGAAATGTACGTCAATAGATTACATCAAATATATGACTTAGAACATAAATTTATTGGAAATTAAATTTATGCCAAACATAAAATTGTCTATATTTGATTTCAATTTGTCCTCCAATGATCAACTTAGATTGGAAAATACTCTAAATTGAGTAACACCAATTATCTATCAGCAAGAGTAATTGGAATCTAACCGACATTCCATATTATCATATGTCCATCAATAAGTATATTCATGCATATTTAATATAATAGAGAATTTCTACGGTCATTATCACATGCGTCCATATCTAATATTTAAGCATGAACTGAGAGATCATTACTGTACATAAATTATGAATTATATCAAGATTTTCTTAATATGGCGATCAAATCAACGAAGGATTGACAACAAATTAATGTACTTGTAAGCAATAGAGAACCATGTATGCAAAAAATACCGATCATGTGGGTAGGTCGGATCAATAAATATCGATCGACCGATAACCTAAAAAAAAAGCGCAAATGTCACCTATATTCTCATCTCCCAATGAAGCAGCACCTTAAATCCAAAAAATAAAATAAAAAAGATAATTCCACAACCTTTGTTTATGATAACCAACTAATAGTATAGGACCAACTAGTATAGATTATTCCAAGGTCGATTCCACCAAATACTGTACATATTCTGAGTTGTACACGATTTTAGTTCGGTTGACAATATATGTCGAAACAACGACGACGACAACACCGAAAAAAAAAACTGGTTGAACCCTTCCCATAGAAGGACAAATAATAATTTTATTTATATTAAAAATTCAACATTATCCATAAGATGGAATCTAAAGTGATGATCATAAAAAAAATTTGATCAAACAATCAGAATCTTAAATTAGATTAGATTGAACGATCTAGGGTTCCAAAATAACAACAAACATTGAATTTTGAAACTTCAAACTCATGAATCAAACAAGGAGGCTCTGATACCACTTGTTAGAAATTTATTGTATCATGTCGATTCATTAGATGAAGAACATAAATTAAATTGCGGAAGCGTACCTGAATCCATTGCTAGGTTTGATGGATCTTGAAGCGGTCGTCCTTTTGTGGGGTTCGATCTTCCAACCCGCTACGGCCCTTAATAACAAAGATAAAATCTTTGTTCCTCTCTTTGTTGATGGGGATACAGAAGAGAATAGAAAAACCCTCTCTTTGGTGGCCGTATGGCCCCTCATCAAATTAGAATTATCTCCGGTATCTACACATTAATTCCATGACAATTATACACTTAAGCCAATTTTCAAATAGACCACTTTAATTTGGCTTAATTATTTAGATAGCCCAAACACAATTAATTTTACATGTGTGGCTCTTAATTATTAAATAATTCCAACTGTGTGTAGATGGTGTCTTCAACACCAGATAAACCTTCCAGCAAAGGGTTTGTTGTCCCATTGGATTTGGGCTCTGAGAACTGTCAACTTAGCGAAGTTATACTCCCTACAGCAAATGGTAGCTTTGATCACCCGCTAAAATCTATGACCAACCACTCATGCTTGGAGCCAGTTCATTTCCCACAAGGAGTGGAGCACAATAAGCAAGGATCACATGCTGAAACTGATGATACAAATAGAAATGCAAACTCAAATAAGGATATGCTCTTTGCGACAGAATCAAAAGATGTTAAGCCATCACCTTCAGTAGATTATAAAAAAAGGGGAGGGTACAGAAATTGATGACAGCAACCGTGGTAAGCCTTGGGTTGAGAATTTAATCAATGACGATCATTCTGAACTTAGTACAAAGGAACGTCTAGATGACCTGTTTGCTTTGATTGATGTTGCTATTGAAGAAGCACAAACTCAGCATGTACATATGAAAGTCTGGTCAAAATAGAGATTCTAGTTATAACATCAAGTTCAAGCTGCCATATGGAAGTTGAAAGTCCTATTAGTGCTGTGTTTGTGATATTTCAAAAGACTCTAGAGAAGAACGGGGGATGGTATGGGATCCAGGAATCAAACTTTTAGTATTAGTCAGTAATCATGTAAAATAAGTATCAGAAGGCCAAAATGTAGTACATAAGTGTGTTCTAACACACTAAGCAGTCTAGCTCCAGGGTTCAGTAAAAGTAAGTATCAGAGAAGTTGTTCTCAAACTTCTGATAAAGGAATTGATATAAGCCCAAAATGTTCAGTGTGTAACACTGAATAAATGCCAGTGACTTGTACACAAGTTCAGTTCAGTAGCAGTGACAAGCAGACATATGCTCTCTATATGCTTAGTTCAGTTCAGTCTATATGCTCAGTTCAGTTCAGTAATAGTTAGCAGTGGGCATGGACAGTGTGTGGAGGGTGCTCTCAGTGAAGACATTGAAGGCTCAATTTATGTACCTATGTGCTTCTATTCATCCTGTGAATAGCAGAAGTAGTATCTCCTGTGCATAGCAGTAGTGTCAGGGTATCAGAAGACAACTAGTATCAGTCAGTGACACGCTCCAAAGCTCAGTGTCAGGTATCAGTTATCCAAAAAGATCCACTGATGACCAATGATGAGTATCAGACTTTACCTTCTCTCAAGCAACCATTATGAAGTTCACCATCAATCATTCTAAGCTCACCATATTACCTGATACAGACCAAGCTATGACTCAATATCAGTGTTGGCAGGGTCTGTGACAGTATAGAGAGAGTGTTGAGCCAGAGACATTGTAGAGCAGGTTAGCTAGAGACAGTGTACACTGCATTATACTAAGCAAGTGTTCATGAATCTTAACTGAGGAGTATCACGAAGTATCACAAGCTCAGGCTCAGAGTATCAGAGTTGAATACAACTCCTATACGTTGAAGGAAACTTGGGCAGCTACCTCATTTGGAGCTCACATGAAACAACTGAAACAAGATTTACATGCATCCAAGCTGGAACTGGCAAGAGTTGAAAAAATACATAGGAGCTTTATAAAAAGTCATCAAGATTTTTTCATACTTGACCTTGAGACAAGGTCAATGTAAGGAGGAGGGAATTGATACGATCCTCTTCTCCTAGATACAATATCACATATGTTCAGCTCAGTGCCACTATTAGGTTAGTAGTCCAGTATAGCTTAGTAGTATCAATCGGTAGTAGTTCAATGCAGGGGAGTAGTGAGTATGAGTTAGCAATCAAGGTGGAGTATCAGTAGAGCTTGGATAATCAGCCAGAGTCGGTTAGCTTGGGCAGCAAGTCAGGCAGTTAGCCAGCTCAACAGCCACATCAGCAGAGTCAGTTAGCCACATCAGCGGAGTGAGTTAGAAGCTAGCAGTTAGAGTATCATACATCCTAATGAGAGTATCAATAAGGAAATCCTAATTCCCTAATATTTAGAGTATCATACTCGGTTAGTTTTCATTTCATTCTAGTTTTCTAGATTTAACATTTCAATAAGGAAATCCTAATTCCCTAATATTTCTGAGTTCAATTCTTCTGTGTTCTTGGTTCTTGACTACTCTTGGCAATTGATGTCAAATTTTGTCCGACCTCTACCAATTCCAGGCATGGCAGGAAGGAGCATTATCAAGAAGCGGGAGAAAAGAAAAAAAACTGAAAGACAAAAAAAAACAGAGGGGGGAAACATGTTAAAACAGAAAAGGTAACCACCAAGACAAGGAAGGAAATTAACCTATATACATACAATTAACATACCCAGGAACGATCGGGTAGACAACACTTTTCCAGTCATTCATGATGCTATGGAGGTCTGAGTGGAGGACCCGCAGTAGAGTATCTTGATGGTGACATCCTCTTCTCCATTGTTCCTGTAAAGTATATAAGTACTGAGTTTAGTTACTTTGTTATTAAAATTTAAGTCTGAACCAATAAAGAAAGAATGCAAACTTGAAATTGGCATACAAGCACAGGATAATTTGTAGCAAGCATTTAAACCAAGAAAATTTTATTGTTCTTTTATTTTTAATTTACAGCAAACAAATTACAACAGACCCGATCAATACATCTAGTAATTTTCACTCCTAATGCATTTGTCATGTGATCTAACGGTTTATGTTTAGGAAGAAACTAAAATATTTTTAGTTTTTACTTAAAAAAATAAAAAGAAAACTATTTTATAAGGTCCCATATTTTTAAACTAGCTTAGGCCTTATAATTTAAAAATAACTATTTTAAATGGTTATTCAAAGAACGAGTGATACGACACCAGAAGACTCATCTAAAGATACCTTAGCAAATGGCGTAGTAGAGCGGATGAATCGAATACTAGTGGAAGATTTATACTAAGATGAACCCGATGGACATGCTAACAAAGGTGATTCCTACAAAGAAGTTCAAGTTCGCATTGACTTCCATTTAGACACTCTGGTTGAAGGAAGGTTCTTAGCCTCGGTAGGAAGGTTGTGGTACTTTAGCAATTACGGGAAGACAGTGTCAGAGGCAATTTCTGGGGAAGATCATGCCACTACATGCTCAGTTTTGGGCAAAACTAAGACTGTGATTTAATTTTACGGTTTTAGGTAAAGACCGATCGGTGGAAAAAAAATCCAGAGTATGAGCTAAAGTTAGAGGAAATGGAGGGCTCAAATGCTTGGGTGGTACCCCAACTTAAGGCATAATAACACTGAAATACTCGATCTATTATTCCTTACATTAAAATAACATACGTTTAATTAATGAACATTACAGTACCTACCTGTGATAATATTTCGTCCAAACGCTTAACGGAATGCGGCTCAAATGCTTGGGTGGTACCCCAACTTAAGGCATAATAACACTGAAGTACTCCGACGGAAGAAGTCGGCCAGCCGGTCGTAGTCCTTCCGGACGAGGGCTGGGGGGAGGCGTATCGAGTGGAGGAGGAGGTCCTCCACGAGGCTCGAGAGGCCGAAGGTCAATATGGGGCCGAGCTGGAAGAGGTCCTCCACGAGGCTCGGCGGCCCCCTTGGCGGATATGTCGGCCTCCAGCCTGTCGAACATGTCGGCTGAGGTCCGACGGAACTCGGGGATGACGTGGCGGTGGCGGGAGGAGGGAAGGTGGAAGAGGAGCTTCTTGAGTGGGGCGTCGTTGGGCTCGGAGGGATCGAGGAAGGAGAGGGTGAGGTAGTCGGCGGTGAGGCTGAGGGAAGGCGTGAAGGTGCCGGTGAAGAGGTCCTTCTTGTCGACCAGGTCGGTGTCGAAGAGGATGGAGAAGCTGGCGGCGTCGAGGAGAGCGATGACGCGGGGGTCGACGGCGATGGGCGGGCCGGGGGCACGTTGAGACGGAGCACGGTGGAGCGGTGGCGGCGGGAGCGGGAGCGGAGGTAGGCGTCGCGACCCTCATGTACAGGGATCCGTTGGGAGTTGACGAAGAGGTAGATCGAGTACTTCAGTGTTATTATGCCTTAAATTGAGGTACCACCCAAGCATTTGAGCCAGATTTCGTTAAGCGTTTGAACGAAATGTTATGACAGGTACTGTAATGTTCATTAATTAAACGTATGTTATTTTAATGTAAGGAATAGTAGATCGAGTACTTCAGTGTTATTATGTCTTAATTTGGGATATCACCCAAGCATTTGAGCCGAAATAGAGTATCGAAATATTCTCATTATATGGACCACACCAATATGGAGATTGTTGTATGTCTTGTTTTCAACTATTGGAGTGCGACGGATGACGTTGGACAATCAGAGAAGTCGAGAGGAGTCAAAGCATCTATAAGTGGTTGAAAATAGTCAAGGTGTATTAGGGCGATATACCATAAAGTACATAATCGCTCCAACGATGTTTTGACACAATTTTGTGCTCATCAAGCATATCAGTGATATTGTCGGCGACATACCATCGGTATGATGTTGTCTTGGGTTTGGCTGCATAAAGAGAGCGGTTCATATTTGAGGAGCTAACTTTGACGGTCCAGATTGTTCATGGTTTTAGGCATTTGGGGTAGATCCTTTATAAGGCTCTCCTCATGTCCTAATTTTAGTATGCAAAGGCTTGTGGCTTGAAAGCTTGAGGACTTGAGAGAGTTATTGAGCAAAAGAAGAATTTTCTTAGGATTTGCTAAGGAGATCATTAAGGGAGTCTTCAAGAGTAAGAAGGAGAGAGGATGTTAGAGATCTCGTTGAGGGAAGGTTTCACATGTGTGTGTATTCCTTGTAAGGTTTTCTTTTTGATTTAATAAAGTTATTTCTCTCTCTCTGTCCCGTGACCGTGGAATAGATCGAGTTTGGTTGAACCTCGTTAAATACTGTGTGTTTTCTTGTGTTATTGGTTGTTATTGTTCGGTTATTTGTGTCTTGTTATTTACTTGTCGTTACTGAGGTTGTTATTTTTGTTGCTTCTATCGTGTTCGGGGCAACGACAAGATCTTCTCCCTCTCTCGCTTACCCCCTCAATATTCCCAGTTTCCCTCTCCTCCCTGACTCCCTTTCCTTCACCTTGTTTCCCTGAAACCTCTCCCTTTATGGCACGCCCTGTCTTGTAGACGTGGGTGAAGGGGAAGAGTTGCACCTCCCCATTCGAACCAAATATCATACACATGTAGGAAAAATGAAAATTGACAAAATTATACTACATGCAATCGTTGTCAATAACTCACACAAGAATATAAACAAGCTCATTAAACCCTATGTTTGCTTAATATAACAGATGAACCAATAGGAAACAGAGGAATATAGGGAGAGATACATTATATATTCTCATAAAAGTTTAGAGGACACATACACTATACATTTCAGAAATTTGAAAATTTATACTATACCTTTTCAAAATTCTGCGTACCCAATGCACACTAATTACCTTCCTCCATCTTTTTTTTTTTGCTACAATCAAATTGGCGGGTGAAGTATGTGGATGAGCCAACGATGTGGCCTGTCCAACACATTAGATTTAGGTAAATTATAGGAAAACCTCCTCAAGATTGTGTCTACTTGCAACTTACCTCCACTGTTAGTTTCTAGGTAGATTACCTCATGCCATCTAGTTAGTCTGAAAATTGTTAGTGACATGTGATGGAAAACCGAAGTTATGTTGATGATAGTTGATAGCTGATGATACTTTAAATCACAGTTTGAAGTATCGGTCGATACCGATCCGATACGCCCGGTACCGATACGGTTTGGCATGTTCCGATCCAATACGGACCAATATCCGATACGGACCGATACCAACATTGGGGGCCACTTTCCCGGTCAATTCGACAAATAAAATTGAAATAAAAAAAGAATCAGCCAGGGTGTAAAAACATAGTAAAGTTGTAAAAACGTATAAAAGAAGAAAACTTACCTATCGCATGTAAAGTAACCACTTGGCAAGGATGACTACTATTTCATTCAATTTCAAAACAGCTAAGAAACAACACTAGAAATACTTAAAATTATGCCTAAATGTTAGAGATTATATTTGTAACTAATATAAATCTGGCCCATAAGTTCAATCATGTAGACAGCCTAATCATGTAGACACTATATATATTGTAACCAGCCCCCATCAATAAGAATAAGGTATTATTATTTCCTACATGGTATCAGAGCCTCCCGAAAAACCCTAGCCGCCATCTTCCTTACCGCGCCCGACCGCCATCTTCCTTACCGCACCCAACCGCGCCAGCCTACGCCCGCCGCCTGACCGTGCCTGATCGGGACGACGCCTACCGCGCGCCTGATCGTGCCGCGCGCCTGATCGTGCCGACGCCCACCGCGCCTGACCACGCCGCCCACCGCGCGCCTGATCGCCCCGACGCCCACCGTGCCTGACCGCGCCGCCTGACCGTGCCGCCTGACCGTGCCTGATTGTGCCGACGCCCGATCCGCCCGATCCGCGTCCATTCTGTTGGTGGTTACCGCCCGATCCGTGCCGATTCGCCGGATTCGCCGATTCAGCGGCCGATTCACCGCCGACCCTATCCAGCAGCAGCCGATTCGCCGCCGACCGCGTCCATCAGCGGCCGATTCGTCGGTGTTGTACTTTATTTTGTACACCCGACATCCGGTCGCTCGCCCCTATGTGCCAGATCCGGTGCCCCTGATCGCGGCAGGTTCGTCGTGAACCCCATCCAGCAGCGGCCGATTCGCCGTCGACCCCGTCCATCAGCGGCCGATTCGTCGGAGTTGTACTTTCTTTGTACACCCGACATCCGCGATGGCTGATGATGATGCTGCGTCCAGCTACTCCATCGCGACTGGCGGTGGCGGTACACACAACCCAATTTATCCTAATCCGAATGATCCATATTTTCTGAGTTCTGCTGATCAACCAGGAAATATCATTACTCCTATTGTTTTCCGTGGACCGAACTATGCTGAGTGGTCTCGGTCGATACGTCTCTCCCTGATCTCTAGGCGAAAGATCACCTTTCTGAAAGGCACTGAAATCAAACCTGTTAATGATGCTAGTAAATTGTTTGATTGGAGATGTGTGCAAGCGCTATTGGTTCAATGGGTTCTTAATACCATTGATCCGTCTCTGAAAAATCTTTGTCGTACTTTGAGAAGGTTTATCTATTGTGGAACTTGTTGGAGAAAAGATTTGTTGTTAGCAATGGCACTCGGAAGCAACAAATTAAGGTGGCTTTGGCTGAGTGTAAACAAACGGCTTCGATGTCTGTGAAAACCTACTTTGGAAATTTGCAGTCTTTATGGGATAAACAAGCTACTTATTTTTCGTTGCCTACTTGTACCTGTGGTGAACTTGGTGCAAAGCTACAGGCTATGAGGAATGAAGACCACTTTCAGGACTTTATGTATGGGTTGAATGCTGAGTTGTATGGTCATACCCGATCTAATCTTCTGACTGAGGATCCTCAGCCAAGTTTAGATCGGGCATACCAGGCAGTCCGTGAGGAGGAGGATATACGAAAATTACAGGTCCAATCCGCTACTGAGAAGGTGTTGGCGCTGGCTGTCAAGACTTCACCTCGTCTTTCTACTACTTCTAATAGTAGAACTTCAGATTCTAGGGGCAAATCAGGTATGATCTGTACTCATTGCAAGAAAATATGTCATGATGTTGCAACTTGCTTTGCCAAGATTGGCTATCCAGAGTGGTGGGAGACTCGTCCTCGGCGTGAGGGCGGACGTGGTGTTGGTGGCGGCAGAGGCCCGGCACCACAACAGAGACGTGATGGGGGACGCGGTGCTGGTGGCGCAGGGGTTGTTCATCATGTCGCCGCTGCTGGTCATGGTGTC